>CM054817.1:6764040-7964040 GCA_028984105.1 Lavandula angustifolia
TCTTAACTGTGCAGGCGAGATGCTTTTGTTGGCAGTTATGCAGGAAAATAGGCTGATTTGGCACGACACGTGGAAATGATGTGGCAACGAGTTTCCAGCTGTAATGGCGAAATTTTGAGCGGATTTGGCCAAGAAAAGAAAGAAGGAAAGAAGAAGAAAAGAAAGGAAAGAAGATAAGGAAGCAAAGGAGATAAATAAGGAAGGATGAGATATTACCATATCTCATAGATCCTTTCCTTATCCACAAAGGAACCCTAGTTGTGATCTAATTCCTAGGAGCACTATAAAAGGATGAGGGAGGCACGAAATTCAGCAACCTTTACGACCACCTTCTCGAGCTCTAAACCTCCCATAACCACACACATCAATCCTTCTTCGATCCATTCATTCTCGAAGCCGCCGAACGAAGCCGCACCATTGCCATCGCCGATTTCCACCACCGCCGAGGAGAAGAACACCAACTACCTTTCCATTTACTTCATGCAGCTGTTTAGTTCGAATAGATGAAACAAACACTTTCGTATTTCAGATTTTAATATTCGAATTTTAGTTTAGATCGTTGCTTCAATTTCTGTTCGTTTTGAGAGATCGAAGACTATCGGTACTCTTGATCCTATTTAAATTCTTGTTTTAATTCAGTTTGTGTTTAGCTTTAATTCAGTTCGTGTTTCGTTCTCTGTTTTAGTTCGTATCTTTATTTTATTTTCGGTTTCGTGCATGCTAGGGTTAGGTTGTTACGAATGATGTATGTCTGCTTTTGGAAAGTGTCTTATCTCGTGCGCCGGATAGTTTCATGAGTAGCTAAACTATTAGTGGTCCGACAGGATGTAAAACGCACACGTGAACAGTACATGCGGCTTAGGTTCTAATAATTAATTGAAGGGTTTCGGGTAATTCTGGTTTATTTAATCTGACTAGTAATTTAGGATTGGCCACCCTAAGTTGCATAGTTTGTAGCTAACTTAGTACTTCCATCATTTCTCGTGGAATAAGGCTAGGTAAGTAGCAAAGTTATTCATTAGAATAATTGGATTAAACCGGTAGGAGACTATTAGATGCCTAACATACGAGTAGGCTCCTATACTAGGCTCCCTTAGTTCGATAAAGTTGTTTAGCTATTAAATCTATTGATTGCCCAACAACGTAGGTTGTAGCTAAATTAGGGAAGTAGCCGTTTCGATGCCCTACATGGCGGTTTACCGACTAAGTAAGTGGGAGTGAGGATTACGCAGCTTTAAGTTACGGTAATCTATAACTAGTTGATTCTTAAGATTAATTCATTTTATGTGCCGATGATTGGAATTACGTGTGTGTGAATATTCTGCTGGACCCATCTCTCAAGTGCCTAGTTAAAACAGTTTAAATTCGGTTTCGGTTTTTACATTTCTTTCGGTTTTTACAAGTTCTTAGTTTAGATAAAATCCCAAAATTGCGTGGTTGCTAACCAAACTTAAGATAAGTAGAAAATTAATGTTCTAGTCCTCCGTTCCCTGTGTTCGATACCCTGTGAACTATACTGATATAATTCTCAAGTTTTGCAGGATTATTTGGTGCAATACAATGATCACCAGAAAGCTTTAAGAAACTCAGTTTCAATCTTGTCAAGATCAATTATGAATTCCAGATTCTGCTAGGCGATGGGGATGGGTTGTTTCATGAATCTGGGATCTGGACATTTGATAATTTGATATTCTTTCTCAGCCTGGTCACAAATCGCCAGATATAGCTTGAAAGAGCGCCACTCGAAGAATTCAGAGAAGATCTCATCCCCGATTCCTAATTCTCTTATAATTACCCAGGCTTGCCAAAAGAAGAATCGTTTGAAGAAGTTTACTTTGATCTGTTCCTAATCATCTGATAGCTCAAGAGGAACCCATTTGTCACATTCTCTTGCTCAGGAGTAACGACGAAGAATCTAAGTCTTTTCCTTTTCTCTTCTTCAGCCTAGTCACTATGTTTCTAAAGCAAGGTTGCTTTCAATTTGTCTTCTTCTATTTTCTTCTGACAGGCTTGCTGATCCTGCTTTGCGTATGTGCCATCAGTTTATTTGCCACAATCTGACTGGACGTTGGACTGGTTTAAACACTGTCACGAATAATGATCTATATTTTATGTGGTGCATGCATACGGGAAGGCGGGTTAATCTCGGTTATTGGGTAGCTCGTAGCATGAGTGATATTGCTAGTCATACGGCTAGACATCTTACACTTTGTCATCTCTATGCTACGTTTCTTGCACGTAATTTTGTCATATTTGATGATTCTCTCGCTCACTCGATTATCCGCTCCCCCTTGTTCGACCTTGAGTTGATTGGCCATACCCGGATTTGCTATAGGGAGCCTAATGGTGTTGTTAGATTTTATCCACCGGACCTCAAGCCCAGAGTGCTGCTCCCCATGTAGGTCCCGCAGGTTCCTATTGACTCGGTCCGGGAGCCGAGGGCCGAGGTGGTTGCTCTTCGGCGGCGGTTTGATGATTTGGAGCGTACGGTTCTTTCTCGCCTTCCGCCTCCCGGGCGATAGTTGACGCCATTCCCCCCCTCTTTGTTTTGTTTTTATTTTCTTGTTCCTTGTGTCAGTGCTTTTGTTTTCGTGTTTATGTTTTGTTTTTGCCTTTACTTGCTCGTTTGCAACGATCAAGTGTAAGGAGGATTTGTTTGTTTTGTGTTCTTGTCATGTTTCTCCGTCCTTTTTCTTTTCTTTTTCTTGCGTGAGGGCACGCAAGGGTTTAAGTGTAAGGAGGGGAAGTCTTTACGTCATTTCACTTTGTGTCGCCCTTTCTTTTGTGTCGTCGAAGCATGCCAAAATTTGAAGTTTTTGATGCACTCTTGTTCTTTGTTTAAGCATGTTTGATTTGTGCTTTATGTTTCAATATGCAAGCATGTTAGTTGTTGTGAAGAGTAGGACTTGGTGCACATTTGTATGTAATTTGGGATGAGGAATAATAAGTAAATTGTGGACCGAATTTTTACACACTCCGTATATTAGACTTGAGCCTTTAAAGTAGGAAACTTCCTACTAATTTCTTCGAGAGTGTTTGTCCATGAAGTTGCAATAAAAGTGAGTCACTTGCGATACATGATAGGAGGCACTAGGGATTGAGCCATTTAGTCGCGACAATATTTCCTACCTTGCATTATCCCCTAGTGAACTAATTTGAGCCTTGCCCTATTCCTTGATTTAGTCAGAAAATACAAGCCGAGACCTTTTTAGCTTTTCTTCTCCCATGTCATTGAATGTTTTACAAGCTTATTTGAGATTGATCTTATTATATTTCATTGCCTACCGAGTTTTCTTGCTATTGTACTTGCTTGTTACAAAATAATAGTTGACCGAAATTGTGTATTAATAGCAGTATTTAAGGTCGGGCTTCGTTTTTTGTACCCGGATTTTCGTGAGTAATATGCTTCGTTTAAAAAAACGAAACAGCTTGATTTAGAAGGGGTACACGTGAATAATTTGGTAGCAGTGATATGTTATTCTTTTTATGCTAGACATTGCTTTTACATCTCCGATTAACTCGAATTTTGCAAGTATGACATGCATGACATTGATGCACACTTGTGGAGCTTAGAACCCCTAGAACCCCTACCAAAGAAAATTTGTCTATGTCCTAAGCCCCCATTACAACCAAAGAGAAGGACCTCCTTGATATTGTAGTTGTGACAATCTTTTATCGTGACAGACGGACTATGTTCTTTGAGTGGCTGAATGGGACTTAGATTAGAGGGTGTTGAGTGAAGCGTGAGGATGATCCACTTTTGCTTAGGTTTTTGACCAAGTTGTTATTTGTGTGCCTTGTTTAAAATTTGCAACTCTACTTGTTTGATGAGATTCATATTTGCACGGTTTGGCATGTTTTGCTAGTTCTTTGAGTGTGGAGATTATGGATATGATTGGTGTTGCTTCTTGTCTTGTTTCGTGTCTTTGTCTTTGTCTTTTCCTTGTCTTTTCTTGTCTCATTTTCGTTTTGTGTCTTTTTATTTTAGAGTCTTGAGTCTTGGGGGATTGATGGAATTTGGATAGTACGTATGTTTTGGTTTTCCTTATACTTGAGGGCAAGTATAGTTCAAGTGTAAGGAGGTTTGATAGGTCTAAATTGTACTATCCATATTCCGTTTATTTTGGCGCCACTTTGGCCGTTGGATTGCGTTTTGGTGTTGTTTTGCGTTTCCTATGATGATGTGGCGATGATGAGACGTTGAGGTGGAGGATGCAAATTAAAGGCAAAAAGAGGCTTTTTTCTTTGCCAAATTCCCAACAACTTACGAAAATTGCATAACGGCCCCTAGGAAGAAAAAAAAATACATCCCGACTCCAAATCTTCGACAATTGTGTCCCCGTTTCGACTCCGTTTTTAATCACCTCCTTACACTTAAGCTCTTGGACATCCTTCACAGCGTAGATCTAAAAAACACAACACAAAAAACAAAGACGAAACAAAAATAAAATAAAATAAAATCAAAGGAAAATACGGAAATACAAACCGGGTTACCTCCCGGTAGCGCCTCTCTTTATTGTCTTCGGCTAGACTCCATCTAAAAGTCAAGAATAAGTGGGAATGGACAAGCTACGCTCATCCATGACCTCCAACATCTCAGCAACATGGTAGAGTTTCAGACGGTGGCAATTGATGGTGAACTATGCATTAGAATCCAATTTAGAAATCGTCACTGCTCCGCTTTTCGAGACGGACCGAAGCCGGAAAGGGCCGATCAAATGCGAACGGAGCTTGCCCGTATTGAGACGAAGGTGCAACTGATATAATAACACCAATTGGCCTTCCTCAAAGCTCTTAGTACGAATGTGCTTGTCATGTCATGCCTTAGTACGATCTTTGTACCATGATGCAAAGGTCATAGGCCTTACGACGGATCTCCTCAAGCTCTTGCAGTTGATATTTCCTCTCTTTCGCACACTCTTGTAGATCCATATTAACCTTCTTAACAGCCCACCATGCCTTGTGCTCCAATTCCACGGGCAAATGACAAAGCTTCCCAAAAATAAGCCGATACGGAGACATACCTAAAGGAGTTTTGTAAGCAGTACGGTAAGCCCATAAAGCATCATTTAACCTCAGACTCCAATCCTTCCTAGAAGGATTCACGGTCTTCTCAAGTATGGCTTTAACTTCTCTATTGGAAACCTCGGCTTGCCCATTCGTTTGTGGATGGTAGGGCGTAGAGACACGATGCTTGACATCATATTTCTTTATGAGTGCTTCTATAGTGCGGTTGCAAAAATGACTTCCTTGATCACTAATGATGGCCGTCGGCACTCCAAATCTGCTAAAGATATTAGATCTAAGAAAACCTGCAACC
This sequence comes from Lavandula angustifolia, assembly GCA_028984105.1. Lineage (NCBI taxonomy): Eukaryota > Viridiplantae > Streptophyta > Magnoliopsida > Lamiales > Lamiaceae > Lavandula > Lavandula angustifolia. The sequence continues at coordinate 6,769,361 of CM054817.1, forward strand.
ACTTCAAAGCTATTAGTCCTTACGGCCTTAGCCTCGACCCATTTAGACACGTAGTCTACGGCAAGCAAAATGTACAAGTTCCCGCATGAGCTCGGGAACGGACCCATGAAGTCCATGCCCCACACATCAAAGATCTCACAGAAGCGCAACGACTTTTGGGGCATTTCATCCTTTTGGGATATGTTGCCGGTCATTTGGCAACGTGTACATGTCTTGCAAAAATTGTAGGAGTCGAGGTTTAAGGTCGGGCTAGAAAAACCTCGCATCCAAAACCTTTCTGGCAGTACATTTTGGACCAAAGTTTCCACCATAAGGGGACGAATGACAATGATGAAGAATCTCACCTTGTTCTGCTTTGGGAATGCAACAACGAATTACTTGATCCACTCCCATCTTCCACAATATTGGAGAATCCCAAAAGTATTGTTTGCATTCACTCTCCAATCTCTTCTTTTGGGCATGTGTGAAGTCGGAAGGGAGCTGCTTGGAAGTCAAGTAATTAACTATGTTACCAAACCAAGAGAGTTTAGGGAGCTTACCCAAGGCATTTAGCCATTCTGGAGCAGAATCAGCCGGTCTGGCCAGTCGAAGCCGTGGCTGAGCAGTGACTGAAAAACACTAAGCAGGGGCCTGCCTGGCCAGACGGGCCAGACTGGAGATAGATTCTGGAACAACATATAAATACTCCTCGGGAAAAGTCTCCTTAATTGATTCTTCATCTTCCTCTTGGATCAAACGGCTTAGATGATCTGCCACTTGATTTTCTGCTCCCCTTTTGTCCTTTACCTCCCAATCAAACTCTTGAAGTAAGAGTATCCATTGAATCAAACGAGGTTTGGACTCTTTCTTGGATAGAAGGTGTTTGACAGCAGCATGATCCGTGTAGACCACGATTTTGGAACCAAGCAAGTAAGATCGGTACTTGTCGAATGCGAAGACAATAGCCAACAACTCTTTCTCCGTGGTTGAATAATTGCATTGAGTCGGGTTAAGTGTCTTCGAAGCATAATAGATCACATGGCACTCTTTTCCATTTTTCTGCCCCAAAACTGCTCCTACTGCCCGGTCCGACGCATCACACATGATCTCAAAAGGCTTATTTCAATCGGGGGGTTGCATTATTGGGGCTGTGGTGAGCTTCTTCTTAAGGAGGTCAAAAGCCTCCTTACACTGATCATCAAACACGAACTCAACATCTTGTTGTAGAAGCCTTGTGAGTGGTTGAGCTACCTTTGCAAAGTCTTTGATGAAACGCCGATAAAATTCGGCGTGTTCTAGGAAACCTCGGATCTCCTTCGTGAATATAGGGGGCGGTAGCTTCGCAATCAAGTTGACTTTGGCTTTGTCCAGTTCAATCCCTCGACTAGAAATTACGTGACCAAGTACAATACATTCGGTCACCATAAAATGGCACTTCTCATAGTTAAGTACCAAGTTCTTCTCCACACACCGAGCGAGGACTTTGTCTAAATTCATCAAGTATCCCGTGTATGAATTCTCGTAGACCATGAAGTCATCCATGAATACCTCAATGCAATCCTCTATCAAGTCCGAAAAGATGCTCATCATGCACCTTTGAAAGGTGCGCGTTACACAATCCGAATGGCATACGTCGATATGCGAAAGTGCCGAAGGGACAAGTAAATGTGGTCTTGTCTTGATCCTCCTCCTTCACATGGATCTGGAAGTAACCGCTATAGCCATCCAAAAAGTTGAAGTAGGCTTGCCCCGCAAGTCTTTCTAACATCTGATCAATAAAGGGTAACGGAAAATGGTCTTTCCATGTAGCTTCATTCAACTTCCTGTAGTCGATGCACATACGCCATCCAGTCACCAATCGCATTGGTACCAATTCATTCTTCTCGTTCTCCACAACTTGAAAACCGGACTTCTTCGGTACCACATGAACTGGACTCACCCATTTGCTATCAAAAATAGGGTAAATGATACCCATAGAAAGAAGCTTCGCATACCTCTTTCAACACTACCTCTCGCATGTTAGGGTTGAGCTTCGTTGGTGATCACGGAATGGCTTACTATCAGGCTCCATGTGAATCGAGTGAGTGCAGATGTCAGGACTAATACCGGTGATGTCGGCTAAAATCCAACCAATCGCCTTCTTATGCTTCTTCAAAACTTCCAATAAAGTCTCCTCTTGGGATTGATTTAACTCCTTGCTAATGATGACCGGCGCCGTCTCATCATCTCCAAGATAGGCGTATTTCGGATGTTTTTGAAGTTGCTTTCGCTTCGAGAACCGGCGGCTTCACCAATGAGGGCGTGAATTCTATCAGATTCGGCTTGCCTGGGCAGTTCGGCGATACTGCTGACAGTAGCAAATTCTGGCGATGCATAGAGTGCCATGATGCTGTCTCGGATCTCTTCATCCCTCATATCCTTAGCGTCGAGATCAGTCAGCCCTTTGATGAGAGTGACTTCCATCTTATCCTGTAACAAATACGTCTCAAGATATTCTTGGACAAAACTCTCAATCTCGTCGAGAGATAAAGCCATTTCATTCTCATGATCATAAGGTTTCTTAATTGCACTTGCAATATGATGAACATAAATCTCATTATGATATCGTACACTAATAGAACCTTCATCCACATCAATCATAGCTTTAACAGCTTTTCAAAAATGGTCTACCCAACAAAACACCCAGCAGTACCCTCAACTTGCTTATCATTTGTTAATTCTGACAAGGATATTTTCAAGTAAACCAATAGGTGCAATGCATGATCTATTAGCAAGCTGTATAATCACCCTAGTAGACACCAATTCAACTCCAGTTAATTGATTATACACAGAAAGTGGCATAACATTGATTGATGCACCTAAGTCACACATAGTCTGCTTGACCATCACATTTCCCATAAGACAAGGTAGAGTAAACATACTTGGGTCCACACATTTTGTAGGGACCATCTTTTGGATAATTGCTGATACCGATGTGTCCATCAACACTTTCTCGGACTACTGGATCTTACCTACTATGAAGTCTTTGACAAATTTCCCGAATTGTGGAATTTTCACGGCCTCCAAGAAAGGTTTGTTGATTTCCAGCTTCCCGAACAGCTTCACGTAGTCCATATAGTCCTTGTTCGTTGTTCGTTTCCTTTCCAATGCCTCGGAAACGGTGGAGGTACGGCAGCCTCGGGTGCTCCGCCTCGGGCGGTTCGGCCCTCTGCGTCCGACAACACTTCATCGCGAAGATTCTACAATTGCGCCGAGTCCGTGCAGGCGGTTCGACCTCTCTGTCGGTCGCCAAGACTTCATCGCAAGATTTTGCAATTTCGCCGGGTCTGTTTGGGCAGTTCGACCCTCTCTGTCTGTCAGAACGCTTGACCTGGCCAGTTCAGCCCTCTTTGCTGTAGATTGAATCTTTTTCGAATTCACCTTTGGTACGGGCAATTCTTTTCCGCTCCTCAACATGATATGATTGCAATTGTGGGAGTTCGGATTAGGCTCGATTTGAGACGACAATTTCCCTTGACTTCCTCTTATCTCTTGAATTGAAGAATTCAACTTGGAAATCTGTTTAGATATATTCTCGAAGGTGCTTTGGTTATCCCTCTTGGTCTGAGTAAACTCTTCTTGCATCTGTTGTTGATATGCAATGGCATTCTTCTGAGAACTAATCATTTCAACCATCATTTTCTCCAACGGGCTGCTCTGGTCCGCCTGGCCTGACGGACCATTCTGCTGCTGAAATTGTTGCGGGAATTACCTTTGATGTGGAGGCTTGTAGGGTTGTTGATACCCTTGCTGCTGCGGTGGCTGATATTGCTGATGATGGTATGTAGGCTGTTGGTATGATTGTTGTGGAGGATTCCTTGGCGGTTGTGGCGCTTGGTCATCTTGTCTCCACCTTAAGTTCGGATGAACCTTGTTCTGTCCATTCCAATTTCCAGCTGTATTAACATCCTCACCTTGACATTGCAAAGATGTGTGCCCTCTTTGACCACATGCACTGTGTGATCAGCCATTGTGCGTGCAGATGAAGAGGAAGAGGAAGGAGGATTCCTCTCCTTAAATAGACGATCCAATTTGTCTTCGAGTTGGCTGAACTTCTCCTCCATTTTTAGCCCAACTTTCATATCAAGATCGTCTAGAAAGTCTCCACTCGAAAGATCCACAGATTTCCTTTACATCCTTGGTCCTTTGTATTGTGATGTAGACTCGGAAAGGCCTTCAATGATTTCCTTTGCATCAGTGTAGTAGCTATTAGCAAAGCTACCCTTCAATCCGACATTCACCATGGTTTTGGACTCGTCTGTCATTCCTAGGTAGAAGCATTGCAAGCCAGATCCACATCGGAAAAACCATGGTTTGGGCAGCTATCAACTAGCTTCCCAAAATGCTCCCAGTATGCTCCAAAGGACTAGTCAAGCTCTTGAGTAATTCCCGGAATCTCCTTTTTGAGTACATTCGTCTTTGATTGAGGAAAATACTTGTCCAGGAATGTCTGATGCATCTGAGCCCAAGTAGTAATCAATCTAGGTCGAAGTCTAAAAAACCATGCTCGAGCTCCGTCTTGAAGAGTAAAAGGGAATGCTTTGAGTTTGAAAGCATCCAAATGACATTGCCTGTGAAAATCACAAACCTGATTGAATCCCTCCAGAAAAGAAAAAGGATTCTCGTTCAGCTTCCCATAAAACTTTGGACATGCCGCGACTAAATTCAGCTTCACATCTATCTGCTCAGTGGTGGTTATGTTAATTGGTCCGGGCAAGTCATCTCCCAAGTTCCTCGAACCTAAGTTCATCTTCGATTGGCTCCTTCTTCGCCCATGATTTCTTCTTCAAATTCAGAACTGCAGTCTTCAGAAAAAAGGGCCTGCTTGGACAGTCGGACCCGTTTCAGCTTCTGACTCGCTGGTTCTACCCTTTGTCTGGCTAGGCGGACCGGTTTTTGCTTGTGACAACACTGGTGCTTTTGCAGCTTTGTTGCCTTCCGATTCCTTTTTCTAGTCTTTTCAATTTATGGATCGAATTGTAGAAAAGGGCGGGAAGACCTGCTCATGCAACACTTAAAAAGCACAAAAGATCAGTAGGAATAATAAGCTAAAAGATAACACCGTTCCCCGACAACGGCGCTAATTTGGTGATCGCTGTTTACACCAAATAATCCTGCAAGAATTTCTAGAACTCAAATTAGAATAGCAACAGGTATCGAACACAGGGAACGGAGAATTTTAGACCTAGAATTCCTATTAATCAAGGAACAAGAAAGTAAATAGCAGGAAATAAACACGAAATAAACTTATGCAAATAAAACTGGTCCAACAAGATGATTCACACACACACACAATCGATCATTGACACTATTAATTAATTAATCCCCTTAAGCCAATTAGTTGTAGGACGCCGTAATTAAACTGACACATCCCCTATTCCCTCTTAATTATTCGGTAATCGCCATGGTGAGCATTGAAACGACTACTTCTCTAAATTAGATGCAACCTACGTTGGTGGGCAATCAATAGATTTAAAACTAGCTAATCAACTTTAAGAACTAAGGGAACCCAATTTAGGAGCCTACTTGTATGGTGAACATCTAATAGTCTCCTACCAAATTAATCCTATTGTCCTAAGAACAATTGTGCTACTTATTTAGCCTAATCCCACGAGAAACGATGGAAGTACTAAATTAACTATGAATTAAACTAATCTAGGGTGATCAAGCCTAAATTAACTAATCCAATTGATTAACCTAGATTAATTCAGAACCTAAGTGATTAATTTTAAAGCCCTAGTCTCACGAAATAATGGTGTGTGTTTCATATCTCGCCGGCCCTAAAAAGACTTAGCTACACATATCGGCCTGACTGGCCAGGCATAGAACACTAAACATGCTGAAAATCAAGAAATTAATACGTACGAAATTTTGAACAATTACGAAATAATTAAGGCACAAATAATTACAAAATTAAAACCTAAGAAATTAGAAAGTACCAATTGATGTCTTCAAATCATCCAACGAAAAGTAAAACTGAAGCATCCAAATCCGAGTACGAAAACGAAAGCAGGAACACGTTTTCTCCAATTCTAAACTAGAACAATGGAATAAATTCTGAAATATGAAGGCTGAAATTCGGATCTCTCTCTCGATCTCGGTCTCTCTCCCTCTCGACAATCAATCTCCCTCGGCTATCTCTCTCGGTCGGCAATCTCTCTCTCTCGGCTTCGGTTGATAATTGGTGAAGAATGATGATGATCAGTGGCGTGAATTGTGAATGTGAATGCATGCGTATGTTAGCGTCCCGTGCGGCGCCTCTCCTTCGTCCCTATATATATTGGCTTATCCAATCTCCTTGTAGAATTAGGTCTTCTAATTAAGTATATAAAGATAAAATATAAAGTATATTATATTAAAATTCTTTCCATACTTAGTCTTCCCTTGTTCATCTTTCCTTCTACATAATTCCTTCCTGATTAAGCCTCTTTTTGCCTTTAATTTGCATCCTCCACCTCAACGCCTCATCATCGCCACATCATCATAGGAAACTGCAAAACAACAGCAAAACGCAATCTAACGGCCAAAGTGGCGCCAAAATAAACGGAATATGGATAGAACGAATTTAGACCTATCACTCTTTTTCTTTCTAATTCTTCTTCTCTCTGGATTCTCTCAGCTTTATCCCCACTGAGATCTTCATTAATCGAGTAGAAGATGTGATCCAAGAAGGTATCAAGCTGAATTTCAGTCCTTACACTCTCTTCTTGCTCTTTTCTAGCATATTCAACTTTAGCAAGTTCTTCTTCTTTGAGACGAGCATCATCATCTGCCTTCCTCATTTGCTCGAAAACATCGATTGTTTCTGTGTCTATGCCTTGCAGACTGAGGTTGTCTTCCTTCTCTTTTTTAGATACTTGTTCCTCCTCGACATGTACTTCCATGAATTCATCATCTGAGGGAGCAATGCCGAGTCCGTTTCTTAATGTGTGAGATGTTGACTTCTTCCCCCTTTTTGGCATCAGCAATAAGGGTCGGGAGTGATAGAAGCTTATCAGTCAGAGCCTTGAAGGCTGCTTGCTGTTCTGGGATTAGAGCGCTCTGAGCATCTATCTGTGCCTACTGCTCAGAGCTGTGTGAGATGAGTGCAGAAAATCATTTCAACATCAATCTGGAAAGCTTGAAGAGTAGCGCTGATTGAAGGTTCACGATTCTTCTAAGTAAGCTCAGGGAGAGATTTGCCACTAGTCACAAGAGATTGGCATTGCTCTATTTGTGCATTGAGGCGCTGCTTCGTGGCCTTATCAGAGATCCCAGTCAGAGCAACAGGGATTTTATTCATAGCGTCAATCATTTTTCCGAGGTTATGATACATGACGTGAGTGTTATGCTTGACTATAGTATGCATGTTGTTCAGTCTGTCATAGCAGCGACCCATCTCAATCTCCATCTGCTTCATAGTGACGTTGACGTTGGAGACATGTTTGTGAAGCTAAAGCACCTCTAATCGCTTGACTCTCTTGTACGTAGAAGCAATCTGATGCAGAGTCGGATAAGGAATGGAGAGTGTTGGTGCAAATGCAGCTGACTCAGAGGCTGTGAGCGGCTGATGCTGCGGAGTCATCATGATCAATGTCATGCTGAGCAGCTATGATTACAGAAGAATCGCCAACCTGCCTAGACATCAGAGTCTTGATTGTTGATGTAAAATCCTCATTGTCGCGAAGGTCAACAGGGGAGTTAAAGAGAAGTAGAGACTGGAGAAGTCGGTCCTCCTTGATGAAACCTTCCGAAGAGTAAGTCTGGAAGATGGCCTGCTACTCTTTAGTCCAAAGCGACCTCATATTTATCATCATCTGGGCGCGAGCAGCAATCTCAACACATCTTTGTGTTCGTGAGAGTTCAAGAACCAAGGTCGAACTCTGTCGAGAGCACCACTTTAAACCTGGGTGAGCTGCTTTGCCCCAAGGTTTGAGTATCTTCCTCTAGTTACGCAAGGCGCATCCTCAGCATCGGACGGCTCTTCTAGCATATCTTCCACTAACCCAACATCGGTAGTTGGAAGAATTGAGGAACCGTGAGAGTAGGAAGATGGACTGAGTGATAAGGATGAATATCGTCCAAGTCCAGATCGAGCTCATCGTCCGACCCCGATGTCTGCTCAGTCGTGATGGGGAGCTCCTCAGAGACTAGTCGCTTGCCAACGGCTTTTTCTGTAATTGCTTCATAGGAGCTTGGGATGTCCACAATTTCTGGTTCTGCCACGGGAGGAGGAGAAGCTGAGGAAGCAGCTTGTTCCTCGATCTCAGGTAGTAAAGAGGGAGCTGGAGCAATTGGAGCTGAAGGAAGGATTCCTTCAGAATGAAGAAACTCTGAGCTCACAATGAGCTTCTCCACCTGAGATACGTCAAACTCAGTGGACTCATGTCCAGACGGACCATTAGATTGTTCGCAAGCCTCAACAGTGGGAATGGCGTCCTGGGCAGTTTCTTTAGCTCGAGACTCAAGCTCGACAGGGGGATCTGTCTCCAGTGGCGCACCGAAATCCAGTGTGCGAGCCACTGATTGTAAAGGCTGAGGAAGAGATGGAGCAGATGAATTCCTCGATTTCTTAGTTAAGAAGAGTGAAGAGTCCTCTTCTTCAGTAGAGCCTCCAACGAGACGAAGGATCGACTCTTGTGCAAAATCCTTCATTGTCTCTTCAACGACTGTCTGAGCTAGCTTTCTCTTCTAAACCACAGCCGGTTCAGGTTAAATTCTCTTCTCCGTGGGTTTGATAGATTTCTTAGATTGTTCGGCGGACCTGGTGGTCTTAAGCTTGTCAGCCTCAAAGTTCTCAGCCTGGGGCTTATCAGCCTTGAACGTTGGAGCATTGGTTGGCTCATCTGAACAGAGCCTAATACCAACTGCCTGGAACATCTTGGTGCCGTCAGTAAACTTCAGCATTTTCCTAGACTCGTAAGTCTGTATGAAGTTTGACTGTATATTTGTGAACCCCATTTCCTCGGCAACATGAATCAACGGGCATGAGATCTTTGTGTCCCATTTTAGCCCGATATTTTATACGAGAGAACAACAAAGACAAGGGGTCGATCGATATCCACAGTTTTGCAGCCTGAGGCTATGTTCTGAAATTTCGTGACGAAGTGAGAAGCCCAATCTACATCGATTGGGTCAGCAATCGCCATCATCATTCGCAGACCAGCTTTAGAAAGCTGATCGTGAGATCCAGATTTGTATAGAAGGCAATAGGTCATGATATATAGAATAACCCTGTATCTGCTCTTCAAAGAGCTCTTCTTGACCCAAGTCTTGAAGACGTCCTTCTTGTCGCCTGTAAACATTCGAAGGTAGACATTTTCCTCAGAGGCCTTGTACTCATAGGGCAGAGCACCCTTGTTAGGAAGGCACAGAAACTTGTTAACGGCCTCCAACACATCAAACTCGACGATTTCACCTTGAGGGTGTTGATCACAACAGTGTGAAACTTCAAAAGAACCTTGTCTCCCTCCTTCTTGAGGTAGAAGTAGAATTTAACGACGTGGCCATGAAGGAGCATATCAGGCTCCGTAGGGATAAACTTCTTCAGACGAGATTATCGTAGGGTGAGGAAGACATTGTCAATAACATTAGAGACACTGTGGTTGAAGTGGAACGGTTAGTCGTAAATAACGCTTGAGAGAAGCGCATCCAAGTTCTCCAAAGAGAAGATGGTAGGTCGGACAATGACTTCCGTAGGTTGAGCTTCGGTTGCCATTTCTATAATAAATAGAGTTAGAAATAGAAAAGAACGTAACATATACAAAATAATCGTAACTCAGTATACCTATCTAATAATACGAAAACTTGAATGTGATGCGTTAAGAAGGTATTTATATAGAGTAGTAAGAAAGAGAGATAATAGGAGAGATATGAAAGAAACAGTAAACTTCAAAAATGGTGGAGAAAGAGTATATGAAGCAATTCATTCTAGATTGACGGTTTAGATTTAATTATGCAATTTGAAATGAACGGTCTGGATTGCATGTTATAAAGTAACATATGATGACAAAGTTAATTTATAAGATTAATCCTTTTATATCCTATATATGGGCAACACTTTAATTGCGATACGATCTGCATTAAATGCTCAGGAAATCAGACCGAATGTTTGTTGTAAATGAAAACTAGAAATAAACGAAGTTTAATAAATGCAAACTGAGCCTGATACGCAAACCTCAGTCAAATATTGTAACTGACTGATACTACGTGCAAATAAAGTCCGATTGAGTCTGATTTATTTTGAATCAGGTTCCCCCTTGCTTAGTGTCCGCTCACCTGGATCCAATAGACCCAGATCCATGGAGAGTCGGAGGAACCTCATTTTAGATAGAGGATTGGTGAAAGTATTAGCTTGTTGATGTTCAGTATCAATATTCTCCAGTTTGATATCACCCTTTTCAGCATGATCTCGAATGAAGTGGTGTCAAATATCAACATGTTTACATCTTGTGTGAAGCACTGCATTATGTGTGATTGATATGGCACTCGAGCAATCACAAAAATAGGAACATTATTAGTGATAACTTGAAAATTGCGTAATTGTTGCTTCAACCATAAAATTTGTGAGCAACAACTTCCAACAACCATATATTCAGCTTCAGTTGTTGATGTCGCGGCTGAGTCTTGCTTCTTTGAAAACTTGGAAATCAGCTTGTTTCCTAGGAATTGACAAGTTCTAGAAGTAGATTTTTGATCAATCTCGCAGCCTGTAAGATCTGTATCAGAATAGCCAGTTAGTTCTACGTTATCATCTGAGGGATACCAAAGACCTAGATTTACGATTCCCTTGATGTTACGAATAAATTGTTTGACAGCTTCCATGTGACTCAATTTGGGGTTGGCCTGCTAGTGAGCACAAACCCCAACTGCAAACATTATATCAAGAAGATACTATTGATATATCTTGATGATGAACAAAAGATTTATAGAAAAATAAATAGAACTAGATAACACCGTTCCCCGACGACACCAATTTAGTGATCGCTGTAATGCACCAAATAAATCCTGCAATTCCTGAGATTTATATTCAGTATAGTCAACAGGTTATCAAACACAGGAAAGAAGGCTAGTTATTATATTTTCCCACTTATTCTTACTAAACTAAGAATAATAAAAACTGAACTGAAATCAAATACGTATTAACTGGGTAGTTGAAAGACAGGCAAAATATTCCACACAAACATACTTCCAATCATGGACACTTAATATTAATTAATCTCAAGAATTGACTAGTTATACATCATCATAACTTAAATTGCATGATCCTCACTCCCACTTACCTAATCAGTAGCAGCCATGTTGGACATCGAAACGACTACTTCTCTAATCTAATTACAACCTAAGTTGTTGGGCAATTAATAGATTTAATAATTAGACATCTAATAGTCTAATATGAGCCTTGCCCAACCTACGTTGTTGGACAATCAAAGGAAACTACTCGTACGTTGGACATCTAATAGTCTGCTATCGATTTAATCCAATTGCTCTTTTGAATAACCTTGCTACTTACTTAGCCTTATTCCACGAGAAATAATGGAAGTACTAAGTTAGCTACAGACTGCGGAACCCAAGGTGATCAAGCCTAAGTTACTAGTAAGATTAATTAATTCAGAATTAATCTGAAACTCTCTTGATTAATTATAAGTACCTAAACCTCATGTACTAATCACGTGTGTGTTTCACATCCCGCTGGAGCACAAGAAATTTAGCTACTCATGAAAACGTATGCGATTGTGCAAGAAAGACACTACGCAGAACAAACAAGAATCCATTTGTAACCCTAGATCTAGCATGCATGAAACTTAAAAACTAAATAACATGTACAAAATAAGAAATTAAAACAGAAATACGAACTGAAATTAAAAACAAACGAAGCTTAAAACGAGAGTACCGAATCACATCCTCGATCTTTCAACACCAACGAAATTTAAAACTACGAACATAATTAAAAGTGTATTAAACATCGAACATCAAAATCTGAAATAAAACGGTGTTTGTTTCTTACTCTCTCTCTCAATTTGCATGGAAAATTAAACGGAAAGGGATCTCGGAACTTCGGTCTTCATCTTCTCGGCGTGGATGGACAACGTGAATTGTGAAGTGTCGGGAATGAAAAGGGGTCCCTTCTCAAATACGTGCTTCAGGTGGGTGGGTGTGTGTGGGGGGGGGGGGAATACACCTGAATACAAATTCAAACTCAAAACGCGAAAGTCAGCTTTAGTTGAAGATTGCTATTGAACTTTGTCAGTTGGCCAGATATACTTTCTCGATTGCGTGGGATGAATATTCTCTTGTCAGTGAACAGTAGTTCAATACAAGAGTTGTGTGCGGAAATGTAGGCCCTTAAAATAAACGTCTCAGTTGAAAACCCATTTTTATGCTAGTTTGATTAAAACTCAATTGGATGCTGAATGAAGAGTTAAATCAATGCAACAGTTAAAATCAACACAACGATTTTTAAAGTGGTTCGGACACACAGGGTCCTACGTCCACTGTCCTGAACTGAGCAGGAGTTCGTGTATTAATTATACTGAGCAAGCCTCAGTTAATCTGTTCACAGGAAGCCTCAGTCAATCTGTATGCTGGACATATATCTACTTAATTATAGTCGTAGTGATTGTGCAATTCTTAACCGTTTAAGGTTAGATTTTCTCCAACTAGGAAGAAGTTCTAACAGATAAGAACAATTCAAAAGATATGAACTCCTTCGAGGTTCTAAGCTATTGATTTTACAATACGCACGCTTAGATAGAGAAAGGGAACAATAATTCTCTAGAGAGAAGAAATCTATGAGAAAGTTCTTCGCTTGAATGTTGCTTGTAAGTTCGCTAGAGTGTTTGAGCTTTGTTCGCTTTGGTTCCCGGTACGTCTTTCTGCATGAAGACCTTCTCTATTTATAGTCTTCGATTTGTGAATAGATCCGTTGGAGGGAGTCTAGCCACATGTTGAATAAGACAAGAAAATGGCCACAAATAATTTGAACGTTGAGTAGAGGCACTGTAGAGATTTCCTCCTTTTCCGGCTATGGTCGATTGGGATGTCAGCTGGAACGCTTACTTTTCTTTAGGGTAGACTGTGCTCGAACTCCTCTATCTTTAATTCTAAAAAGATAACGTCAGGAGTTAAAGCATTTAGATCAGAGCGACATAAATAAGTAGCAAAAGGAATCCACTTCAGTCGGGGCAGTGCTCTTAAGATCTTGGTGTTCATATCTTTATTGGTGAACGTCTTCCCCAGCCTGTTGATCACATTGATCTGGTTTGTGAATATGACACTAAGCTCGTCAATGGATTCATTGGGCTGCATGGCGAATGTTTCAAACTTTTGAAGCTCTAACTCGAGCTTGTTCTCTTTGATCTGCGGGGTTCCTTAGCTCAGTACAACCAGGGCATCCCAAAGTTCTTTCCTTGTCTTGCAATCTTGCACTCTGTCGAGGTGTGAATCACTGAGCGTTGTCATGATTGCATTCCACGCTATTTGGTTCAGGGTTGTGCGGTTTCTTCTCTTCGTGCATGAAGGCGACTTTATCTTTGGGAACCTTTTGGCCCAATTTGTGCTCCTACATCTCCCACAGTAGCAAATTCGGTGTTGTCGATCATGGGAATGATTGGTCCTGTTATGTTGTCGTGCAGCGATGTAAGGTGCGCCTCCATTTTGACGCGACATACCGTGTAGTTCTCTATAGAGAACATCGGTACCATCCGAATACCTGATATATCAGACATGTTTAAGCAGATAATATAAGGATGAATGAAGTGATGCTCGTGCAGTGAAAACATTTTTCAGGATCTGTTCGAGTAGACTAGTAAGTTCTCAAGACAATGATCAAAAGAACACTGCGCTGATACCAACTATTGGTCTAGAGATGAGTATCAGGTGTGGGGGGCGGGGGGGGGGGGATGAATACACTTGAGTCCAAGTTTTTGCTCAAACACGGTCTGTCTATTACTGAGTTTGCTACTGAACGTGTTCAGTTGCCAGTTAAGCCTTTTGATCGCAGGGCAGAGTGATTCAACGACTGAAATCTTTCTACTGTCTGATGTTAGTACTGAGAAATTCAGTAGATGAATAATGTGGGGAAATGTGTAGGCCCGATTTTAGTTCGTCTCTTTAAAAAACGTTTTATGCAAACCATTGGCTAGTGCACTTTTAAAGCTGTTTTACTAAAAGTATGATTTTGCAAGCAGTTTACAACAGATGCAATAGACCAGTAAAGGACACGAGTATTTTTTATCGTGGTTCAGATACGCAAGATCCTACATCCACGGTCCTACTGAATAGGAGGTCTTGTTAATTAATCTGAGCAAGCTTCAACAAGGTTTCTGTGCACTAGACAGAACATTCTAAGTTATAGTCCTTAGCGACTTTACAAACTCAAATCGAAGTTTGAAGGTTTTCTCTCCAACTAGGAAGGAGTTCTTATAATAAAAACGTTTCACTAAAAGTGAACTCCTTCAAGTGTCCAAGCGTATGATCTAACAAGTTTATCTTAGAAAAGAGAGCGAACAACTCTAGAGTGAAGAACTACTAGGATATCTCTGGGATTTCTAGTTTTTTGCTGGATGTAACAGTGTGTTTGCTAGAGTGCTTGAGAATGTATTCGTGAGCTTCTAAGAGTATTTGTTCCTCTTTGGTTCGTGTTGAACTGGTGTTGTGAGCACACCGCTTCAATGAAGATGATCTCTTTAAATAGTCGTGACCCATGCATAGATCCGTTGGATGGGACAATGCCACGAGCCACAAGACTCCAAGAAAAACGGTGATATAATTTGAATGTCGCCGTAGAGAGTTGTTGGCTTTATGTGCGTGAGAGCGGCTTTTGTGTCGGAGCATGTAAGCTTCGCTTGCTTCTCATTGGTTGAGGTATGGCGGTAAGTGAGACTTGTCAAACATCAGTCTTCTAGCTGAGTTGACTTCATCTGAACCTCGGACACTAAGTATTCCTCTACTGACATCCGACTGATAAAGGTCAGGCTGTCGATTTCCCTTGTACGGACTATAATTGAGTCGCAGCTCTTCAGTAGATCAAGGCTGATCATACTCAGTCTTCTTTCTGAGTCGACTGAAGAGTGATCTTCAAATGAGTGCTTTCAGCTGCTGACTCGAAGACAAACTACTGAGCTCAGACAGAGCTCTACTGAACCGATGACAGACGTGGGGTTTTGGAACCTTAACTTCTCTACTGAAGTTCAGTCCAACAACTTACCCCTTATAGGACTTAGACAAAATAATCTAGAAATATAAAACAAGTCTAGCCTATTACATTATGTCGGTTCATCACACACTCAGGGGTTTTGGGATCTTTAATTCTTCAATAAAATATACAACAATTAATCAATCATCAGAGGTATTGAATCATCTCCCTACATTTATCCCGTAACCACTAACTCATATCCTTAGATCAAATCTAACAATTTCCCCCTAAAGAAGAACTATGAATCATCTTCTAACTCATATCCCTACAAGAAGAGAAATTGTATCAGACCTACTTCATGACAATCTTGTAGGATGTGCTGCATTGGTTCATTTATTTCAAATTCATCACAAAATGGTGCATTAATTAGACGATGTTATCTTCATGTGCTAGCAAATAGAATGATGTTTTGATTCAATTTCTTTTATTACTACTATTTTTGAATTTATTCACATTTTTTTAATGCATAGGTAACGTCTGGGAGTCTAGTTTAAGCAACCATATTATTAGTTAAGTAATTAGTCTCTGAACTTCCAAGGATAATGTTGAATATTTAATATCCCCTGCATTTGTTTCACGTTGAATCATGATGAAAGCAGGTCGTACTTTTAACCACACCCACCATTCCATCCAGTCACTCCCCACTAATCCCCTCTCACTCATCACTCTTATTTTTCTTCTTCTTATTATTTTTTTCTTTTTTCTATCCTAATGGGATGGGAGGATTAGACCGGACAACATCTCATATTCACTTCTATACTGCGATTCGACATTCGATCATTTCCCATTTAATTCAAATAATTGAAATATACTTGTTAAGATCTTTGGATCCTCAAAATGTGACAAATGAGTTATTGAAACCCAACGTAAACAATAACAAAGAATAACACATAGAAAAAAAAAAAATAGGCACAAAGATCTTAACGTGGTTCGGTCAATCAACCTACATCAACGGGTGACGGAGAAACAATCCACTAATAAAGAGGATAATACAAAATGGGCCTCCGGAATATGGTCATAGACCCAAAAGCACATACCCACAAAAACATGGTCAATTAGTCCAACTAACTAATCTCAAAATATGTGGGCTATGATGCGTATAAGCACACTTAACAATTACATAACTTATCTATTTATAGGTGAAATTAATGATAAACTTTATTAATTATCCGATATGGAATAAGACTCAATTTCCTTTAAGGATTATGATTTGAGCCACATCATAACAATCTCTACCGTGGCGAAAACTCTAATATTCAATCTAATATAACAAATCTTCACATTGACAAAAACTCTAATTGCGAACACAGAACGATCTTGCTCCACCGCCGCCGCAAAAGCCTCAATGGGCTTAATCCAAATAAGAATACCAATAAAGTCGCAGCGTCCTTCGAACAAGGATCATCCATAATTTAAATCTTCAGAACGGGAATCTTCCTTGGCAAAACGGTATCCCGATAACGTGAAACTTCACGTCATGATACTTCCTCCTCAAACATGATCCACCTCCTTCAACCTTCAAATTTCTCGAACCAAAATCTTTGTTATTGTCATTGTTACAACACGAGCCAAACATTGGCTCTGATACCACTTGTTAGGATCTTCGGACCCTCAAAATATGACGAACAGGTTCTTGGAACCAAACCGAGTAAATAACAAAGAATAACACAAAGAGAAAAAGAAATAGGCACAGAGAATTTAACGTGGTTCGGTCAATCAACCTACATCCACGGGCGGCGAATAAACAATTCACTAAGGATAATACAAAATGGGCCTCCGAAATATGGTCTTAGGCCCAAAAATACATACCCACAAAAATATGGTCAATTAGTCCAACTAACTAATCTCCTAACATGTGGTCTTTGATGCGTAGAAGCACACTTAAAACAATTAGAGAACCTATCTATTTATAGGTGAAATTAATGATAAACTTCATTAATTATCCGATATGGGATAAGACTCAATTTCCTTTAAGGATTATGATTTGAGCCACATCATAAGAATCTCCACTGTGGCGAAAACTCCAATATTCAATCCAACATAACAAATCTTCACATCGACCAAAACTCTAATCGCGAACATAGATCGATCTTGCACCACCGCCTCCGCTAAAGCCTAAATGGGCTTAATCCAAATCAGAATACCAACAAAGTCGCAGTGTCCCTTGAACAAGGATCATCCGTCATTTAAATCTTCAGAACTGAAATCTTCCTTGGCAAAACGGTACCCCGATAATGTGAAACTTCACTTCATGGTGCTTCCTCCTCAAACATGCTCCACCTTCAAAAGCCTTCAAATTTCTCGACCACAATCCACCACAATCTTTGTTATTGCCATTGTTACAACACGAGTCAAACCTTGTCTCTGATACCACTTGTTAGGATCTTCGGACCCTCAAAATGGGACGAACGGGTTATTGAAACTCAATGGAGACAATAACAAAGAATAACACAAAGAAAAAAAATAGGCACAAAGATCTTAACGTGGTTCAGTCAATCTACCTACATCCACGGGCGGTGGAAAAACAATCCACTAATAAAGAGGATAATACAAAATGAGCCTACGGAATACGGTCCTAAACCCAAAAGTATATACCCATAAAGACATGGTCAATTGTTCAACTAATTAATCTCATAACATGTGGGTTATGATGCGTAGAAGCACACTTAAAAACAATTACAGAACTTTCTATTTATAGACGAAAATAATGATAAACTTCATTAATTATTCGATATGGGATAAGACTTAATTTCTTTTAAGGATTAGGATTTGAGTCACATCATAACAAATATTAACTGCAATAATGAGTAAATATTTTTACAGAATCTTGGATGGGATTTTGAGCCTTGCAACCTCGACAAATGATGAGTTCTAGTTCCGACCGGCCTACTTAATATCAAAAGTATATGTGAATAAATATCGAAGTTGCAGTTTGAGTATAGTTTGAGTCAGCAGCTCATTTCATCCACAAACTACAAAAGATACCTCTCTCTCTCTCTCTTAATTGATCCAAATAAAGGATATTCTTTCCTCTCACTTCAGTGTTTCACTTTCACCTTTCTCAAAGTAAAACTTCTTTCTCAATCAAGTATCTTTTGCCTTAGAGTCACCTTTTTCTAATATCAAACCACACAGATATTTCATTATTTAACCATTTTTCAGACATGACATTTTGCTGTCTTACAGCTTCAAAAATGTTGTAGAGATCTCAATGCAAATAAAGAAAATACGAGAGTTTCTAATAATGTCAATTCCAAGAAAACATCTTTGCATTCTCAAAATGTGAGGAATTCCATCCCTCAATTGGCATGTCATTTCATTTTTTTATTTATGTATTATGCATTTGCAAATTGCAATCATAACGAAAGTGGTCGATCTTGTGAATGGTGGCAGGGGAATAAGGTGGATCTGCGGGGATGCAAGCGGCAAACTGCAGAGCAAACGAGGACGAATAGGCGCGGGTCAGCTCGAGAGAGAAAAGTGGAGTTATTACGAGATGTAAGTCTCTTAGACAAATCTGTATTTATGGGTGGTGATGTGATGTGATGTGATGTTGAATTGGTTAAGGTGGAGAATCTGAAGAAGAAGCTGAGACATGAAGAGAACATCCAGAGAGCTTTTAATAGGCCCTTAGGCACTCTACCTCGCCTCCCTCCTTATCTCCCTCAATATGTATGAGTATGAATCTTTCCTCTCCATTTAAGTGTACATCTTTGTTGCCATTGGTATTAATGTGATCTTTCTATCCATTGTACGTAGACGCTGGAGATTCTAGCTGAAGTGGCAGTGTTGGAAGAGGAGGTTGTTAGGCTTGAGGAAATGCTGGTGATCTTCAGACAAGATCTATATCAAGAAGCTTCTTCCCTATCCTCTAGAGATAAGTTGGATCCCTACTTCGTAGAAATCGAAAGCGAGGATGTAAAAATGAGTTCATTAATGGATTTCTCCTCTCTTGATGCGTATGTGATGGTAGTTGAGGGTGTACACGGCGTCCCACATCGAGAACGAGCAAAAAGAGCAGTAGTTGGCATATCAGAATCGAAAAGGTTGGTAGTTTCAAAGCTACTATAGATATTGGTATCTTCTTGACTTTGCAAATGATATATATGGACGCCTTGCTGGATTGGATCTGTGGAGCTACCGGATGAACTCGGAATGAAGCAGACAAATGCCTTGGGAGCAAAGATAAACAGCTTCTCAACAAGTTAGTACAAGTGATGCCGTACAAATTTTAGTTTCAGATTATGGTCGGAGAATGCAGGGTTGTATACAAAATTGCAAACAATTATAACAATAATACTGCGGCTTTACAACACACAAGCTGCACCTTTATTTCAAATAGTTTTTGTATAATTTTCATATGCAGAGTTTACTTAGTTTGGAGAAATGATGGAGCCTTTACGTCGTCTAGACCGGCTCACCAAATACATTTATAACACGACTTAATCTAAGATTAGCACAGCGACAAATAGGGACCGATCCATTGGAAACATGCAGGTTAATTCTTAGAGTTTTTAAGGACTCGGATTTGGTTAGCAACCACCATTAAATTTGAGTTTTCTAAAACTAGGCATAATATATAAATTTGGCAGAAGAATAACATACAATAATGAATGGTGGATTAAGACAGATAATAAAGAGGACCCGGCTTGGGCAAATCCACACAACTCAATTTGATCCTTGATAAAGGGGTTGGTTATCTGTGCAGATGACTTAGACTTGATTGATCTGGGTAGTCGACTCTTAACTATACAGAAATAGAACAATTGTGAGTTACTCGTATGCTCAACATCAGTGACGAAATTGATTCCGTTCTCTTGTTTGTAATGCATTGCTCAACAAAGTAGATTGCTCGTTAGGATAGGTGGTTATATGCTCAATATGCTTACCATACTCTAGTAAAGGAATTGAACGCTCTTGTGCTCAACACAGTGTCCTAGTCGAATAATCTTAGACGAACTAATTAATCTTTGGCAAAAACTTGTGTGCAACATGATCCAATTACCCAATTTTAACCCGTGTTTGACATGCTGACATCATTATTCCAATTTTTATTATTTTTTAATTTTTTTGTTTTTTACGTTTTTTTTTTAATTTTGTTTATTTTTTTTTTCTCTTATTGTAAGGACGCACGTGTAGAGATGGCAATGGATCTTGGACCCGATCCAGATCCGTGGATCCAGATCCATTTTTTGGATCTGGATCTTAAAAAATTGGACCCATTGGATCTGGATCGGATTTGGACCCATTTTAGAAATTACAAATTTGGATCTGGACTTTACAATCTGAGATCCAGGTCCGGTCCAGATCCGTCAATTTTAATAAACTAAAATATTATTTTATTATCATATCTAAAATATTATATTTATATTATTCTACTTAAAATATCATATTACATTATTTATTAAGCTTGAAATACTTTACTAGTAATCTAATAAATAGAAAAGATGGAGGAGATTGAGTAGCCACTGTCCACGAATTTGGAAGTTTTTTTAGAGAGAAGATCGTAGTTTTATAGATGATTGTAATATTTTTTATAATATCATAAGTATTTTAACTTTTTTAATTATAGTAATGATCTTATAGATTATCGTGTTATCGTATAATTAATTAATTTAGTTAAATTTTAATTGATTTAGAATTTTTTTAATTTTAGTTAAAAAAAACTTATGGATCCGGGTCTAGACCCGAGACCCTGTGGATCCAATGGATCTGGATCTCATTTTTTGAGATCCAATGGATCTGGACCGAATTTAGATCAAAGTAAAAAATCCCGGATCTTGATCTGGACCGAGGAGGATTCGGTCCAAATCCGGCCCATTGCCATCCCTACGCACGTGTCATTCGTTGTGAACACAAATGTCGTTTGTTCTGAACAAAAGTTTTTTTTTTCCAATTTTTTTGATAAGGGAATGAGTGCCATTGTAATAAATAAATGTGTCATTGGTTATGAAAAAAAGTGTCATTTGTCGAGTATCGTTTATTTCGAGAAAAAAGTGTCATTTTCGTTTATAACGCTATTTTACCATCATTGACAAAGTGTCATTTGTAATGAATGAATGTGTCATTTGCAACAAACACAAAAGTTATTTATCTCAAAGTGTCAATCACACTTTGTAATGAATTAATGCAATTTGTTTCGAAAAAAATATCATTTGTTTATGAAAAAAGATTCATTTATCTCATAAGTGTCAATCACACGAAGTAAAGTGTCAATCAAAATTAAGGAAAGTGTCACTTTAATCTAGTAAACACACAATAAAATATGAAGCATAATAACTAGAAATATCACCCAAAGTGTCAATTTTTCCAAAAGAGAGTGTCACATTCTCATAATGTGTCAATTGCAACGAACAAAAGTGTTATTTATCTAACAGTGTCAATCTCAGTGAAGTAAAGTGTCAATTATAACTAATGAACGTGTAACTCTAATCTAGTAATTTCACAATAAAATATAAAGTATAATAATCAGTAATGTTATCCAAAGTGTAAATCGTAATAAACAAAATTGTCAATTATCTCGAATGATCATAATGTATCAATTGCAACGGAGAAAAATGTCATTTATCTCAGATTGTCAATCATAGTGAAGTAAAGTGTCAATTATAATTAAGGAATTATACTTTTGCTCACAATAAATGACACGCCCATCCTTACAACAAGGGAAAAAAATACAAAAAATAATAAAAAATAAAATAAAATTGGAATAATGACATCAGCGGGTCAGAGCGAGTCAAAATTGAGTAATTGGATCATATGCAATATAATACACACTAGCATCTCTCATATATTGTGTCTTGTTTTAGAGGAATAGAAAGAGAAAAAAAATGCAAAGTCTCAAAGACCGACCACGTGAGACTCACTAGTAAGAATTCTTAAGTCCTACAATCATAATGATTTTATAAATAGATAACATGTAGTGTATGTTGTATTCTTATTTTTACGTAAATGGTAGATTTAGAGTTTAATTCCCGTTATAATTAATTTAAATTAATAATATGTATTTTTAACAATTTTACAATTTTCACATTTTATTCATTTAAGAAGTATATATGCACAGGTGTCCAATTTGAAAAAATAAACACCTTTCCAATCAATTTTTAGGGCTCCTTTGACTTGAAAGTAGAACATGGCTGGCCTATTAAATGAAAATAGAGAACATTTCATATGCTCTCCAATCATTTGCATTTAAATTATAATCATAAGCATTCAGCTTAGCATTAATTATTGACAAATTGGATTTTAGGATTCTATTCAAAAATATTATTCCATCCGTTTCATTAAAAGCATTTTACCTTTCTCGATTAGATTGTTCCAGTATAAGTGTTCAATTTCCTAAAATGACAATATAAACTCTACATTCAAAAATAAGGTGGGTTTCTCATTACTCATTATTCACCCTACATTTTTACACACGCTCTCTCTCCAAAAGTTTCTCTCTCATATGATTTTGCTCTCCTCTAAACTTAAAAAATTATGATTTTTAACTTTTTAAAAATTTAAATTATTTCTTTAATTATCATATAAAAAAAATTCGAAAAAAAAAATCAATTGCCCCAACTAGGGATGACAAAATTGCAGGTCGGGTTCAGGTATTATACTACCCGGACCTGCCCCATGCGAGGGACCCACGGACCCGCCCCGGCCCTTGGACCCGTATGGGTCTGCTCCTTTGGCCCCGGACAGGGGCGGATCCAGCCCATTAAAATACCTTGGGCTGGACATGGATCGAAAGAAATACGTTGGGCTGGACAATTAATTTTAACCTATATTTCAAAAAAAAAATCTAAAATTAATATTAGTAAAACAAGAAAAAAAAAATCTTACCGGGGCTGGAGCCCACCCCAGCCCATAGGGTGGGTCCGCCCCTGGCCCCGGAACTGGACCCGCACAGGGCGGGTCCTACCAGCCCCCACCCCGCAGACCTTTTTTTTTTTTTAATTTTCAAAGCTGACTGATGAGCAATACATTTCTCAAAAACTGAAGGGAAAAAGATTAGAATCCTTATTGACGATGAGTGGTTGGGAAATATGAGAGTGGGCTCATGAGTTGTACCTAGAATTTTTGGAGGGACTATTTTTAACACCAACGCTTTCACAGCACCACTCACACACACACACACACATATATATATATATAGATACATCTAGGGGAAATTAAAACGCGGGCATGAGAGAGAAAATCATGGTTAAGGAATTTGAAACAGCTAAATTTAAACTGAACTAAATGAAAATTATTTGCAAGAAAAAACTGAAACAAATACAGAAAAATTTGTAAGCAAACAACATCATCTGAAGCGGACAGCTGAGAAAATAAGCAGGCAGCCGAAAAAAACAACAAATACTGCATGATCCAAATTCGGGTCTATACGGGGCAGGACGGGTCCGCGGCAGGAACCGGAACCCCTCCGGACCCGGTACGGGTCGGGTCCGGACCTGCCCCGCACTCGTACGGGGCGGGTATTACCCGCCCCATTGCGTGCGGGTCCAGGTCGGGTCCGACGGGTCCGGGTCCTTTTGTCATCCCTAGCCCCAACTATGCCTTAATAAAATTTGGATTAGGGGTGTACATGGGCGGTTTTTGGCGGGTGACAAATGAAACCGCAAACCACCCAATGCTTTCGGTTTACACAATTATCCAACCGCAACCGCCAAATATAAATAGAAAACCGCATGTTGGCGGGTTGAACGGTTGCGGGCGGTTTAGCGGGCGGGTTAGCGGGTTGATAAGTTTTAAAAAAATAAATATTTCCTATACAATTTAAATGATTATCAAAAGCAATAAATGATATTCTAAAAGTATTCCCAAAATATGCATCATCTATGACAAGTTCTGCAACTTAATACACAATTTAAGTGACTGAATAATCAAAATACACATAAAGCCAAAACACTTGATATGTGATTTGCAACTTGACAGCAAGGAAAGTCATAAAGTCTCCTCTTTTACTTGAGTTATCAAAATTCCTGAAACACAGAAGATGAAATTTAACAAAGATAAACACTATCAAGATAGACACAGAAAATGAAATTTATCAAAATTCCTGAAACACAAGCTGCCCATGAGAATTAATTGCTTACAATTAAGATTCAAGATCATTCATCAACAACGCGTCCAGCTTTGTCATTCGAAAGTCTCATATTTCGAAATTCTGTGTGCTCATCAAAACATAACAGTATTTTAAAGAGTTAGTAAAACAAACATTGACTCTTAAATATACTAAAGATAATTAAAATTACCTTTAACGACTTCTTCGTACTTCTCGATGTCTTCAATGGAAACTCCTTTCACCGATTCTTGAATATCAATTGTAACGGGTTTCATCCTTAGCCAATTTTGACAACACACGAGGGCCTCTACCATCTCCGGATTAAGAGAACTCCTAGGCGGATCAAGAATGCGACCACTTGTGCTAAATGTTGATTCAGACGCCACCGTAGAGATAGGAACAACCAATATATCTCTAGCCATATGAGAAAGTATAGGATAGTTTCTTTCGTTGTGCCTCCACCAATCCAAAACATCGAAATTACCAACATTCATTTGACAACTTTCATCCAAATATCTATGAAGTTCAGATTTGTTTTTGTTGCATTCATCTTCCTCCATATGTTTCATGAATTGTGAAGACAAAGATATGTCATCCTCCATACCATAATCACCCTGAATATCAGCTGAAGCTTGATTCGAGCTTGAAGGCAAATATTGACCACTTTCACTAGCATCAGAAATTTGATAAAACTCAAATAAACGAACCAAGACTTTTCTCACTTGATCTTCCATTTGACCAGCCATGCTGCCATCACTCTCATAAACTTTGTTAAAATCAAATCTAATGAACCTCAATTTGAAACGGGGATCCAAAGTTGTAGCAACATACAACAGAAAGTTGATCTTACCAAGATCTTTCCAATATTTAGAAAACTTTTTCTGCATTTTAAATGCCATCAAGGACAACTTTGGATCATCTTCTTTGGACAAACACAACAATCTAGTATGAACAGCAACTAGCTCTTCAAAAAACAGATTTGAGTTAATATTTAAAGAAGCATAAAATCGTAAAGTGACATTATAAAAGAGCTTTAGAAACTTTACAAAAAATCTTGCAATATCCCAATCTTCTTCAAGTGGCGGACCAATGTGATTAATTCCCTTCCCTTTCCCTCTTTCATTACTGTCATCATCTACATCATTCACATAATCTTCCTCAATATCTCTATCACCATATGCAAAGAACTGCTTATAGTTCTCATCATCCTCCCTAAGTCGCTCAAAAGCTTTTTCAAATTTTAGAGCACTCTCCAACATTAGATAAGTTGAGTTCCACCGGGTTTCAATGTCAAGACATACATAACTCTTACTTTCAATCTTCTCCACTTCAGCACATTTTTTTAATGCACTGAGCCTAGCCGGAGATGAGCGTACATATCTTATAGCATTTCGAATCTTGAGAACTGATTCATTTTGATGCTTTAGACCATCTTTCACAATCAGATTTAGAATATGTGCAGAGCACCTCATGTGCAAAAACTCATGTTCTAAGATGGTAGTTTTCCAATTTTTTGTGTTCTTCTTTAAATAATTGATCGCACCATCATTTGAGCTAGCATTGTCAACTGTAATTGTCAACAACTTGTCAATTTTCCATTCTAGCAAACACTCTCTATCATCTTACCTATTGTCTTGCCCTTGTGATTAGGAATGACACAAAAACTTAGAATTCTCTTTTGTAAATTCCAGTCCTTATCAATCCAATGTGCTGTAAGACACATGTAATTGATATTCTGGATTGAGGTCCAAGTATCGGTGGTAAGACTAACACGTTCACATTTAAGAAGTTTCTTCACTTTTTCTTCTCATCTATGAAAAGCTTCATGCAATCCCTAGCAACTGTCACCCTACTAGGCAATGTGAATTTAGGTTGCAAGCTAGCAACAAACATCCTAAATCCTTCACCCTCTACAACTTTGAAAGGTAGCTCATCAAGAATCACCATGGAAACTAATTTCAATCTACATTCCTCATAAGAATAACTAACACTTTTCAAACTAACAACATCACCATCTTTTTTAGTTTCAAACACAAGTTTCTTTTGTTTATCATCAGCAAGGGTAGCAAGGGTGCCAAGATATACCTTACATTGAGTAGTCAAGTGTGTGCTCATGTTACTTGTGCCATGGACTCTTGACTCAGAAGCATATTCACGTCCTCAATGATTACAAGATGACCTCCATTCACCATCTTTTTCGAACTTCGTAAAATTATCCCATACCCAGGATGCCTTTCTACCTCCAATTTGTTTGCTGTCATCTTTCTCATTTCCTTTCTTTGATGGAATTTTGCGATCTTTGATCACTTTTTTTCTTTTTCTTGAGTTGCAAGGCTTCCAAGAGCATGGCTTGGGAGGTAGAACTGGTGTGCCTGTTGGTTCTTCCCTTGTTAAGTCTATTTCCAAATTTTTTGAAGCATCATTTTCATTTTCCATTGTCCTAAAACCTGAATAGTCTTTCCAAAATTAGGGAGAATGAGCAATTAACATAAAGAAAAACATATATCATTTAATTAAAAAAACCATTGAAAAGCAAAACAAAGAAGATGCAAATAGAAAGAAAAGCATAGCACAAATCTATTGAAAAGCAGAGCCACTTTGCCTTGTAACCTTAAACATTTTTCAAAGTTCAAACACATCATCACAAAAGAAACCCATCCCCTCCTACGAAATTAAATCCCCATTTGCCTACTTACCAGGAGGATTGAGCGAGAGGAGCGACTAATTTGATTGTGGTCTCTCACGCATAAGGAAATGATTCAATGAAATTTCTTCAAAAAGTTTTTTTGCATTTTAGGGTTTAGAAGTTGCGCCTGCTTGATATGTTTGGTCTGGATAGTGGATAGTGAACACAATTTAGCTATATATATGAGGGTGAACTAATTTTAATACTATTTAAATATTGTTAGTTTGACTCAAGTTTGAACTCAAGTTGTTCGTATACTATTTTAAATATTGTTAGTTTGACTCAAGTTTAAATATTGTTAGTTTGAACTCAAGTTTTTCGTAACTATTTTAATACTGTTAGTTTGGCATAATAAATTAATTAATAAAATTTAGTTTTTAGATTAAAAGTGTTAATATAATTATATAAATATGATATTATTGTAATTAAAATAAAAATGCGGGTGGGCAGTTTAAATGCGGGTTTTCTAATTCAAAACCGCAACCCACCCAATACTTTGCGGGTTGTAAAAATTTAAACCGTTAATACGCACATAAAAATTTAAGCCGTGCGGTTGCGGGCGGTTACGGGCGGGTGCGTGCGGGCGGGCGGTTTTGCGGTTTTTTTGTACACCCCTAATTTGGATGAATTCTCATTCGTTTTCACCAACCATTTTCTCGAAAATTATGTTAATTTCTTAATACAATTAAAACTTATAAAATATATATTTAAATAAAAATTGTTAATCTCCGTGCCGAAAATAAAGAGGGCGTTTTTAATGGGAGGGGATGAAGTATTAGTTAATCTAGATTTTGTTAAATTTTTTATTTTTAATTAACTTTATTTAAGTTTTTAATAACCAAAAATTTTATTCAAAAAAATTAACCAAAAAATTTTATTTGAAGAAGATTATAATTTAAAAAAGCATTTGAAAAAATATTTAAAATTTAATCTAAATATAGATGAATTAGTCTCTGAAACTAATTTAAAATTTAAGAGAATGACCAATTTATCCAAACTAGCAAAAATTTAGGATCAATAAACTATATAAAAAAAAAAGATTAGAGATTAATTCATGTTGGGCCCGAGAGTAACGTTCAGGTGTAGGGGGGGAGGTGAATACATCTGAAAACCAATTTCTTAACTTTAAACGCGAACAGTCCTTTTCAGGAGAGTGCCGTACTGAACGAGTTCAGCAGACCAAATAAGCTGTTCTAAATCGCGTGGCAGAGTGACTGACTTTACTGAGGCCTACTAGCTGACTAGAGTCAGAATTTAGTATCGTTCAGATAAAGTTCAGTAGTGCGGAAATGTGTAGGCCCAAATTCAGTTGAGTTAGAAAAACGTTTTTATCAAAACAGTTTCAGTATGTTAGTGCAGTCGATTAAGCTTGCTGAAACTTAGTTGAATGATTTTAAAGATATTTTCAGTATGCATAGTAATAAATGCAACAGTAAATAACGAACACAGAACACAGACAATTTTTAATGTGGTTCGGATCCAACAATCCTACGTCTACTGTCCCGAAAGATTAGGAGGCTATGTATTATACTGAGATAGTCTCAGTTGGTTTGTACACTCGACAAACACTGGTCTTGAGATTTATACTGAGATATGAACATCTGAGCTTATGTTAGAGGGATAGGGAACGATAAAGTGGCTTCTAGAGCGACGAACGACTAAGCATAGACTTGGGTTCGTGTTCAGTCGCTTGGATACTAGAGACTATATGATTCTGGTTCAGCTTGGTTCCCTATGAGCAGGT
Organism: Lavandula angustifolia; assembly: GCA_028984105.1. NCBI lineage: Eukaryota > Viridiplantae > Streptophyta > Magnoliopsida > Lamiales > Lamiaceae > Lavandula > Lavandula angustifolia. Next base: position 6,798,033 of record CM054817.1, read on the forward strand.
ATGTCGTCTTTCGCCGGAGATTACTTCTTCGAACTACTTGTGGAAGACTTAAGACGTTTCTGAGTTGCTCTTTGAATGCTCTGTGTGCTCATTGGTTCACTCGTATTCTCGTGTGCTCGTGAGCTTCAATTTGAATTGTATCCCTCTATTTATAGAGTAGAGGCAAGGATAGATCCGTTGGAGACGACGATCCTTGTGTCTCTCTCTTTTGGGTAACTAACGGCTCTTTCGAAGTATGGTTGCAGTGTCCTTTCCCTCCATTTTTGGAAAGTTGTTGACTTGCAGCTTTAATCAGAAAGATGACAGCTGGCTGCGTGTCATTGGTCGAGTCATTGGTCGAGGTTCAGGAAAGTAGGTGAGACAGAACAGACTTCAAGAAGATCTGAAACTGACTTCTCTCTTCCTCGTATTGACTCTGCTGATTTGACTTTAGAGAATCTGACATTCAGAAGACTGTCCAGCCGTTGCTGAGTCTGATCTCTATTCAGTAGCATGCTCCTGCTGATTCGGCTCTACTGAAGATCAACTCTAAGTTCAGTGAACTACTCCTGCTGAGTTTAGTTCTACTGACTCCTTTCAGTATACTGCTCCTGCTGAGTCCAGTATCACTGAGACTTCTACTTCTGGTACTGAGGCAGGTAATCTACTGAGCGCCTGAACCAGATGAAGATTGTCTACTGAGTCTGAAACCTCAGAGACATAACAGAACAGGTTACAACTGAATGGTTCATCAGCCAAGATAGGGTTTTGGGATCTTCAAATCTTCAGTAAACATTCAGAGCACAGGCTACTAAGTTATGACTTAACTGATTGTGAGAAGACTGAATCATCTCCCAACAATTCATCTGAACTAATACACTTTTTCTTTGTTTTTTGGATGACGATGGTAACCCGCAGCCGCTACCGAAGTGCGCATTGGGTAAACCCCGCTTCTGTGCAATAGTCTGCAAACCATACAGGAGAGTTCGCATTGGATAAACCCCCCGCTCCTGCAAACCACACAGGAGAGTTCGCATTGGGTAAACCCCCGCTCCTGTGCAATAGCCTGCAAACCACACAGGAGAGTTCAACCACCATAGGCTAACCATAGGTGACAGGCAACAGATAGCGGTTCCAGTGGGATTTGAACCCAGGACATATCGATCCCGGGCCACCCACCTTCACCACTACGCCATCCCAAGAGGACCTAATACACTTTTTCTAAGTAATGGGGAAGAGGACCGAAATATGTCACTGAAAGACTCTACCTATGTTATTAAACCCGGCCCGGCCCGGCCGGTTGACCCGGTTCAACCGTGACCCGGTGAAAAATCCGGGCCGGGCCAATAAAAAACCGGTTTTGGCCTTTGACTCGATACGACCGGCGAAACCGAACCGGGTTGACTTCGATACCGTTAACCCAGTTGACCCGGTTGACCCGGTAATATTAATTAAAAAAATAAATTTAAATTCTAAATCTCTAATGTACTAATTCTATTTATGAAGTTTGGACATGGAAAATACTAGGTTAATTTTTTACTTCAAATTATATTAATATTAGGTTTTTTATATTTTTAAGTTATTTATTTTATTTATTTGTATTTTTAAAAGATATTTAATATTTATTATGTTACACCGGATTGACCCACCGGTTCGACCGGTTCGACCGATTGAACCACTAAAATTAACTTTTCCGGATCAATGATCGGGCCAGGTTTAATAACATAGGACTCTACTGAGACAAAGATGGATACCATTTGTATCAATTTGCCTTAATTATTAACCTCCATGCAACTTGAACCTGCTTTCTGTTAGTAGACGGATCAAGACAAAGCAAATGTCAAAATTGTCCGTGCCTCAAATAGCAGTTGAAATTTTCATTTTAATCTGAAAAGAAAAATTACTGCCAATTTTATGTTGAGAGCTCGAGAAGCTTCGAGAAACAGAGAGAGAGATGACAGAGCATTTGTATAAGTATGAACGAACAGAGACAAAAGTCAAATGTTCGAGAATCTCCATTACAAAGCAATCATTCGCAGCAGAAAGAATAGAAAAAGAAGAGACGACAAGTGTTACACTTATAGATAGATGCACAAGTGTTACATCTTCTCCTATCAGAAGATGCTAATTCCGACTGCCTACATATTTGAATCAAAAATCATATTCTAACTTACTCCCTTCGTTCCAAAATTCTTGTCCGTTATTCTATTTTGGATTGTCCCAAAATTCTTGTCCACTTTCCTTTTTTAGTAAATTATTACACACAACTTTTTTATGGGACCCACAACTTTATACCGATCTACACACAACTAACAACTCTCTTTAAAAATCATGCAAAAAGCAAATTGGACAAGAATTTTGGGACGGAGGGAGTATTATTCTTACATTAATTTCTTCGGCGGGTTTGGCCTCCTCACTCCTTCTAGATTCCAATTTTTAACCCCCCCTCTCTCTCTCTCTCTCTCCATATACATAGGGAGATATCAAATCGCTGGTCAGAATAATGATGATGAGAAGCATGGGTGGCTCGGGCTCCGCGAGAGGCATCGCGGCCATAGTGGGCGTGGGCGCGAAGCTGGGGCGGTCCGTGGCCCGCAAATTCGCCCATGAAGGCTACACTGTGGCCATCCTGGCACGCGATCTGGGTTCGTCACAAATTAAATGCGAGCATGTGTTTCTGTGTTGACTCACTGAATGAGCAGTATAGCGGTAGTGCAGGTAGGCTGTCGCAATTTGCTGATGAGATAGCTCGAGAGGAGAAGGCGCAAGTATTCGCTATCAGAATCGACTGCTCGGAGTCCCGTAGCATCAAGGAGGCGTTCGAGGGGGTCCTCTCTCTGGGTTTCGTCGAGGTTTTAGTCTACAACGCCTACCACCCAGTGTCGGCCTCACCCACCACCTTCACCGATATCCATCTCGACAACTTCGACAAGTCACTCGCCGTATCCTCAGTCGGCGCCTTCCACTGCGCCCAGCAGGCACTCATCACACACACACACGCACACACACACACACACACGCACATATATATATATATATATATATATATAGATATATACCTTTTATTTTATAATTTGATTATTAATTGTTATTAGTTGGATAAGAAGTAGTACACTGTATAATGATGAATATTTCAGGTGCTTCCGGGGATGGTGGAAAGAGGAAGAGGGACTATCCTCTTCACAGGCTGTGCGGCTTCGCTCAATGGCATTGCCGGCTATCCCGATTTATGTATATTAATTATTTTAATCACACTATCAATAAACTCGTGATCACCATGTATTCAATTTCGTTTTGAATGATGAAGGTTGTGGGAAATTTGCGACGAGAGCTTTATCGCAATGCCTGGCTCGAGAGTTCCAGCCACTAGGTGTACATGTGGCTCATATCATCATCGACGGAGTCATCGGTGCACCGGGACTGGCACCCCCACCACCACCTAGGTCTGTTCCTAAATCACTTTGAAAGATTCTTGTTAGTATTTTTTTTCCATCTCTTATGTTATTATTTGTATGCTAGGGAGTTATATTCTCTCTGCTCTATTATTTATATCAATTATATTAGAAATTGATATTAATTATTTATGTCCATCATTTAAAATAAAAATAAATTAAACAATTTTTTAACTTTTTGAAATAATTATTTTTATTATACACTCAATCTAATTTTTATGTTCATTTCACTATAAACGTGAATAATGGGACGGAGAGAGCACACATATATGTACGACTCTATGTGGTATAAAGAGTAAAAAAGATAAAAAAAATAAAAAAAATAATAGATGTATGTATTGACAACAATGTTGTTTGGATAAGACCAACTTTGTGGATGAATCCTACGTGTAATCTGATATTTATAGATTTTCATTTACACTTTTTTCGTTCCTATATTCCATGGTTCATTCATGGGAGTTAAATCTATGTTAGTTTGTGGTATGAAGTGGGTATTCTCTCCATCTCATCAGTAGTTTTTCATTTTTTTTGACGCGGTTATTAAGAATTTGGTTTTTTTTGTATTGTTTGATTTTTTGAGCGATTGATTCTCAGCCACGTAAATTTTTACCCATTTTAAAAAATGAAACACTATTAATAGGACAATCCAAGGAAGAAAATGTCATACTACTAATGGGACGTAGAGAATATTATTTATGAATTATGATACTTTAGTTCAAGTAATAAAGAGAAAGTTAAATTTATAAGTTGATATTTTAGATCATGAAATAGGGGAAAGTTAAGTTTAAGAAGTATTTTGTATATATGTTGCGTACTGAATTATTAAACGTGACAAATTATAAGAGATACGTCAAGATTAATTTCTGAAGTAATATACAGAAAAAAGAGAAATGGTGACATGATTTGTGGTAAGCTGGTTGCAGGGCAGCGTCGTCAATTTCTCATCAAAGATGGGCGGTGGCGATGACGGCGTCGTCTTCTTCGGACAAGGGGAACGGCGATTTGATGGATCCAGACGTGGTGGCTCAAACCTATTGGCATCTGCACGTTCAGGATAGGTCCACGTGGACCCAAGAGATCGACCTCCGCCCCGGCAGCCCGATGCTGTTTTAATCCGACCGGCCATTGCCGCCGGATCTACTCCATGTTCAGGTAGTTCAATCTCGAATAATAGAATTCCCTTTATGCTTTCTGTAGTAATTTCATTTTTTTACGATGGTACAATGAAGTCACATTTTTAATTTGTTTCAAGATGGCGGGGTATTTTTTTGAGTACGTAGGTGTGAATAGGCCGTCGTGTTCGAATTTAGTACACACAGACTGTGGTTCCACATTTGGACCACTGGCGCCTGGCAATTGGCTTTTGTGGGGGTTGCAATTATTGAGTGGATCCACAAAATGGGTTCCGCTTATCATAGATTTTCTCTCAATGATTTGCTATTATTACTTCCACTTGCATCCCATTTGTTCACCTTTATTTTTAGGACCAAGTTTGTTAATTCTATTTACCCACTTTCTTTTTCAATTTAAAATAATACTAGTATATTTAATAAATTTCACTACCTTACACACCATTAATAATTTTCTTAGTTTCTATACTAAAAAAAACTGAACTTAAAGTAGGACTGAAGGACTGGAAAGAGTACTATTGTTCTCCATTTAAAATACAATAAATTTACATACAGAATAATGACATTTTAAAATATTATGAAACATTAGGTGCATTACAACAACAATCTTATATTTTACTGTTCGGTTGTGATTTCTTTTCATGTGAAATTCATCTAAGCATAGTTAATACATACTAATATGAATTCATGTAAATTATTTGTACACTTCTAGTCGTTTGAGTTTATTTAATGTAAAATTTGTACACTTCTAATTAATTTTCATTTTATATTAATACATACTAATATGAATTCATGTAAATTATTATTTAGACACGTAAAAAATTCAGGGGGAATTCAGTTACATGGGATTAAGTTAAAATAAGTTTAATATCATAAACCTCTGATGATTTTCGAAATCGAAAAATATCTCATATCTGTTTAACTTCTGGAGGATCAATACAACAAGAAAACACAGATGATGCCCTTTTGGGATGAATTAATTAAGCATTTCTTCTTGCCTTCTTGTGTTGAAGAAGTAAAACCTATGCAGAATCCGAGTCTAGAAATCTGCACTAACGTCGAGGTGACTAACATCTCCCCAGGATTTAACGCTCCACTCCTCCTTACCATGAAACAAGTGTAATACATTGATGGACGCATTCGAAACCTTCCCACGACAGTCTTCAGACGGGCATGCCCTTGCGTAAAGTGCCTCTATGGTAGCTCCATGAGAAATGACTACCACTCTATCTCCTGCAAAGTTAACAGAGATTGTTCATATCTCTGTTGTTTGTGTCCAATAAAGCAGTCAATATACCTATGTGTTTCTCTGCAATCCTCTGCAGAGCCAACGTGGAGCGATTGTATAGTTGATGGTAGCTCTCTCCACCACCCTGCATAGGTTAAGGATCAACATCATTTCAACATTTAACTATAGTTCGAGTTGGAGGAGACTTGGTAAGTATAATCTTTAGCACGAGTTTAAAACAATTTTACATAAAGAGTAATAATGTGTGTTTATTATAAATGTTAAGTATATAAAGACTTGATGGTAAGAAATGGTGAGAGAGAGAGAGTACTGGAATTTTTAGATCACTCTGGTTAGATATAAAAGCTGCGTAAGCTTGTGGGTTAATCTGAGCAGCTTTGTCAAAAAGAACACCTTGAAGGTCACCAAGATGCCTCTCTCGCAAACCTGGATCACTAATGACCTGATGACAAGAAAAGATAACATTCAGAGGGATCGATTGCTTGAGGTGAAGGTACAGAGAGGCACAAGAGAGGCGTTGTTCAATAACAACAAACATGTAACTCAACTTGTACAAGGCCCCTACGAAAGAAGCAGCAGTTGCATGACATATAACAGTGTATGTAGAAAACATAGTGACTAAAGATTTTAGAGGCCAAGAAACATCAAAGTAATGCAAGATCTGTTATCATTTAGATCAATCCATAACTCTCAGATCAAGTTAAAGAACTATTCAGACAAATATTTCCTCCTCCACGGAATTATCTACTTGGTTAAAGCATAAGTATGTAGCACAAAATCATCATAAGCTAATATATAAGAAAGAATGTCAGCTAGAAACACTTGATAAGTTGCTTATGCATCCACTTCATATTTAAAATCAAAAGGGCAATTACATTCTAACCACCCCGGAATGCATTCATACCTTAAGCAACCCACAGCTTTTTGCTATTATCTCAGCAGTCTCAAATGCTCGTTTTAAGTCCGAGGAATACAATGCATCGACTTTAGGGCCCCGGGCCAGCCGCTCAGCAAGCTTAAGCACGTCATAACAAATTGATTATCTTATCAAACTCAGCAACTACACTACACAATTTGAAGGATCATCACTTACAGCACATGCTTGCTGCCTGCCAATTCCATTTAAGGCAACATCCAGCTGCCCCTAAGAGCAATAAATACATCATAACTTAACAATGGGATCGGAGGATATGTAAATGCACAGATTGTTTGGTTGAATTTATTTGACAAAAGACTACAACTAGAACTAATTTTGACTGATGTTGATCTAATTTGAAGTCAATTAACATTCTTTACTCTAAATACACAAGCATTAAATCATTCACTCAAATGCAACCTAATGAGATACCAATGATAAAAACCCAGTACCTGAATTCTGCGTTCAGCATTCCATTCCGTTTCACCGTGACGAATCACAACAATCTCCGCATATTTTGGACAATAAGTATCGGTACTGCCAGAAATACAATGTAAATTCACACTTCCATTTTTCTAACTCGATACAACCAAAAAAACAAAATTTATGTGTTCCCTAACCTTGAGCGCGATCCGGCCATAAAGTGGAGCTTGCGATCCTCAACTCAAGATGTTCCCAGCTGCGGATTGAAAGAGGCCAGTCAAGCTTCTCCACTTTTTGTACCTTGCACAGATAGAGTTGTACGTAGTTTTGTCAAGTCAAGAATGATACGCCCATTTTGTCGTGCTAAAGTATTACCATTTAAAATAAGTTATTTCTCCTAAATGCCAATGACTTATTTTATAAAAGAAGTTAAAATAAATTATTTACAAGCTCTTTCAAAGGGGCCCAAAATCAAACTATTTACCAATCTAAAGAACTAAAATTAATTATGTCCAGCATAATAGACTAAAAAGAGACATACCAACGTAATGGATCAAAATTTATTTTTTTCCTTAATTTTATTATTCGGGTTTTCTGATGCAGAGGAATATAGATTTGGAATATATTTCCTAAATTATTTGTAGTGCAATTTTGAGTTTTTTTTTTTCATATATAGTTAAAGTAGACTATCAAATTGTAAATATAGTCAAACTAATCCGAAATTGCACCCCATAGTGAAAGTAGGTTTTATACTTCTATTTTGCCTAGTTTTTTGTTTTCTGCAATATTTCTTACATTGAACAGTGTTAAGGTAATATAATAGGTTACAGTGAACAGTGTTAAGGAAAAGAGACGAAAATGCATATGAACATTGATGCACTATTGTAATTTATATCTCTTCCAATTGTGTTAAGTGTCGTCGTTAGTCGTAATACATATAATAATTTGACATATTAATCGAGTATCATAATTTTAATGGAATACTGGTATTATAAATTTTAATAATTAAACATGGTGTATTCCAACTAAAATTATATATATAAAAAACCATTAAAAAATTCCATAAAAAAATTCTATTAATAGTCAATAGTTAAGAACAATAATTATCCGTTTTTATTATTGTGAAATTGGCACAAATGATCCTCAATGTATGTTAGTTTGGATAAATTGATTCCGAGAAAAAATCGATTTTGGTCCTGTAATGTTGTCCCAAATCGAAATTGATCTTGTAATGATGTCTCAATCGATTTTGGTCCTGTAATTTCACATTGTCTCCGTTTTTGGTCCTGTTGCCGGAAGGTGATGCTCACACGCCTAACTCCGTCGCCGGACATTTTTTCGGTCACTCACCCGTTGTCATTTTTAGTCTGATAGGTCTATTTCGTACTATCCATATTCCGTTTAATTTGGCATATGTTGTGGCGTTTGGGATTGTTTTGGCGTTTGTTTTGCAGGATGTGGCATTTGACGAGGCGTTGAGGTGGCAATTGCACAATCAAGGAAATATTTACTCAATTTGGAGGAATCAAGAAGGGATTAAGTATAGAAGAAAAATAAATTAATTTATTTACTTCTATATTTAATTATCCTAATTGAGGAGGATTAAGAGGGGAATTAATTAATTAATTCCATATCTTGAGAGGATACCATATCACACGGCCAAGGGGATAAGGAAAGAAAAATCATATCTTGATCCCTCTTGGATCTCACGGCGGTGATAGGAGAGAAGGGGAGAAGGGAAGATATTATTAAATCCTTTTATCATCATTCGTCAAGGGCAGCGTGAGGGGGAGTAAAAAGAGATATTGTTATTTTATTTCATTCTTCATCACCATTCATCCACACGGAAGGCCGAAAACTTCCGCCACTCTGCCAAGTTTCATCATCAACTACTCGACATCAATTCCTTTTCTTCGCTGCACACCGAAGGGAGAGAGAAGCCGACGACGCCGGGGAGATCCGACCGATCAAGAATCCGGCGACGCCGAGGAAGATCCAACCGAGGGGCAGTTCCGTTTTTAAGTTTGCATTCTCAACTTTTATTTCAAGAATTGTGTTTAGATTTGGAAGGAACAACATGTTATCTTTTCCGTTTTGAATTCCCGAATTTGGTTTGCTTCCGTTTTATTAGCCTTATGGATGTTAATTTCGTTTTTAATTATGAAGTTTGTACTTTGGGATTTTAAATTCGTGCACTTGGTAATTTGATCTCTTTTAATTAAGTTAGAATTTTCGTGCATATTTATTTTATGAATTTCAGCATGTTTTGTGTTCTGTCCAGTAAATCGGTCCGTCTGGCTAGTCCGGCCGATATGCGTAGCTAAGTCTTTTTAGGGCCGGCGAGATGTGAAACACACACCACCATATTTTCGTGAGACTAGGGCTTAAAATTAATCACTTAGGTTCTGAATTAATCTAGGTTTAATTAATTGGATTAATTAATTTAGGCTTGATCACCCTAGGTTAGTTTAATTCATAGCTAATTTAGTACTTCCATCGTTTCTCGTGGGATTAGGCTAAATAAGTAGCAACTTGTTCTTAGGGCAATTGGATTAATTTGGTAGGAGACTATTAGATGCCCACCATACGAGTAGGCTCCTAAATTGGGTTCCCTTAGTTCTTAAAGCTGATTAGGTGTTAAATTTATTGATTGCCCACCAACGTAGGTTGCATCTAATTTAGAGAAGTAGTCGTTTCAATGCCCACCATGGCGATTACCGAATAATTAAGGGGGAATAGGGGATATGTCAGTTTAATTACGGTGTCCTACAACCAATTGATTTAAGTGGATTAATTAATTATTAGTGTCAATGATCGATTTTGTGTGTGTGTGAATCATCTTGCTGGACCCGCTTTTATTTGCATAAGTCAATTTCGTGTTAAATTCTTGCTTTTATTTTCGTTGTCTTTAGATTAGATAATTCCCAAAACTTGCGTGGTTGCTAACCAAACCCTGATTGATAGGAATTTTAAGTTGAAAATACTCCGTTCCCTGTGTTCGATACCTGATGCTATACTAATTCTTAAGTCTAGCTATTTTGCAGGATTATTTGGTGTAAACAGCGATCACCAAATTGGCGCCGTTGCCGGGGAACGGTGTTATATTTAAGCTTATTTTTTCTACTGATCTTTTGTGCTTTTTAAGTGTTGCATGAGCAGGTCTTCCCGCCCTTTTCTACACTTTGATCCAAAAATTGAAAAGACTGCGAAAAGGAATAGGAAGGCAACAAAGCTGCAAAGCAACCGGTGCTTTGTCACGAACGGAAACAGTCGGCGCGACCGGACAGAGGGAAGAACCAGTGAGTCAGAGTCTGAAATCGGTCCAGCAGGCCAGACAGACCCGTTTTCTGAAGACAGCAATTCTGAATCTGAAGAAGAAATCATGGCTGAAGATCAAACAGCCAATCTGAGGATGAACTCAGGTTCGAGGAACTTGGGAGAGGACTTGCCCGGACCAATCCACATAACTACCACGGAGCAAATAGATGTGAAGTTGAATTTGGTCGCGGCATGTCCAAAATTTTACGGGAAGCTGAACGAGAATCCCTTTGCTTTTCTGGAGGGATTCAATCAGGTCTGTGATCTGCACAGGCAAGGTCATTTGGATGCTTTCAAGCTTAAAGCATTCCCTTTTACTCTACAAGACGGAGCTCGTGCATGGTTTTCCGGATTGAGACCTAGATCAATCACTACTTGGGCTCAGATGCGTCAAACATTCCTGGACAAGTACTTTCCACAATCCAAGACGAATGTACTCAAGAAAGAGATATCCGGAATCAATCAAGAGCTTGATGAGTCCTTTGGTGCCTACTGGGAGAGATTTGGGAAGCTAGTTGATAGCTGCCCGAACCATGGATTTTCTCGAAGTAGATCTACTGCAAATTTTCTACCAAGGAATGACGGATGAATCTAAAACCATGGTGAACGTTGGATCGAAAGGTAGCTTTGCTAACAGCTACTATACTGATGCAAAGGCAATCATCGAAGGACTTGCCGAATCCACATCGCAGTACAAAGGACCGAGAATGCAGAGGAAATCCGTTAACCTTTCAAGCGGAGACTTCCTAGATGATCTAGATATGAAGGTTGGCATGAAGATGGAGGAGAAGTTCAGCTAACTTGAAGATAAATTGGACAGGTTATTTAAGGAGAGGAATCCTCCTTCCTCCTCCTCATCATCTGCCCGATCAATGGTAGATCCTACATGTGGAGCATGCGGACAAAGAGGACATACATCTCTACAATGTCAAGGTGAAGATGTTAATGCGGCAGGTAATTGGAATAATCAAAACAAGGTGCATCCGAACCTAAGGTGGAGACAAGATGATCAAGTACCACAACCGCAAAGGAATCCTCCACAACGATCATTCCAACAACTTACTTATCAGCACCAACAATATCAACCACCGCAGCAACAAGGGTTCCAACAACCATACAGACCTCCGCATCAAAGACAGTTCCCGCAGCAGTTTCGCCAAAGAATGATCGGGTCCATCCGGCCGATGGACCGAGCAGCCCGTTGGAGAAAATGATGGCTGAAATGATTACTTCTCGAAAGAGTACCATTGCTTATCAACAACGAGATGAAAGAGGAGATTAATCAGACTAAGAGGGATAATCAAAGCACCGTCGAGAATTTGTCCAAGCAGATTTCCAATTTGAATTCTTCAATTCAAGAGATGAAGGCAAGTCAAGGGCAATTACCATCGCAAGTCCAGCCCAATCCGAATGCTAGGGCTAACGTAAATCAAATTAGCTTGGACGGTAAAAAGAGGACTGAGCTCGAGCAGGAAATTGATGGAGAGCAAGGTGCCCGAACACACAAGCACGTGGAATTTCCACAAAGTCAAGTACAACAACTCATCCACCGCTATGACAAATTATATCGGACACCTACCCTCGGTATAGAGCAACCTTACCGAGCTTCGCATCAAATGGCATTGAAGCCGAAAATGTCAATCATGCCTCAGCCCGACCAAGCCGACCAGGGATCCTCTGTGCTTGAAGAATTGATGTGCGAGATGATTGTTTCTCAAAAAGATGCCATTGCATATCAGAAGCAGATGCAGAAGGAAATAACTTCAAATTATGATGAGCTTCAAGCCGTGAAGAGAGAAGTGCAACAATTGAAGTGGGAGCAACAGGATATCTTGGAAAATCTGACCAAGCAAATGTCTATGATGACCACTTCGCTAGATGAAATGAAGGCAAATCAGAGGCAATTACCTTCTCAGACTCAGCCAAATTCGTTCTCTTTGTAGTTGCAATCACATCATGTTGAGGAGTGGAAAAGAGTTGTCCGAACCAATACCGAAAGCGAGTCCCCAAAAGATTAGATCTACGACGAGACAGAGCACCGCGAGCCGACCGGACCGAGCATTCCGACGGACGAGAGAGGGTCGAACCGCCCGCATGCACCGGGCACAAATTGCAGAATCCGGGCGATGGAGAGCCGATCGACGCAGAAGGTCGATCGCCCGAACACGGGCACTGACGAGTTGCAGAATTTTACTGATGAAGTTCTGCCAAGCAGAGAAGGCCGATCTGTCCAGACAGACCCTAAAACTGCTATACCTCCACCATTTTCTAAGGCATTGGAGAGGAAATGGACACCAAACAAAGAATACATGGATTATGTGAAGTTGTTCGAGAAGCTGGAAATCAGCATACCTTTCCTCGAAGTCGTGAAGATTCCCCAATTTGGAAAATTTATCAAAGACTTCATAGCGGGTAAGATCCAGCAGTCCGAGAAGGTATTGATGGATACATCGGTGTCGAAAATCATCCAGAAGATGCTCCTCGCCAAGTGTGTAGACCCAGATGCCAAAGACATGAGGGATAAAGAGATTAAGGAGAGCATCATGCCATGCATTTCAAAGCTGAAGCCTCAACCTGAAAGAGACAAGCAAAGGGCAGCAAAGGAGCAGACTTCCATCATTTGGCAAGTGGATAGGCCATCAACCAAGTATGAGAAAAAGTTATGGAGAGAGACTTGTGATGATTTCATGTGGTATAAAGACCGTGTGAAGAGATTGCATCAGATGATCAAGGCAGTGGATGTGACTCCACTATGCATACCTCCACCAGATTGACCCTTTGAGAGGAGGTCTAGCCAAAGACTTTAAAGAAAGGCGCTACCGGGAGGCAACCCGAGTTTATTATCGTTTATTTTCCTTTGATTTTATTATTGTTTGATCTTTGTTTTTGTGTTGTTTTTCCAGATCTATGCTACGAAGGATGTTGTGGACTTAAGTGTAAGGAGAAAAGATCTCAGAGGAGTTAGTTGCATGGTGAGCTTGCAGCCTTCGGCGGCGCTTTGATGATTTGGAGCGTTCGATTCTCTCTAGTGTTCCGCCTCCGGGCGATCGGTGATGCCATCTTTCCCCCTTTGTTTTTATTTTTGTTTTTGAGTCTTTGTGTTTTTGTGGTTGTGTCTTTGTTTTGTTCTCTTTTACTTGCTCGTTTGTAACGATCAAGTGTAAGGAGGGGTTATTGTTATGTGTTTTTATCATGTTCTCCATCCTTTATCTTTGTCTTTTCTTGTGTGAGGGCACACAAGGGTTTAAGTGTAAGGAGGGAGGTCTTTACGTCGTTTCACTTTGTGTCGTCCTTTCTTTTGTGTCGTCGAAGCATGCCAAAATTTGAAGTTTTTGATGCACTCTTGTTCTTTGTTTAAGCATGTTTGATTTGTGCTTTATGTTTCAATATGCAAGCATGTTAGTTGTTGTGAAGAGTAGGACTTGGTGCACATTTGTATGTAATTTGGGATGAGAAATAATAAGTAAATTGTGGATCGAATTTTACACACACTCCGTATATTAGACTTGAGCCTTTTAAGTAGGACACTTCCTACTAATTTCTTTGAGAGTGTTTGTCCATGAAATTGCAATAAAGGTGAGTCACTTGTGATACGTGATAGGAGGCACTAGGGATTAAACCATTTGGCCGCGACAATACTTTCCTACCTTACATTATCCCCTAGTGAACCCAATTGAGCCTTGACCGATTCTTTGATTTAGTCAGAAAATTTTAGCCAATGCCTTTTTAGCTTTCTCTTGTCCAATGTCATTGCATGTTTTACAAGCTTTCTTGAGATTGATCTTATTATATATGTGAGGATAGCGAGATTTAGTCCTCTCGCACGCTCGGTTGATACATGCTACGAGAATGGTATTTGGCCGAATCGTTGAAAAAACTGCACTTTAAATAGCAGAAATTACGGCCTGCCTGACCAGACAGACGAGTATGTACCCAGTTTGTTTCAAAAAAAAAAAAAAACCCACGAAAAATAAAAAAAGAAATTGAAAACGTGGTAAATTCAGATTATAAGAAGGGTCCTTGTGTTTAAATTGGTAGCATTTAATGTGTAATTCTTTAGTAGTGGGTGATATTATATATTCTTGATTATCTCATGTTAGGCGAGTATGACATGCATGTCATCGTTTTACATTTGTTGGAGCTTAGAACCCGTAGGACCCTTACCAACGAAAATTTGTCTAAGTCCTAAGCCCCATTACAATCAAAAGAGAAAGACCTCCTTGATGTTGCAGTTGTGACAATCTTTTATCGTGATGGATGTACTATATTTTCTTGAGTGGCTTGACCGGACCTAGATTAGAGAGTGTTGAGTGAACCGTGAGGATGATCCATGTTTGCTTAGGTTTTTGACTAAATTGATATTTGTGTGCCTAATCTTAAATTTGCAATTCTACTTGCTTGTTGAGATTCATATTTGCGTGGTTGGATGTGCTTTGTTAGTACATTGAGTGCGGAGATTATGGATATGATTGGTATTGCTTCTTTCGTATGTTGTGTCGTTTTTTTTTCGTATTCGTTGTTCCTCTTTTCCTTTTGTTTGAGTCTTGTTCTGTTGTATGTGTCTTGTTTTGTCCTTGTCTTGTTTTCGTCTTTGTCTTTTTATTTTAGAGTCTTGAGTCTTTGGGGAGGAACGGGATTTGGATAGTACTTATACTTTTGTTTTCCTTATACTTGAGGGCAAGTATGTTTTAAGTGTAAGGAGGTTTGATAGGTCTATTTCGTACTATCCATATTCCGTTTAATTTGGCATATGTTGTGGCGTTTGGGATTGTTTTGGCGTTTGTTTTGCAGGATGTGGCATTTGACGAGGCGTTGAGGTGGCAATTGCACAATCAAGGAAATATTTACTCAATTTGGAGGAATCAAGAAGGGATTAAGTATAGAAGAAAATTAAATTAATTTATTTACTTCTATATTTAATTATCCTAATTGAGGAGGATTAAGAGGGGAATTAATTAATTAATTCCATATCTTGAGAGGATACCATATCACACGGCCAAGGGGATAAGGAAAGAAAAATCATATCTTGATCCCTCTTGGATCTCACGGCGGTGATAGGAGAGAAGGGGAGAAGGGAAGATATTATTAAATCCTTTTATCATCATTCATCAAGGGCAGCGTGAGGGGGAGTAAAAAGAGATATTGTTATTTTATTTCATTCTTCATCACCATTCATCCACACGGAAGGCCGAAAACTTCCGCCACTCTGCCAAGTTTCATCATCAACTACTCGACATCAATTCCTTTTCTTCGCTGCACACCGAAGGGAGAGAGAAGCCGACGACGCCGGGGAGATCCGACCGATCAAGAATCTGCCGACGCCGAGGAAGATCCAACCGAGGGGCAGTTCCGTTTTTAAGTTTGCATTCTCAACTTTTATTTCAAGAATTGTGTTTAGATTTGGAAGGAACATGTTATCTTTTCCGTTTTGAATTCCCGAATTTGGTTTGCTTCCGTTTTATTAGCCTATGGATGTTAATTTCGTTTTTAATTATGAAGTTTGTACTTTGGGATTTTAAATTCGTGCACTTGGTAATTTGATCTCTTTTAATTAAGTTAGAATTTTCGTGCATATTTATTTTATGAATTTCAGCATGTTTTGTGTTCTGTCCAGTAAACCGGTCCGTCTGGCTAGTCCGGCCGATATGCGTAGCTAAGTCTTTTTAGGGCCGGCGAGATGTGAAACACACACCACCATATTTTCGTGAGACTAGGGCTTAAAATTAATCACTTAGGTTCTGAATTAATCTAGGTTTAATTAATTGGATTAATTAATTTAGGCTTGATCACCCTAGGTTAGTTTAATTCATAGCTAATTTAGTACTTCCATCGTTTCTCGTGGGATTAGGCTAAATAAGTAGCAACTTGTTCTTAGGGCAATTGGATTAATTTGGTAGGAGACTATTAGATGCCCACCATACGAGTAGGCTCCTAAATTGGGTTCCCTTAGTTCTTAAAGGCGATTAGGTGTTAAATTTATTGATTGCCCACCAACGTAGGTTGCATCTAATTTAGAGAAGTAGTCGTTTCAATGCCCACCATGGCGATTACCGAATAATTAAGGGGGAATAGGGGATATGTCAGTTTAATTACGGTGTCCTACAACCAATTGATTTAAGTGGATTAATTAATTATTAGTGTCAATGATCGATTTTGTGTGTGTGTGAATCATCTTGCTGGACCCGCTTTTATTTGCATAAGTCAATTTCGTGTTAAATTCTTGCTTTTATTTTCGTTGTCTTTAGATTAGATAATTCCCAAAACTTGCGTGTTTGCTAACCAAACCCTGATTGATAGGAATTTTAAGTTGAAAATACTCCGTTCCCTGTGTTCGATACCTGATGCTATACTAATTCTTAAGTCTAGCTATTTTGCAGGATTATTTGGTGTAAACAGCGATCACCATAGTCCTGTAATGTAGCTTGCAACCAATTTTGGTCTTGTAATTTAGTTCTAAATCGATTTTGGTCCTGTAATTTCAGTGTCTATCAATTTTGGTCCTGTAATTTAACTGTCAATCGATTTTGGTCCTGTAATTGTAGTCTTCAATCAATTTTGGTCATGTAATATAGTATTCAATTAATTTCGATTTTGTAATAAAGAATGTAATCGATTTTGATCATATAAATATGCTATATATTTATTTGTTTATAGCAATGCAAAATTATCATAGTTCCAATAATCTACATTATTATATTAATCTTATTTTGTTTAATATTTACCTTCTTTGACATGTTATGTAATGTCTCGCAAGTAATACCAAAATTATGAAATGTCTTTGGTTTTCTTGCATTAGTTGTACCATTATAATTTATTTGTATAATAAAAAACAAAACTGCCAACTTAGATAAATTGTAGAACAATCAATTAAACTCCATGGGCTCAACATCTAAATAACACAAACTTCATATGCGAAAAGAAGACTCTTAAAAGTTTAAAGAACTAATTGTGAGAGTTCCATCATAGAGAGAATAAATAAATAGTATAAATTACATAGCGTCGAGTTTCAAGTTTCAAAAATGACATGGAGGTGACAAATATCACAAAATCTGTAGGAGCTCCGCATCTTATTCTCTCCTAATTCACAATCCAAAACTCTTCCACCTGCTTAACCATCCATCTCATCCATATCTAAATAGAGAGCAAATCCACATTAATCGATCAATACCACTAAAAATCAACGAAAACATCACGAAGATCTTAAAAGAACTAATTTCTTCAAAGAAGTATTAATATACCACAGTTGAGTACATACCTATGATGTAAACATGTAGTTATCTACATTGCCTATATGAGTACATATATCCTGAGGAGCAGGTTATCAACCATTATAGAATTTACGAGCTGGTATTGGCTCCAAACAGAGGTGTCTATATATCACTAGACAATTGATTGTTTCGGAAAAAAACCAGGCAATACATTAAAGAGCAGAAAATGTAAATATTGTGTTTGAATTGTCTGAAACTTGTGAAATTTTAGGGAGGGAACACTTACAGTAGCAAGTTGGTGGGCGACCGCAGAGAACTGTAGCGATGCGGCAAGGCGGGCGACGGGGCGGGCGGCGGAACAGGCAACGGGGTCGGCAGTGGATCAGGCGGCGGAGCGGGCGGCAGACATTGTAGTGGGCGGCGAGGCGGTGGTTGTGTGTTAGGGAAAGAGAGGCGGGAATGAGGGATGGGAGGGAGGGTTGACTATTTTTGGTTTTTCTTATTTTATTAAGGGAAACTTATTAAATTAATAAATATATGTTTTTTTTTAATAGATTGTTATCGGCGCGTGAGAAATACAGAGTGTGAGCATCACCTTCTAACAACAGGACCAAAAACGAAGACAATGTAAAATTACAGGACTAAAATCGATTGAGACATCATTACAGGACCAATTTCGATTTTGGGTAACATTATAGGACCAAAATCGATTTTTTATCAATTGATCCCTAATGTTTTTTAAAAAAAATTAGTGATTCTCAAATTATACTAGTTTGGATATATTGATCATCTCGTTAAATTTTTTGTTAATTAACCATTAGTCAATATTTTTTTAAAAATAATAATAATAATATAATCCGAGGACAATATCAAAATTAAATGGATGGGACCAATTTATCTAATATGTTTAAAGTTTCGATTGGAGAACTCACCCTCTTCGAAATGATCGATTTGAGCAATAACAAACTTGAAGGGCCGTCGTCGCCGGAGCAGGGTAAGTTGAAAATTTTCTTGTTGGATTTGAGCCACAACCACTTCGTGGCCCCCATCCCAGAAACCCTCTTAAGCTTGCAGCAATTACAGTACTTGATAATGGAGGGCAATCCCCTAAATTTAAGAACCCCATCTTTCATTTCCTCCCTCACAAACCTCACCGTTCTAAGCCTCTCGAGCTGCCGATTAAACGGCCCAATCCCAAACGTTTTCTCAAATATGAAAAACCTAACGGCGTTATCCCTCAACGACAACGAACTTAACGGCGAAGTTCCAACGGAGTTAGGGTCCTTGCAAAATCTTGGTACATTGAATTTGAGCAAGAATCATCTAACTGGGCAGCTGTTGTTTGTTTAAGAATTCGTGAATAGGATTGGGCAGGTAATAACAACGGGTTGTGTGTTAATTATGGGATCAGGATGAGTAATGTGAGTTCAAGATTCTTGCAGAATCCTACTTGTGCAGGTGCAGGTGCACGTGCAGGTGCAGTACTTGTACTTCCTGCTGGAAGAAACAAGACGCTAGCGGACAAAGATTGTGATTGGAATGAGGATCTAAACATATTGGATAAATTGATTCCGTAAATTTTATTTCGACAATACCCTCATATTATTTTATTATTATTTTCAAGAAAATGTTTACTAATAGTCAACTAACAAAAAATTTAACGAAAGAACTAATTTATCCAAACTAGCATAACTTAGGGACCAATAAACTAAAAAAAATATTAGGGACCAATTTATCTTAACTGCATACATTGAGGATCATTTGTATCAATTTACCTTTATTATTTAAGAAAGAGAGATAAGTTCTATATCAACTCGAAAGATAAAGTAGAATACACCAGCAACAAAACAACATACTCCCTCCGGGAAAATTCTACCCAAGGTCTTATAAATGATGCCTCCTCATTTGTTTTTTAAAATAAGAAAGACTTATAAAATTCAAAATGTGATGTGGTATTGCTCCACACCACAAGGTCTATTAGACCTGGTCTAGGGTAGAAATTTCCCTCCCTTCGTCCCACCAATCTTGCAACATTGGGGTCTTGGCACGAATTTTAAGATAGTGGGTGTAACGGTAAAGTAGTGGGTGTAAAAAATTAGTGGTGTAAAGTTAAAAAATAGTGGGGTCCACTTTAAGTGAATTGTCCACTCATTTTCTTTTTATTTTAGGTAATATTGCAAGATTGGTGGTGTTGGGAGATGATTCAGCAGTAGATTGTTTATAAGATTTGGTTGATCCCAAAACACTAATTTGATAGGTGAACCATTCCTTTGTAATTGTAACGCCTTGGTCTCTGAGAGTTTCAGACTCAGTAGACTTTCCTTCAGCATGGTCCAAGCTCAGAAGTTCTGTCTGTTGTACCCTCGGTAGACCATCCGCCTCAGTAAAATTGTGTGAAGACTCAGTAGTGCTGGACTCAGCAGGAGAAACATACTGAGAGGTGATCAGATTCAGTAGTGTTGGACTCAGCAGGAGCAACATACTGAGAGGTGTTCGTATTCGAAGTAGTCTTTGGACTCGAACAGGAGCAACATACTGAAAGATTCAGTAGAACTGGACTCAGCAGGAGCAGTTCACTGAACTCAGAGTCGACCTTCAGTAGAGTTGGACTCAACAGGAGTATACTACTGAACCCAGCCCGTTTACAAAATCATACAACAGAGTTTCAGAAAAGCTTAACTGATTGCACTAATCTACTGAAACCGTTTTCATTAAAAACGTTTTCAACTCAATTGAATTGGACCTACACTATTCCGCACTCTACTGAACTCTTACTGAACGGTACTGAATTCTGACATCAGTTAGCTAGCAGGCTGCAGTATAGTCAGTCACTCTGTCCACGCGATCCAGAACAGCTTGCCTGGTCTACTGAATTTATTCAACAGACAATCTCCTTAATTGGACTGTTCACGTGCTAAGTTGAGAAAAAGTTTTCAGGTCTATTCACCCCCCTACACCTAAACGTTTACCTCGGGACCAACAATTGGTATCAGAGCGGGAGTTCTTTAAGACTCTTGTTATCTGAAACTGGTCTACTTGAACGGATCCTGAAAACGTTTTCACTGCATATCATTCTTCATTCATATTATTACCTAACATGTCTGATATGTCAAGAATCAGGATGGTACACATGTTCTCAGTAGAGAACTACGGAGTATGGCGAGTCAGAATGGAAGCACAACTGACTTCCCTCCACGACAGTATGATAGAGGTCTAGGAAGACGGACCTATCGTACCTATGGTCGATAGTGTTGATTTCCAGGAACCAACACAAGGAGGTGAAGCGGTAACCAAGAAGAAGGTTCCAAAGGACAGAAGCCTCTTCACACCAGAAGAGAAGAAACTTCATAATCTTGACCGGGTTGCCAGGAACGCCATACTGACCACCTTGAGCGACTCATATCCCGGGAGAGTTCAAGACTGCAAGTCAGCCAAAGAACTCTGGGACGCTCTAGCGCTATTGAGTCAGGGGACTCAGAAGATCAAAGCTAACAAGTTAGCGGTGGAACTCCAGAAGCTGGAGAGACTATCACTCATGCCCGACGACACGATTGAAGATCTTAATGTCAGATTAACGGATCTGATGAACACTATCAATGGGCTGGGAAAGACGTTCTCCAACCGAGAGATGAATATCAAAATCTTGAGAGCACAGCCAAACGGACATTGGACTCCCTTTGCAATATTGCTTGGACATTCTGATCTTGATATTGTTTCTCCTGATCATATATTTTTGGAATTAAAAGCTAAGGAGTTCGAGTTCGGTCTACCGCAGAGGAAGCAACGAGCTGAAGCTGACACCCAAATAGATCATGCCTTTAAAGTATCAGTCAGCACAACAGCTCCAACGTCTTGCAAAGCTGAGCCTTCAACCAGTGATTTACAAGAAGGAAGCGTAGCTAAGCGATATGCATTGCTTGCAATCAAGTATCAGAAGGAAAAGGAGCGGCGCAGAAAACTTTCCAGAGTTGTCAGAGACTCAAAGAGTAAGTCTGATTACTCACCTAATCGCACTCCTAAACCACATACTTCTAAAGGCAGAGTCACCTCCTGCTACAACTGCAAGAAGCCAGGACACTATCAGTACGACTGTCCTGAGCTCAGTACAGCTGAAAGAGCTGCAAGAAAAGCTCGAAGGGAGAAGTTCATCAAGAAGTGACAAGCCTACATTGCTGGTGAACTCTTAGACGACTCAAAAGAAGTCGACTCCTTCATGGATTCATCAGATGATGAAGCTGCCTTTATGGCCCAAGAGCTTGAAGAGGATACTGAAAAGTGTCTAATGGCTGGAGAAGAGGATGAGGTAAACTCTCACGAACTATTTAACTCTTCTTCACACTGCACACAAGATACTATTTCAGGTGCAGATGAGAATCTGGACGTCGCGATTGCCTAAGAAGAACTACTCGATGAGCAGATTCAGATGAGTCTGCAGTTCAGTAAGATTCTTCAAGAGTTGGATGCCCTGAAAGTGGAAAATCAGAGACTTTCTCAGGAGAGTCATGTTGCTACTAAGTCGGAAGGACTTGTTATGAGACTCAGGGAGGAGATTAACTCTCTGATGGCCAAGTCTCAGTAACAAGAAGATCTGATCTCAGTACTGACCAAAGACTTGGCTCAGAAAGATACTTAATTGAGTCTCCACCGGGCGAAGTTCTCGGGACTTTAGACCGAGCATGAAACTCTCAAGAAGAGTGACGATGTCTGGAGAAACCTGATGACAGAGCGTTACATGGGAGCAGAGAAAAAGCTTGAGGCGATGCTAGCCAACAACAAGCCTAAACACTGAAAGGAGGGACCCGGGTTCAACCATGGAGCCTCCACATCTGCCCCCACACGCTCAGAGAATCGGTTAACTGATAGGTTTGTTCAAGGGGAGATGATCAATGCATAATCACTGAACCCCAGAGCAAAGAACAAACAGAAGATGAAAGCACCTCATCCTATCTATAAAAAATCTGACAAGAAGGTTAGCTCAAAATCACCCCAGTACAGTAAAGGGGGAACCGGCAGAGTCAAATGGGCTTATCAATATGGACTGCCACAGCTGACACATCCTACTTAGTATGGTTCATATTACTATGATCCTGTTTTCAGAAGGGTTTCCAAGAGTCAGAAGATGAAAAAGGCCGTTCAGAAGGCTAAGGTCAGCAGTCCACCACCCCAGAAGATCAGGACTCCTGAACTGACAAAGCCTCAGAAGTCAACATTAACCAGTCTAGTGGTGAAGTTTATTGCTCAGAATGGAAAGAAAATGTCTGAGACCACCAGGGTCGTAAGACAGATTTGGGTTTCCAAAACTAACGCTTAAGGACCCAAAATCAAAATAAAGGGTACCTGAATATAATTCTATTTTGCAGGTGTACAGGGACCCATAGTACATGGACAACGGATGCTCAAGACACATGACGTACCAGAGGAGTCTACTGAAGAATTACATTACAGAAGAAGGATCCAGAATCGAGTTTGGAGATAACGCAAAAGGCTATACCAGAGGCTACGGGACACTCAATATTGGAACCACCACAGTTCTAAGAGTATCATATGTTGAAGGACTTCAACATAATCTTCTCTCTGTTAGTCAATTTTGTGATAACTCGAATAGAGTGATTTTTTACACTAGTTTCTGTGATGTCATTGACAAATCTACAGGGAAAACAGTGTTATCAGGTTCGCGCAAAAAGAACATATACATTGCTGACTGGAATTCAACAGAACCCGAAGCATGCTTGCTGACAAAGAACGGCAACAGAACGGGGTGGCTCTGGCACAGAAGACTCAGTCATCTCAACTTCAAGACGCTCAACAAGATTCCTAGAAACGCTCTAGTGAGAGGACTGCCGAATGAAGTGTTCAGTAAGGACACTCAGTGCGAGGCATGTCTGAAGGGAAAGCAAATAAAGAAAAAATCCACCAGTTCCATCGCCCTCCACAGATGGAATCCTTCAGCTCCTGCACATGGACTTGTTCAGTCAAGTCTCTCCTGTGATGATCAGAGGCAAGAAGTATGCTTTAATGGTCATTGATGACTACTCGCGCTACATATGGGTCATATTTATTGCCAACAAGTCTGACGTCAAAACAGAGTTGCCTACGCTTCTGAAAAGGCTCAGTGTTGAGAAGAACAACGAAATCCAAAAGATTCGTTCAGACAGAGGAACAGAGTTTCGGAATTCGATGGTGGAAGAGTTCTGCAAAACTGAAGGAATAGAGCATGAGACGTCTGTTGCACGCACGCCTCAACAAAATGGGATTGCTAAAAGGAAGAATAGAACACTCAAAGAAGCACCAAGAACCCTGCTCGCAGACTCAGGACTCCCATCTAAATTCTATGTAGAAGCGACTGATACTGAATGTTACACTTAGAACAGATCACTACTGACAAAGCAACATCAGATGACACCATATGAACTATGGAACGGCAAGAAGCCTTTCTTATCTTATTTCCATATTTTTGGGTGTTCGTGCTTTATCCACAATAATGGAAATGATCAGTTAAAGACTTTTAATAGCAAGTCAGACCAGGGAGTCTTCTTAGGATACTCCCGGGTCAGCAAAGCCTTCAGAGTTTTTAACTGCCGGACTCTTTGCATGGAGGAAAGCCCTCTTGTTGTCTTTAATGAGTTTGCTACTGAGAACAGGAGCAAAAACTCAAATTCAGAATCTGAGGACATCAGTAAACAACTACATGATCTAAGCTTAAAGGATAATGTTGAAAAGATCCAGCTTTGTTGGGATGATGATTCAGAAGAGGATAATAAAGATAAGACTACTGAATCACAGCCAGCAGCAAATGTAGCCGAACAGATTGATTCTACTGAACATAATCAATCCCAGGTAACTCAGGTCGATGAAGAAACCTAAGTGGTAACTGAGACCTCTACTGAGAATAACAACTCAGGGGGAACAAATGATGTTCCTAAGCTTAATGCCCCTGAACCTGGTGACTCAGTAGACCCAACTCTTGTCATTGAATTGCTTCAATCTCATAATAGTACAATTGAAATGCCTAACTCACCAACTATCTGTGTTGAACAAATTTCAGATGAAGAGATAAGACATCGTCGATCGTAGCTGGATGCTCACTCTTCAGACCTTATCATTAGAGATCATACAACAAGTGTAAAGACAATATCCAGACTCTGTTAGGGAGAAAGTGCTCTATATTCATGTTTCTTGTCTATTGAAGAGCCTCAATCAATTGAGGACGTGCTTAAAGATGCTGACTGGATCACTGCTATGCAAGAGGATCAGTTCACTAGGAACGACATATGGGAGCTTGTTGATAGACCCCGGCATCAACATGTGATCGAAACTAAATGGGTCTTCAAGAACAAGCGAGACGAAAACAACGTCATAGTAAGGAACAAAGCTAGACTCATGGCAAAAAGCTATTATCAAGCCGAAGGGATAGATTTCGACGAAACGTTCGCTCCAGTTGCAAGATTGGAGGCCATCAAACTATTCCTTGCCTATGCAACACATCAACGCTTCAGAGTATATATTAGATGGATGTGAAGTCAGCGTTCCTGAACGGCGTACTGAAAGAAGAAGTCTATGTAGAACAGCCTCCCGGCTTTCAGCGGGGACATCAAGTATATAGACTCAGAAAGGCTCTGTACGGGTTAAAACAAGCACCCATGGCTTGGTACGATACCATGTCTGAGTTTCTTTCTCAGAAAGGTTTTCAGAAAGGCACAGTGGATCGCACTCTATTCAGCATTCGTCTAGACGACGACATCCTACTTGTGCAGATCTACGTAGATGACATTATGTTCGGTTCAAAGAATGTCATTATGTGTCAGCAATTCGAGAAAATGATGAAGGACAAATTCGAGATGTCGATGATGGGAGAGATGAATTAATTCCTTGGATTTCATGTCAAACAATCAGAGAAGGGAACGTTCATCAATTAAGGCAAATACACTCGAGACCTCATCAAGAAATTCGGTTGCACATCCGGCAAACCAATCAAGATCCCGATGAACTCGAACATGAAAATTCATCTTGACAAAGAGGGAGTATCCTAGACCATACAAAATTTCTTGCAATTATTGGTTCTCTATTATATCTAACTGCTACTAGACCTGACATAACTTATGTTGTAAGTGTCTGCTCTCTATTTCAGGCGAATCCTAAACAGAGCCATATGGACTCAGCAAAGAAGATTCTCCGCTATCTCAGAGGAACACCTGACATGGGTTTATGGTATCCAATAGATGATAATATTGAACTAACTGGTTATTCTGATGCTGACTACGCAGGTTGCAGGATTGACCAAAATTCAACTTCAGGAACTTGTCAGTTCCTCGGCAGTAAGCTCATCTCATGGTTCTCAAAGAAACAACACTCAGTAGCCACATCAACTATTGAAGCTGAATACATGGCTACGGGAAGTTGCTGCGCCCAAATCCTTTGGCTGAGACAGCTGTTACGCGACTATGATGTCATTCAGAATGAAGTGCCGATCTTATGCGACAGCTCCAGTGCCATTGTAATCACTCAGAACCCTGTTCTTCACACTAGATGCAAGCACTTGGACATCAGACACCACTTCATTCGTGACCATGTCGAAAAGAAGGATATCAGGATGGAGAAGATCCATACTGACCATCAAAGGGCCGATATACTGACCAAGCCTCTAGCTGAAGCCAGATTCAGAGAACTTTTAGTAGAGCTAGGTCTGCTGGACCCTACTGACTCAAGTCAGTAAGTGGATTCAGGAAAGAAGCATTCAACAAGATCGAATGCCTACTATCAGTACTGGACTCATTCAGTACACATAGATTCAGAAACCAACTACACGAGGTATCAACTGACTGCAATGTTCAGCTGACAGCTTTGCATATCTTTTTCAGTAGTCAACCCAATAATTAATGTTGTTATGATATTGATTTAACATCGTATTCAATACCTTAGAGAATGTCATTTATTATAAACGGTTTCATTAAATCCACGATATTCTATGCTATGTTTGCTGAACTCTGTTTTGCATTAAATGCATGTCATATCAACTTACTCCTATAGGCTAAATGCAACTGGACTTGACTTAGGCGGCTAGTTTACTCATTGCATTATATAATATTGAATCTAGACCGTCCATCTTTTAAAGCGGGATTTAAACTGAACCGTCGATCGAAAATCCTTACATCTTCACGGTCAAATATATCGACGTATCTATTCTAAACTGCCATTTTCGCTCTGCTAAAAACCCTAAATAATACGGTAATCTTCTGAAACAGACCTAGATTTCTACTTTTGCTTCTGCATTAGCATACCTTCAGAGATTTAATACGGTAATCTCTACGTTCTTTAGTACTCATGCTAATTTAATCTTTTATCTTGTACTAATATGTTACTCTGCAGATTCAGTAATGGCAAACCCCAACAACATCAGCGTGATCGTACCAATCAACATGATCGAGATCCTTGAGAAGGATCGTGTGTGGTGCGAGCCAATTATGGAGTTCGACTCCAGTGGTTTAGACATGCTAGATGAAGTATTTGATGCACTCAGAGCATCAGGTCTTGAGAAGCTTCTATCGAGGAAGCCTACTTACTTCCTCTCTCGACATATTTCGGAGTTCTATCTCAACTCTGAGGAGGCTGACGGGGATGTGATTGGGAACTTCACTATTCACCTTATTTCTGACCCTACAAGAGCCGATCCTGAAGTCAGACAGATGTTTGTGAGACAAGCTCTTCAGAAAAGTTTCCAGCTGCCAGACAGTGGCATCAGTATCGCTGGATATAAAGATGATCTCCTGGACGAGTACTTAGAGATCTTCTGTGGGGAGCCGACATCATTCAGAGCAGCTTTTCCTAAAAATTGCATGCTCCCGCAGTACCGAGCCCTAGCTTACGTAGTTATACAGATCCTGATGAGCCAAGCTGGCTCTTTCGATCAAGTGTCCAGACCAAAACTCCAAATGATGATGGCCATCTACGATAGGGCCAAGGTCAACTGGACGGAGTTCTTCTTAAAAGAGTTTCAGATGCAGTCCGCTAAGTTCGACAAATCTATTGGATGTCTGAGTGCCAAGGGCAAGCTCTTGTACATGATGAAGTTGTCAATTATGATTGAAGACATGTGCGAAGCAGACAACGTAGCCTATGCTGATAAAGGCTACTTCAACCCGAAGAAGATAAGATTCCACAGCAGGGCTGCTGCACTTCAGCAGATTGGCGCAGGGGCTGCTGAGGAAGGAAAGGGGAAGAGGAAGGCCCCCACTCCCAGCAAGAAGGATGCTACCCCTCAGAAGAAGCAGAACAAATCTTCTGAGAAGGCCGTGGTAGTAGCCCCATTCAAATTGAGGGACGACTCAGACTCCTCTGAGAAAACTATCTCAGTAGGAAAGGTTGCGTCTGAGCAGGCAGCCTCAGCTGAGAAAGCGGCCTCAGCAGAACAGGGGACCGCACTTGAGGTCATAACCCCTACATCTCAGTCCCCACTTGATGTACCTCCACTCAGCAGTCTTCCATCTGCTGAGAAGATTATGTCTCCTATTGATGTAGATGACATGGAGACCAACACTGAAGTTGAGACAATCGGAGAAGTCTCTGAGGCCATCCCTAAAATCACAAGTCACTCTGACTTGGTGACCATTGCTCACAAGGCCAGACTTCAGATGCTCATCAGGTTCCAGGATTGGATCACCCTCGATCGCCTTATCCGATTCAAATCCTGCGAGATCTTGAATTCCGAGTAGCTATAGATCCGTCAACATATATGCTATTCTGAGCCTGCTGACCTATGCTCACTCGAAGACTTAAGGGCGGCTATGCTGGCTCTTCTTGAGGACATAATTCCCTCAGCAGCCACGCCTTCAGAGGGATCTGATCCAGATGATCAGGACCCACCCAGTGATGCAGGGCCTGAGAAGCCTGCTGAGGGTACTCAACAGGAGGAGGGAGCTCAACCCTCAGCTAATCTACCCATCAGCTCCCTCCCTCCCTCCTGGTTCGGCGGCAGCTGGAACCTCTCATGTTTCAGACTCTGAACAGCTGTTGCTACAGTCTGCTTACGAGGTTGCGCCCAATGCCAAAAGCCGAAGGTCTCGTTCAGTAGCCAAGGCTCTTAAGAGTCGGGGACACAGAACCGCCTCCTGGCGAAGGCTGTCCACAGGAGTTGGAAGAAGGCTACAACAACTCAGTGCGAGGAGATCAGGGCGCTAAAGACTTCTATTCAGAACACGCCTGCCCCTGATTTCTCAGCAATTCTCACCAACGCACTAAGAGCTGAGTTCGAGAATCAGCAAGCATCACTGACAGCTGCCCAGACATCTCTTCTGGAAACATTTAAGGCAGCACAGTTAGAACACTTATCCAGACTCTCCACACTGACTCAGGCTCACGAGCTCAGGATTGCCTCCATTCAGAAAGCTTGTGAGGAGAAGTTTGATGCGAAGCTGAAGGCCATTCAGGACTTGGTTGATACCTCTCACCGCAAATATGGTGAAGACCTAATCATTGAGAGGAACGACCTGCACCTGAAGTTTGAAAATATGCAAAAATCCTTGGATAGGCTGGCAACTGCTTACTCAGCCCTGAACATCAAGGTAGTCTCGATTCCAAACATCGGCGTATTAGATGATGCGAAAAAGGGGGAAAGGATAGTGAAAGGGAAGAAGTCAGTGACAGGGACTCAAAGCAAATCTGCTCCCGCTGACCCCTCTTCTGCAAGGGAAGAGACTGAAATGGGTAAGGCCCAGGGTATCTCCAGCGCAGGTGATGTAGGCGCTGAGACAGGCCCAAGCGGCTCAGGACCCAAGGAATCAGCAACAAAAACTTCAGCAGAACATATCAATGAAGTTGCTGAGTTCCTTGAGGAGGACTCAGAAGATGAGGAATAGCCTCCTCTGCCTCCACCAACATCGGGCAAGGGGAAGAAGCCTCTGAAGGTCCCCACCCCACTGAAGAAAGGCATCAAAAGATACATAAGCACAGCTGAGCAAGCTCAGATCGAAGTCGATGAGAAATTAGCAAGGGAGCTAGCTGAGGCTGAAGCTGAAGCTGCAAACAAGCCTAAGAAGGCTCCTGCAAAGGCCCGAACTAAGGTTCCTGCAAGGAAACCAACTAAAAGGCCTCCTGCAAGAAAGCTAAAACTCAGCGATGAAGCTGATAGAGAAAAGGAGAAGGAGCAAGAAGCTGAGAAGACAGCTACCGACTCATTGCAGTAGCAGCAAGAAAAGAAAAGAGCTGAGCCGACTATGAACGAAATGATAAACTTCAGTATCATTGCTCTGGATAAGAGAGCACAGTACCATCAGATAGAAGAGTTTAGACGGCAAGAGGCTCTGACCAAGTAGAAGGCTGCTGAAGCAGCAAGAGAAGCTGAAAGACTGAAACCGCGTCCTCCTCCGTCGAAGGACAGGGAGATCCCTTACAAGTACAGACGAGGCAGAAGACCTAATAATCAGAAGATACACAGGTGCCCTTGGGTTGATAAGTGGATGCCCTTGGAGAAAACTCAACTTGGGAGATACTGAAGGCCGAATTCATTAAGCGATACTATGTCTGGTAGTACTGGCCAGAAACTCAGAAGAATGACGCTTTTGCTGACTGGCTCTTCAAGTGTGACTTAGAGACATATAACATGGTCGAGAAAGCCATTGCCGATAAAGAAGATGTTCAGACTCCGGCTTTCAGACCATTTGTAATAACCCGTAAATTTCTATACATTACGAAATCCGTATTCAAGCCTTAAGAGCAAGCCTAGTAACGCATCATGCCTTAGAAAATTGGTATTCATGTATACTGTACTTGTAGCATTGTACATTATCGTGGTCTTAGATAGTCGTGTCGCATTATACGACTAAACTAGTATAAGCCATTAATAAATTACGTATTATAAGAAGTTACTAACAATAATATAGTCATTGCTTGCCCAATCAAAATTATATGTACATGTGATTATAGGCTTATAGAATTTATTAAATTATAAGCTCTCTACCTTATGATGTATATTACACCATAAATTAGTATTTAGCAATTCTTACATACACTTTTCGCCAACTTAAGTTCGAAATATTTTAAATGAAACTATACGTATATCATCTCATGATTTGTGCTAACATCACTTGTGTAACTTGATAATACCACATATATTTAAGCATTAATATTTAGTAGGGGATGTAGGCCATCATTATGTGGGAAACATGGCATTTAATGTGGCTCCTTAGATGATTAACGTGGCTTGTTGCATGGGGAAGGGGTGATAATCTTCAAAATTGTGATGATGGGATGGGAATAGTGTAGCAATGTAGAAGAAATTATTGTAACCCACCTTTGTAGACACGTGGTTGACATGCAAACATTAGCTAAGAGAGAGACACTTCCACCTAAGATTAAACTTGTGGCCCACTCCCCTTTATATAGAAGTAAAGCTAGAGCTTGATCTCCTTAAAGTATTTGGAGTTCCTTCATCTTCTTCACCAGTCGAGCTGCTGCCATTCTCTATGGGCGAGATCAAAATTCCTTCTTTTAGGCAGCACACAATCGACCAAGTAAGGTATACTACTCCTCTTAGCCTTCGGTTCCTTGTTTAAGATGATTTATATTGAAGATTTCACACTTTTAAGAATCTAAACCTCAGTCTTAGAAAAGAAGTACGGCTAGGAAGGCTTGCATGTTTGAATATGGAGCTGCATGTGGAAATCTTGACATAGGAAGTAATTCTCTTGGTTTAAATTCTCTATTATGTTTCTCACAAAACAAATGTTCTTAGAGATGCATTGCATGTTACATGTATTAGGTCTCCTAGGATAATCATGTAATGTTATATGGTCCAATAGGGATAGCAATATCTTGTTTATAATTCGATTAGAGTGGATGAATTCTAGGCAGTACGTATTTTCGATGTTTTACGATTCCGCCATGAGTTTCAAAGCCAATTACTCAATCTTTTGTTGCTTAAAAAATTCCAGAAAACTTATATAGACACACGTTAGGATGTATTTAAGATTTTTGCAAAGTTTGGTGATTTTTGGACTATTATTTATATTTTTAAAGAATTTTCACTTCTTTGCTGTCGAAAAACCATGCATTCGGGATAGAGCTTAGTAAAATATTTATATCTCACTCCACGAAAATGATCTTGACTTGATTCTTTTTCCTAACTAATCTACACACATAAGGATTTGTCAAAATATTCATTTTGTATTTTTAATTCATTCATATAAAAGCATTTTATTATAAACTTTCGGTTGTTAATCGGAGACATGCATTCAGTAGAGTGGATTTTGGTGGAAATTATTCTCTATTTTCTGAAGCCGTCACTTATCTATAGAGATTGAAATTTTGATATGATATTTCTATGCATGTCCCCTAAGTGTGTGTTGAATCTTAGAATTTTTAGAGCTCTTTTGGTCCCATAACTCGTAGCTAAGTTATAGTAGGACATAAATTGTCCCTGTTCGTACTATTTTGGTGATAACTCCTAGAAGACTTATTATTTTGATATGAAACCAATTATAGTATAAACTATATTCATTAAGGAAGATATTTAAAAAATATTATAATTTATGGAGTCAAACCATGGTCTGTGGAATTCTTTCAAAATAGGTCTTCTGCACAAGTTTAACAGATTATAGCTACGACATGGATCTAATCTAATGACTATTAGGTATCGTTATATAAGTCCTGAATTGTACGCTTGCTGCTAGTTCAAGTCGTTAAAACTTAGGATATTGTTGTAGGACCTATCGTGGAAGAGAAATAGCCTCGATGTCGGGAATACACGTAAATCAACTCAGTGAGGGTTTATATTTTTCGATTCAAATACTTTATGTTTTATTAACTTTTGGGATTCTTAACTACCTTCGATTATGTAGAATATATTTATAATCATTTTACAAATAGTTAGTATTAAATTATGTATTTTAAAATACAAGAATATTCCAGTTTCCACAAGAAGGTATGAAAATATGTATTATAACATTCTTTTCGTGGCGACTCGACCTCTGTGGTCCTTCGTAGGGGTCGGGCGTTACACCATTGCCTCCCCCTCGAAGCCGGGACGGTTCTCTCTACGGCCGGCGTGATAGAAGGAGAAGTCAGGAATGCAGCCATTGCACTTGAGCTTGATGCTAATGATCCTGAAGACGTGCCCAAGATTCAGAAGCTGCAGAGAGACACCTTCAAGATGTATGGACTCCCTCTGCCTGAAGATAAATCCAAAGACTTTAAGGCAAGGATTCGATGGTTCGAAAGATTGTTCTTGATAGGTTCTCTGTTTCTTGATAGAATAGCAAGTGATGTATTTGTACTAAACTTCCTTATATATATACATGCATCTTTGCTGTTTGGCCTGACAACATCTTATTGTCTCTATGACCTATTTGTTTAATTTAACACTCAGAATCACCTAAGTGATTACTGACTCACACACTCACTGCTTATCTGTGATTGTCTGTTTTTGCTTAGATTGGATAGATTCTATTTAGGGGAAATTGTTGAGAAGTATTTCTGTATTCTTTTGTCCCTCAGTATATTAGAACTTGACGTACAACTCCACTGATTCTACTTGTAATATTTGTGAAGAGTCTGTATCGGATAGTTTGTAGTGTTAGGTTTTGGCATCATCAAAAAGGGGGAAATTATTGGGAGATGATTCAGCAGTAGACTGTTTAGAAGATTTAGCTGATCCCAAAACCATAATTGATAGGTGAACCATTCCTTTGTAATTGTAACGCCTTGGTCTCTGAGAGTTTCAGACTCAATAGACTTTCCTTCAGCATGGTCCAGGCTCAGAAGTTGTCTGCTGTACCCTCAGTAGATCATCCGCCTCAGTACCATGGTGTGAAGACTCAGTAGTGCTGGACTCAGCCGGAGCAGCATACTAAGAGGTGATCAGATTCAGTAGTGCTGGACTCAGCAGGAACAGCATATTAAGAGGTGTTCAGATTCAGTAGTGCTGGACTCAGCAGGAGCAGTATACTGAAAGAGTCAGTAGAACTAGACTCGGCAGGAGCAGTTTACTGAACTCAGAGTCGACCTTCGGTAGAGTTGGACTCAATAGGAGTATACTACTGAACCCCTGGTCAGACTCAACAACGGTCTGACAGTCTCCTTGATTGTTAGAAGGTTCTCAATATTAAATCAGTAGAGTTGTCCGAGGTTGTACGCATCAGAGAAGTCAGCTTCAGTATCTTCCTTAAAGTTTGAATGTCTCAACAAATTTCTACATCTCGACCAATGACGAGCAGCCAGCTGTCAAAGTTCTGGTAAAAAGCTGCAAGTCAACTACTTTCCGGAAAAAGAGGGTAGACTCTGCACGATTTCTAAAAGAGCCGTTAGCTACCCAAAGAGAGTGACATCTGGACAGTTCGTTTCCAACGGATCTATCCATAGTTCACCCCTATAAATAGAGAGAAAATCAAATTGAAGAACACAACAGACGACAAATTTACGAGCATTGAACGAACAAGATACAAGCTTTCCGCAAGAACTTCAGAGAAATACTCAACGCGAAAGGCGTCTACACTGCTCTAGGGAACTAAGCATAAAAGAATCAAAGCCTCTAGCATCCAAGTGATAGAACACGAACCCAGATAGATTATTCCTCATTGTTCTTCACTCTGGAAGCCTTTTCTTATTCCCTTTCCCTCTAACCTAAGCTCCACTGAAATATCCATAGCTTAGAACCAAAAATGTTCATATCTTGAACTGTTCTTATTGTAAAGAACTCCTTCACTATTGGAGAATCCTTCAAACATTCTTGTTTGAATCTTGTAAACTGGGACTTGCTCAGTATAATCTTCAAGGCCGTGTTTGTCCAGTGCACAAACCAACTGAGACTAACTCAGTATAATAAAATAGCCTCCTGATCTTTTCGGGACAGTGGACGTAGGATTGTTGATATCCGAACCACTTTAAAATCGCGGTGTTCATTTACTGTTGCATTGATTTACTGTTCATACTAAAACCCGTTTACAAAATCATACAACAGAGTTTCAGAAAAGCTTAACTCATTGCACTAATCTACTGAAATAGTTTTCATTAAAAACGTTTTCAACTCAACTGAATTGGGCCTACACTATTCCGCACTCTACTGAACTCTTACTGAACGGTACTGAATTCTGACATCAGTTAGCTAGCAGGCCTCAGTATAGTCAGTCGCTCTGTCCACGCGATCCAGAACAGCTTGTCTTGTCTACTGAATTTATTCAGTAGACAATCTCCTTAATCGGACTGTTCGCGTTCTAAGTTGAGAAAAAAGTTTTCAGGTGTATTCACCCCCCTACACCTGAACGTTTACCTCGGGACCAACAGGTGGGACAGCCCGAAAATGAAAAGTTGCAAGATTGGTGGGACGGAGGGAGTATTAGTTACCCTGCTCCTCGAGCCGACACCGTCATTCGTATAATCCGTCATTTGAAAAAATAACATAAAATCAATTTTAGTAAGAATTATATTATTTAGTATCATAGATTTAAATTATTATGTATAATAGTAAGAATTATAGTAATTAGATCCTACTTTTAAAAAAATAATCATTAATATAATCTCTTGTAGCAGCAATATTAAAAATTAAATTCAAATCATAATATAATAACAATCATAAGAAAGAAAACTCTAGTAACACAAGTATCATAGTTTTATTAATATGATGTAGTCGGTTCAAAATAGAGCATCCAACAATAATACTAGTAATTAAAAACGTGACAATATTAACTAGTGGAATATTCCTAAATGAGAAAATTATATTAATTTTAGCATGAAGCCCCAATCGACGTACGAAACTGACAATTCCATACTCTATCTAGCATGTATTCTGGGGGTTTAGCATACTTATATACATAGCATCTACAAATAATTTCTTGACCAATTGCTCAAATGCCATTAACATAATCTTAATTACCTCCTTTATCAAGATTAAGTATATTATAAAATTAGTAAAGAGAAGACCTGCAGACCTACTCGAGTATTCGTCCTCATTATACTTATTCAAATAAACTTTAGCAACAAAATACCTAAAGCATCAAGTGGAACTAGGAGATTATATGAAAGTTAGCGAGAAATATCAAAGTGAAATTAGTTTAAGAAAATCATATAGCAAATTAGATAAGGTCCATAGATTCCAATTGATAAATATCATTAACAAATCCAAAGAATGAGAAATTAGTATGGATTTTAAACAACAATAATAAAAACCAAATTATGAAATCGGATACATCTGGTACAAAATCAAATGAATTTCAAAACGTATAATTAACCTTAACAATTGTTTAATTCAACTCTCGTGAGGGCTTATTCTCTTTTTCTATGATTTTTTTTTTTGTGTGTGTGTGTGTATGGTTCTTATGGTTTTGTGGTGAGAATCATCACAACCTATATCCATGTATAAATAACAAAATAATAAGGGTAATTAAAGGGCTTGTGAATGAGTAGTCATTCACCATTACACCAATGTTCACGTAATCACAACCTAGGATAGTTATAGTTAAACTGTTCTATTACCTTAACATTATTCAATGTAAGATATGTGTAAGGAATGTTGCAAAAAATAAAAAAAACTAGGCAAAATAGGAGTATAAAACCTACTATGGCCATGAGATGCAATTTTGAAAGAGATTTACTATATTTGCAATTTGATAGCCTACTTTGCCTACATATGCCAAAAAAAAAACCTTTTATAAATAAGAGTTGGATTTTTTGGGCCCAAAATTGTATCTGTAAATATCTAAACATGATTACTCCCCATGTAACGCATAAGATCATAAACTACACGTCTTATGTAGTTTGTCCAATACAAATTACAATTTTTATTTGATCTGTAGACTGAGGCGGATTTAGAAAAATTAACATGTGATGAAATTGGAAGAAAATGGATTTGATTGAGAATTTAAAAAGAAAATCTGATTTCATAAATCATTACAAAATACAAGAGTACAAGCCCTGTTTATAGACGGTCAGAGTTCACGAGGCGGAAGAAAATAGATTAACTAAATAAGACGCAAAAGAAAGAAAGAAACGCGAAGCAGAAATAGGGAGAGATGTATTTAGGTAAGAATAATCATACAGATCCTCAAGATGAACAAAGGCTTAGAAGGGCTAGAAGTGGTGGTTGGATTATCCAAAGAAGGGAAGGAAGAGGAGTGAAAAGGAAATATATCGGGAAAACACTACACATCCCAAGAAGTGAATATCTCCTGAGTATCCAAATTATAAAGCACATACCCTTTTTTTATCAACTGGTATACTCAACAATATGCAATTTGCGCTTCTACTATCAAACTTCTCTCTATGTGGATGAACATCAACTGCATAAACCAGGGAACCAAAAGGTTTAAGTAAGGAAAGATCTACAAGTTTATAATACAAGACTGAGTAAGGAATCTCTGAATTCAAAACAACAGTGGGCAATCAATCTATTATGAAGCCAAGTAGCTTGTAAGATAGAATAAGTCCAGAAGTGATCAAGTAACCTACTCGGGGACATCAATGCCCTACCTATCTCAAAAAGAGATCTGTGCTTTCTTTCAACTGTGTCTTTTGTTATAGGCTATAAATACAGCTTTTAAGGTGTATAATCTCATTGTCTGCAACCAACCTCTAAGTTTGTTGGCTCACAAACTCTGTTAGATTATCTGTCTTAAACTTCCGAATTTTGTGCCCAAATTGCACCTACATTAAAAAATGAAGTCTTTGAGAATGCTAGATACTTCTTGCTTTGATGTCATTGAGTATGTCCAAGTAGTGAGGTTATGATTAGGGGTGTTCGGTACGGTATACCGTACTATTTTTTTCATACCGCATACCGTATCGATAAGGGTCGGTATGGGAAAAAGCCTACCGTTACCGTGCCGATCCATTTCGATATACCGCAGTTCGGTATAGCAAATCTTCATACCGTTATCATACCACTCTTTCGGTATACCGTACCGCACTTCGGTATACCGGAAAATTAAGGTCTACTGAATATTTAACGGTATACCGTGTAAATTTAATCTATGTTTTTTATAAAAGCCAAGAAAGTTATTAATATTATTTTTCAATAAAATTAATTAATCTATCTATTTTTATGAATTTGTTAATATTACGGGTTAATGTTTATAAAGTTGAAAAATATAATTTTTTATCTATTTCATGATTTATAGATAAATAATATGACTTTATGTCAAATAAAGTTGTCATTTAAGTGAATTTATGATATAACATTAAGATTGTTTGATATGAGTGACATATTTGTAACAACCCGTGTTCAAAACTTGTAACCAACATTTTTGCACTCTTTTCTACAAGATTATGCGGTATGAACTTCGGTATGCGGTATACCTCGGTATGAAAAATCTCATACCGTTACCGTACCAAAAAAACTTCGGTACGGTATGATATCGTACCGAAAATTACGGTATACTGAAAATTCGGTATCTTCGATATTTTTTCGGTACGGTATGTGCGGTATACCAATTTTTCGGTATACCGTAACACCCCTAGTTATGATCTTCCACCAAGGTAAGAATAAAGGGAGTATTGGTGATATTTTCAATATGATAGGGACCCCAAACATCTGCATGAACCAATTCGAAATGGATATCCGTAACAACCCGTATTTTATTATATATCCTTCCATATTTTATTATAAATACTGTTTAGGATCTTAGTCATTAAGAAAAAGCATTAGAAAACTCACACCTCGTAGTTACATAGTAAATGTCCAACGAGAATTTCTAGCTTTCGGGACCGAATTTAATTAAAATTTTCAAGTGTAAAGAATTTTGATTAGCGTACGTAATATTTAAATTGTCACATTATATTATATCACTATAGTAGTAGAAGTTATAAGTGCACGATTTCATATTATGTTATAATAGATATCACTATATGATAATGTAGTCACTACATGTACAAATGAAACGAATGTGTACGTATATATGTGTCATGCAAGGGGGCACTACTCTTTACGTTAATAATCTGAGAATGAACTATAAGACAATCTTTAACACTATATCCATGAAATAGAGGAGAGGCCACGTCACCTTTGGAGTAAACAACTAGTGACGTGTGATGGTGTTATAAGAAGTCTATTGTTTTTTTTAGTCTCTAGAAAAGGGAAAAAGTTAGTGCTCTTTTAATCTAGGTTGTGTGCAACTCATCTCCCCCTTACGTGTCATACATGCAGCTAGATAGCTTAACTAGCTAGGGAGTAGACTATCGTAACCATTACATCCTTGCACCCTTACTTCATTACCATTTCAGTCCCAGCTAACTACCAAGCGCTCTTTAGGATTCTTGGAGGCTTGGAGCAAATATTATTTGCCAAGGTGTGCAAGCTTC
Organism: Lavandula angustifolia; assembly: GCA_028984105.1. Lineage (NCBI taxonomy): Eukaryota > Viridiplantae > Streptophyta > Magnoliopsida > Lamiales > Lamiaceae > Lavandula > Lavandula angustifolia. The sequence goes on from CM054817.1 coordinate 6,836,987, forward strand.
AGTATTAATCTTCTTCCTTTTCTAATGATTTAACAACTAGGGTGCATGTATTTGTCATACCCAGGTACGAAGCATGATTAATTGATGAATGAGTCTCTCTTTCCTTCATGTGCCTTGTATTTAGGAATAAGAGATACTTAATGATATATAAGTTTAGATTTATAGTTCATTTGTCTATTTAATTTATTTGTTTGTGTCCAGTGCAGGATTTTAAGCTTAAATGGAAGAAATTCAAGGGAATTCAAAGCAAATAAAAGAAATGCAAATTATGGGCCTTGGTGTGAATTTTGTCCATAAAATGAAGAAAATGGATTGTAGATATCCAGGACGAGTCTATGTTGCATTGGGCCGAAAGCAAGGAATAAGAAAGAAATTTAAGCCCAAAACCCCGCCCATCTCTCTTGTTGCTAAATTCTGGCAGGAAGTTAATTCTTTCAAGGAAACATGTACAAGTTATGTCAGTCTTTTAGTCCATACCTTTATCCAACGGATTCAACACCTACTTTTTGGAGAAATCTGTAATCAAGGAAGATATTTTGGAGGAGCTGAAGGGGAGAGAATATATAATTAACTTAATCCATCTTCTTCAACATCGACCCTTAGTTAGAAAGTTCTCCATTCCTACTGAAAATCAATTGTAATTTCCGCTATTAAAATAGAACTCAAGAACTTATTTACTTTTTGTCTACGCTAGTTTCAAGCTCTCCTGGAGGAGAAGACTTATGTTAATGCAATCGTTGTTAGCTTAATTTCTGTCTTTACTTCAAGCCCTTAATGCTAGTATTTATTTCTCCATTGAATTCATGTTATATTCTGTTTATATTTTTCTGCACGTGAGTTTGACTATGTTTATTCCTTCCTTTTTTGTCTGCTTCTTTGTGAAGAAGAGAATGTTGTCCTTTCATGTTTTTAATATTACATGCTTATAGATCTATGTACTTCTTAGCTCGTACCATTTTATTCCCTCGCTTTTAAAGGTTATTTGTTCATGTTTGTTTATGCTAGTTTAGGAAAGTTTATTGTTTAGTCTTTTATTCCAAGATCTGTATTATGGTGCACCTTTACACGTTTATTTCAATTCCTTTAGTTAATATAAGTAGCCAAGTCCTAGATATGGCTGAGGTAATGAGGCACCATCCCTAAAAACCCGTGAGATATGTTAATGTGCTTAATAATTGGTTAGGTTAAGGTTCTAAATCGAACTATGTGTAAGATAGTTGCGAACTGCTTAGATATGATCAGTCTAGGTAAGTATCTTCTCTCTGGGCAGATATAGATTTATTTATTTTTTGCTTTGTATACTCAACATCGGTAGAAATCTTGACCTAGGTCCTTGTTCTTTCTCAATGCTCCCTGGTAGTAATTGTTGGTCCAGAGATGAGTCTTCAGGTATGGGGGGTTGAATACACCTGATTCCAAGTTATAACTCAAACGCGAAAGTCAGTCTTTTACTGAATGTGCTTACTGAATAACTCAGCTCGCCAACTGAGCTTTCTGATTGCGTGGGCAGAGTGGTTCTACATAATGAACACTGTCTTCTGACTTGAGTCAGTCTACAGTTAACTCAGTACATGAAGTTGTGCCGAATGTGTAGGCCCAGTTTTATCGTCTCTTTATGAAAAACGTTTTTACTTAAAACACTTAGGATTTGCTTCTACTTATATTCAGGATTACTGAAAATCCAGACTTAATGAATTTTGTAAATCAGTTTTATGCAGGATGAACAGTTAACCAATAAAACAGTAAATGACACAAACAATTTTTAAAGTGTTTAGATACGTAAGATTCTATGTTCACTATCTTGAATTACTAAGAGGTCTAGAATTTATTATACTGAGCAAGTCTAAGTCGACCTGTTCATTATATAGATCACTAGATATTGTCCTAGCAACTTTACAAGGGTTCAAACACAAGGTTTGAGATTCTCCAACTAAGAAGGAGTTCTTACAATAAGAAATGTTCAAGATATGAACTTCTTCGATGTCTAAGCATATAATCTAACTAGGTTAGCGTAGATTAGAGAATGAGAACTAGACTTCTATAGAGTGAAGAACTGTTTAAAGTGTCTGTCTTATACAAAAGGTTTCTTCGCTTAATATGCTTTGAGGTTGCTACAGCTTTGAGTGCTTGAATGCTTGATGTTCTCGGTCGTGTCTTCAATGCTTGAAGATCGTTCTCTACTTATAGTCTTGAGTCATGGAAAAATCCGTTGGAAGGAACCTAACCACGTGTCAAAATAGACAGGAAAAACGACCATCTCGAATTTGAATGTTACTGTAGAAATCCTCTCTTTTCAGTCTTGAGGACAGTGTTGGGTTATGAGTCAGTAGATGGTAATCAGCTGTCTATTGGTTAAAAGAATATTGGGGAAATCATAGTAGTACTATGGAATTGAAGATCCCAAAACTCAGTGTTATCGGTCGTGCGGTCTATGTCATAGGATTAGATGATGTATATGTTAGATTTGTTTATTTTGATTATCTTTTGTCTAAGTCTTGTACGGGGTAAACTGTTGGACTGATCTTCTGACGAAGTTACTTTCCAGAACCCCACGTCATCTTTGTAAGAGCTTACGTTCTTCAGCCAGCAGCTGATCTTCACCTCAGTAGGAGACAGCCCATCAACTGATAAGCCATCAGCAGAAGAACATATGCAAAGCTCAAGATTCTTCGCCGCCGCGACCGACCTCTCAATAAATATATTCCTTGTCAGCCGACTCAGTCGAAGAAGACAGAGACTTATCTAGTCTACTATGTCCGACAAAAAACGACCCAGTCGCACAAGTCTTTTCGAAGTTCAGCAGAAGATCTTACGAGGTTGTTTGAATAGTCAACTTGACTCTGACACATTCTCACCAACCACAAACCTCGACCAATGAGAAGCCGACAACGCCATATCTGCTCTATACAGTAAAGCTGCTCTCATGTATAGTAATTAACTGCCCTGCTGCAACAAATTCGAAATTATGGTCGTTTTCTTTTGAAGCTTATGACACGTGGCATCGTCGTCTCCAACGGACATATGCCATAGCTCACAACTATAAATAGAGAAGAAATTCGAAGCTCCACGTACGGGACTCATAAGGGAAAAAACTCAAGCTCAAGAACACTCTAGCGAACTCAACGATTATACGAGAGAAGAACTTGCTTTCATAGAATATTTGTAGTTCTTCTCTCTAGAGTATTTAGATCCCTCTCTTCTCTAGACTAAGCTCATTGTCAGATTTATAGCTTAGATTTCGAAGGAGTTCACTTCTAGTGAATTGTTCTTATTGTAAGAACTCCTTCTTAGTTGGAGATTATTCCCTCCCTTTCGAACTTCGGTTTGAATTGTAAAGTCGCTAAGGACTATAACTTAGAAGGATCTGTCCAGTCGTGCGATACCGCGCCGAGACTTGCTCAGTATAATCAACAAGTTATCCTGCCATTGTCAGGACCGTGGACGTAGGATCTTGCGTATCCGAACCACGTTAAATCGCTTGTGTTCCTTACTGTTTTATTGCATATCATAACTGTTCAAAATCATATGTTTGCATAAAACTTGTTTCAAAAGCGCACAGCCAAAAGAACTTGATTTGTGAAAAGCATTTTTCAAAACTGAGACGAATTTCCGAGCCCCACACTTATCCGCACACAAAACGTCTCCGACTGAGTTTCGAACGACTGACTCAAGTCAGTAGGAGAGCTCAGTAGCTGACACACTCTGACCCGTGATCGAAGGTTACTATTTGGCACCGTTCATCGGTTGCACTAAACGGACTCACCGTCCCTTCGGTTCGAGAAAAAGAAACCGCCATCGAGGTGTATTCACCCCCCCTCTACACCTCGACTATCGTCTCCTGACCAACGTGACGCTTTATGTGTCATGTGCATGCTTTCCCTTCGGATCTTGAGGATCTTTATTATTTATTGCATGTTAGTCTTCTACCTAGTTTTAGAAAATCCAAAGTTAATGAGGATCTTGACGATCTTTAGTAATTTTATGCTTTCTCTTTTCAGTCTTGAGGATCTTTATTATTTGTGTTAATCAGATTTTATTTATTGCATGTTAGTCTTCTACCTAGTTTTAGAAAATCCAAAGTTAATGGTAGCTGCTAGCCAAAACCCTTAGGTCAGTAGAGATAACCTATTTTAAACGCCCGTTCAATATGGATAGATCCCTTGCTTGTTGTTGTGCTTTTTTAAGTGTAGTTTCTGTGTAGGTGTTCTATAATTTTTTTTGACTCAGTTCCGACGACCAATCACTTAACCATGAAATTAGGATTGCACCATGTGAAGGAGTTAGGGATTCGATACCTGGATCCTTAAGTTGCGCTTTGATTTGCTCGCGTACATGATCTTCTGATCTGTGTCATGTGCATGCTTTCCCTTCGGATGGACGAAGAACTGAAGAAGCATTGAAAATCACGCCTCCCTCTCTCCCTCACGTTGAACGTGTGTAATAATGGGTTATGAATTGTGTGTATTCTAATAATGATCTAATACCTTATTATATACACCAAGTTCATTAATTGATTAATTCTTAATGGGCTTCAAACAACAAACCCATTAATTAATTAAATAATAACTAGGCTACTTATTATTTATCAATTAATTGGCCCAGCCAAATAATTCAAGATAAATAATACTCACATTATTAAGTAATGCAAAAATGCATAAATCCCTTAATAATCCTGAGAGAGCGTGAAATATAACTTTTATACAAGATAATATGACTACATTTACAAATGTAAATAGTCAGATAGAAAAACAAACAATGGATAAGAATAACATTAATATGACTTAACATGTGCAAATATAAATAGTCAGATAGAAAAACAAACAATGGATAAATAACATAGTATATAAGCATAAAAGTTATTTTCAGTATACAAAATTCCAATAATATGTGCATATTCTATCCCATGATACCATACGTGACTCAACTACTCTTGATAAATGCTAAAAAAAGAAAGAGTTTCGTATCTTATGTAGAGAGGTGTAAGTGGTTCCGCTCCGAACCACGAAACCGATCAAACCGAACCGAACCAAACCAAAAAATGTGGTTCGGTTCGGCTTCGCGGTTTGATTCGATTTATTTTTTTAGGAACCGTTTACATTCGGTTCGGTTCGCGGTTTCAAGAATTTTTGAACGATTCGAACCGAACCGAACCAATATCTTATTTTTTATTTTTTTATTTAACATTTGTCTTTATTATATGAGAATGTTATTGGATTTAGATATTAGATTTAAGTTAATATCAATTCTAATCTATACAAAGGAAGAGAAATGAGTAACAACTCTATACTTATGAGTTTGGAACGAGTGAATCCTATAAACTATCATTCTTGCATTATTTAGGATTTAAAAAATAAATAAATAAATAAATAAAAATGTGAACCGGTAAACCGAACCGAACCAAACCATTTATAAGCGGTTCGGTTCGGTTCCGATATTTAAAAACACATCGAACCGAACCGAACCATTTCTATGTGTTTGGTTCGGTTCCTAAAATGCATAAGAAACCGAACCGAACCAAACCATTACACCCCTAGTAGAGAGAGGGTATGGGCAATTTCAATTTAACTGGTTGGAGATTTGCTTAGATTGTACTTGCGTGTGTAGAAATAGAGTTTCCTTATTGCTACATCAGTACTTCAAGATGTGCTTTGCATGGTCCATACAGAGGACTTTGCATGGTCCATACAGAGGACTTTCCACTGTGATAAAACTATATATTCTGCATTGGATCAAAGTGAGTTCATTGTGATTAGAAAACAGTTCAACAAGCTCGATTTGGATAGAAAGAATAATATGCAGAATCTGTCCTGAGATTTCATGTTCTGACCGTGATACTCCCTCCGTCCCGTTTGAAATGACCCGTTTCAAATGGGCACGGGAATTAAGAAAATTGATGATAAAGTATAACAGAGGAGTAGATGATAAAGTAAGGGAGAGAAAATGAGTGAGACAGTGAGAAAGTAGATAACAACGTATGAGAGAGAAATTGAGTAATATATTGATAAAAGATAAAGTAGGTGAGAGAAATGATAAAGTATTAGAAAAGTTATTTCCTTTTTAGGAAATGAGTCGTTTCAAATGGGACGTCCGAAAAGGAAAACCGGTCGTTTCAAATGGGATGGAGGGAATAAGACTTTGTAGTATCCAAAAATTCCATAAATATCGTACACGTTATATCTAGGATGTCCTGTAACGACCTGTAAAATTTGGTAATTTTTGGACCAGTCTTCATATTTTTCGTTCATTTTTACTTTCAACTATCATAAATTGGCGATCTCCGGACAAAGTCTATTGATTTGTCAATATCTTACTCCACACAAAAGATTTACTCTTGATTCTTTTTCGTACATGACCTGGACTAATAGATCTTTCCAAAACTATTCAGCTTGTAGTTTTTTCATTCTCACACTAAGTTAGTTTTTACCTTAATTCTAACTATCCGGCAGAACTTGTATTCTATGGCCTTGTTTATGGACTGAATTGTGGTCCAAATTATGTGAGATTTTGGTATAACTTTCCTATACCTATTCTATGTATACATGTCGGATTTTTAAAAGTGGATAGATAAGGTTCTGAACAAACGACTCAAAGACAACTTATCAAAACTATCTGAATTTCGACTATGTTTACCAATTGTTTTGTATCTTCCTAATGACTTACTATATTGGCATGAAACTTTTCTGGAAGGCTATAGACTTCCTAAGGGACCCGTACGTGCTTGTATTGAAATTTTTGGACTAATGTGGATTTATGGAACATTTTAGAATAGAGGCAGTCCGCACAAGTTCTTGGGAAGCATTATTACTGTATACTTAAAGAGTCGAGCACTCCTACTTGCTTCCGCATAAATCCCTAATACACCCATACTTTCCCGAATATTAACAACTGAACCCCCAATTATATACCTTCATATTCAGTTGAATGGCATTATTGTGAATTTTGAGAAAACCTTGCCCAATCCTATAACCGCCAGCATTTTAGACTCGTGCGCTATTAATCTCGCACAAACAATATGCAATCCCTTTCTTCACACCGCCACATCTCCCGAATTTTTCTATCCTGGGCCCGGATCTACAAGACTCTGGGGGTAGAGTTTTTTTTTTATATATATTTTTTTTTACAACAGGCGATGATGTGTTGTTGGTTTTTAAGCGCACAGGCTTGTATGTAGCGGTCTGAAAGAAAAAAAAAATTCACATCTCCCATACCACGCGCCGTCCTCACCTCCACGCATACAAGCCCATCGCGGCTACTACTGCCTAAACCGAACATGGTTGTTACCTTCTCAGATCTGCACACCGAGTCCGGCCTCAAGGCCCTTGATGCATTCCTCTCCGGCAAGTCATACATCTTCGGGTAACACGCTTTTTTTTACTTTTAATTTTCCCTTTTCTACGATTTGTTGCCGAATTTGATTCTACAATTGTACATTTCTGACGATATTTTGGTTATTCTTAATGCGAATTTCAAGAGCCAATTGAGAAAAGATGATGTTTTTCGTCGACGTTTCGGATAAGCCTAGCGCCGATCTATACCCCAGTTGCAGCAAGTGGCACGAAGCTGTTTCCGTGAAGCTTGCATCCAAGTAGTTTGCTGATTACATTGTTTTTGTATTTTTATATATTTGTGATGTCGATGCTTGGCTTTGTATTTTGTTACTTAATTGCAATGAAAATTAGATTTTGGGATATTCTTGATGTATGCAAGGGCTGAATTGTAATTTGCGACGGTGTAGCTTTCCTAGGAAAGTTGTTAGAGTAAGGATCGGAGGCCAAGCTGCCGCTGCTCTTGCTGCTGAAGCTAAGGTAGGTGCTTTAACTCTATTTCATGTATATTGATCTGTATTAAAATCTGATACTTTTTTCTAGGGGTATCAGTTACTTGAGCTGTAATCATAGCAAGTGTAGTGCGTTTTGTTTGTTATGGTGGATAAATTTTGGGGTCTTTATGTGCAGCTGTGGAGGAAACTCGTACTCTTGGAAGCTTTTCAGTATTTCTTTTTTGCTATAACTTTTAGAGATTCGTCATTTATGTCCAAGAATGCGATAATGCCTTAATGGGCAATTGGGGATGGAGAACTATAACATCACTCATTGTTTTTAAGGCAACATTCAAGTTCATGCTTGCATTTTCTTAAATGTCAAGTAAGTGCAGTCCTGAATTGTGCTTCGGTTAAGGGATTTGCCTACTGTTTCATTTAAGATTGATTGAACTTATTGTAGGTGAAGTAGGGAAGCTTCTAAAATCGGTATTGTCAAGATTAATATGATTTGCACTATAGGTGGCTATTTATGTTTTGCGTACAATGTTTGTGTGATCACGTGATGTTTCACTCGATCCTTCTTATCATTTACCAGGGGAAGTATTGAAGTTTGATTAGATGATGACAATTTCAATCTTGATAATTTAGTAGCCTTTTTTTTACTCTTTTGTTGAATTTCTTCTAGGATGCTGAAGATGACGATGATGATCTTGATCTCTTTGGCAATGAGACTGAGGAGGAAAAGAAAGTCGCAGAACTGAGGGAAGCTTGAAAGGCAACTACCAAAAAGAAAGAAAGTGAGTTTTTAACATCAAAGTGCTATTGTAGAACATTTTCGTTCACAATTCTTCGAAAACCCTGTGATGTTTTCAAGAGTAATTTATCTAAACATTATGCCACTGCTATTTTTAAAGATTGCTTCAGTCCTTACGGTACACGACTAAAATCTCTCTGAAGATACTTGAAATTTAGATTAATTGGTCTTTGTCATATGTTTGTACAACAATCTATGTTTCTACTATCCTGAACTAAGCTCTACCTCTTGCATTCCTCTACAGGTGGGAAGTCATCTATTCTCATGGATGTCAAGCTGTGGCATGATGAGACAGACATGAAGAAGCTAGAAGAAACCGTTCAAAGCGTTGAGATGCCAGGACTCTTGTGGGGAGCATGTAAGATCTCCTCTCTTCTGCTCCACTCTCATATTCTCTTTCTCTACACTTCTACAATTCTTTTATTACACAACACGAACACAATGAACTAGTCGTATCATGTATGCATTCATTGTTGGGTTGTGGGTCTGTACTATTTCTTGGTCCTCAGATTATGAGGGTATTTTGGGGCATTCTTATATAATTGTAATTAGGGCTTGTATGTCGTTGGGTTCTGGAGTCCGAGTCCTATCGGAAAATAAGATAATTATGTGCTTCAACTAAGATTACAAGCTCATAATTCTTTGTAACTTGTGTCTACTATAATCGTAGTGAATGTTTTGGTTTGGTACTGCCCTAGATATAGTTGGTAAAGACGAATTGGTCACAAATTGCGGGTTTTTATTGTTTTTTTTAATTATCAGTTCCCTAAGATTTGTGATATTTCCATATGCAATTGGTGGCACTTGGTTATGGAATTAAGAAGCTCCAGATCATGCTCACCATTGTCGATGACCTCGTCTCTGTCGATATTCTGATCGAGGAGTGTCCCATCGTCGAGCCTCACAACGAATACATTCAGAGCTTCGACATTGTTGCCTTCAACAAGATTTGAGGCTTACCCTGTTTCTAAGCTTTATCTGGCTATGATTTTGTTATGCAGTAACACTTTTATTTGCTTTGATTCATAGAACTTTTTTGTTGTTTTACTAACACTCCATTTGAAGATTTGATTTGGTGGTGTTTGTTGGAGTTGCGTATTTAGTGAATGTTTTGTTATCTATATTGAAATAATCCAAACTTCCACAAAAAAGATTTAGGCCGCGTTTGGAAGAGCTTATCTGCAGCTTATTTCAGCTTATTCTAAAAATAAGAGCTTTTGCATGCGATTGGGAGAGCTTATGAAAATAGCTTATTCTAAAAAAATTCAATTAATATCGTAGTGAATCGATCAAATACATTAGGCATCAATCTGCACATAGGGCATGATCAAAAAAATCGTACGACGCCGATTAAACGATGTGCTAGTAGATCCTTAATCACCTAAGTATACATGTGAGCATGTTATATGTGCCTTTGTCTCTAGGACATGTTATTAAGATCATTAGTTGAATAGACGTAACGCGTGAGAACATTGCATAACTTATCACGCTCTAAATTTTTATTCATGCTAGATTGTGAATTGCTCTAGGAGGTTATTAGTGTTCCTAAGAACTTACAAATCTCGGAATATGACTAAGATTATGGTATTGCTATAGGAACAACTGTGGACAAGGGATAATGCCTAACACCGAAGAAGCGAGTAGAGTTCTCCGATTTAAGACAAGGTGGGTTTATCTTTTTCTATAAAAAGTATGTTTGAATTATTAAGTTCCGCTTTTACGCAAATTATTAATGTTCATGTTTTAGTCTCTATTGACTTTAATGCTTCTACTTGAATGATATTGGCTCCTCCAATAATAAAGGAAATGATCGGGCTCTAACTAGGTGAAAGGTTTCCTAGTTAGAGTTAGTGTACACAAAGGTTGAGAAAATAATGTAGAATGCACCAATAGTTGAGAAAAAAAGGAAAGAAATACCAAATGAAATGTTTTGGTATACATAGAATGCTCTTTTGTATTTAAAAGTTTCTATGTTATACCGTTATGCACGAACAATTCATTTTCAAAGGTTTGACTAAAAGTTTTTATCAAAGACTTAATCGACGGGGTACATTAGTACTTAGCCCCATTTCTTTCAAAATGTTTTCAGGTTAAACGGATAGTGCAAGGTGGATGGCTGAGTTGGTGTTGATCATGCTCTTTTGCCTTAATAGTTTTATGCTTTTGAAATGTTTCGGCTAAACTATGATTAAGAAAAATGTTTATTCTCTAATCTCATCAATTCCTTCTTTTTGCTCGTTGAGGAATATTGATATTACTCCCTTCGTCCCATAGGAAGTGTCCTGCTTTCCTTTTCGGGCCATCCCAAAGAAAATGTTCTATTTCTAAAAAATGCAAATACTGTGTAGACCAAAATTGACAAACAATATACACCACGCATTACAAGTTTCTTAATCTTTGTGCCCCATAAAAAGGAGAAACTTTATATGGGACGGATGGAGTATGAAGTATTATTGATGATATTTAAATATGTTTTATAACGGTTAGAAGATCATCTATTAAGTTTTTCCCTTTTCTTTCACGCTTTCTTATACCCCAACCCGGTCACATCCCGACAATTCTTTCTTTCTCGGGAACTAGTGCGTGACAATATCACTCCTATGATTTAGAGTACGAAAAGGATTCCTATATTGCTTAGCTTTGTGTCACACTCACACGAGCTAAGCTCTGTCTGTCCTTCACTAGTGCAAATGCCCTTTGGCTCAGTCATATGTTTCATAGATGTAAAAGATGCTAAACAAGTTTAACGTGCCAATCAAGCAACCTAGGAATGAATAGAAGGATCAGAAATATAATAAACATATTGTGTCTTCTGTTGCGGGTCTACTATATATAATCTCCCCACTGCCTTCATAATATCACCAAATTGTCATCTCATAATCGTTGCACCATTCAATGTGTAGGATAGAAAACACATTTTACCTGCATTACATTAGTTAACTGGTAGGTAGAAATCTAATTATGTGTGAACTCTAGGACCAGAAGAACTTTATCTAGTGTTAACAACGTCTTCCCAACTTCAAATATCAGCTGCATAGATCTATTGGGAAGGAGATGCCTTGAGGTGATTCTAACTTCAGTACATCTATCATGAACTGAGCATTGCAGGAAATATGATTATTTTCTCTAGAGTCCATAACCCACTCACTCTCCTTTCTCAAATCACCATAAATACTAAATAAATAGTATTTTCTCAAACGCACTAAGCGGTGTATAAGATTGCACAACATTAATAGAATTTGTAGTTCCTAGCCCTTTCAAGTTACTTAGAGGCCTCTCAACCTCTAAGATAAGTTGACCTAGTTCACTTTTAGCATCTCCCATAATTACCACAGGTGTTGCTGTAGGAATCTTAATTTGTTGCCCCACACAAGTCACTTGTGTTTTATCCTTCTCATCCTTCAACGGTTTAAACCAATCTGGAACTCTATTTAAATTGAAATAATGAAACTTCTCATGCCCTGATTGTTGGGTTTGTATACTGAAAGCAACCTACATATTACAAGGTTTCATGTTACCACTATTATTATTCTCCTATCTGATTATTATAAATTTCACAAATTAGTCCATTATCTCACAAGAGTTAGATCATACAATGTGTTGTAGATCACAGAAGACTGTAGTGATTGGTTGAACTAGTGAGATATAAACAGTTATCACAACCTTTAGGACAAGTTGTCGATTTAGGCTGCAATGTAGATAAGAAGTGATTTGTCTTGCTCACTTGTCTATGTTGATACATTTGATGTATTGATGAATTGCGGTGAGAAGTGTTCTTTTATCTGACCCGTGTGAAGAACTAAGGTCTCGGAGACTCAAATTATAATTCTCGTAAGTGCACGAATCGGTATAGTACTTAATCTAGCAACTCCCGAGGTCGATCTCACAACGACTCAGCTGGGTTCTAATTATCCTAATTATTTCACTATCTACTTGGTCCTAAACTGGGTTTGATTTACTTAAAACTACTAAATTAAAATTACAGAAAAGTAAAAGAGCAAGTAAAAGCAAAGCGAAGTAGGTTAATGGTGTGGTTTCAAGATTGATGAAGAGTGCGGAGGTTTAACATCACTATACCTAAGATGATCGATTCATTCCCATTCTCTAGCTAGCATTTATGAATTTATTTTGTTGGTTCATTCACTAAGGCTCTAGGGATTTCGTATGATGGCGGGAGATCTCTAACTTATAATTCTAAGGGTCAATCAAGTGATCATATCATGAACCTAAGGATCGTATCATGCTCAAGGATTTAAGGAACCATCTAAACTATAACTCAAACCAATGGTGACAATCTAGACACTTAATTGCAGGTATAAATAAATAACCGGGTATGATGCGCCGTATTATCTATTACCTATATTCTCTATAATTATCTAAGAGGATGACCAGTCACATTAAAGAATCATAGAGAAACCAAAAGCAGGCTCAACAATTAAGAAACAAAATAATTCATTCATTGAAAAACTAGGGTTTGAATCAATTCATCAAAAATATAGGTCCTGCTAAACCCCCACACAAGGGGATTTAGCTACTCATATTCGTAGGAAAACAATCACAAGATATGCAAAAAGTATCCATGGAAAATAAGTATCAAAAACCCTAAACAAAACTGAGAAGGAATAATACAACCTAGAATCTAGCGGATTGATCCTCGCGCTTGGTTCTCGGGTTGTGGTCTTCAATCTTCGTCTTGAATCTTCAACGGATGGATGCCTTGGGTGTTTCTCTGCTTTGGAGGGTGGAAAAAGTCGGAATTAGGGTGTGTTGTGCGAAGGAACGAAGTCCGGAAGGGTTTATATAGGTTTTGGGCCAAGAAAACACGAATTTGGGCCAAAATAGACGCGGACCGCGGTCCAGCACAAAAGGCGGACCACGGTCCGACCCCCACGGATTTTTGCGTTTTTGAGTCAGAACAGTCCGGACCGCGGTCCAGCACAAAACGCGGACCGCGGTCCGACATCTTCGGCCGAGCACAATTTCCTGCATTGTCGCGTTTTGGGAAAAACGCGATATATCCTTCGTTAACCGTTGGATCGCCACGAAACTTTGCCACAATGTTCCTAACACATATAAATACGATGTGGACGGTGGAGATCGGATTATAAGATCGTTAGATCCGTCTTCCACACAATTTTCCAACTGCCTTATTACACGACCTCCGAAACACGGTTTCTTCAACATCCGGCTTCAAAACCTCTTCATTCTTCATCCAAACAACTCCATCTTTGCCAACAATGCATCAATGGTCATGGTTTCTTTCATTTTGGTGCCAAATACCAACAAATATGCTCAAAACGCGCGAGAAACCTACAAAACCAAAAACCATCGAAAGTATACAATTCCAAGTAAAACAAAAGCTAAAAATGAATAGAAAACGATGTAAATAAGCTTAAAAAGAACACGATGAGATGGTATAAAAATCACTCATCAATGAGATTTCAGCTGAGTGCACGCGACTAGCTATTACTTTGACTTACTATGGGTGAGGGTCATCGCGACCGTATATCTCTGTATCTTGGGTGAGTGCTATTGCATGTAGCTCAGGCTGGTTATCTGCATCATGCATCCGTATCCTATTAAAGGGTTGATGATATCCCCTTGAGGAGCTCGAAAGGTTTATCATACTAAACCCATCGAGCGCCTTCTAGCGTCTCCGTCCATCCGGAGATGAGAGGTCGGGCACGGGAATAGTCCAGAAGACCTTTTCTGGGTCGAGTCAAGAAGATCGTATTTTAATACGATCATGCGGCATGACTTCCTACACTGACTTCTCACATACCGTGCACTTCAATCTTCCTTTCTCCTCCTTACTCATCTGAGGCTTAAAATTACCTCCTCTCTCTAAGTTATTACGGAGATTTGATCCTCTATAATTCACATTCATAGCAACATATTAATTAACATCATCACTCTGTACAACATTTGAAGCACTGCTTGCTTGATTAACATTCATAATAATCTGATTAGAAGGATGAGGATTACCAACTGTAACCTTCTATTGGTCTTGAGACAAATGTTCAGGTGGGGGGGGGGGGGGGGGGTGAATACACCTGAACACTTTTTCTCAACTTTGAACGCGAATAGTCCGGTTTCGGAGATTGTCTGCTGAATAAATTCAGTAGACCAGACAAGTTATTCTGGATCGCGTGGATAGAGTGATCGACTATGCCGAGGCCTCGCTAGGCGGCCGATGTCGAGTATTCGGTACCGTTCGGGAAGAGTTCAGTAGGGTGCGGAATAATGTAGGCCCGATTCGGTTGAGTTTGAAAACATTATTAATGAAAACTGCTTTGATAGATTAGTGCACTCGGTTAAGCTTTTTACTAAAACTCGTTGAATGATTTTGTAAACGGTTTTGAAATGAACAAGAAATCAATGCAACAGTAAAAGACATAGCGACTTTTAAAGTGGTTCGGATATCCAAAATCCTACGTCCACTGTCCTGAAGAGATCAGGAGACTATTTTATTATACTGAGTTAGTCTCAAATGGTTTGTATACTGAAAAAACACGGCCTTGAAGATTATACTGAGCATGTCCCAGTTTATAAGATTCAAACAAAAATGTTTGAAAGATTCTCCAACAGTGAAGGAGTTCTTTTTAGTAAGAACAGTTCAAGATATGAACTCTTTCGGTTCTAAGCTATAGATATTTCAGTGGAGCTTAGGTTAGAGGGAAAGGGAACAAGAAAGGGCTTCTAGAGTGAAGAACAATGAGGAATGATCTCTCTGGGTTCGTGTTCTTTCACTTGGATGCTAGAGGCTTTAATTATATGAAGCTTGGTTCCCTAGAGTAGTATAAGTGCCTTTCACGTTGAGTGTTTTCTCTGAAGTTCTTCGCGGAAAGCTTGTGTTCTTGTTCGTCTAATGCTCATATGTTCCGTATATTCTTCGATTTGATTTTCCCTCTATTTATAGAGTTGAGCTATGGATAGATCCGTTGGAGACTAACTGTCCACGTGTCACTCTCTTTGGATAGCTAACGGCTCTTTTGAAATCGTGCAGAGTTCACTCTCTTTTTCTGGAAAGTGGTTGACTTGCAGGTTTTTACTAGTACTTTGACAGTTGGCTGCTCGTCATTGGTCGAAGTGTAGAAAGTTGTTGAGACATTCAAACTTCAAGGCAGATACTGAAGCTGACTTCTCTGATGTGTACGACCTCGGACAACTCTACTGATTTAACTTTGAAGACCACTGACAGTCAAGGAAACTGTCAGGCCGTTGCTCAGCCTGACCAGGGGTTCAGTAGTACACTCATGCTGAGTCCAACTCTACTGAATGTCGACTCGAGTTCGATGCAAACGCCTCGCCGAGTCCAGTTCTACCGACTCTTTCAAGATCTTTGCTCTGCCGAGTCCAAAGCGATCGAATCCGAACACCTCTCGGTGTCTTGCTCTGGCTTGAGTCCAAGACTACTGAATCTTCACTCCATGGTACTGAGGCGGATAGTCTACTGAGGTTCAGCAGACAGAACTTCTGAGCCTGGACCATGCTGAAGGCAAGTCTACTGAGTCTAAAACTCTCGTGAGACCAAGGCGTTACTGAATACAAAGGAATGACTCACCAATCAAATTAGGGTTTTGGGATCGACCAAATATTCTAAACAATCTCTGCTTTGAATCATCTTCCAACACCTTCTTCTGATCTTCATTATGTAAGATCATACCATATGCTTCATTAACATTATTAGGAAGTGGATCTTGCATTAGGATCTGAGTCTGCGCTTTATCATATACATCACTTAACCATAAGAGAAATTGCATCAACTTTTCATTCTCATAGGCTAGACTCACTTTACCACCACCAGCACAAGTACATAAAAGAGAAGGCAACAAAAGTCTCAATTAATCCCAAAGGAAGTTCATATTAAAGTAATTTTGAGTGAAAAAATGTGTGCCTTGTGTGAAGCCTAGCTAGATCTTTTTCATAATTTGGAAAATTTTAGGTCCATTTTAGTGATCATATCTTTGTTTAACTCCATCCATAATTGATGGGAAATATGAAGCACATAGTTTTTCAGAAATGCAATTTGTAATCCAGGATGTAACCATATAATCAACTTGAATCTACAAATTATACTTCGGATCATCTTCATGAGTTTGAGTAACAGTACCATCAATGAAACCAAGCTTGTTTCATCCTCCTAAGGCTCTGCGCACCGCACGACTCCACGCATAATAATTTGAGCCATTGAATGCCGCATCACTAGCTTCGGTCCTCTATGATCGTGCGGATTCAGATAGTGAACGTCATTTGCCTTAGTCACATAAGAAGTCTGAGAAGTATTTCCAGATTTAGATCCAGATTCAATACGATTTGATCTATCTTGTTGGAGTCCGATTGCTATTGTTATCGCTAGCCATCATTCATCAGTTGAATCGATGAGGTCACACCGTCAATAATCAGAGGATGAACCTGCTCTGATACCATGACCGAATCAGAAGAAAATGGGTTTGATCGAGAATTTAGGAAGCAAATTTGTTTTCATATATCATAATGAAATACAAGAGTACAAACCCTATTTATAGACGAGCGGAGTTCATGAGTCGGAAGAAAACAGATTAACTAAAACGCAAAAGAAAGAAAGAAATACTATCACGACTTTATAAGTAACAATCGGGACCGTTCGTAGAGAGTAGACGTTTCTGAGAAAGTAGGAAAGACGCGCCAAAGTCGAAGAGAACAAAACAACAAAGTTGAGCCTTCAAGCACCTTCCTTCAACTTCAATCGTCAGCCTCAACAACAATCCTAAAAATTAAGGCTTGTAAATCTATAATTTCAAGATTAGGAAGGAATCAGAAAAATATAAAAATACAAAGAATATTCATAACTAAAAAGCAAATATTACAATTTGATGAGGGCGACGGCCCTTATACGTCCTACAGTTTCGTCAGTATATATATATATATATATAGACTAACATAAGAATATAATTGATCCATAACTTAGCACCAGTGTGATTTTACAAATATATTTTTTAGTAAAATATACAATATGTAAGGTTTGTTCCAATGGTAATAACTCACTTTTTTATCTATAGATCGTGGGTTCGATACCCAATTCTGTCTTCTCATTTTGTATTTTCAATTTCCACTCCCAGACAAAAATCAATTTTTAAAATCATTAACTGAATTATTGTGCATCATCTCTTTTTGAACTCCTTAGTTTTGTTTTTTTTAATATTTTAATTTTTTCGGCAATTCCCTCAAATTACCATGGAACTTCCTCGTTATTTCTTCTATTTACATTTTTTTAATTGTTGTATCTTTCGCTCAATTTCCTCTACTATTATTCTCGTCGTCCTTCTTATGCTTCCCCCTATTTTCGATCAAAATTACTATCTTTGTGTTTCTTTTTCTAATATCTTAAGTTGCTAAGTTTTCTCCATAGTTGCAATTTTTGATTTATATTCAATTATTATGAATGTATTATTTAATATTAGCATTTTTTTGTTGTATAATAATATTTAACATTTTCTTAGGATGTAAACTATATATTTTAAAGTGGTGACAATCTCATTTAAAAAATGTGTACTTGTCTTTAGGATAAATATTTATAATACAAAAAATAAAAAAATTTGTTAGCGCCGCCGCCCATGTTTGTTACTGTCAATGTTTTTAACACCTTCATTTAGCACCCGTGAATAAAAATTTCTGCTCTGGTTACAAGGACAATGAAGGTATAGATAACAGAATAAAAAAGTCAAATTAAACTTCAATTTTGATGCTGAGTCAGAGCTAGTCTAAGTAACAAAACGAGTGGATAGTTGGGTACCCAAAGTAGTGCGAGGTAGTCTTGTCCCTTTCTGAAATGTTAGTACAATTATTTTCGTTCAGCCTACCTATCTTTAGATTTCTAGCGTGAAAGACTCGCAGTATTTATTTTCCATGGTCGACATTCTGATATAGTATGGCATAATTTGATGCTTACATCACTTAGAATAAAAAGTTGGTCGGAAAACAATCTATTGATGCTTGTTTCACTATCTGTTAATCTCGAAGTCTATATTTTACTACAAATCAAAATGTCATATCTTTTGTATAAGGTATAAAAATCATATCAGGTGACTTGCGTCTTTACTAATCGACAATTATAGACTTAACAAATATTCTTTTTAAAAATAATTTATCAAAACTCATGCCTCTCATGCCTTATCGTCTCATTTAAATTGATGTATTTTCCTTATCTTGACGTCCCATTTAAAGTGATACATTTTCGAAAATGGCAAAAAAATTATGAACTATATTCAACTACAAAAAAGTTAAACAATCTATCTCACATGACAGCACTTTCTTAATTCTCATACCGAAAAACAACGTCTCACATTAAAAATGAGTTAGAATTAGTATAAATTTAATAAATAACTAAATAAATAATTACTAAAAAAAGAATCTTAGATAATTCTCATACCTCAGATTGATAATTTCGATCGTTCATATGCTAAATTGGTATTTGTGTTTTTTTTTCAAGGTTCTAAATTATCCCTTACAACTATTTGTATATGAGCACATCTTTAGCCTACTTGATGGAAGATCCATTTGCAGTCGCTACTTAAGTGTGTGGTTGTAAATGCTTATTATAAATTTTTTTATTTTTATTTTTTTGCTTAAAATTTAAAAAATTATCCATAAGCAAAATTATGAATTTTTGGTGTCAATACTAAAAAAATGGCTAATTTTGGCATATTTGAATTAAGATGTTGTAAGCGACTAAGAATCGTCTATAGCAAAACATCAATACCAATTAAAATTAGGTTACTTAAATTAAAATACACATAGCACTACTTGATTGGTGGGGTATTTAGTGAGATTATAATTGTGAGATATAAGATCCTCACTGATTTAAAGCTGCAAAAAAGTGGAATAGAGAATCCTCCCCAGTAAAATCGTATCACTTAACGTTTATATGAACAATTTAATTGTTTAATTTTTAAAAGTTACTACGAAATTAAGAGTGGAAAAAAAAATCCGTTGCAACCACCCAAAATGTTGGATTGCATACTTTCCGGAATATTAAAGTTATTTTACAATATATTTTGTAAAATCAATTGAAGTTAATAAATATGGCGATAAAAGCTAAGAGTTAAACCTCTCTAAAGGGATATTATCGGGACCGTGTATTTTTATTATTTTAAAGGGATATTAATTTATCTATAAATTAATATTTATCAAATTTAGAGAGAGTTTTCGAACTTCAAAGTAATCGAATTTTAATTAGAAGAATATGAAAAGTTATAAGTTTATTTACATATCATATTTAATGTTATTTTATTATTTACTATCTAGAAACGATAAATTATATTAATTTGTTAGAAATTATGAATTCATTCATTTAAAAATAAGTACAATTATATGGATAAAATTCATGGATAATGAACACAAAAAAATACTAAAGATAATACAATTTGTATGGAACCCGTTACGTGCAAGGAATCACTATTGCATCTGGGACTCAGTTCTAGAAAAAACAACACCAAATTTTTTTTGTGCAATTAAAAAAGTAAGAGATGAGATTTAATGAGATTTAAGTTTAAAGAAGAAACAAACAACACTATAATCATATTTCACAAATTTGTCTTAGTGTTGTTGGTAAGTTTGAATGATTATTAATTTATAATATTGATGGGACCATATATTTATAATGGAGTTTTTTTTAAAAAATTAATATCTTAATATCTTATCGAATTCGATGATTTTTTACACTGGCCTGCGTCGAGACCGGAGAAAAATATTATGTTAGAGAGGTTATTAACTACAGAGTATTAAATTACAGAAGTTCTACTGTAACGACATTGCATAACTTTCGCCGACCACTTTTAAATGTGAGTTAATATAAAGCTAAATTGCGTCAGGCCAGATTTGCATTTGGTTGTGTTTGCAAGAGCTTATTTTAACAATTTATTTATTTTTTGACTGTATAAGTAATTTTATAATATTTGCAAAACCTGATTTTTCCATTTGCTTCTTTAAAATTAAGCAAATTATTTTAAGCATCTTAGATGATTTTGGCGCTTGAAGCACCATAATTTTTGGATTTACCAAAAATATATGTTTTTTAAAATTAATTCCAAAAATTCCCTAATTGTGCTTAAAAATAATTATTTTTAATTATAATAAAAAATAAATAATAAGTGCTTATAAGAAGCAGTTACAAACACACCATTAATAGTAATTATAAATAAATTAACTAATAAAAAGTCGAGTCGTTGTACAAAAATTATTAACAAGCAAAATTCGAATCTGCTAGTCAGTTTACACTAGATAAACATTGTTAGTAGTTTTCTGCAAATTAAACTAGACTAATCACAATTGACAGAATCAATTTAAATGTGCTAATGATATTCAAACACCTAAATTTTACACAGAATAGAAGAGTTATGGTAACCTTGGCAAGAATTAGGATTTTACTCAAATTGCAAAAGTATGGCTAGATTAGTTAGCAATGACGATATTTGTTTGACTAAATTCGAAGAACTAACAAGTGTTTGGCTGTTTTTTAACTACTTAGGTCAAAATAGTTATTGATGGATGTCATATGTACATGGATGATAGATGGATTTTGGGGAGAAATACAGAGAACTTATTACTTTCCCGTTACATTAATTTTGTTTTTAAATCGGTTTATCCCGTTATTTATGTCATATTTTCAAAAATGAAAAACAATTGAACTTCTATAGTAAAATAAAGTGAGTCTTTTCTTACACACTATTCACCCCATATTTTATATTCCATCTCTCTCTCCAAAAGTCTTTCTTTCTCACGATTCTGTTAGCTCCAACTCAAACATTCATAATTCTCAACTTTTTTGAAACTTTAAATTATTTATTCAATTACAATATGAAAAAAGGAAAAAATTAATTGCCTAAACTATTTCTTAATATAATTTGGATGAATTCTCATTCATTCTAAATAATCATTACTAAAAATTGTGTTCATTTCTTAATACAATTGAAACTTAAAAATAAACACTTAAATAAGATTTCTAAGTGCATGTTTCGTAATGAAACCAAACGAAAATAATGGAACGGAAAGAGTATAAAGTTGAGATTTAGAACATTCTGGACATAAAGTAAAATAAATTGTAGATGTTGGGAATGAATAACACTCTGAACATTCAACATTCAACATTTAAAGTAATACTAATATATTTAAAATACCAGACTTCCCCAAGAAAATATATTTATAAATATAAAGATTAGATGACTAACTAGAAGTATACTGCAAAATATATATTTTTTTTAATCATAACGTGAGAACGAAAATACTGACTAAATTTAATAATCTTTTGGCACAAAAGGTAGTATAACAAGAAATTTCCTGATCTAGAATAGCATGTACGGAAAATTGTAGAATATAATATTAATTTTCTTCATTTGTCAATCTTTCTTTTTTTCTTTTCTTTTTTCTTTTTTTTTTCCTCTGAACTTTCCAAATTTTACAATACTTCTCTTTCTTTCTTCCGGAATTAATTCAATTCTAGAATGATCGAGTAAACGATTTCGGGTTGATGTATATTGTTCAGGGTTTGATGATTTCCACTTTATTTGTGAGGATTGATTATATTTTTTGGCAGAATCTATGATAAATTTTATCTACATATCTACTCCCTCCGTCCCGCTATTTGTGGCTCACTTTCCCGAAATGGGTGTCCCATTATTTGTGCCCACTTTCCTAATTTGGTAAAAAATTAGTCCTACTCTATCCTACTTTATTACATTCTCTCTCCTACTTTATCATCTTTCTCTCATACTCTCTTATTATCTTACCCATCTTCTCTCTCATACTTTATCATCTACACTCTCTCTCATACTTTATCATTTACTCTCTTAATTCCCGTGCCGAAACCAATTGAGCCACAAATAACGGGACGGAGGGAGTATCTCACTAAGAATTAACGACAAGATGAAAGTGATTAGATTATTTCATCGTAATATATTAATTACATGCTCTCTAAATTGATTTATTTTAGTCATTAGCTTGAAGAAAGATTAAAAAAAATCTTTTATGGGTGAACTTGAAGAAAGATTTTGTTATTTTGTTTAGTTTACATGCGCAACTAAAACCAGGCACCAATTGAGGTAGTGTGTGTTTGGAGTAGCTGAAGCTTATTGATAAGTGCTGAAAGCGGCTAATTTGAAAATTTGTAAGTGTGTAGAAAGAAGTGTTGAAAGCTGCTGAAACATGGAAAATAGTGTTTGAAAATATAGCTGAAAACAATAGCTTATTTTAACATTTAAATAAAATGCATGTCTTACCTAAGTATTATTAAACAATTATAATTTATAATAAATGAACAAAATTGAAACATTATCCTTTGCATTATAATTTCAATTTTTCAGTATTATTAAATATCAAAATTAAATTAATTTATATATTACATACATTTCTAGTATACTAATTATTATATATTAAATATTAATTATTTGCATAAGTTCATAGTAATAATATTTTTATATAATCTTAATAATTACGTAGCTAAAAATATAGAAAGATGTTAATTTAAAATGGAGATTCTCAAAATCCACCATTTTAATTAATTTATATTTAATTATATTTAATTTTCGTAAAACTATATCATTAAACTTGAAGAATTTATAAATAAGAAATTATTATTATTAAGTTGCTAACTAATACATTAAAATATAATTATATTTAAATTTATAATTAATAAAAAATATTAATTTTAGAGCTAATGATTTTTGGGAATTATAGAAATATATAGAGGATAAAATAATCCAATAAATTAGATAAGCTATAAGCTTTAGCTGAAAGCTGAGTAATAGCAGCTTAAGCAGCTCCTCTATTTTGGCTATATTTGGTAGGGAATTTCTACTGAAAGCTGGGTGCTTCAAACACTCAAACTGTAGTTGACAACTATAAGTTGCAGTTGAAAGTTGTTCTAAACACCACTGTAGTTTGTGGAGGCCGCCCATAATATTATACGTAATTCTGAATTTTCTATATATTTTTATAAAAATTATTATATTCTTTCTCCTAAAATTATACTCCCTCCGTCCCATTATTAATGTCTCACTTGCCTTTTTTGATTGTCCCATTATTTATGTCCCATACCAAATAAGGAAATAATTGAGTGGACCACAATCAATCTAAGCAAGTGGACCCTACCCCTTTATACTTTTACACCACAACTTTACACCTTTACCTTCACTATCTTAATTATCGTGCTCAATCCCAATGGGACATAAATAATGAGACAGAGGGAGTATATTTCATTCTCCTAATCTTTTTTTTTTTTTTGATACGTGAACCCGCAGCCCGCTACCTTCGGTTCGCAGGGTAAACCCCGCTCTTTGTGCGAGTGCTCGCAAACCACACGGGAGAGTTCAACCACCCTAAGTTAACCATAGTAGGTGACAGCCCATGAAAGTTGCTTCCAGGTGGGATTTGAGCCCAGGGACCTTTGGTCACAGGCCAACCACCTTCACCAACTTTGCCATCCCAAGGGGACTCATTCTCCTAATCTTAATTTTAGATTATGAGTCCACCGCTAATTATAAATGCTTACAATTATTTTTGGGCAATAAGTTTTCAAATGAGTTGAATCATAAGACTATCTGACTTTATAGTTAGAATTGCATTGTGACACATTGAAATCGGATCGGATTTACTTTATTAATGTATTCGGATAAGTTGAATTAAATTGTTTGGTCAAACTAATATTGCAAAACCAGTCAAGATCCTTTCCATATATTTGAACATATGTGTGTGTATTTTCAGTAATCTTGAGATATAGAAATGAATATCGTAAAATTCATGGATTCGTAAGGGAATTTAGTATCGTGTATAATGGTGAAGTGATCAAATAAAAAGGCGCAGTACTTTCTGACATAAACAGTTATGGAAAAGGACAAAAAAGCGATCTTTTTTTTTTTCCTGTGTATTTATAATTTATTGACTGGGATTTTATTTGGGGGATTTCCATTATGAATTTGGCAGCGTACAGACGAGCATATCTAATTTTTCCAAGACGCGTATACTGCTTTCATATTTTACCGATTTTGTTGGACAATTCCGACACCAACAAATGTCTCCTTCAGACACCTAAGAAACTCTCTAGAGATATGATAAGACTCTTGACTAACCACATAACTTCATATTAATTATTGAATACACATTCATTCTTCCAAAACAATTACTGTTTTATTATTCCTATAAATCTGCTATTTGCACAACATTTTCACTTACATTCGTCAAAAATGGAGGGAAGAATGTTTCTTTCTCTTGCACTTATGACCCTCCTTGCTCTTATCTTCCCGAATTCTCATGCTCAAACCAAAGGTAACCTCGTGACGGTTCTGAGCATCGACGGCGGTGGCGTCAGAGGCATTATCCCGGGAGCAATCCTAGGCCACCTCGAGTCCAAACTACAGGTATATAATTTTCCAAAATTCCATTTCTGAATCCGCCCCTGAATGTACACATGCTAGCTCATGTTGAGAAATTACGTAATTTCGAGCAGGAATTAGATGGGCCAAATGCAAGGATTAGTGATTACTTCGATGTAATTGCTGGAACAAGCACAGGGGGGCTGATCACGACTATGCTGACTGCCCCGGGCGGCGATAACCGGCCGTTGTTTTCTGCAAAGAACATCACTAGCTTCTACTTGGAGCACTCCCCCAAAATCTTCCCGGAGAACCGGTACGTAGAATTTTGTTTGTTGAGTACTTAATAAATTGCAGATCACAACGTTACTGATATGTTGGTCTCAGCCGGAAAAACTTCATGAGTACGATCGGCAACTTGTTCGGGGGTCCCAAGTACGACGGCAAGTACCTTAAATCGATGATTCAAGGGCTACTAGGAAACCTCACCGTCAGCCAGAGCTTGACGGATGTCGTCATTCCTACTTTCGATCTCAAGCGCCTCCAGCCCGTGATATTCACCACCAAAGATGTAATTACTAAATCATGATTCTCGTGAACTCTGAATCCCATGATTTAATCACCGTGTCTGAATCTTTAACAGGGTAAAGCAAATGCATCAAAGAATGCTCTTATGTCAGATGTTTGCCTCGGCACCTCCGCGGCTCCTACTTTCTTCCCGCCTCATTACTTCGAGACGGTTGATGCCGCCGGAGAAACGCGTACCTTCGATCTTGTCGATGGTGGGGTTGCAGCAAATAATCCCGTGAGTTGACGACAAAATCCCTTGTTAATCTATCATTTTTACGATTATTAATTTGTTGACATAAAATAAAATAAAAAAAGGAACAGAATCTTATTTGGTTGGGGAATGATGAATTTAAACCGCAGACTCTAATGGCTATAACGCACATATCGAAAGAAATCTTGCTGGGAAAATTCGAACTAGTAGATATGCAGCCGATGGACAGCAACAGAATGCTGGTCCTCTCAATAGGCGCCGGCCATGCCAAACTCGAAGAGAAGTACAACGCCAAAGACGCCGCCAAATGGGGCATGCTCGGCTGGGTCTACAACGACGGCGCCACGCCGTTGCTCGACGTCTACGGCGACGCCAGCTCTGACATGGTGGATATTCACGTCTCTACCGTCTTCCAATCCCTACGCAACGAACAGAACTACCTACGAATTCAGGTACACACAAAACAAACAAAAAATAATTAAAACATTTCTATTTTTCTTCATCATATCATAATTTTCGTGTTTGGTGTAAAAGGAGGATAATTTGGCTGGAGACGCATCATCGCTCGATGTTGCTACAATCAAGAATATGCAGACGCTGGTGCAGATTGGGGATGATCTGTTGGGAAAGCCGGTTTCGAGAGTGAATCTGGAGACCGGCCGGCCGGAGCCGGTTCGAGGAGAGGGCACTAATGGAGAAGCTTTGGCCCGCTTCGCCAAGATTCTATCAGATGAAAAGAAGTTCCGACAATCGAACTAGTTTACACAGTATGCAAGTCTTAGAAGGAATGCCTATGCTCGAGCACACGAAATTAAATTGATTTTTTTTTGTTGTTGTTGTTAAGTCTTTGTTAGGAATTAATAAATGAAGTGCATTAATTTATATACTTGTTGATAATTAATTACTTGCATTGTCCTCCACATTTACAACAAGGTAAAAAATGAGACTATAAGTTGTCGACATTAGTAATTATCAATGAAAGAGTCTTACTTCACGTGAAAAACAGAGTGACTAATAATGTAGTCGAGACAATAATATATCAACTGTGAGAGGTTTAATGCTCTACATAAAAGAAGGAAGAAAGTGAAATCATAAATCATTTTTTAAAGAGTTTTTAGAAAAATGAATTGTACTCCCTCCTTGCCATAGAAACTGCCTCATTTCTATGGGGCACGTGAAGGATTATAAAAGGAAGAAATCGATACCTCCTTCTTCGTATGTTGTCGAGGCTTTAATTGTTGCTCCTGTGTCAGATCTTCTGATCTGTGTCCCGGCCTTTTTCTTCCTCTGGGTGGTCAGAGAACTGAAGAAAATAAAAATATCGTCTCTCTCTTACTCATGATCGGCGTGTGTAATTATGTGGAGTGCGTAATCTGTTTCTGAACAGAATACTGATATATATAGGCTTCAAAAGCCAATATAATATTAATATATTTGTAGCCTATTAATTTAATTATATTCCAATGGGCTTCCACATAATTAGCCCATAATATAATTAATTAATCCACTGGGCTACTAATATTTATCAATTAATTGGCCCAGCCAATTAATTCCAGATAAATAACATTATTAAATAATGTAAAAATACATTAATCCATTAATAATGAATTCTGAGAGACAATAAATTACTAGGCAACTAATTGGGCCAGATCAGGGATCCAATACAAGAAATAAAGCAGGGCCTCAAATTAATTAATTATCCATGCTCAGCCCAGAACAAAATTAATTAATTAACACAGATTCATTCCATTAGAGAATCCATGCTGACTTACCCCTTTATCCCAAATTGAGCAGGGGCTTGTCTTTTAGACTTAATCAATCTCCGTATTTAAGATAGAAATATCCGTTAATTAATTAAGCCCACTGATAGCTTAAATTAATTAACATCTTATATTCCTGAGCAGTACCACTCGACCTTATTAACACACCTGAACTTAATCAACCGGCCGGGTTCAGTGTGCTAATCCTTTCGAGTTCCTCAGGGGATATTATCAACCCATTTTACTAGGATACGGATGCAAGATACAGACAATCAGCCTGAGTCACAAATAACTACTAACACCCAAGATACGTAGATCCAGTCGCGATGACGTTCACCATAGTAGGTCAAAGTGATAGATAGCCAAATGCACTCAGCTGAAGTCTTACCAAGCTTAAGACCAGCAAAGTCACCGAGATCTTGGTTTTCCACTAAGGTCAGTTAGGAAAACACATATCACTGTGATCCATCAATACACCACCTTAAGTGTACCAGTAAAGACAAGCAGCTAAGATAAGCCACTTCTTATCTAAACTGCAGCTTAAACCGACAACTTCATCCTTAAGTTGTCTCAGCTGTGTTAACTATTTATATCTTGTCAGTTCAACCAATTTGTGTTGTCTTCTGTGATACCCGACACACCACACAAAACTAACTTTTATACAAGATAAAGGATAACATGTGCAAATATACATATTTATCAGATAGGAGAATAAAACAGTGGTAAGGACAAAAACACATTGTATACAAGCATAAAAAGTGCTTCCAGTATACAAAATCCCAACAATTCTCCCACTTATACTAAAGCAAACTTTTAGTATACAATGTGTCTATATCTCAGCTATCTAGGTACAGACTAGTACCCAGCTATATCTTAGCTATCTATCCTATCTATCACGACATCTTCTCCCACTTATACAAAAGTTTCTGTAGTCCTAAGTGGGGGGCATCTCTACCATCCCTAAGCCACGAACATGCTTCTCGTAAGCCGGGAGTGGTAAGCTCTTCGTGAAAGGATTAGCTAGGTTGACTTCGGTTCTAATTTTGTCAATCACCACGTCACCTCGATTTACGAATACTCGTATAATGTGGTACTTCCGGTCTATGTGTTTAAAGGCCTTGTGAGATCTACGTTCCTTAGAATTTGTCACTGCACCCGCATGATCACAATAAATCGTGATCGCCTTAGGCAAATTCCCGAACAATATCAAGATCTTGGAGAAAATTCTTGAGCCATACTTGCCTCTTTCGAGGCTTCGAAGCGACCCACATACTCGCTTCCATGGTTGAGTCCGCAATGCATTTCTGTTTTGCCTCCTCCATGAAATGGCTCCACCTCCCAAGGTAAACACATAACCCGAGGTAGACTTCTACTCGTCTCTGTCGGCCTCTAGAAATCCGATTCTCGTATAACCCAAAGACACTAGACTATCTGACTGGTAAACAAGCCTATAATCTCTAGTCCATTTAAGGTACTTGAGAATATGCTTGACCGCGATCCGATGTTCCTTTCCAGGGTTAGGCCGATATCTTGAGACCATGCATACGAAGCATGTGAGATATCTCGCTCTCGTACAAAGCATCGCATAAATGAGGCTACCGACAGCGGAAGCATATGGTACTAGCCTCATACTTTATATCTCTTCAGGCATTTTAGGGCACTGATTCTTGGATAGAAAAATGCCATGTCTGAAAGGTACTGAATCTCTCTTGGCCTTTTTGCATGCTAAAACGAGTAATAACAGTGTCAATTTAGGGCATTTGTGACAAGCTTAACATCCTTTTCTGGCTATCTCGGATAACCTTGATCCCAAGGATGTAAGCAGCTTCACCTAAGTCCTTCATTTGAAACTGCTCGGATAACCACGTCTTTACGTCTGATAACACTTCAACATTGTTGCAAATGAGAAGGATGTCATCTACGTAAAATGCAAGAAACACCACTGATCCGTTAGCACAAATACGGTACACACACCTCGTTAGGACATCATACAAATTCATAGGATTTGACTACCTTGTCGAAAACGCTGGTGCCATAACCGGAAAGCTTGCTTAAGTCCATGAATAGACTTCTTAAGCTTCCATACTAGATGCTCTTCTCCCTCCTTCACATAACCATCTGGCTGTTGCATGTAGATGTCCCTACCTTTTTCAAGGTGACCGTTTAAGAATGCGGTTTTGACATACATTTGCCAGATCTCTAGGTTCATGTGAGCTGATATGATAAGGAGAATCTGAATGGACTTGATCATTGCTACAGGCGAGAAGGTCTCTTCGTAATCGATGCCTTCTTTCTAGGTAAAACCCTTTGCCACTAGCCTGGCCTTAAACGCCATGATCTCTCCATTCGGTCATCTCTTTCTCTTGTATACCCACTTACTACCAATAGCCTTGCAACCCTCAAGTAGTTCAGTGATCTCGTATACATCCATATCAATTATGGACTTAAATTCTGAGTCCATGACGATTCGCTAGGAATCTGCATCTACATCTCTCACTGCTTCGTTGTAAGTCCAGGGATCCACGGTATCTTGTTCATCTGCTAGGAGATGATCAAACGTCTCCCTAGTGAACATATACCAATTAGGTGTAAATATCACCCTCCCACTACGTCGAACAGTGTCAGGCGCTGTGTTAACAGATTGTGCAGTTACTCGTGGAGTACTATCTTACACAACTGGCTGTTCAAGTGGAACTCGACCACCTTGTAATTCCTTAAGGATGATGTCGACTTGAGGTTTATGGTTACTAATGTAATCCTCTACTAAGAACCGAGCGTTAGGGCTAACAACGATCTTCTGTTCTTTAGGGTCATAAAAGTATCCACCTCTCGTTTCCTTTGGATACCCTATGAACAACATCACTTCCGAACGTGATTCCAATTTGTCGGCCTGCCTATTTAGCACATAAGCAGGATAACCCCAAATCCTTAAGTGGTGCATACTGGGTTTGTGCAAGCTCCACAACTCGAAAGGGATCTTTTGTACCGACTTGGAATGCACATGGTTCAACAAGTATGCTGCAGTCTCTAGGGCATATCCCCAAAAGGAAACTGACAAGGTTGCATAACTCATCATCGACCGAACCATCTCTAAGAGACTTCGGTTCCTTCTTTCTGACACACCATTCTGCCGAGGCGTGCCCGGTCTTTGTCACCGGGATGTAATCCCACATTCGTCAAGTAGTCCTTGAACTCGTTGGGCGGTATTCCCCACCACGATCGAGATCATAGTGTTTGATTTCTTTACCTAGCTTCTTCTCCACTTCTGCCTTGAATTCCTTAAAGGTTTCAAAGCAATCCAACTTGTGGCGAAGAAGGTAAACATATCCATACCTCGAGTAATCGTCAATAAATTTGACGAAGTACTCATACCCTCCACGAGCGTGTGTAGACATAGACCCACACAAGTCAGAATGTATCAAACTTAATACTTCTGTGGCTCTATAACCTTTTGCCTTGAAAGGCCTAGTCATCATCTTTCCTTCCAAACATGTTTCGTAAGTTTGAAATGGTTCAATCTTGGAGAGACTCCAATGATCCATATTCCACCAACTTCTGAGTCCTGTTAAGATTGATGTGACCTAGTCTTAAGTGCCACAGATAAGTTTGGTTTACCTTAGAAGACTCTTTCCTCTTCTTAAGATTTGATGATGAGAAAACAATATTAAAAGAATTACACGGTTTACAAGTATATAAAGATCCGTTTAATGGTCCACCACAGATGAAATCACCGTCTTTCATGATAGAAACTTCACTATCAAAACTTGATTTATAACCATCCATGGTGCAGAGTTTTGAAACAAAAATAATGTTTCGCCTAAACTCAGGCACATATTAAACATCTTTAAGTACTAAAAACAGAACTATCAAAAGATAGATTTAAATCTCCAATGGCAATTGCAGGAACTTTCGATCCATTGCCCATTGAGACTACCACCTCGCCATTGCTCAATTACCTTTTCTGCAAGAAACCTTGCAAGGTGTAACAAACATGATCACTTGCCCCCGAATCCACTACCCATTCGTGGGTAGAAGAGGAAACCAAAACAGTTTCAGTTACAAGAGCGACTCGCGTCTCTTTCTGTTTTGCCTTGACATCTGGATAATAACTCTTCCAGTGTCCTTTCTTACCATAATTGAAGAACCTTCCTTTCTTCTTTGGCATTCGCATTCCGCCGATAAGGACCGTCTTCTTACTCCCACTGCTCTTCTTGAATTGACCACCCTTTCCGCTCTTTTTCTGGTTTCTGCCTTTCGGAGGATTCCTTGAACTACTAGGGATATTCAAGACTTGAGCACTCTTGCCATTTCCTATAACTTCTTTGACCGCTACCAAATATTTGAGTAACATACTCATAGTAAACTCGTTCTTAGACATAGCGGTCCTAAAACAGGAGTTCTTATAGTAACTTTGCAGAGCTTTTATTGGGAGAGGTAAGATATCTCTTCCACTCTATAAAATTATTTTAAATTGTTAAACCCGTTAGGGTTTGGTTGGTGAGACTGTTTAGGCACTTGAAAAATAAAATATTCGAACCGACATATCTGAAAAATATAATTTAAAAGAGCATGTATAAAGTTAATATTTACACATAATTCGTAATTAATAATCATTGTAACCTTTTGTAAAAACAATGATATTAAAAACCTCGAACCGCTCTAGGAATTCCACTAGCAAGCCACGCAGGTGGACGTTTACTAGCGTAACCCTAAACCAAGCTATTTACCTAGCTCTTTAATTCTAATCCACGTCTAGGTTCTTAAGACGAATTTCGATATACTGGACCATGTCACTATAAAAACGCGGGAAGGGACTTCGAGGGAAGTGAATTGTACCTGCGGTGATATCTAAGCATTGACCATTAATTTGACCAAAATAGAATCAAATTCTCGAAATTGACATACTTACTCGAACCATGCCGCATTCAATTTGATCTAATTAGCCATCCTATTTAATTATTATCTTCTAAAGTACTCGTGTTTACTAGGCACGCAAGCCACGCAGGTGGACGTTTACGGCTTCGCTCCCACTACTCAATAATAATCAAATATTGTTTTGGAAAACTCATCTCACAAAACTGGTAGCTCAAAAATGCAAGCAATCCACGTAGGTGGACGTTTACTCACACAATCTTACTACTTTCGTGTAGAGTCCAATTAATGGAGGTCCGATTAAGTGTTTAATATACAAATTAATGGAATCTAATTAAACATTTAATTTAAAGTTGCTTAGTCTTTTTATTCAAAAGGTTTATTTTGAATCATGCATATTCACATAATTCCTAAAGCATGCAATTTCTAAGCGACATAATAAAACGTGCTCGTTAAAAATAAAAACATGCTTTTAAAAACGATATAAATCCTATTTACATGCTTTTCTAAGCGCAATTAATCACATAATCGCATGCTAAAGCATAAGTAAAAATAAATACGCAAATAGGAAATTTAAAATCGTTATCAGGCTTAAAAACACGTAATCCCTAACTATTACATTGCCCGATCATGATACAGATCTTCGAAATCTTCAAAAATCTTCGAATCCGGAAAGTGCGTCAAAACGCCTCAAAAACGTGCTTCCACGTCATCGGGGGTGCGCCACGTGGCGGTACACGTGGCCGACGCGTGTGTGCCAAATCGGCAGGGCGACGTGGCGCGCCACGTCGGCGTCTTCTTCACGAAACTGCCCGCCGCCGCCACCGGCGTAGGGCGGTTGCTTGTGCCGGCCACCGGTACCTAGGGGTGCGCCGGACGACGGTGAACCAGGAACCGTCGTCCGTGTCCGGCACCGCCGTGCTTGGCGCAAAACTGACGCTTGCGTGCGGCGCGGCCCCGACGCCGCAGGCGCGCGCCGCCAGCGCCTTCCCCGGCCGATTCCGGGCCTCCTCCGCCCCTCTAAACACCTCCCCAACGTCGCCAAGACGTCGAATTTGTGTATAAACGCCGCCTGGAGGCGCGGCCGTGAGAAATACAGCGCAAAAAATCGCGCCTCCGTCGCCGCCGCCGCCTCACCCGAATTTTCCCTTTCCGAGCCGCGATTCGATCAATTGAAAGAGGGGAAACGATATTGGAACATTGACGACCACCGGTAACGGATTCCGGCCGAGATTAGTTCCTCAATTTCCCGAATTTCAAACGATTCGCCGGAACGAATTCAATGTGAGCAGCGAAATTCAGACGTCGATTCCGGTCGCATTCGGGATCGGATGATCCCTTACGACCTATCGACGCGAATCTCGTAAGACAAGGATTCCACAGGTTCAAGCCGATCATCGATCCGACGTCGGACGCGCCAGGAATCTCGGTCGCAAGATGCGGCAGAACCCTAGTAAAACTAGGGTTTTCGCTGCGAAAATCTAAATTTCGTCGTCTCGTTTTTCGTGCCTCCCGGACAAATTCCAGTCCAACAAACAGTACAATCACATAACAAATAGGTCCTATAATCTACTCGTGGATTTTCTCACGAGAAAAACGTTACATCGGGGTCAAAACAGTGGCTCGTAGGCCGCCCCAAACATGAAAATAGCCTGATAACGAAGAAATAAAACCTAATCATGCATCTAACAGCAACAATCAGAGCCTAAACCTGGCTCTGATACCAATTGAAGGATTATAAAAGGAAGAAATCGATACCTCCTCCTTCGTATGTTGTCGCGGCTTTGATTGTTGCTCCTGTGTCAGATCTTCTGATCTGTGTCCCGGCCTTTTTCTTCCTCTGGGTGGTCAGAGAACTGAAGAAAATAAAAACATCGTCTCTCTCTTACTCATGATCGGCGTGTGTAATTATGTGGAGTGCGTAATCTGTTTCTGAACAGAATACTGATTTATATAGGCTTCAAAAGCCAATATAATATTAATATATTTGTAGCCTATTAATTTAATTATATTCCAATGGGCTTCCACATAATTAGCCCATAATATAATTAATTAATCCACTGGGCTACTAATATTTATCAATTAATTGGCCCACCAATTAAATTCCAGATAAATAACATTATTAAATAATGTAAAAATACATTAATCCATTAATAATGAATTCTGAGAGACAATAAATTACTAGGCAACTAATTGGGCGGATCGGGGATCCAATACAAGAAATAAAGCGGGGCCTCAAATTAATTAATTATCCATGCTCAATTTCGGAGGAAAATTAATTAATTAACACAGATTCATTCCACTAGAGAATCCATGCTGACTTACCCCTTTATCCCAAATTGAGCAAGGGCTTGTATTTTAGACTTAATCAATCTCCGTATTTAAGATAGAAATATCCGTTAATTAATTAAGCCCACTGACAGCTTAAATTAATTAACTTCTTATATTCCTGAGCAGTACCACTCGACCTTATTAACACACCTGAACTTAATCAACCGGCCGGGTTTAGTGTGCTAATCCTTTCGAGTTCCTCAGGGGATATTATCAACCCATTTTACTAGGATACGGATGCAAGATACAGACAATCAGCCTGAGTCACAAATAACTACTAACACCTAAGATACGTAGATCCAGTCGCGATGACGTTCACCATAGTAGGTCAAAGTGATAGATAGTCAAATGCACTCAGCTGAAGTCTTACCAAGCTTAAGACCAGCAAAGTCACCGAGATCTTGGTTTTCCACTAAGGTCAGTTAGGAAAACACATCTCACTGTGATCCATCAATACACCACCTTAAGTGTACCAGTAAAGACAAGCAGCTAAGACAAGCCACTTCTTATCTAAACTGCAGCTTAAACCGACAACTTCATCCTTAAGTTGTCTCAGCTTTGTTAACTATTTATATCTTGTCAGTTTAACCAATTTGTGTTGTCTTCTGTGATACCCGACACACCACACAAATCTAACTTTTATACAAGATAAAGGATAACATGTGCAAATATACATATTTATCAGATAGGAGAATAAAACAGTGGTAAGGACAAAAACACATTGTATACAAGCATAAAAAGTGCTTCCAGTATACAAAATCCCAACAGCACGGAGATTTAGAAACTTGTATTGTGTAGTAGAGATTGTTTGACTTTTAATTTGTTAATTTTAATTCACATATTATTTATTTTTTATAGAAACAAAAAACTTTTTATGAGACGATCTAACAAAGAAAACAAGACACTTTTAATCGGACGGATCGAGTGATAGTTAGCCAAACAAATTTGTCTCTTACGAAAAGGAGATAGTATACTCTGTATTTTATAAATTCCTAAAAAGTGTCAAATTTTGTGCATCCTTCCAGTATGGAGTATTTTATAATTTCTTTACTATAAAAAGTAAGCGATTTGTATGGCCCATACATAGCTGATTAGATGATCAATAGAGATTACCAAATTTCTACAGTGATACATTTAATTCCATACACAAATTTTATTCCCATTGACTCGTCAATCAACTTTTAAGTTCCAGTTCACATTTCTGTCGTCATCTTGACTTCAACCAAACTAATTTCACATACAACAATTTTAAGGGTGAGAACGGTTCGATTAACAATTCATTTAACACACGAAAAAATCGATTATAAGATTAACAAAATAAAGGATGAACTGCTCGGTTTGATTAATACTCCATCCGTTCTACTCCATTAGTCCAGTCTTCCTTTTTGGGTCGTTCCACTCTATTAGTCCACTTTCTTTTTTTAACTTAAAATAACACTCTTATATATTCTAGTGGACCCCACTACTTTATACTACTTTACACACAACAAACAACTTTCTTAATCTCCATGTCGAAAATAAAATGGACTAATGGAGTGGAACGAAGGGAGTATATATTTTTACGATGGTGCTAGTTGGTCAATTTAATTTTATGAACTTTTTTAAGTAAACTCCCTCCGTCCCAATAAACATATCTTGTATTCCTTTTTGGGTTGTCCCGCTAAACATGTCATGTTTTCGAAAATAGAAAGAATTAAGAAAATAGATAAGGGATACTAATTGCACACTTAGAACTAATTAAATAACTTAAGAATTAAAGAGTTTTATTCGTTATTTCCGCCCTAACCCTACCTTTTCCTCTCATTCTCTCGCTACCCTCTCTCTCTTCGTTCACCTTCTCCCTGTCCGCCGCTCCCCTCCTACAAACCCTAGATCTGGAGTCAAGACGACTTAATCGCCGCCGAAATCGCGATGATGATGAGAGATTTAATCGCCTTTGAACTTGCCGCTGAACAAGCCTCCAATTCAAATTCTAGTCAGGTCGTAGAGGATGTCGGCGAGCTGAGCCTCCGTCGGTCTCTAGTCTGGTGTATAGCGGGCCTCCGTCGTCTGATCTGGACGACTCCTAGAAGTCGCTCCCCTTCTCCATCCCTTCGGAGTTTAAGGCGGACACCGAGGATGTGATGAGAACGATCCGTCAACAAGAGAGGGCTTTTGAGATTTAGGAAACAGTTGATGTGATGCTTCGCATCCTCTTGCTGAGATTCAAACGGGTGAATAGGGCTTCGTATGATTGTGGGTCTTGTGCTACTTCGGATTTGGGGCTTCTTCTCATTTAAGGATGATTCTGATTTAGGGCTTAGTTTGCTAGATTATTGCCTTATGCGTCGTCCGATTCTAATTTAGGCCTTGTTCTGGTTTAAGGGATTATGCTTATTCTGCTCTATGATTGCTCTTTTAATTATGTTTGTTCTACTCTTTGATAATGCTTCTTACGGTTCTACTTCTAAGTATGCTTGTTCTGTGAGAATGAGCAAGTATGCTTCTTCTTATGGTTCCCGCTCTTTGATAATCTAAGTGATTTTGCAATATTATGGTTGTAGAATGATTTTGTACTTCTAAATCTAATTGATTTTGCTTGTTACCTTTTTCGTAAACAAAACTTTTTTATAATCACGGAATTGCTGCTTATAAGGTCTTAAGCTTATAAGTTAGTTAACTCACTAAGTGAGTTGCTGTCGATTCCGTCGTTCCAAAAATGGATTGTTATTTGCTACATTTGCTGGTTTCTTGTTCTATATAATGTGTTATCTGATTTACTTGCATTAACATGACAATTGCATAAATCAAACACAAAACAAAAACTTTTTTCTCTAGGTTGCATAAACCATTTACAAAGCTGCTACCACTTGCTACTACCTGCATAAACCATTTACAAAAGCTTGTATCTACTTGCTGCATAAACCACCCTACATTCCCAATCTATTCTACAAAACATGCTACTACCTCAAAAAAGATAATCAGATCACAACCTATCTACTTGATGCATAAACCCTCTAGATTCCTAACCTATTCTTCAATTCACTTATGTCTTCTAGAACTCCATTATCAATGATGTAAGCAATGCATTCTTCAACCAGATTCTGTGGGAGTTGCAAACTATTGGGCTGTGCCTCTTGTCTAAAAGTTGATCTTTTTTCATGTGCGGTATTTTATAGCAAATTTGCCCTTTCACTCTCATGATTTCCATCATACACCCTTGTAGACTTAGAAAAACTTTGTTTAAGGTCTGGGGTGAGAGGTCTTCAAAAGAACATACCACTCACTGCCTTCACTAGTTCATCCACATTATAGCATGCACTCTCTATTTGAATATATTGAATTGCTCTAAACCACCCTAAATCATTAACATTGGTGTCAGGTGAGTTAGGTGGTTGATGAACTAGCCAAATATCAAAACCATCAATACATGCAGCTTGTCTGAAATATGGGTCAGAGTCTTTGATATGAGGCTTAACATTATCTTGTTGAATTAAAATGTGTTTGCTTGCAAAAGGAGGCCATTTGGTTGTCACAGCTGGTAGAATCTGTAATAATAGATTCAAAGTAGACATGAGATCTTCTATTTACATGACATCAGAACTGTAAATTCATGCTACATTCTAAACTGTTCATTCATGCTACACTTATTTATGAACTGTAAATATGGTCGAGCACGATTTCATCGTGAAACTCGCGAACCAAATATAATTTATAACACTTGTGACAGACAACTAAATTAATACTAGCACAGTTAGCAAGCATGGATCGAATCCACAGGGAATGGGTACATTTAAGCAATTTATTTCTAAGGACCAAAAAAGGGTTTGGTTAGTAAGCACCATTAACTTTGGGTTTAATTAACACTAGGCAATAAGTCATAAACTGCGCAATTAAAAATAGGGGATGAAAACAAATGTTAAAAGCGACTCGGCTTTGGGCAGATCCACACTGATCGGCCTCCAATCCTTGATTCTAAGATTAATCGGTTTCCTAAGGTTGCCCAGTTAAGGTGCCGTGTTGAGCACGGACGCACCTAAATCTTATTCTTGAAATGGGGAAAGAATGTTGAGCATTAACCTACTCCCTACCCTAGTGTCTATCTACGATGTTGAGCATTGCATAGATCTACACTAAGGAGCATTAACATCCAAGAAACCGAACTAGCGAGCTACCCATGTTGAGTATGAAAATAACTCCACTATCTCTCCTTCCTGTTCAACATCAGCCCAGTTAACCTAGGGTGATCAGTCCTATGTCATCTTAAATAGGCATCTCACTACTAGAAATTTGCTTATTACTGACGGAATTTTCTGTCACCATCCACAAACATTCCGTCACTATTTCTCTTCAGTGGCGGACTAGTGACGGATTGTGTCCGTCAATATAATTTCATACTAAATATTTGGTGACGGAATATAGTTTCTATCACTGGTTGGTGACGGACATAACGACGGAAAATTCGTCATCGAGGTGACATCGTCCATCGCGTCCCGTATCTATGGGTGACAACATGGT
Organism: Lavandula angustifolia; assembly: GCA_028984105.1. Taxonomy (NCBI): domain Eukaryota; kingdom Viridiplantae; phylum Streptophyta; class Magnoliopsida; order Lamiales; family Lamiaceae; genus Lavandula; species Lavandula angustifolia. The sequence goes on from CM054817.1 coordinate 6,876,150, forward strand.
GACTGATATTCCGTCATTAAATAGTGACGGATTTGGTCCGTCACCCGTTAGTGATGGAATGTCCGTCACTAATTCCTCACTCATATCGGAGAAAAACTGATTATGCTGTGACGGAATATCCGTCACCATTTTGTTACGGGTAGTATTCGTCACCATTCCGTTGCCAATTTACTATTACTTTTACTTTTTTCCGTCGCTATTCTGTCAATATTTTTTAGAGTTAGGAGTAGATTATATTTTGTTTTCTAATTCTCCAATTTCCTAAAAGCATAGAACACAATATTCAACTAAACCAATAAGACAATACACACCTGAAAGCAATTTACATACCAATAACATCAATTTTCAATAGATGCGATGATAATAGTAGAAGTTTTCTAAACAACATAACTAAAAATAAAAAGGCATATTCTCATAATGCTAATGTATCAAGAAATACATAATAATCAACCATGGGAAGAGAAAATGTCATCCTCTCGTCTATGCTAGTTCGCAATAAGTAGTTGGAGTGCCTTTGATTTCTTTTCAAACGCCTCATCCTTTGCACGTTGCTCAACCTTATCATTCTTTGTTGTGCACGCAGCTCATCCACTCTAGTCATCAGCTCTAACTCTCAGGTTGTCGGACCTATTACAATCCAATATAAGTATAGTGAGAAAATGTATATTATACTAAGCTAAACACTCACAAGTCAAAACTATGATAAATACTCAAAAGTCAAAAACTAGGATAGTATGATGAGAGAAGAAGGTATTATTAACTCTCAAATCTTTAGCAAGAAATCCTTCCATGTTGAATTGTAGTTGTGGATTCACAATTGCAAATGAATGGAAGTGAACATACATACATGAATCAAATGAAGAGTTTTCATCCTTCCCTATGGTGGCACACAAGCCAAATATATGTCACTTCATACCTCAACCTGCTTCTGAAGTGATTGAACACAACTGATGATTTCATCCAACATAACTGCTTTTCCAATCACCTAGAAAGAGCAACACATAACGGACCGACTACAAGGCGGAATTGCATCAATAGTAACATTACTTACCTTGCTACAAACAGAGACAATTTCCTGAAGGTGTTTCATCCTTTCACTAATCTTCTCCCTCCTTATCTACAATTTCGCAAGTAAACAATCAAATTCAAAATTCAAGATTCAAATAAAATTTTCACAAGATTGTTACCCTTTCAGCTAGACTGTGACTATTCATCCTTTCACTAATATCTTCAGTTTGCTGGCCAGTTTTCTTTTGGAACCTACATATCTTCTCGAATTCATTCAAGAATGAGAAGGGATTCTCATTCCTCTTTCCATAAAACTTAGGCAGGGCATTCAGCACCACTGCCTTGAGTTCTACAGGATTTTCACCATAAGCAGCAATCTACACAGGATTCTTCCGCTTTCTAGCAGTATGTTCATTGACCTCGAGGACTTTTGGATCATCGTCTTCCATGACTGTTTTGGATTCCTGTTTTTGATTCAGAATCAGACTCTTCTCTCTCATATTTGTCCTCTGCCCGGTCAGACAGAATATCTCGATCTACTGGGGAGCTGGCTTCAGTACCAGCCTCACACTAGTCTCTGTATGCAAAGTCCTTTCACCCTGCGACTTCAGTTCGGTTTGTTGCTTGAGCAACCGTGTCTCCGTCCTGAGTCTCCTGGCAATCTTCTCAATTTCAGGGTCTAGCCAGAAATTTCGGTTGAACGAGCCACTCATAAACACCAAGAAGAAACACTTGGGTAGAACAAAAATAAAAAGGTCAGTAGAAAAGGTTAGTTTAAATCAAAACGCCATACCCCGGCAACGGTGCCAATTTGGCCGAGCACGATTTCATCGTTAAAATCACGAACTAAATAAAATTTATAACTGTTGGGATTTTGTATACTGGAAGTAGGTTTTATGCTTGTATACAATGTGTTTTTGTCCCTACCACTATTTTATTCTCCTATCTGATAAATATCTTTATTTGCACATGTAATCCTTTATCTTGTACAAAAGTTAGATTTGTGTAGTGTGTCGGGTATCACAAAAGACAACACAAATTGGTTGAACTGACAAGATATAAACAGTTATCACAGCTGAGACAACTTCAGGATAAGTTGTCGGTTTAAGCTGCAGTTTAGATAAGAAGTGGCTTGTCTTAGCTGCTTGTCTTTACTGGTACACTGAAGGTGGTGTATTGACGGATCACGGTGAGATGTGTTCTCCTAACTGACCTTAGTGGAGAACCAAGATCTCGGTGACTTAGCTGATATTAAGCTTGAAAAGATTTCAGCTGAGCGCATTTGATTATCTATCACTTTGACCAACTATGATGAACGTCATCGCGACCGGATCTACGTATCTTGGGTGTTAGTAGTTATTTGTGGCTCAGGCTGGTTGTCTGTATCTTGCAACCGTATCCTAGTAAAATGGGTTGATAATATCCCCTGAGGAACTCGAAAGGATTAGCACACTAAACCCGGCCGGTTGATTAAGTTCAGGTATGTTAATAAGGTCGAGTGGTACTACTCATGAATATAAGATGTTAATTAATTTAAACTGTTAGTGAGCTTAATTAATTAACGGATATTTCTTTCTTAAATACGGAAATCGATTAAGTCTAAAATACAAGCCCTTGCTCAATTTGGGATAAAGGGGTAAGTCAACACGGATTCTCTAGTGAAATGAATCTGTGTTTATTAATTAATTTTGCTCTGGGATGAGCATATGGATAATTAATTAATTTGAGGCTCAACTTTATTTCTTGTATTGGATCCCTGATCTGGCCCAATTAGTTGCCTAGTTATTTGTTGTCTATCAGAAATCATTATTAATGGATTAATGTATTTTTACATTATTTAATAATGTTATTTATCTGGAATTAATTGGTTGTGCCAATTAATTGATAAATATTAGTAGCCCAGTAAATTAATTAATTATATTATGAGCTGGTTATGTGGAAATCCATTAGAAATATAATTAAATTAATGAGCTACAAATATATTAATATTATATTAGCTTTTGAAGCCTATATATATATATTAATATTCTTTTCAAAAACAGATAACACACACACATAATCATTCACGCTACACGCGAGATTGGGAGAGATAGTAATCTTATTTTCTCCAGTTCTCTGACCACCCAGAGGGAGAAAAAGGTCGGGACACAGATCAGAAGATCTGACACACGAGCAACAATCAAAGCCGCGACAACATACGAAGGAGGAAGGTATCATTCCTAACCCTAATATTTCCTTCAATTGGTATCAGAGCGAGGTTTAGGCTCTGATTGTTGCTGTTAGGTGTATGATTAGGGTTCAATTCCGTCGTTATCGGGTTAATTTTAGTGTTTGGGGCAGCCTGGGAGCCACTGTTTTGACCCCGTTGTAACGTTTTTCCCGTGAGAAAATCCACGTGTAGTTGATAGGACCAATGTGTTATGTGATTGTACCGCTTTTGTACTGTATTTTGGTCCGGATGCACAAAAATCGAGGCGCGACGATGCAGAAGGTCGGAAAAGGGCGAAACCCTAGTTTCTGGCAGAACACGACCGCCAACTTGATACCATGCGTGGGGGCGCGTGCCATGGTATTTTTTTGATCCGTTTGGATAGTTTTATTCGTCATTTCGTTAGCTTCGTCTGGATAGGTCGCACGACCCATTCCGATTTCTTATTTGGCTGGAATAATATCGGAAAGGAGAAGTGATCGTACTGTCCAGAAATCTTCAAATTGGCCAGAAAACCCTAGTTTTTCTAGGGTTCTCGGCGGGTCCGAGGTCAGATTTCTGATCGGCTTGAACCGCTGGATTCCTCGTCACACAAGATTCGTGTTGATACGTCGTATGGGATCATCCGATCCGGGATGCGACCGGAATCGAGGTCTGATGAAGTTCGCTGCTCACAATGATTTTTTCCGACGAATCGTTTGAGAATTGAGGGAAATTGATGGACGATTTTGGCCGGAATCTGTTCATGGTGGCCTAAAATTCTCCAAGGATCATTACCCATGAATCAATTGAGCGAATCGCGGCTCGGAAAGTGGTGAATTTTCGCGGAGGAGCTCGCCGGCGACGGCCGCGAAATTCCGCAGCTCCATGTCGCGGCGGCGGCTCCAGGCGGAGATTAAGCACAGCCCAGATGTCTGGGGGACGTCGGGCGTGGATGGATACAACGGAGGTTGGCTGAAATAGCCTCGTCGGAGGCGGCACGCGCGCGCCGGGGAGGCACGACGGCGCGCAGCTGCGCCCGTTCCCGGCCCGCGATCCGGCGACGGCGCCAGGTGCGCAGCGGGTCGGCGGGGCTCCGTGGACGTTGGGGAGGCGGCGGCGGAATGGCGGCGGCGCGAATGGCGGCGGCGGCGTTTTCTGCTGGAGGAAGAAGACGGCTGACGTGGCGGCTGATGTGGTGCGCCACATCAGCCCTTGTTGACTAGTCTGCCACGTGTCAGCCATGTGGCATACCCCTGATGACGTGGCGACGACAGTTTTCGATGCAGTTTTCGATTTAGTTTTCAAATTCGAAGATTTTGAAGATCGAAGAGCTGTATTTTGATCGGGCTATGTAATAGTTAGGAATTACGTGTTTTAAAGCCCGATAACGACATTTTAAAATTCCTATTTGCGCATTTATTTATTATTATGCTTTAGCATGCGATTATGTGATTAATTGCGCTTAGAAAATTATGTAAATAGGATTTACGTCATATTAAAGCATGTTTTATTTTTCGCGAGCACGTTTTATTATATGTGCTTAGAAATTGCATGCTTTAGGAATTATGTGGATATGCATGATTCAAAACGAACCTTTTGAAGAAAAAAACTAAGCAAATAATAAATTAAATATTTAATTGGATTCCATTTAAATTGGAAATTAAATATTTAACCGGACCTCCATTAATTGACCCTACACAAAAGTGGAACAATTATATGAGTAAACGTCCACCTGAGTGGCTTGCTTGTATTTTTGAACCACGAGTTTTGTGAGATGGATTTTCTAATGTAATATTTAATTATTATTGAGTAGTGGGAGCGAAGCCGTAAATGTCCACCTGAGTGACATGCGTTTCTAGAAAACACGAGTACTCTAGCAGATAATAGTTAAATAAGATGACTAATTAAATCAAATAGAAAGCGGTATGATTCGCGTAAGTATGCCAATTTCGAGAATTTGATGTTAATTCAGTCAAATTAATGGTCAAAGCTTAGATGTCACCGCGGGTACAACTTCCTGAGAAGTCCCTTCCCGCGTTTTAATATTAATAGTGACATGGTTCAGAGATATCGGATTATTAATTCCATTCGTCTTAAGAACCTAGGCGTGGATTGAAATTAAAGAGCTAGGTATATAGCTTGGTCTAGGGGTACACGAGTAAACGTCCACCTGTGTGGTTTGCGAGTGTGATCTCTAGGGCTATTCGAGTATTTAACATCATTGGTTTTTCAAAAGGTTACAATGATCACTACAAAAATTATCAAATTTACCGACGGATTTACCGACGGAAAAGAAACACGGGTCGGCTTACCGACGGAATACCGACGGAATATGACTGTTAAACTTACCGACGGAATACCGACGGAAAAAAGCCGTCGCTATTTTTACCGACGGAATATTCCGTCGCCAAATTTCAATTTTGCGAATTTTTTTTTATTTTATTACCGACGGAATATTCCATCGGTAAATATATAGTTTTGATTTATTTAAATCGAAACTATAATTTATTTTTTGAGAAAATCATTAATTAAATTTACCGTCGGAATATTCTGTCGGTAAATATATATTTTGATTTATTTAAATCGAAACTATAATTTATTTTTTGAGAAAATCATTAATTAAATTTACCGACGGAATATTCCGTCGGTACATATATATTTTGATTTATTTAAATCGAAACTATAATTTATTTTTTGAGAAAATTATTAATTAAATTTACCGACGGAATATTCCGTCGGTAAAATATATATTTTGATTTATTTAAATCGAAACTATAATTTATTTTTTGAGAAAATCATTTTTTAAATTAAAAAAATGTTTACCGACGGAATATTCCGTCGGTAAATTTATATTGATTTATTTTAAATGAATTTTTAATTTAAATTGATTAAAAATGTTTTATAATTTACCGACGGATAAATCCGTCGGTAAAGCCGTCGGTAAACCCTAGATTAATTTACGGGCGGAGGAGCGAAACGAACGTAACAACGCAGTCTTCTTCCGCTCGCTCGTCGCCGCGCCGATGGAGCCGCCGTCCGTCGCTCCGCCGCCCCGTAGCTCGATCGCCGCGCAGCTTCGCTGCCGCGCGCATCTCGCGCCGCCCGGTCGAGCCGCCGCTCGTAGATCGCCCGGCGCCGCTTCGCCGCCCGTCGCTCGCCGCCGCCCGTAGCTCGCCGCCGCCAGTAGCTCGCCGAAGCCCCTCTCTCTCCGGTTACCCTACTACTTTTGTGATGCTTAATTCTTTGTTCAAAAATGCTTAATACGTTGCACAATAATGAAATTTGTTTAATTGAGGCGTAAAATTGATGCGAAAAATCCCATTCGAGTCATGGAATATAGATTTGCTACTTCCCCTTTCCTAGTTAATTTATTAATTTCATTAAATAATTCCAATTATTTAGCTCCTAATTTCCTATTTATGGCAAGCATAATTAGGTACTATGTCATCGATTTATTATAGCGCCACTCCGGATCAATGTTTTTGGAAGAGATTGTTCAAATTTTGGGAACTCCATTTATAGTAAGACGTGTTGTGCTCTAGAAGCTTAATCTATTGATTACGAAATTAGTGTATAATATGTCTACGGTATGTTAATCCGTAAGACATTAATCGCCTATTAATTAAGGGACGACCGAACTTATAAAACTAGGGCGTGCGTGCTAATACGCAATTCAAGTAGCGCGAATCATTTGGCTCCCTAAGAAATCCAAAAATTTATTGGGAACCCTAAAGTTCGATTCATTCTTTTTCAAAATTTAGGGGCCAATTGTCCGTTACACGCATTCTTAGATCCGTCTATGTTTATATTGATATATTTTATTAACTCACTTGACCCATTAAGGAGTATTTCTCCCGAGCCCTTTACGGAGGAGCCCAAAATATGGAAATACATTAGAGAATTCTCGGGTCCACTAAAACAAATACTATATATTTATCCAATATAAGATGTTAATAAAATAAGAAGAATATAAAAGGGAAAACCATTTCAATTACCTAGGAGATGTAGTGTTGATTGGAATTTGTGATCTATTAACAAAATAATCAAAGCAGTCCGAGATCCCTATGCATTATTTTCATTGAGAAATTAAAATAGAATTAAAAACTCTTCTAACATAATAACACTGATTAGTTGATTGATTATAAGAGTCAAATGACAACAAATTTCAGACAATTTTTTCTCACTAAAGACATACCAAGGTCGAACTTCTCTTGATAATCAACTTGTTTCTCCATTCGTACAATCAGGATTTGAAATAATGAGTCGTTCGTGGATGTATACACGGTGGACAATAGACGGTTCATTGAATCCTCAATTTGTGAATGGCATTGAGGCTTTCATTGATTGGGCAAGTAGCCAGACAAATTATATGGACGGGGAAAAAATTAGATGTCCGTGTAAAAATTGTAAGAATAAGGTGTTTTTGACTACACAAGTTGTAAGAGAGCACGTTTATATGAAGGGATTCGTTAAAAATTATAAAGTTTGGTCATCTCATGGGGAGAAACACGTAACCCTAAATGAACAAGCTACGAGAAATATACAAAATGACACGTCGACCTCCTATCAAAGGATGGTAATGGATCATGCTGGGCCAAATTATAATGATGCGGATATTGAGGAGTCACCAAATAATGAAGCAAACAAGATCTATGAAATGTTGCAGGCAGTTGACACGGAGTTGTGGCCTGGTTGTGATACTCACAATTGTCTGCAGCAGTTCAGATGATGAACTTGAAGGCTGAGAATCATATGTCGCAAAGGGGCTATGACAGGATGAGTCAAATGATTAAGGATATGCTTCCCCAAGGAAATTTGATTCCTAATAACTTCAGCGAGTCTAAGAGATTGCTTAGTGGCATGGGGTTGCCGGTAGAGAAGATTCACTGTTGTCCAAATTCGTGCATGATCTATTGGCGTGAAGATAATGAACTGGAGAGTTGTAAGTTTTGCGGTACCTCGCGATATTTAGACTACATCCGAAATCTAGTAGGAAAGGGAAGAAAAAATTAGTGGCCGCTAAGAAAATGTACTACTTTCCCGTATCCCCTAGACTCCGGCGGATGTATGCATCTAATGCAACCGCTTCTCATATGCGTTGGCATGCTTCATCAGGTGGACGATGGAGTGATGCGTCATCCCTGCGACTCTCCAAGATGGAAGCACTTGGATTCGACGTTTCCCGATTTTGCCTCGGAGATTCGCAATGTTAGATTAGGTCTTTCTACCGACGGTTTTCAAACATTTACTCAATTTGGAAAACAATACTCTTTATGGCCGATTATTCTAACTCCTTACAATCTGCCGCCTGGCATGTGCATGAAAGATCAATTCATGTTTCTCACGATGTTGGTGCACCGGACCTCGAAATCCAAAAGATAACTTGGATGTCTTTCTACACCGTTGATAGCCGAATTATTGAACCCGTGGGAACATGGCGTGTCTGCGTATGATGTTTCCAAGAAGCAAAATTTCAATATGCGAGCTGCTTTGCTATGGACCATATCCGACTTTCCGGCCTACTCAATGTTGTGCCGGATGGAGTACACTGGGAAATTCGCATGCCCACGCATACATGGAACAATCGGATGCATTTTATCTTGAGAAGAGTGGTAAGATGTCGTGGTTTGACAATCATAGAAAGTTTCTACCACTAAGTCATCCTTTCGGACGAAATAAGAAGGCTTTCCTGAAAAATAAAGTTGTAGCACGTTCACCCCCTGACATTAGAACAGGAGAAGATATACTTAGTCAAATTGAAGCTTATGGTTTTGTGAAAGTCACCGAAGACTACGATGGTATTAACAAATATGTCTCTAAAGAAAATGTTACGGGATGGAAGAAAAGAAGCATATTCTGGGATCTTCCTTATTGGAAATTCTTGTTGCTTCAACACAATCTCGATGTCATGCACATTGAGAAGAACGTGTTTGATAATGTGTTCAACACTGTCCTAAATGTGACAGGAAAGACCAAAGACACGCCGAAGTCTAGGGTAGAGTTGAATACATATTGTGACAGACATTATCCGAAAGCATGTTACATGCTGGGTCGTACAGAGAAGCATGCATTATTAACGTGGGTGAAGCAGCTCAGACTACCAGATGGTTATGTGTCCAACATGAGCAGATGTGTAGACATGAGTAAGTTAAGAATGTTTGGGATGAAAAGTCATGATTGTCACATTTTCATGCAACGGCTTCTACCGGTTGCATTTCGTGAACTTCTTCCACAACTCGTTTGGACAAAGCAATTACGAGTTGAGCTTATACTTCGGAGACTTAACATCTCGTGCTATAAGAATTGAAGATATGAGGAGACTAAACGATAGTATTCCAATTACTCTTTGCAACTTGGAGCGCATATTTCCACCAAGTTTCTTCGATTCCATGGAGCATCTCCCGGTGCATTTAGCTGATGAAGCTCGTTTAGCCGGTCCTGTTCAATATCGATGGATGTATCCATTTGAGAGGTATAATATCATTCATATTATCGTTTTCCTATTCAATATCCTTTCTTCCTAATTATTAATGCATTGAACCACCCTTTATCAGATATTTAGGGAAATTGAAAAAATATGTTGGCAATAAAGCTCGTGTGGAAGGATCCATATGCAATTCTTATTTAGCTGAAGAAGCCTCAAATTTCTGCTCGTACTATTTTGAAGATCATATCCACACTAGGCTGAGGAGGATGCCTCGCAATTGCGAAGTGGAATAAGAAGGCCAGACGGTCGACAACATAGATGTCCCCTCTATATTTCTTCCAAAAGGTCGTCCAATTGGCGCGAAGTCAATGAGATATCTTGATCAAAAGGAGTATAATGCCGCCCACTTATACATCTTGTTGAACTGCGACGAGGTTACAGAATATCACAAGTGAGTTTCTCTATAATTCGCTTGTCTTATTTTCTAACTTATGTAATATACGTAACGACTTCAACCAACTTTAATGAAGCCTATTTGAGGAAGAAATTCGACGTGCATGTCCAAATATATCAGATGAAGATTACCAAACATCGGTGGAGCAGGAATTTGGAGCTTGGTTCAAATCATATGTACGATGAGCTTATCCATTCTAAATAAATTCGAAAATATTTTCTTTTCTTAATTAGCTTCTTATGATTTTAGGTTTCTTCCCCTTATTGCAATGAGATGAATCCGTATATACGGGATTTAGCAAAAGGTCCATTAGTAGCGGTTTATATGTACCCTGGTTATGTTGTGAACGGATATAAGTTTCATACTTTATCACATGGGGTAGGAAAGTCCACTATGCATAGCGGAGTGTGTATACAAGGGCAGAATTATGGTTCTGATGCACTTGATTATTATGGGCAGTTGGTGGAGATATGTTAAGTTGAGTACCCAGGTTTACCAATAAAACGAACTATGTTGTTCAAGTGCTTATGGTTTGACCCGACCCCTAGAGGGACTTATATAGAACCACAATACAAGTTGGTTTCTATCGATCAAACGAAACCGCTGCAGAATTATGAACCATTTGTCCTTGCATCACAAGCGCATCAAGTGTATTACTGCTCATATCCTAGTGTGAACAAATCTAGGAAGGCATGGTTGGAAGTATGTAAAGTTAAACCGAGATTTAAGATAGATTTGCCAACTAAATCTTCATTAGACGAAGCATTTCAAGAAGATGACATACTAAACCCACCGTATGTAACCACGCGACGGTAGAACCCGATATAACATTATCTCATCCACGTCAAACAATAGAACTCGATGAGGAAGATTTTGACGAAGGAGATGATGATGAAGAAGAACATGTTCCGACATCGAGAGATGAGGAATTTAGTGATGACTAGTACACCTTACAGGTTTTAAAAGAATTTTATTTTATTTTTTTGGCCAAAAACGATTAATAATTATTCTTTGTTTTCAGGTACATGGCGCCTCCCGGAGGTCGTGGCGGGATCGTATCGGCTCTCGGCTGGGCGTGGAGCACCCCCATCGACATCGGCTATGGGGGCGGTCCCCCCGAAGTCGGGTGGACCCCATCGGGGTTCTACCGACTCTTACTCGGTGGATAGCCGCCGATGTTTCGAGATTTCACCTGAGGGGTATGTAATAATTGCTTTCATTAATTTTAAATATATCAAATTTCACTTGGATTAACAAATTTTCAATAATAGGCGATTGCTTGAGCCATCCGGATTGGCCTCGACAATCGTTGATTGTTTTAAAATGATCAATAACCCGACCGGGTTCACTTGGAAGCCGACTCCTCCCGAAATTAAGGAGCAAGATTTTTGAAGAATTTAAGGTTAGTTTTTCTTTCAAGTTTACAATCTTATAATTTAGCATTTATTTATATATATCTAACATGTATAAATATGTAAATTGCGAGAGCACTTCGGCCGGCTGGCCGGACCGGGACGGAAGTCCACCACATGTGGCGTAAGAGGGCATCCAAGAGGTTCACGACCGGCACTACGAAATGAAGATGGGCCGCCCTCAAAAACCGGACTACATCAACACGCAGAGGTGGGCGGTCCTCAACGAGTACTGGATGCGGCCGAGGTGCTCTAGAAGTCGAGATCGCTTCCCAGGTGCCGCAGTCGAGCCCGAGCCGGGCGCCGGGATGAGCAAGCACAAAGGAGGGTCCCTCGGCCGCCACGCAAGACTCACGCCTACTGTAAGTCTCATTTTATATGTTTTTTAGCTTCTTATGTCTTTGTTTTTGACATAATTTTGTTTATGCATGTTATGAATAGGCTTCTCGGAGGGATGCTCCTTAGAGTCCACCGCCTTTGACACTTTCCCGAGTCTCCATTACAAAGGTGGAGACTTCTCCAACATGAAGGCGGCGAGACTTCATATAAGCACACAATTACAATATAGAATATTATTCTACAATTCCGAGTTTGACTAATTTCTTTTTTTATATTGTAATAGGCGGAGGTGGAGCGTATTGCTGTCGAAGAAGGCCCCCACGCGGATAAAAACGCGATTTATCTGCGTTTGGAAGGGGTTCGGGACAAGAAGCGGCTCTACTGTTTCGGCGAGGAAGGGAGCGGCTACATCAACGCCGCCACCGCTCTTCTACTTCCTCACTTGGGCCATCCCGCAGCAATGCCGAGATCATGCGCCGACCGGAGGAGGAGTCGGCAGCTAGGGAGGAGCCTCGAGGCGCGAGTCGCATATTTGAATGCGCAGATGACCCGGCCTTATGGAGATGATGGGCTCCTCTAGCCGACGACTTGACCTCCGGACGGCAAAGCCGATCGGTCCCCTCCTCCCACCTCTTTATGATTTATTTATTTATGGTTTATGTACATATATTGAATATTTGGATTTTAGGATTTATATATTTATATTTCGGTTTGCTTTTTGAGTTGATTTGAATCGTTATATGTGATGCGTTGGTTGGTTAAATATATGTGATGTGTTGGTTGGTTAAAAATTGCAGGTTGTCGATAACTGGGTACAAAAAAACGAAAAAATTTATATCTAAAAAAAAAAATCTACCGACGTTTTACCGACGGATATTTCCGTCGGTAAATAAACCAAAAAAAATATTACAAAATTATTTTAAATTTACCGACGGATATTTCCGTCGGTAAAAAAACTTAAAATTTATTTAAAAAATTATATTAACATTACCGATGGAAAATTCCGTCGGTAAATAAAAACAAAAAATTTATTTAAAATTATTTTAAATTTACTGACGGAAAATTCCGTCGGTAAAGAAAAAAAATTATTTAAAAATTATTTTAAATTTCCTCCTCCTCCTCGACAGAATATCCGGTGACAATCTCCCGACGGTTTATTTCCGTTGACAATCCGTCGGGAAATATTACCGACGGAATATTCCGTTGATAATATTTACCGACAAAGCCTGACCCGACGCATTTATTCCGTCGGTATTCCGTCGGTAATTTTTTTACCGACGGAATTTTCCGTCGGTGTACGGTGAATTTCTTGTAGTGGATGGTTAATTACGAATTATGTGCAAATATTAACTTTATACATGCTTTTTAAATTATATTTTTCAGATATGTCTGTTCGAAATTTTTTGAGTTCCTAAACAGTCTCACCAACCAAACCCTAACGGGTTTAACAATTTTTAAATAATTTCATAGAGTGGAAGAGATATCTTACCGCTCCCAATAAAAACTCTGCAAAGGTTCTATAAGAACTTCTGTTTTAGGACCGATGTCTAAGAACGAGTTTACTATGAGTATGTTACTCAAATCTTTGGTAGCGGTCAAAGAGGTTATAGGAAATGGCAAGAATGCTCAAGTCTTGAATATCCTTAGTAATTCAAGGAATCCTCCGAAAGGCGGAAACAGAAAAAGAGCAGAAATGGTGGACATTTCAAGAAGAGTAGTGGGAGTAGAAAGACGGTCCTTACCGGCGACATGCGAATGTCAAAGGAGAAATGAAGGTTCTTCAAGAGTGGTAAGAAAGGACACTGGAATAATTATAATCCAGATGTCAAGACAAAACAGAAAGAGACGCGAGTCGCTCTTGTAACTGAAACTGTTCTGGTTTCCTCTTCTACCCACGAATGGGTAGTGGATTCAGGGGCAACTCGTCATGTTTGTTACACCTTGCAAGGTTTCTTGTGGAAAAAAGGCAATTGAGCAATGTCGAGGTGGTAGTCTCAATGGGCAATGGATCAAAAGTTCCTGCAATTACCTTTTGGAGATTTACATCTATCTTTTGATAGTTCTATTTTAGTACTTAAAGATGTTTAATATGTGCCTGAGTTTAGGCGAAACATTATTTCTGTTTCAAAACTCTTCACCATGGATGGTTATAAATCAAGTTTTGATAGTGAAGTTTCTATCATGAAAGACGATGATTTTATCTGTGGTGGACCATTAAACGGATCTTTATATACTATTACTTATAAACCGCGTAGTTCTGTTAATATTGCTTCCTCATCATCAAATCCTAAGAAGAGGAAAGAGTCTTCTAAGGTAAACCAAACTTATTTGTGGCACTTACGACTAGGTCACATCAATCTTAACAGGACTCAGAGGTTGGTGGAATATTGATCATTGGAGTCTCTCCAAGATTGAACCATTTCCAACTTGCGAAACCTGTTTGGAAGGAAATATGATGACTAGGCCTTTCAAGGCAAAGGGTTATAGAGCCACAGAAGTATTAAGTTTGATACATTCTGACTTGTGTGGGTCTATGACTACACAATATCGTGGTAGGGAATACCTATCCAACGAGTTCAAGGACTACTTAACAGAATGTGGGATTACATCCCAGCTGACAGCACCAGACACGCCTCAGCAGAATGGTGTGTCAGAGAGAAGGAACCGAAGTCTCTTACAGATGGTTCGGTCGATGATGAGTTATGCAACTTTGCCAGTTTCCTTTTGGGGATATGCCCTAGAGACTGCAGCATACTTGTTGAACCATGTGCATTCCAAGTCGGTACAAAAGATCCCTTTCGAGTTGTGGAGCTTGCACAAACCCAGTATGCACCACTTAAGGATTTGGGGTTATCCTGCTTATGTGCTAAATAGGCAGGCCGACAAATTGGAATCACGTTCGGAAGTGATGTTGTTCATAGGGTATCCAAAGGAAACGAGAGGTGGATACTTTTATGACCCTAAAGAACAGAAGATCGTTGTTAGCCCTAACGCTCGGTTCTTAGTAGAGGATTACATTAGTAACCATAAACCTCAAGTCGACATCATCCTTAAGGAATTACAAGGTGGTCGAGTTCCACTTGAACGGACCAGTTGTGTAAGATAGTACTCCACGAGTAACTGCACAATCTGTTAACACAGCGCCTGACACTGTTCGACGTAGTGGGAGGGTGATATTTACACCTAATTGGTATATGTTCACTAGGGAGACGTTTGATCATCTCCTAGCAGATGAACAAGATACCGTGGATCCCCTGGACTTACAACGAGCGGCTGAGAGATGTAGATGCAGATTCCTAGCGAATCGTCATGGACTCGAAATTTAAGTCCATAATTGATATGGATGTATACGAGATCACTGAACTACTTGAGGGTTGCAAGGCTATTGGTAGTAAGTGGGTATACAAGAGAAAGAGATGACCGAATGGAGAGATCATGGCGTTTAAGGCCAGGCTAGTGGCAAAGGGTTTTACCCAGAAAGAAGGCATCGATTACGAATAGACCTTCTCGCCTGATCAAGCCCATTCGGATTCTCCTTGCCATAGCAGCTCACATGAACCTAGAGATCTGGCAAATGTATGTCAAAACCGCATTCCTAAACGGTCACCTTGAAAAAAGGTAGGGACATCTACTTGAAACAGCCAGATGGTTATGTGAAGGAGGGCGAAGAGCATCTAGTTTGGAAGCTTAAGAAGTCTATTCATGGACTTAAGCAAGCTTTCCGGTTATGGCACCAGCGTTTTCGACGAGGTAGTCAAATCCTATGGATTTGTATCCTGTCCTAACGAGGTGTGTGTACAGTATTTGTGTTAACGGATCAGTGGTGTTTCTTGCATTTTACGTAGATGACATCCTTCTCATTGGCAACAATGTTGAAGTGTTATCAAACGTAAAGACGTGGTTATCCGAGCAGTTTCAAATGAAGGACTTAGGTGAAGTTGCTTACATCCTTGGGATCAAGGTTATCCGAGATCGCCAGAAAAGGATGTTAAGCTTGTCACAAGTGTCCTACATTGACACTGTTATTGCTCGTTCTAGCATGCAAAAAGCCAAGAGAGGTTCAGTACCTTTCAGACATGGCATTTTTCTATCCAAGAATCAGTGCCCTAAAACGCCTGAAGAGATAGAAAGTATGAGGCTAGTACCATATGCTTTCGCTGTCGGTAGCCTCATGTATGCAATGCTTTGTACGAGAGCAAATATCTCATATGCTGTAGGCATGGTCTCAAGATATCAGTCTAACCCTGGAAAGGAACACTAGACTGCGGTCAAGCATATTCTCAAGTACCTTAAACGGACTAGAGATTATAGGCTTATTTACCAGTCAGACAGTCTAGTGTCTTTGGGTTATACAGAATTGGATTTCCAGGCTGACAGAGACGAGAAGAAGTCTACCTCGGGTTATGTGCTTACCTTGGGAGGTGGAGCCATTTCATGGAGGAGTGCAAAGCAGAAATGCATTGCGGACTCAACCATGGAAGCAGAGTATGTGGCTGCTTCAGAAGCTTCGAAAGAGGCAGTTTGACTCAAGAATTTCCTCTTAGATCTTGATATTGTTCAGAATTTACCTAAGGCGATCACAATTTATTGTGATAATGCGGGTGTAGTGACAAATTCTAAGGAACCTAGATCTCACAAGGTGTCTAAACACATAGACAAGAAGTACCACATTATACGAGTATTCGTAAATCGAGGAGACATGGTGATTGACAAAATTGGAACTGAAGTCAACCTAGCTAATCCTTTCACAATGAGCTTACCACCCATGGCTTACGAGAAGCATGTTCGTGGCTTAGGAGTGGTAGAGATGCCCCCCACTTAGGACTACAGAAACTTTTGTATAAATGGGAGAAGATGTAGTGATAGATAGGATAGATAGCTGAGATATGGTTGAGTACTAGTTTGTACCTAGATAGCTGAGATATAGCTGGGTACTAGTTTGTACCTAGAACTGACACATTGTATACTAAAAAATTGCTTTAGTATAAGTGGGAGAATTTTTGGGATTTTGTATATTGGAAGCAGGTTTTATGCTTGTATACAATGTGTTTTTGTCCCTACCACTGTTTTATTCTCCTATCTGATAAATATCTTTATTTGCACATGTAATCCTTTATCTTGTACAAAAGTTAGATTTGTGTAGTGTGTCGGGTATCACAGAAGACAACACAAATTGGTTGAACTGACAAGATATAAACAGTTATCACAGCTGAGACAACTTTAGGATAAGTTGTCGGTTTAAGCTGCAGTTTAGATAAGAAGTGGCTTGTCTTAGCTGCTTGTCTTTACTGGTACACTGAAGGTGGTGTATTGACGGATCACAGTGAAATGTGTTCTCCTAATTGACCTTAGTGGAGAACCAAGATCTCGGTGACTTAGCTGGTCTTAAGCTTGGTAAGACTTCAGCTGAGCGCATTTGGCTATCTATCACTTTGACCTACTATGGTGAACGTCATCACGACCGGATCTACGTATCTTGGGTGTTAGTAGTTATTTGTGGCTCAGGCTGGTTGTCTGTATCTTGCAACCGTATCCTAGTAAAATGGGTTGATAATATTCCCTAAGGAACTCGAAAGGATTAGCACACTAAACCCGACCGGTTGATTAAGTTCAGGTGTGTTAATAAGGTCGAGTGGTAGAATATAAGATGTTAATTAATTTAAGCTGTCAGTGGGCTTAATTAATTAACGGATATTTCTATCTTAAATACGGAGATCGATTAAGTCTAAAATACAAGACCTTGCTCAATTTGGGATAAAGGGGTAAGTCAGCACGAATTCTCTAGTGGAATGAATCTGTGTTTATTAATTAATTTTCCTCTGGGCTGAGCATGGATAATTAATTAATTTGAGGCTCAACTTTATTTCTTGTATTGAATCCCTGATCTAGCCCAATTAGATGTCTAGTTATTTATTGTCTCTCAAAAATCATTATTAATGGATTAGTGTATTTTTACATTATTTAATAATGTTATTTATCTTGAATTAATTGGCTGGGCCAATTAATTGATAAATATTAGTAGCCCAGTAAATTAATTAATTATATTATGGGCTGATTATGTGGAAGTCCATTAGAAATATAATTAAATTAATGAGCTACAAATATATTAATATTATATTGGTTTTTGAAGCCTATATATATTAGTATTCTGTTCAGAAATAAATAACACACACACATAATCATTCACGCTACACGCGAGATTGGGAGAGACAATACTCTTATTTTCTCCAGTTTTTTGACCACCCAGAGGGAGAAAAAGGCCGGGACACAGATCAGAAGATCTGACACACGAGCAACAATCAAAGCCGCGACAACATACGAAGGAGGAAGGTATCATTCCTAACCTTAATATTTCCTTCAATAACACCTGCGATAGACAATTGATACGGGTCCCGAGCGGGTCCAACAGGTCCGAGGCCTTTTGTCATCCCTACTATAAAGATAACTAAGATTATATCATGGTGCTATTGAGAAATTCATATTTAAAATAGTGATGGATATATTTGTCACTAAAATACTCTTTAATAAAATTAACAAATCGATATTTTAGTTAGTGACGGATATAGCCGTCACTATTCAATCTTAGTAGAACTATTATTTTGACATGTATTAATTTGCGACGGATGACTCCATCACTATGAATTTCATTTAAAAAAATAAATTGATAATCTAGATAGTGACGGATATATCCAACACTATTCAAGCGTAGCCTACATCAATAAATTGGTGACGGATAAATTCAGTCATGAGGAAAAAAGAAAAAAATAAATTGGTGACGGAATATGTCCGTTTTAACATTAGTGACTAATATTTCCATGACAAATCCGTCACTATGTTTTAATTTAAAAGTCCGTCACAAATCCGTCACTAATTGGTGACCCGTATTAAAATCTGTCACTAAGTCCGTCACTAAATTAATAATTTGTTGTAGTGTCTACACAGACCTGGAAAGAAACACTTAGTTAACCAATTTTAAGAACATTAAGATCTCATGGAAAGCAAGAATCGGGTGTTTCACTGCCCTAGCCGAATCTAGGGCTTAGCTACACATATTTAGAACAAGAAAGCAAGCTAACATGCAAGGGAATAACATCATAAATGCAGAAAACACTAACTTCTGAAACCTTAAATAAACATAAACAAAACAGATAATAGAGAACATTACAGAGGCAGATCTTCGAAATTTAAATGCTTGAGCTGATCGAGAATTTAAGTGCTTCAACTACTTGAACTTTGAAGATGAAGAACAAGAACTAACTAGAGAGCATTTCGAAATTAGAGAGAGAAAACTAAAAGTAGAGAGATAAAAGTATAGAGAGTTTTTGAGAAGTCATTTGAGTTATGGGATGTTTTCCTCCTATTTACTATTACAATTCCCCAAAATAATAATAATTCAAAAGATATGTCTAAATCATCACATGCTTTTTCTTCTTGAGCCTCTCCATGCATTAAATGTAGTATGGGCGGATTTTGACTGAAGGGAGGAAAGCTGGAAGGGAGGCAGTTGGCTATTTCAGGAAATCTTGCCCTGCTGGGCGGCTGTGGCAGGAACAAGTATCCTGCCACTGTACTTTTCTGTACCAGTTCCATATCATAGTTAGTAGCCTCTACCAAACAATTTTCCCTCCATTTTCTTCCAATATAATTGAGTCGGGCTTCTTCATTTCTTTATTCAATCTATCTCTTCGGCCCACTAACGCTGGCCCAATTGGAAGGGTCCAAATCCTGCCCAAATGTTTAATTTTTCTGGCCCAGATCTTCTTTGATCACATATTGCATGCATGCAACTTTCAAGCCATACATAGGCAGCATTCACCATCTTTTCGCATTTTATCCACCTCTTACACGCATAAACACGAGACAAACACGCACAATATCGGTAATATAAAAGAAACAATTGCGTGCTTACCAAAATACATGCTGAACTCTTTATTCATGCTACATGTTTTATGAAATATAAAAACATATTGAACTATTCATTCATGCTACACTTATTTATGAACTGCAATAAAATGCAGAAGTAGGAAATACTTGTTCTGGACTTGTTACTTTATTTATTAGGCAGTCTTTAATTACAAGTCTGGTTGTAGTTTGAATTGCTTCTGTCTCCAAAGTACCTTTAGCCCTATTCTTGCTTGTTCTTAATACTGCAACCCTTTCCGTGAATGAGAATATCCAAATTTTGCCATCAAATAGTACTTCTCCATATGAACCAAACACCGGTCTGCACACTGCGCACATGACCATTACCTTTGTAATAAAATGGTGATCGCTGTTTACACCAAATAATCCTGCAAAATTGCTAGACCAAAAATTTAGTATAGCACATGTATCGAACACAGGGAACGGAGTAATTCAAGCCTAAAAATCCTATTAATCAGAGTTTTGGTTAGCTACCACGCAATTTTTGGGATTTTCTTATAACCTAAGAATGATGAAAGCAAGCAAGAATTTAACACAAAATTTACTAATGCAAAGAAAAGCGGGTCCAGCAAGATGATTCACACACACTCACAATCGATCACTGACACTAATAATTAATTAATTCACTTAAATCAATTGGTTGTAGGATACCGTAGTTAAACTGACATACCCCCTATTCCCTCTTAAATATTCGGTAGTCGCCATGGTGGGCATTGAAACGACTATTTCTCTAAATTAGATGCAATCTACGTTGGTGGGCAATCAATAGATTGAACACCTAATCAGCTTTAAGAATTAAGGGAACCCAATTTAGGAGCCTACTCGTATGGTGGACATCTAATAGTCTCCTACCAAATTAATCCAATTGTCCTAAGAACAAGTTGCTACTTATTTAGCCTAATCCCACGAGAAACGATGGAAGTACTAAATTAGCTATGAATTGAATTAACTAGGGTGATCAATCCTAAATTAATTAATCCAATTAATTAAACCTAGATTAATTCAGAACATAAGCCCTAGTCTCACGAAATTTAAGTGGTGTGTGTTTTACATCTTGCCGACCCCTAAAAAGAATTAGCTACGCATATTAGTTATGGACAAAACACAAAATATAATGAAACTCAATAAATGATTATGCATGAACATTCTAACTAATTAATAGAAATTAAAATACTAAGTGCACGAAATTAAAATCTTAGAAATGCAAATTTCATAAATTAAAAACTAGGAAACTATCCATAAGCTAATTAAACGTAGACAATTAAAATCCGGAAAATTCAAAAGAAATGTTAACATATTATTTCTTCCAAATCAAACCAAAGTTCATGAATTAAAACAAGAAATGCAATCTTTAAATAGAGCCACCCCCTCGATTGGATTCTCCTAGGCGTCGGCGTCTGCTTGCTTGGATGATTCTTGCTTCGGCGTCGGCTTCAGTTTCTCTCTCTCTCGGTGTCGGCCTTGGATAGTGAAGGAATGGAGATGGAAAAGAAAATGAAATGAGATAATGCTTTCTTCCTCCCTCAAGGTATGTTTATATAGCCTCGTTCTTTCCTTATTAGTCACATGAATCATTAAGAGACTTAATGATAAAATCCCTTAATTATCTCTCCTTAATTGACCATGTGATATGAAAATCAAATTAAGGATTGATTCCTCTCTTCCATTCCTTCCTTTTCTTCTTCGGCGCAAATCAAGGGAGAGAGATAAGATTGATTTCTTCCTTTTATTTCCCTCCTTCCCTATCGGTCCTCCTCAAAATAAAATATATACTTCTCTTTATCCCTTTCAATTAGGGTAATCAAATATAGAAGAAACTAATATAAGATAAATTATATTAATTCCTTTCTATACTTAATTCCCTTCTTAATTCTCTCTTCAATCAACATGAATTCCTCAAGATTGGAAATCAATCTTTTCAATCTTTCCCTCCTTTGGCTCTTAATTTGATTTCTTCCAATTTGAGCATATATTCCTTAAATCTCGCAACCGCCACCTCAATTCCTCGTCAATGCCACATCATCTACAAACACTGCAAAACAAACACCAAAACAAATCCAAACACCACAAAATATGCCAAAATAGGTGGATTATGGATAGTACGAAATAGACCTATCATAAAATCCTTATTCTGGCATGTTCTGTGTGGCTCTACCTCCCCAGGGGTTAAGTAGAATCTGTGTGAAGTCCTTTTGATGTAGAACCACTTTTCATCAATATTGATGGTGTTATGCATACCCTTAAACTTCATTATGTTTAGAATACGATCAAACACAAGTTGTTCTAGAGAAAACCTCAGCCTTAGAAGCTTGTTAGGTGCTGTGAGATTTGGTTTGATTACATTGGTGTGAGCCCTAATCTGTCCCCCTTTCACCCATCTCCCGACAGTTGACCTACTGCATTTGATTCCATCTGCTAGCTTCCATATGGTGGCTCGCTTGTTTAGATCTAAACTCGGCATTAATTTGAGGTCTAGAAAGACTCTTTTACCTCTTGCTGCATTTGGCTTGGCTGATGTTAAATGAATAACTTGTTGCTCCTCTTGTTGCTTTCTTGCTGCAGCCCAAAGTCGGCGAACTGTATTTGGACTCGTGTTGTATTGAACGACCATTTCTTTCATTTTTCCCTTCTTTGGCTGCCATTTTCTATCAAGTTTTGCAATAGGAACTGCACTATTGCATTCATTTCCTTGGTGGTGAGGTCTTTTTTGGTCATGGTGGGGAAGGATGAAGAAAAGTGGAGAGGATGTGGTGGAAATGATGTTATTCAAATCTGAAATGATCATGTTGGTTTTATAGATTATCTTGATGTAATTAAGTTAATTTGTATTTTGGCTCCAAACATTCCCACCATTTTTTTGGTGAAATTGTGATTGGGAGATTTGATGTGACAACCTCTTGGCTGGAAATGATGTTCACTTTACTTGTACTGATCCGGCAGCTTCTAGCATGTTTCTAAATGATGATTCTAGTTTGGGATAGGAAAATATGTATTCAAAACCTTATTTTAATTTAATGGAATTATTGTTTTTTATCTTATTGTTGATTATCAGTTTTCATTCAATTGAATTTGTAAATTGCATTACTAGTTCCAAAAAATATAGAAGGAAAAAAATTAAGAATTAAACACGAGGTCGCATTCCGAAAAAATCGAACATTTGCGAAAAAATAAGTAACAAAATGGACAAGTCAAAATAAGGAAATGAATTAGTTAAGTAGAAGAGAGAAATATTAGTAAAGGATTAAAAAAGGTGGCCACACAATAAAACACTTTCTACCCACTTTCTTAATAACCGTGCACAAATCAAACATGACATGTTTATTGGGACAAAGGGAGTATATATTATACATTCTCGTTGACATGCTAGTGTAATTTGTATCATTTATATTGTTTGCAAATTATTATTATCTCAGTTCTGCTATTGTTGACCTCTTTTTTTTTGCATGAAAATTAAGAGAGTATATGATAAAGTATGAAAGATGGATATATGTTAAAATATGATAGAGAAGATGGGTGTAAGTGGATAATAAAGTAAAAGAAATGATCCGACATGATAAAATAAGAGTGGTCACTATTAATAGGATGTCTTATTTAGAAAATGTGACCAACAATAGTGGGAATGCGGTAGTAAATAAGCAGAGTCGTGTACTCAATAAACATCTCGGGCCTCGTGACTGAAGTTTCACATCAAGCATATGAAATGATATATCGATGGAAGACTAGAATCTAAAATAAAAGACTTTTTGGTCGACCGCATCGAGTGCTTTACATTTCCCCTTTTGTAACTGTGACTACTATTATCTCTTTATCCACAAAATAAACCACAGAATTACCGGCACTAATTTGTCACGCATGGATTGTCGTATGACAATTCATATGGAACAAAATTTAATTTAATGGAATACAATTTCATAATTTCAATATTTTAAAAATGGTAAATCTAGTTAATTGTTGAGATAATTACGTGGTCATGAGTTTAAAAAAGCGTCTAAACCATCAAGTCAAGTCAAGTCAAGTCAAATGCTTGAATAAATTATATATCAAGAAACATTTAATGTTAAAATCATTTTATCAAAAACATATGATTCCACTTAATCAAGGAGATAAAAACATACTATAAGTAGATCGGAGAAGTTTTCGCCAAGGAGTGAAGTAACGAATATCTAGGTCCATAATATCATCGACAGAGTAAAATGACAATACACACATGTATAGCCTCCATAAAAAATAATTATCTATTATAATTAAATTTGAATGCAGATAAGGAGAAAAATGGAGAAGATGAATCTCCTCTTTGCATTTCATTCTCTTGCAATTCTGCAGTTCCTGTCATCAATCCCATTTTCAGATGCTCAAACAAAAGGGAGAATGGCGACGGTGTTGAGTATCGACGGGGGTGGCGTTAGAGGCATCATTCAAGGCACAATTCTGGGTAATCTAGAAGCCAAACTTCAGGTCATCATCATAACAAATTCATTAAAACGACAAACACATTTACTCATGATTAGGGTTTGATTCCTCATTGTTCTTGTTCTTGCATGAAGATTAATGTAATAAATTCTTTGCACAGGAACTGGATGGCCCTAATGCAAGAATTGCAGATTATTTTGATGTGATTGCCGGAACGAGCACAGGCGGGCTGGTGGCAACCATGCTCACCGCGCCGGGCGCCAACAATCGCCCTCTATACGCAGCCAAGGATATACCCGGTTTCTACATCGAGCACAGCCCTAAAATCTTCCCGGAGAGTAGGTATAGTCTCGTGTCAGATCGTATAACGTGTTAGTTAAAGATATAAGTTTGAATTTGATATAATTAATGTTTGACTACAATTATCGTATTCATTCCATAATTAATGTTTCCATGACTTGCAATCTAGTCCCCTAATATAAGAAAGATTTTGCGGTAGGCGGAACGCGTTGGTTGGGTCGTTTACAAGTTTGTTTTCCGGGCCAAAGTACGACGGAGTGTACATGAAATCGTTGGTTGAGGGACTATTAGGTAATCTCACCCTCAGCCAAACCCTAACAAATGTGGTGATCCCCTCATTTGATATCAAGCGTCTCCAACCTGTTATTTTCACCACCAAAAATGTAACTAAAATCCCTTTTCATAATCCATTAATTTCGTCAAATTAATCCAATTATTGACCGTCACTTTGTTTAGGTTGATGGAAACCACAAACTTCCCACGATCGTTCGACTCTCAGATGTCTGCCTCAGCACCTCCGCAGCTCCGACTTACCTCCCACCGCACTATTTCGAGACGAAAGACGAGAATGGAACGCTCTACGCCTTCAATCTTATTGATGGAGGTGTCGCAGCCAATAATCCCGTAAGTGTTACTACTATAGTCTATATAAGCTCGTGCACTTCAAAATAATCACTTTTAAAAAACTCCAACAAGTATCTATATATACTTAATTCATGACACAAACCCAAGTCAATACGTCATTTTATTATTCTACTTTTGTTTTAGGCCTCAAAAGTGTATGAGTCAGCCCTCGTTATTTGATGTTGATTCGTAACCGATGATGAAATCCCATTGAACAAATTGATATTACTATGTACGATTTGCAGACTTTGACGGCCTTAACACACATCTCGAAAGAGATATTGCTGGGGAATTTCCAAAACCTAGACGTTAAACCGATGGACAGCAACGAGATGCTGGTGCTATCGTTGGGGTCCGGCGTAGCAAAACTGGAAGAGAAGTACAATGTTAAAGAGGCTGCCGAGTGGGGCTCGGTCCAGTGGCTAATCCACAAGCAGCATACGCCGCTGCTTGACGCATACGGCGACGCCGGCTCCGACATGGTCGACATTCACATCTCCACCATTTTCAAGTCCTTCGCCAACGACAAGAACTACCTGCGGATTCAGGTTGATAACTTGGCCGGGGATGCATCTTCTCTTGATATTTCTTCGACCAAGAATATGCAGACGCTTATGCAGATTGGGCAGGATCTGCTGAAGAGGCCGGTTTCCAGAGTGGATCTGGGGACGGGAAGATCGGTGCCGGTTCCAGGGAACGGCACCAATGAGCAGGAATTAACCCGCTTCGCCAAGCTGCTCTCCGATGAAAGGAAGTTCCGGATCCATTGAGTATATCCTTTAATTCTTAATCACTGAATATATATCTGAAAATTGATTTTTTACATCCTTTTTGTTTTTGAGTTCTAAGAGTTAATTACTAATATTGGAGTATAATAAAAAGGTTTTATGTGTTCCAACTTTGTCATGGAACTTGTTTATTTTATCCTAAATTAGGGCAATTATGATCAGGAGTATTAAACATCTCATTCTAGTATCCAATAGGAAATGAAATATTGAAAATGAACAGGAAGTTGCGGAAGAACTTAATTACATCTTTTCTATTTAAACTTGCATTCCTAGTTTAATCCTTTATCCTATAACACGAAGAAAATAAAATCAAAAGACGACTACGACTTATAATTTATAAATATATACTACATCCGTTCCGCTATTTCCGTCACACTTCATTTGAGCACGGAAATTAAGAAAGTAGATGATTAAGAATGAGATATGGGTACATGATAAAGTAGGAGAGAGAAAATGAGTGAGAGTAGATGATAAAGTAAGAGAGAGAAGATGATAAAGTAAGAAAAAATAGGAAAAATAAGATGATAAAGTATGAGAGAGATGATAATTATTTATAAATTAGGAAATGTGCCAGAAATAGCGGGATATCCATTTCGAGAAAAGTGTGCTTAAAAATAGGGGACGGAGAGTAGTATGATGGATGGTGGGATTTAAATTTGTACTAACATTCAGCCAGAAACATAAAATATTCTACCATTAGATCATTTTTATGATTTGAACACGTCCATGTACTATTTTCACTTGGAACTTGATTCATTGGCCCAATTAGTTTCAATTAAGGCCCACAACCTTTAATCAATTTTGTTATAAAGGTTAGTCCTGATACATTTACCACTTGTTTAATGATTCATATGCTTTCTCCTTTGGGTCCTCGCCCTTGGAACTGCTATCCGATCCCCATCGCCCTCACCTTACTAACCTGAACTCAAAAAATAAATTGGAATTCCGTTCATTCCGTTCAATAATCGCTATACACAAATTCAAAAATTGAGAGAAACAGATAAGCCGTCTGAAATTTCAATAATAACGAAGATTTTGTATCTAAATGGTAAACAAAGTATAGTCATATGACCTAAGACATCGTACCTAATTGAAATAAAACTGCAATTAAAAATAAATAAATAAATAAATAAATAGCTGTCAAAAATAAAATAAAAAAGTTAATTGGCATAGTGTGTACGAATTCCACAGCATTTTCCTCTCCCTATTACTCCCTCCATCCCACAATTCTTGTCCCTTTTCTTTTGGGCACGGGAATTTATGAGAGTGGTTGGTTGTGAGTGAGATGGTGAGACCCTTAAATAAATTGTGTGTAATAATTTGCTATTTTAGGTAAAGAGACAACAATTGTGGGGCATCCTGAAAAGGAATAAGGGACAAGAATTATGGGACGGAGGGAGTACTATTTTGCATCATAGTTCATACGTACGTGTTTCATCCCGTTGTTGCGTTCCTTCTTTTGAAAGTGAGCAGAATAAGGCAAATCGGACAAGGAATTTTTGTGATTTACAAAGCTCATGGTAACAACTCCTTAACTTATACATATATGATAGATTCCTAGATAGACTGCAGGAGCATTTTGACTATAAACAAATACAGTTTACATTTTAGAGTCGTATATAAACATGAAAAATCAATTTGATATATAATAAAACAAACTTTTTATAATACCAAAGTTAAAATCAAATCGATGATATGATGACAGGCTATTAGAACAAAATTTCAATACGCTATAAGTAAGACAACAAGCATATACAAAAATGCAAAAGCAATGGAAGTTAACAACGCCATATTCACAGCCAAAATTGCGGAACTCGAACGAGTCAAGGAAGATCTCAAACTAGCTAAAGAAGATGCAACTCAGTCATGGCTCGACTCTCGACCGCTCATTGATGAGTTCGAAAAGATGCAGACCGAGTTAGAAAACACGAAAGCCCGAGTTCACAAAACCAACACCACCATCACTCAGCTCCAATCTCAGCTAGGAAAGACTAATATGTGTATCAAGTCCGCGAAGAACGAAGAGCAGAACCTCCGCATGACAATCAACGACAGAAATCAAAACGTGCACAAGATGCAGGAAGAGATCGAAAGGCTGAAAACGAGGATCGATCAGAAACGAAGGAGAAGATCGAAGCTGAAACTCGAGTTGCGACTCAAGAGGCAGACTCTTCAGAGTTTGGAACTCACCTCCGAAGCAATGAAGAGGGAGTCGGAAGCTTTTACAACCTCAGCAGCTCAAGCATATTACTACATCAATAACTCCGAGTTGGCGAGTTTCATGGTCCAGGTGAGTCAAGATGAATATGAATATTTGAAAAGAGAAGCTAATGAACAAATTGCAGTAGCAGAGGAAAGAATTGCAGTATCTGGTGAGGAGAAGCTTGCAGCGGAGAAGGGGAGAGATTTGGCTTTCAGGAGACTGCAGAGTTTAGATCCTCAAAACAGATTCCGACAAACAATTCATGAGGAAACTGGGTTGAAGAACAAACAGGCATGTAATCAAGCCAAACATGGAAAGGCTTCTAATGGCAGAGTTGGTAAGAAGAATCCTCGATGGGAATCCCGGAACTACAACAGTTTTCTAGTAAAGAAGAAGGGATCCATTTGTTTTAGGATAAAGACTTCTATTCTACAAAGTTTAACAAAGTACTATAAATGACTGGCGGTACAAAGGTTGGTGTATTGTATATCCAATGATAATTTTATATATAAACAAATTATACATATCGTAATTAGCAAATAATAACAATATTGTTGTTGTTGTTTTTTTTTTTTTTTTATCTTTCGTATTTAGATGTGTTATAAATACGAGTAAATGAAATACAAGAAAATAAATAAAATAAGAACACAAGAATTTACGTGGTTCGGTCAATAGACCTACGTCCACGGGCGGAGGGAAGAAAATTCACTATAAAAGAGGAGAATACAAATTCGGGTCTCCGGAGTATATTCCTAGACCCAATAAATAATTCTGAGATGTGTGTCTACAATAATGAGGGAACCTATCTATTTATAGGGAAAAATTAATGATAAACTTCATTAATTATCCGATGTGGGATAGGACTCAACTTCCTTAAAAGATTAGGATTTGAGTCATATAATATAAAAAATCTTCACCTAGGCGAAAAATCCCTCAAAAACGAACAAACTCTAACCATGATAGGAAAAACTCCACCTCCTTCACAAAACCCCTAAGGGCATAACTCATCAAGTAAGACTAACTAAATCCAAGCAATGCTTGAACTTAGCAAAGGGAAGTACCTTCGTCATCATATCAGCAGGATTGTCATGAGTACTAATTTTGCTCACAACTATATCACCACGAGCAACAACTTCACGTATGAAGTGATAACGCACATCAATGTGCTTAGTCCTCTCATGAAACATTTGATCTTTTGTGAGACAGATATCACTTTGACTATCACACAAGACGGTCGTAATCTACAATTCTTTCTTCAACTCCCCAAACAAACCTTTTAACCAAATAGCTTCCTTACAAGCTTCAGTGATGGCCATATACTCAACCTCCGTAGTGGATAACGCAACGGTGCTCTGCAAAGTAGACTTCCAACTAATAGCACAACCACCAATGCTGAAGATATAGCCCGTAAAAGATCTTCTTTTTTCTAGATCACCGGCAAAATCTGAATCTACATATCCAACAACTCCATCACTAGTCTTTCCAAACTTCAGACAAACGTCACTAGAACCTCTCAAATAACGAAAAATCCATTGAACTCCTTTCCAGTGTTCTTTTCTAGGATTTGCGAGGTATTTGCTAACAACACTCACAGCATGTGCTAAATCCGGACGTGAACATACCATAGCATACATGAGTGACCCAACAACACTAGAATATGGAACTCGTGACATGTAGTCAACCTCCTCATCTGTTTGTGGTGACAAAGCAGATGAGAGTCTGAAATGAGCTGCTAACGGAGTACTAACCGGCTTTGCGTTCTGCATGTTGAACCGATGGAGAATTTTTTTAATATACCCATTTGACTTAGGCATAATGTACCTGCTTTTCTATCTCTAATAATCTTCATACCAAGTATCGTCTTTGCAGCTCCTAGATCCTTCATATCAAACTCAGCATTGAGTTGGATCTTCACCTTCTTAATCTCCTCTTGACTGTTTGCAGCTATCAACATGTCATCAACATATAATAGGAGATACACAAATGACCCATTTTCGCCAACTCTGTAGTAGACACAACTATCTGAAGCACTTCTCTTAAAGGCTTGAGTCGTCATAAAATGATCAAACTTCTTATACCACTGTCTCGGTGACTGCTTCAAACCTTAGAGAGATTTCTTCAAGAAGCATACATAGTCTTCCTTCCCAACAACTGTGTGTCCCTCAGGCTGCTGCATGTAGATGTCTTCTTCTAGATCTCCATGCAGAAATGCTGTCTTCACATCAAGCTGTTCAAGCTCCAAATCATGCATAGCAACAATACCAAGTAAAGCTTGTATTGAAGTATGCTTCACCACCGGAGAGAATATATCATTGAAGTCTACTCCGGGAACTTGGCTATAGCCTTTAGCTACCAATCGCGCCTTGTATCTTACATCTTCAACTCCTAGTGTTCCTTCCTTTTTCTTAAATACCCATTTGCAGCGAACGACTTTCTTGCCTTTAGGTAGCTTCACTAGGTCCCATGTACCATTCTTGTGAAGCGATTCCAACTCCTCTTGCATAGCACCAATCCATTTTGCAGAATCCTTAGAAGTAATTTCCTCCTTGTATGTGGAGGGTTCCTCACAAGACTCAACTTCCTCAGCCACATTCAAAGCAAAAGCAACCAAATTACTTTTAATGAATCTTTCAGGACGCTTTATCACACGTCTTCCTCTATCTTTTGCAATACAGTGCTGTGGAGCTTCAGGTGGTGGTTCTTGATCTGAAATCGAATCTTCTTGAGAAGTTGTCGCAGATTTTGATTCGATCTCCACCTCAACTTGTGAACTAGATTCTTGCGGAGCATCAATGCAAGAGTCTTTAGGTGCTGCAACGTGTATCATCGAACTTTCATCAAATATAACATCTCGACTGATGATAACCTTTCTTGTTTCTGGACACCAAAGTTTGTAACCCTTCACGCCATGCTTATAGCCTAGAAAAATGCACTTTTTCGAACGAGGATCCAATTTTCCCTGCACATCATGCACATACGCGGGACAACCAAAAATCCTCAAATCAGAATAGTTTGGTGGAGTACCAGACCATACCTTGTTGGGAATTAGGTTCACTGTGATAGATTTGAAGATCCCAAAACCCAAGCTGGATGATGAGCCTTCGATATTGTTATAGCTTAACTGAGTTCACCGTGTTAGGAACTCAGTAGACTAGCTAAAGTTCAACAGCTGTGCATTCTGTAGAAGATTCAGTAGAACTGGACTCGAGCGAGAGCAGCCATCGAATTCGGACTCAGCCAGACACTCTACACTGGTTCAGGCGGTCAGTAGATTATCAGCCTCAGCACCGGATGTAGAAGACTCAGTGTGTACTGGACTCAGCAGGAGCAATATACTGAATGGAGTCAGTAGAACTGGACTTAGCAGGAGCAGTCTACTGAACTCAGAGTTGATCTTCAGTAAGGAAGACTCAGCAGAAATTATCTACTGAATCAAGATCAGACTCAACAACGGTCGGTCAGTTACCTTAACTGACCATGGACTTCAGAAGAACAATTCAGTAGAGTTGTCCGAGGTTGTACATCTGAGAAGTCAGCTTCAGTATCACCTTGAAGTCTGAATAGGTCTCAACCACTCTCTGTACCTCGACCAATGACAAGCAGCCAGCTGGCAGAGTCTCCGACATAAAGCTGCAAGTCAACCACTTCTATTAAAGTTAGTGGACTCTACAGAATTCAATAGAGCCATTTGCTACCCCATAGAGTGACACGTGGCATCGTCCTCTCCAACGGATATATGCCTAGGTCACCTCTATAAATAGAGAAGTGTCTTCACGCAAAAAGAAGAGAGAAGACGAGAAGAGAAGAGAGAGAGGAGGTCGATCATGACGATGATGGGCACATCCAAGGAGCCGAGCTCAACCGAACAAACACTCTAGAAGATCCAAGCCATATCCAGAGAAAAACTTAATCTTTCATAGATATATTCTTATAGTTCTTCTCTCTAGAGTTCTATCTCGTTCCCCTTCTCTAATCTAAGCTGATCTTATTGTAATATCCATAGCTTAGACGAAGGAGTTCATATTTGAACTTGTTCCTTATTGTAAAAGGACTCCTTCATAGTTGGAGAGTTTGTCAAACACTTTAGTTTGATAACCTTGTAAACTGGGACCTGCTCAGTATAATCCCCAAGCCACGGCTTTGTCCTGTGTACAAGCTGACTGAGACTAACTCAGTATAATAAATAGCCTCCTGATCTTTCGGGACAGTGGACGTAGGATCGTGTGATATCCGAACCACTTTAAAAACTATGTGTTGATTTATTGTCGCTTTGCTTAATTGTTCACTTGCATAAAACTCGACTTTAAATCAAACAAAGATAAACGGTGTTTTCGGATCGAGACGAATATTTTTTTGGGGCCTACTCTTCCGCACTCGAAACCTGATACTGAACTACTGTTCTACTGACTGAATTCAGTAGACCGTACTCAGTAGAAGGATTCTCTGCCCGCGCGTTCAGCCAGATCGATTCAGCGATCGACCGTCGCGCTCGTTGCTGATCTTTGACTCAGGTGTATTCCACACCTGAAGACTCGTCTCCATTCGGGACCAACATACCTCTTGTGCAGTCTTCTTGTCAAGTGCAGTAGAAGGAGATAGATTGACAAGATGACAAGCCAAATTTGCTGCTTCAGCCCAAAAACTCTTCGGCAGACCAGAATTAAGAAGCATGCAACGCACCTTCTCCATCAACGTTCTGTTCATCCGTTTGGCTACACCATTCTGCTATGGAGTATGACGAACGGTGTGATGTCTCACAATCCCTTCAGCCTTGCATAGAGAATTAAATTCGTCGGAACAGAACTCTAGACCATTGTTTGTACGAAGACGTTTCACAGACCTCCCCGTCTGGCTTTTCTATCATAACTTTCCACTCCTTGAAAGTGGAAAACACTTCACTCTTCGGCTCAGGAAGAAAGCCCAAACTTTTCTTGAGTAATCGTCGATAATGGTCAGCATATAACGTGCACCTCTATTGAAGGGCACCCTAGACGGACCCCAAACGTCAGAATGGATGTAATCCAAAATACCTGTTGTATTGTGTGTTCCTTTAGAGAACTTAACTCTTTTCTGCTTACCCAGAACACAATGTTCATAAAACTTGAGTTTGCTGATGCCCTGTCCATCAAGAAGTCCTCGTTTGCTTAGTTCAATAATCCCATTCTCACTCATGTGGCCAAGACGCAAGTGCCACAATCTAGTGACCTCGCTGTCAGTCAGTGACGTGGTAGCAACTGCATCATCTCTCGTGACTGTGGAGCCTTGCAAGACATGCAAATTTCCAGTTTTTCTATTTTCCTTCATCACTACAAGAGAGCCTTTGCTAACTTTCAGAACTCCATTTTCACCAACATACTTGTACCCTTTAGCCTCAAGGGTATTGAGTGAGATGAGATTCCTCCTTAAGTCAGGTACGTGTCTGACATCTCCAAGTGTTCGGACTACTCCATCGAACATCTTAACTTTGATGGTTCCAATTCCTGTAACCTTACAAGGTGCATCGTTTCCCATAAGCACAACTCCTTTTGTAACTGACTCATATGTTGAAAACCAATCCCGATTGGGACTCATATGATATGTGCAACTGTAATCTAGAATCCATTCATCACGATGCTCACGAACCAAGTTGGCGAAGCAACAAGAAGATCACCGTCACTCGAATCTTCATCAGCTACTCCGGCCTCACCAATTTCTTGTTCCTTTTCCTTTTGTTTGTGCTTTCCTGATGTATCACCACCAGCCTTGTCATTTGGATTCTTTTGGTTTTTTCTCTCTAATTTCCAGCATTCAGATTTGATGTGACCGGGCTTGCGGCAATAATTACACTTAATGCGAGGGTTCCTTGATTTCGATCTCCCTTTCCTTTCACCACCAGAACTTCTTTCTTGTGGCCTTCCTCGAGCAATAAGACCCTCTCCCGAATCCTCGAATTACTAACAAGTTGCTTCATCTTCTCTTTCGAGAATAAGGCATCAAAAACTTCATCAAGCGTTAGAGTATCACGACTATACAAAATAGTATCACGAAACGTACTATAGGATGAAGGTAGAGAACACAATAACATCAAAGCCAAATCCTCATCATCATACTTAACTTCCAAAGCTTCTAAATCAGCAACAATTTCTTTAAATGCTGAAATATGCTCTTGTAGAGACGTACCTTCTACCATATGATGAGAGTAAAGACGTTGCTTTAGATGTAGCTTACTTGTGAGACTCTTGATCATGCACAATTGTTCCGGCTTTCACCATAGTCCGAAGCCGGTTGTCTCTTTTAGGACATCCTGCGAATTTGATTTGATAGATGAAGGTGTATGTGGGAGAGAGCCTTACGATCCTTCTTTTTCTTCTCCTCATCTGTCCACGAATTGGGCATTTTTTCAAATCCCAACAAAGTCTCGTCCAAATCCATATGAACGAGAACTGCGCGCATCTTCACTTGCCATAACGAAAATCTAGTGTTCCTATCCAATAGCGGAATATCGTACTTCATACTCGCCATCCTAAACCCGAGGTCGTAACATAGGCTCTGATACCACTTGTTATAAATACGAGTAAACGAAATACAAGAAAATAAATAAAACAAGAACACAAGAATTTACGTGGTTCGGTCAATAGACCTACGTCCACGGGCGGAGGGAAGAAAATTCACTATAAAAAAGGAGAATACAAATTCGGGTCTCCGGAATATAAATAATTCTGAGATGTGTGTCTACAATAATGAGGGAACCTATCTATTTATAGGGAAAAATTAATGATAAACTTCATTAATTATCCGATGTGGGATATGACTCAACTTCCTTAAAGGATTAGGATTTGAGCCATATAATATAACAAGATGTAAATTTCTTTGCTGAGTTTCTTTCTCTCTTGGTTACGGTGTGCCTCAAATTTAGTTTGAGTTTGATGAAGAATTTTAAGTCTTATCTTAGACCCGAGACGTAATGATTATTACTATCATTATAATTCAGCTATAAACTGAGAGAGGTAGGCAAAATCTTCAATGTTTATATCGGTGATCCTCATTATTTGAAGCGTGCACGTATTTTATTGCTTTTTAGTCTAATTAAATTCTCTTGTTTGTTTATATCTCTAATTAGTTCTTTGGTATTGTCTTGGTACGGTTTCAAGAATGTTTGTCACTGTTGCCTTGATGAAACATTCATTGAAAAAAGCTTATTTACGGTCAACGCGTAAACAGTAAAAAACTAACTTAACTCCAATTAAACTAGAATTTTGATGTAGTTATTCCAGAATCAAATTTCATGAGTTGACCACCCTACAATTCTTACGTATCTCTCCTTGCTGCCCGGTAAGTAGTCCTATATTACAAATCTTGATCATCGATGCTGCGAAATCCTTTGTGAACAGAAAACGGAATTTGCTGTAGTCCGCCACTAATGCAGCAGTCTTGTTGTCAGCCATGAGAGCTTGGTCCGATTGCAGAATCCGGGAGTTGCCAACAAGGTTCTTGAAGTAACTGTTGTCGAACTTGCTTGATGATGCAGCGGAAATATAAAATAAAACGAAATGCATAAATGGGATAAAAGGGATACCAATCGAATTCGTTTATTTCCTCGAAATGCCGGATAACGATTTACAAATATTCCTCAAAATCCGTTGATCTTCGTTAACCCATTGATTCGACGCACGAACGACGCACGAATACCTAGGATAACGGCATCCAAATCCGGTCCACCTAGCGGAAGGGAATGGGAGACGAACGGTTTGACTGTCGATTTCTTTCAATCTTCAAATCTATTCTATTACGACTCATAATACAACAATACAATTAACACAAGCCAATATTAGAAGTCCAAATATATTATTGTAGCGTCCAAACCAGCCAAGTTGGAGTCCGAGCTGTGTTGGTTCAGATAAATGCTGCGTAAACTGGTAAGGGCCGACGCATCAAGTAACGGATCCGGGTTCCCGCACCATCAAAGTCGAAAAGCCTCTGTTTGAACGTCAAGCATTGAGCAAAGCCTAAAGTGTGCCCACCTGCATTCATCAAGAAAGATTTCTAGTACTTCGTTTGATCATCAAATAGATAAATTCATAATTTGAGCTAGGATCCATAACTAGAGGGTGAGATCTGATATTTCTCGATGAAATCTCCAACTTTTATGGGGCCGAAATAGCAAGGAAATTTTTCAAAAATAATTATATAAATATATATGAAAGAAATTCAAAAAATACTCATAAAACTTGGGTAAGTACACAATTTGGAGGGTGGTGGCATTGTCTCACCCACACATCCCATGAATGATGAATTCGTCTATGATTATACCTGATAGGACTACGACGTCTTTGGCATCGAGGCCTATGGCAGTGAATTTTGCAGTAATATTTTGTAGTGATTCGAAGGGCGATGGGAGGTCCGTGTTGGCTGCAGTCTGGTTCGCTGTAAGGCCGTCTCTACGTCCCAAGAGGACGGACCAATACGGCCCTCCAGCCGAATGAACCAACAACATTAACACAATTCTTACAATAAATAAACGAGTGTTTTGGAGTAGTTGTGTATAGGAAATTACCAGGAAGACGGATCCCTAGAAGCAAGAGTCAATACATCAGCACAAGACACACTGTGGCCGGGCAAGCTTTCTCGATCTCTTCCTTTATACTCTCGATCACTTGGAACCCGCGGGCAGAGTTCCTGTTTGGCGGAGAAGCTGCTGCTATCATCTAGCAAGATGGATCCTTCACAGCCCTACGAAACGGTCAAGACAAAAATTAAGACAAGTTGCATGCATTTCAAAGTAAAAGAATTAGGTTACATTGACGAAACAGTCGTGGAAAAGGAGGCGGAGAAGAGAGGCAGCAATCCTCGTTTCGTTGGCTATGGCGGACCAAACTCCTTTCCTCACTATCTTTGTCAAATTGGGACAACTAACGTCGTAGAACTTGTAATCGAGTTGGCTGCTGCAACATGTGAGAAACAAAAGGAGAGCAAAGCTAGCAAGAGATGCACTTAGATTCATATTGTTTAAGGAAAGATTCACTAGCAAGATTCTGGACTTGTTGTTAGTAATTACTCTGCTTGAGCATCAACTGCACTAGTTGCTGATATATATGTCCCTTTCGATCGAGTTTGGCCGAATTCCAAAAGGCTTTAGTAGTTTAGTGGATGGTGAAGAAGTCAGACTCGTCCACCTAAACTGAATTATATGACTGCAGATTAATTAAAGAGTAGTGCATATGTACATGGAGTTCATGCCATGCGATACTCTACAAGTAGTTCATTCCGAAAGGGACAACTAAATACATAATTATAATAACGAGGGCAAAATTGCAGTATATAATTTATTTCTTTTTGATGAATTTGAAGAATTCGAGCATGTGCTTAATGTTGGAAAAATCGGTAATAGTATATATATATATATATATATATATATATATATATAAATATATATATATATATATATATATATATATATTATTATTATTATTATTATTAAGGAAATTTAGTTAGCATTAAATGCTAATTTGACTTGGGAAAAAGTCAGTCCGTTTAATCTTATTTTTGAGCCTCGATATTTATCCGATTTATGAATTGAGATATATGACGTCGATCTACGTTTCGAATAGATAATTATAGTGTGTTTAATTTATCGATTCCGATTTTCGGTGAGTGAGAAATAGTGGCTCGAAGTTTGGGGGGACAAAACTAATATGTTACCTAAAGTGGAGAAACTTACGTAATTCGGGTTTTGGAGAGTTATTTCATTAATCAATGTCTCACATTGATTAATGTGTAATGTTTTGTGTGGTATTTAAGTCTCTACCATTTAGTAGGAGATAACAAAGTGTCATGTGGTGGGCTTGGGCCACACATGCTCATGCGTGCGAGCACTTTTCGCCCGACCGCCGCACCGCGCCCGCGCCCGTGCCCGGCCCCGGCCCGGCTCGAGCTCGGTTCCGGTCCGTGTCCTTGGACTTGGACTTGAACTTGGATCTTGGCAATTGGTCCTTTGGGTGGTCCGTGGGCTTGGCAGTTGGGCTTCGGCTATTGGGCTCGGTGGGCTACTTGTGGGCTGGCCCGGTCATTGGTGTAGTGCTCCTGCTACACGGGATTGCTCTCCTTGGGGTTGTGCACCTGCCACACCTAAGCTATTCTTTTGGAAGTATCTGGAAAGAGACACTTCAAGTGGGTTCCACTCTCCACTTTCCATCTACCCCAATTAATGTTCCTGCAACCTTTCACCTGAGCTGGACTGCCTATAAATAGGACCAGTCTGCATGTCTTTCATCACACAATATCACATCTGCATACACCTTAGCTCTAGTTGTCCAGCAGCTCTTGTCCTCGCTAGAAAGTCCAGTTCGCCGGAGCTCGAAGATCTTGCGGTGCTGCAATCCTCGAGACGTCGTCGTTTTATCTTTGGGGATGATACGACGTAAATCGAGAGCACTACCGGGGCGTATTTCGTCTTGCAGGTCTTCCTCGACTCGACGAAGTTTTCTTTTAGACATTTTTGTTTGTTTCTTTTTTCGACTTACCGGTTTACTTTGTAATAGCAGCTTGTATTCAACAATCGCAAGACGAAATATTTGTACCTAAGCTGCTTCGAGTAACTGAAAAATATCTTCCTCACCTGCTGCTCTATCCGACGCTGCCACCTCCACCAACAATGCCACCGCTGCCGCCATCTCATCCACCTCCGATGTTGTCGCCACCTCCGGTAATGTGATCCCGTCGGTGTCTGTCCCGGTTGTGACCCCGACTTTTGTTAATCCAACCCTTACTGCCATGTCCGTCGCCACCGCTACAAGGATCGCACTTAATCGTGCTAATGCCACTAACTCGGCATTCAACTTTACTGCGATGTCTTCTGCTTTGCAGAACAATGTCCCTTTTGGGAGTATGAACCACCATAGTGTGGTGGGGGGTTCGAACCCGACCCTGACGGCACCTCTGCACTCGTCTAGAGTATTGCCCGCTGCCGAGAAGCCGGCAAAGTTTAGTGGAGCCGACTTCAAAAGATGGCAACAAAAGATGTTCTACTTGACAACATTGGGCTTTATAACCGTGCTGCTGGAGAATGCACCTGTCCCTCCAAGTGAAAATGAGGAAAATGTTGAAGTCCGCATAGCCTATGAAAATTGGCTTACTTCAGATTATTTTTGTAAAAATTTCCTGCTTAGTGGACTAGATGATAGTCTATATAGTGTATATCCAAATGTAAAGACCTCCAAGGCAATTTGGGAGGCACTTGAAAGAAAATAATGTACTGACGATGCAGGAACCAAGAAGTTTGTAGTTGCCAAGTTTTTGGACTATAAAATGGTGGACTCTCGGCCGGTCATGGAGCAAATTCAAGAGTTTCAACTCATTGTCCATAACCTTCACGCCGAAGGAATGCTTTTGCCAGATGCTTTTATTGTGGCAACCGTGATTGAGAAGCTTCCCCCGAGCTGGAAGGACTTCAAGAGCTATTTGAAGCACAAGCGAAAGGAAATGACGCTTGAAGATCTTGTTGTCAAGCTCCGCATCCAGACTGATATGAGGACTCGAGATGGGAAGGGCAAAGCACCCGTGGAACCAAGAGTCGACCTTGCTGAGAAATGTGGCAACTCCAACAATGTCAAGAGAGGGCGTCCAAACAACAACCTCAAAGGGAAGGGCAAGGCTCAATCCCGAAAGTTTGAAGGGGATTGTTACAAGCGTGGCAAGTCCGGCCACATGTCGAAGGACTGCCGTAAGATGAAGAAGAAGAGGGCTCGTCAAGCCAACATGTTGGAGATGACTGAAGCCGACCTTGCGGCTGTTGTCACCGAAGAAGCTAATGTCGTGGAGAATGAGGGGAAGTCGTATATTGATACCGCTGCCACGACACATGTTTGTGGTGACCGAAGCCGCTTCACCAAGTACAAGAGTTGCGAAGGGAGGAAGCTCAATATGGGAAATCAAGCCTCATCTGAGGTAGTTGGCTGTGGTACTGTGGTGTTAAGGTTGAGCTCCGGCAAGAACCTTACTCTTGGAGAGGTCTTTGCATGTCCCCGACATCCGGAAAAATCTTGTGTCCGGCTCTGTACTGGTCAAGAGAGGTTTTAGACTAGTTTTTGAGTCTGACAAATTTATCTTGTCAAAATTTGGTATATTCCTAGGAAAAGGTTACCTGTTTGAGGGCCTTTTCAAATTATCTGTAATGGCAATTCGCCAAGAGCCCCTTGCGGGCAAGAATAATGAGAACGAAGCTACTTCCTCCTACTTGATTGAGTGTTCCGATTTATGTCATTCTAGATTAGGATATGTTAATCTAAATGCGATAAAAAGATTAGTTAATCTCGATCTACTTAAAGTAAATGAGTTTAAGAAAACTAAGTGTGATGTTTGTGTTGAAGCAAAATTGGCTAAGATGCCATTTCATTCTGTAGAAAGGAACACAAAACCTCTAGAACTCATTCACACTGACGTATCTGACTTAAAGTTTGTACAAACTAGAGGTGGAAAAAAGTGTTTTATTACTTTTATTGATGATTGCACTAAGTATTGTACTCTTTATCTTTTAAGGAGTAAAGATGAGGCGATTGAAGCTTTTACTAACTTCAAAGCAGAAGCCGAAAACCAACTTGATTGTAAAATCAAAATGGTACGAAGTCATAGAGGTGGAGAGTATGTAGCTCCTTTTGAAGAGTTGTGTAAGACAAGTGGTATTATTCATCAAACCACTACCCCCTATTCGCCTCAATCAAATGGTGTAGCTGAAAGGAAGAACCGAACTCTAAAGGAGATGATGAACGTCTTGTTAATTAGTTCTGGACTGCCCCAGAACATGTGGGGGGTAGCCGTTTTGATGGCTAACTACTTATTGAACAAAATACCTTTAAAAGGTAGGGATGTTACTCCTTACGAGTTGTGGAAAGGAAGGAAACCTTCCTATAAATACCTCAAAGTGTGGGGGTGTTTGGCTAAGGTAGAAGTACCTTTGCCTAAGCAAGTTACAATCGGACCTAAGACTGTCGATTGTATCTTTATACGATATACACTGAATAGTAGTGCATATCGGTTTGTCATTCATAAGTCGGCTGTGCCCGATATGAATGTTGGAACTACTATTGAGTCAAGGAATGCTATATTCTTTAAACATATCTATCCATGTAAAAAGGATGATAAAGTTGAGTCAAGCTCGAGTGGTGAAGCAAGAAAAGTTGTTAGTTGTTCTAGAAATGTGGGGGTAGAACCTGCTACGTGTAAAAGGCAAGCTGTCGATCTTGAAACTTTAGAACCAAGACGTAGCACTAGAGCAAGAGTTGTTAAGGACTTCGGTCCTGATTATGTAGTTTTTCTTCTGGATGAAGAACCGCGGTCTATAAAAGAGGCTCTTTCTAGACCCGATGGCCCACTTTGGCAGAAGCCGTCCAAAGTGAAATTGATTTCATCATGCAAAATCACACTTGGGTCTTAGCAGACCTACCCGAAGGTTGCAAGCCCTTAAGATGTTAATGGATCCTAAAAAGAAATTGTAAGGCAGATAGGTCAATTGACAAATATAAAGCTTGTTTAGTGGTTAAAGGTTTTAAGCAAATTGAAGGATATGACTTCTTCGATACTTATTCACCTCTAACGAGGATTATGTCTATCTGTGTGCTTCTCGCGATTGCTTATTTGCACAATCTTGAGATTCACCAAATGGACGTGAAAACTGCCTTTCTAAATGGAGATTTAAAAGAAGAAATTTATATGGAACAACCTGAAGGGTTTGTAGTAACTAGCCAAGAGCGAAAGGTATGTAAGTTGGTGAAATCCCTATATGGGTTGAAACAAACACCATTACAATGGCACTTGAAATTCGACGAGGTTATGTTGTCGAATGGTTTTAAGATTAAGAATGTGACAAGTGTGTTTATATAAAGAATACATAGAACGGTTTTGTACTATTTGTCTGTATGTAGACGACATGTTAATTATGGGACAAAACCTTCAAGTCATAAATGAGAACAAGCGTATGCTTAAGAGAACTTTCGATATGAAAGATATGGGAGTTGCTGACGTTATTCTTGGAGTGAAGATTCAAAGAACTCCCAAAGGGATTGT
Source organism: Lavandula angustifolia (assembly GCA_028984105.1). Taxonomy (NCBI): domain Eukaryota; kingdom Viridiplantae; phylum Streptophyta; class Magnoliopsida; order Lamiales; family Lamiaceae; genus Lavandula; species Lavandula angustifolia. The sequence goes on from CM054817.1 coordinate 6,918,266, forward strand.
TTTGTCTCAATCTCATTATATTGAGAAATTTAATGCTTTTGATAGTGCGCCGGCAAAGACTCCTCTAGAAGTTAATGTTCACTTGAGCAAGAATAGGGGTGATCCTGTTGCTCAAGAGGATTATGCTAGGGTAATTGGTTGTCTTATGTACATCACGAATTGTACGAGGCCCGATCTAGCTTGTCCGGTGAACAAACTGAGTCGCTATACTAGTAATCCTAGTAGAGAGCATTGGAAATCTCTTGTAAGAGTTCTGAGGTATTTGAAATATACTCTTAACTTTGGGCTGCACTACTCGAGAAATCCCCTAGTACTTGAAGGGTAATGTGATGCGAATTAGATATCCGACACTAAAGACTCGTTGTCTACTAGTGGTTATGTATTCACTGTAGGGGGAGGAGCTGTGTCGTGGAGATCCACGAAACAGACGTACATAGCCCGATCCACCATGGAATCTAAATTTATTGCTTTAGATAAGGCCGGTGAGGAGGCCGAATGGTTACGTAATTTTCTTGAAGATATTCCATGTTGGACGAAACCCGTACCACCTGTGATGATTCACTGTGATAGCCAAGCGGCTATTGGTAGGGCCAAAAGTGGGCTATATAATGGTAAGTCGAGACATATTCGTCGTCGACATAATACCGTAAGACATTTGATCACAAGTGGGGTTATCTCTGTAGACTACATCAAGTCTATAGATAACCTAGCGGATCCGCTTACTAAGAGTTTGAATCGAGATCAAATGTATAAGCTCGTAGAGGGAATGAGAGTTAAATCCACAAGTTAAAGACGATTATAGTGGATACCCAACCTTGTAGATTGGAGATCCCATGGACTTGGTTCAATGGGAAAACTAAGCTATATGAGTCTATCGATACCACACTCAAATAGTCTATTCCCTAAAAGAGCTCGAGAGTGTTGGTCACCTGTCAAGTGGTGTGGTTAAGTCTTTGACTTTTAATGATTCTTGGATGCCTTGAGAAGGTGGAGTATGGCAGGATACTCGAGTAAGAATCACCTATGTAAGTGAGAAGTGAGGGCCGCTTCTATGTAACACTTATGAATCCAAAGAGGTTGTCAATGGCATGTAAAGGACACAAACGTGAGAACGGACGAGGTTGAGACTCGATAGCGTTAGTGCTATTGTCTTAGTATACACCATGGAGGAATAGTTCAAGGCCACATGTCCACTAATCCGCCGGTATGCTCGATAGCACTGACTAAGAAAGATTCAAGATCACAAGCCACCTACCCTAATGCGTTATTGTCTCTTGAGGACAGAGATGTATGTCTGCATGCATGCATTTGACTATTTCCACTCATGTGGGGGATTGTTGGAAAAATTGGTAATAGTGTTGGAAAAATCGGTAATAGTGTTGGAAAAATCGGTAATAGTATATATATTTATATATTATTATTATTATTATTATTATTATTATTATTATTATTATTATTATTATTATTATTATTATTATTATTATTATTATTATTATTAAGGAAATTTAGTTAGCATTAAATGCTAATTTGACTTGGGAAAAAGTCAGCCCGTTTAATCGTAGCCTCGATATTTATCCGATTTATGAATTGAGATATATGACGTCGATCTACGTTTCGAGTAGATAATTATAGTGTGCTTAATTTCTCGATTCTGATTTTCGGTGAGTGAGAAATAGTGGCTCGAAGTTTGGGGGGACAAAACTAATATGTTACCTAAAGTGGAGAAACTTACCTAATTCGGGTTTTGGAGAGTTATTACATTAATCAATGTCCCACATTGATTAATGTGTAATGTTTTGTGTGGTATTTAAGTCTCTACCATTTAGTAGGAGATCACAAAGTGACATGTGGTGGGCTTGGGCCACACATGCTCATCCGCGCGAGCCTTTTCGCCGACCGCCGCACCGCACTCGTGCCCGTGTCCGACCCCGGCCCCGGCTCCGGTTCCGGTTCCAGTCCGTGTCCTTGGACTTGGATTTGGACTTGGATCTTAGCAATTGGTCCTTTGGGTGGTCCGTGGGCTTGTCCGTCGGGCTTGCCAGTTGGGCTTCGACTATTGGGCTCGGTGGGCTACTTGTGGGCTGGCCCGGTCGTTGGTGTAGTGCTCCTGCTACACGGGATTGCTCTCCTTGGTGTTGTGCACCTGCCACACCTAAACTATTCTTTTGGAAGTATCTGGAAAGAGACACTTCAAGTGGCTTCAACTCTCCACTTTCCATCTACCCCAATTAATGTTGCTGCAACCTTTCACCTGAGCTGGACTGCCTATAAATAGGACCAGTCTGCATGTCTTTCATCACACAGTATCACATCTGCATACAGCTTAGCTATAGTTGTCCAGCTGCTCTTGTCCTCGCCGGAAAGTCTAGTTCGCCGGAGCTCGAAGATCTTGCGGTGCTGCAATCCTCGAGACGTCGTCATTTTATCTTTGGGGACGATACGCCGTAAACCGAGAGCAATACCGGGGCGTATTTCATCTTGCAGATAGAGGTCTTCCTCGACTCGACGAAGTTTTCTTTTAGACATTTTTGTTTGTTTCTTTTTCCAACTTACCGATTTACTTTGAAATAGCAGCTTGTATTCAACACTTAATAGAAAACCGCCTCACAAATCGAAGTTAATTAAATATAGTGCATTATGATTCATCAGCCATTTGTTATTTACAAAACACAAGTTTCCAGCCGAAACTGTAAATAAAATACACTATTCAGAGTTAAAGAATGTAAAAGAAGAGACTTAATTGTCATTCTTTCACCAAAGAGTAATCATTTTTCAGTGTGGCCGCTGCTGCATATGCGTCCCTCCAAGACTGTGTCCAAACACAATTTTTCAATATAATTTTTGAAATTTTTAGTGTTTTACTGATGAGTCGATTTCGTACCTAATTATTTCTGTCCGAAAAGTCTCTTAACTGTGCAGGCGAGACGCTTTTGTTGGCAGTTATGCAGGAAAATAGGCTGATTTGGCACGACACGTGGAAATGATGTGGCAACGAGTTTCCAGCTGTAATGGCGAGATTTTGAGCGGATTTGGCCAAGAAAAGAAAGAAGGAAAGAAGATAAGGAAGCAAAGGAGATAAATAAGGAAGGATGAGATATTACCATATCTCATAGATCCTTTCCTTATCCAAAAAGGAACCCTAGTTGTGATCTAATTCCTAGGAGCACTATAAAAGGATGAGGGAGGCACGAAATTCAGCAACCTTTACAACCATCTTCTCGCGCCTCGACCTCCTCACAACCTCGAAACATCAATCCTTTTCCAATCCATTCATTTCCGAAGCCGCCGCCGCCGACCGAAGCCATTGCCACCGCCGCCGTTCCTATTCCACCGCCGAGGAGAAGAACCAACGACCATTCCATTTACTTCATGCAATTCCTTTAGTTTACGTAGAAGAAAACAACAATTTCGTAATTCAGCCTTTTAAAGTTCGAACCTTTAGTTTAGTTCGTTTCTTGCTTCCGTTTATTTTGAGAGATCGAAGACCAATCGGTACTCTTGATCCTATTTCAAATCTTGTTTTAATTCAGTTTGTGTTTAGCTTTAATTCAGTTCGTGTTTCGTTTTCAGTTTTAGTTCGTGTCTTTATTTTATTTTCAGTTTTCGTGCATGTTAGGATTAGGGTTACGAATGATGTATGTTCTGTTTTACAAAGTGTCTTACGTGCGGTCGGGGCAAGAGGTTTCATGAGTAGCTAAACTTTTAGTGGTCCGGCAGGATGTAAAACGCACACGTGAACAGTACATGAGGCTTAGGTTCTAATAATTAATTGAAGGGTTTCGGGTTAATTCTGGTTTATTTAATCTGACTAGTAATTTAGGATTGGCCACCCTAAGTTGCGTAGTTTGTAGCTAACTTAGTACTTCCATAGCAAAGTTATTCATTAGAATAATTGGATTAAACCGGTAGGAGACTATTAGATGCCCAACATACGAGTAGGCTCCTATACTAGGCTCCCTTAGTTCGATCAAGCTGTTTAGCTATTAAATCTATTGATTGCCCAACAACGTAGGTTGTAGCTAAATTAGGGAAGTAGCCGTTTCGATGCCCAACATGGCGGTTACCGACTAAGTAAGTGGGAGTGAGGATTACGCAGTTTAAGTTACGGTAATCTATAACTAGTTGATTCTTAAGATTAATTCATTTTATGTGCCGATGATTGGAATTACGTGTGTGTGAATATTCTGCTGGACCCATCTCTCAACTGCCTAGTTAAAACAGTTTAAATTCAGTTTTCAGTTTTTACAATTACTTTCAGTTTTTACAAGTTCTTAGTTTAGATAGAATCTTAAAACTTGCGTGGTTGCTAACCAAACTCAAGATAAGTAGAAAATTAATGTGTCTAGTCCTCCGTTCCCTGTGTTCGATACCCTGTGAACTATACTGATATAATTCTCAAGTTTTGCAGGATTATTTGGTGCAATACAGCGATCACCAAATTGGCGCCGTTGCCGGGGAACGGTGTTATCTAGTTTGAATTGCTTTTCTACTAATCTTTTTGTTCTTTTAAGCGTTGCATGAGCAGGTCTTCCAACCCTGACCTCATATTTGATCCTGGGATCAAGAAAACAGCGAAGAGGAATAGGAAGAGGACAAAGCTGCAAAAGCAACAAATTCTGTCCGAGGCAGGAAACGTCTTACATGCCCAGTCAAGAGACAGTACAGACTCCGTTGATCAGAACAGCGTGTCAGAAACAGAGACTGTCGTGTTCGACAAAACAAGGCAGAATACTCCATTAGAAAGTTCAGAATTAGAGGGAGAGATGGAAAACGGAGTTGATCCACCTTTGCGCATGAATGCCAGATCGCTTGACATGGGAGTGGACTTACCCTGTCCAATCCAAATCACAACTACTAAACAAATAGATGTCAAGCTGAATATGGTCGCAGCCATACCGAAATTCTACGGGAGGACGAACGAAAACCCAAATTCCTTTTTGGCGTCATTCAACCAAGTCTGCAACCTGCACAGACAAGGCAATCTGGATGCATTCAAGCTCAAGGCTTTTCCATTCATACTGCAAGATGGAGCACAAGCTTGGTTCTCAAGTCTTAAGCCAAACACGATCACGACGTGGGCCCAAATGCGTACGGTTTTCTTGAAAAAGTATTTCCCGCAATCAAAGACAAATGCACTTAAGAAGCAGATTTCCGGGATCGCTCAGGAAATCAACGAAACCTTCAGCGCATATTGGGAGAGATTTGGACGACTTGTCGATAGTTGTCCTAACCATGGCTATTCAGACATGGAGCTTTTGCAAATCTTCTATCAAGGTATGACCGACGAAGCAAAAGTCATGGTCGATATTGGCTTAAAAGGGAATTTCCATACAAGTCTCTATGAAGATGCAAGAAATATTATTGAAGGACTTGCGGAATCTACCTCGCAATACAAGGGGCCGAGAACAACACGGAGAGCTATAAATTGGTCTCATTCCGATTACATGGATGAGATCGATACTAAAGTGGATGCAAAATTCAACCTATTGCAAGACAAGCTCGATTTAATACTTAAGCAGAACGCTCCTGCTTCGAGCCGATCGAATATCGATCACGCATGTGGAGTATGCGGAGAGAAAGGGCATACGTCGCTGCAATGTCCGAGAGAATATGTAAATGTAGCTGGAAATTGGAGCGGCCAACAAGGGGTTCATCCGAACCTCCGTTGGAAGCAACTGGAGGAGCATTTCCAGCCGAGGAATACGCCTCAATCACAATTTCAGCAATCATACCAGCAGCAACAAGGCTATCAACAATCGTACCAACCTCCTGATCAGAATGGCTATCAACAGGCGTATAGACCCCCGCATCAAAAGCAGTTTTAACAGCAGAGTGCCCCTTGCCCGCCCGGCCGAGCAAAGCGAGCCCTTTAGAAAAGCTTTTGGCCGAAATGGTTTCTTCGCGAGAAGGACACTACTGCATTTCAACAACAAATGCAGCGGGGGATAAATCAGACAAAGAAGGATCAGCAAGCTACGATGGAAAACTTGGCCAAGCAAATGAATAAGCTGAATTCTACGATGCAAGAGATGAAGAGCACTCAAGGACAGCTTCCAGCTCATACTCAGTCTAATCCGAATGCTATGGCTAATGTAAGTCAATTAAGTATGTGTGGTAAAAAGGAAACAGATGGAGAGAACAGTGCCCGACTGCCCAAGCGAGTGGAATTTCCAGAAAGTCAAGTACAACAACTCATCCACCGCTATGACAATTTGTACCTGACACCTACTAATGGTACAAACTGTGCTAAACAGCCGTCTCAAGCATACAAACCTCCACACCATCGAATATATCAGCAGCAAGGTCCATCGCCTGGCCAGGAAGACCAGGGATCTTCTTCGTTTAAAGAATTGATACGCGAAATGATTGCTTCTCAAAAGGAATCAATTACATATCAGAGGCAGATGGAGAAGGAGATAATTTCAAATCAAAATGAGATCCAAGCCATGAAGGAAGAGATGCAACAATTGAAGATGGACCAACAAGTTACCTTGGAAACTCTATCCGAGTAAGTGTCCAGACTAGCCAGTTCACTCTAAGATCTGAAGGGAGGTCAAGGGCGTTTACCTTCACAAGCTCAAACACAACCCAATCCGAGTGCCCAAAACTGCAACCAAATTACACTGCTTGGAGGAAAAGAATTGCCTGGCCCAACTGTACAAGCAAGACACCTAGAGAAGTCAGCAGCGACGAGGAAGGCTGCAGATCAGCCCATACCACCAGAAAGCTTAAAGAAGCAGTATGATGATGATCCAGAACAAAAACGGGACGAAGAGGACGTCCTAACTGGCCAGTCAGAGCCTGAAAATCTGATTCCTCCACCATTCCCCGAAGCTTTGAAAAGGAAAAAGATGCTGAACAAGGAGTACATTGACTACCTTAAGCTATTCGAGAAATTGGAGATTAATATTCCTTTCCTTGAGGCCGTGAAAATTCCTAAGTTCAGAAAGTTAGTAAAGGACGTTATCACTAGAAAAGTCCCGAAGTCCGGGAAAGTCATGATGGACCACTCCATATCAGCAATTATTCAAAGGATGCTACCTGCTAAGTGTGCTGACCCAGGTATGTTTACACTACCTTGTCTGATGGGAAGTGTTATGATTGAGCAAGCTATGTGCGATTTAGGAGCGTCCATTAATGTTATGACATTGTCCGTCTATAATCAATTAACTGGAGCTGAATTAGTGCCCACTAAGCTGATAATTCAATTAGCGGATAGGTCATGCATTGCCCCTATAGGTTTACTTTAAAATATCTTGGTCAGAATTAACAACTTTGTCTATCCAACAGATTACTATGTCATAGACACAAATGATAGGAAAGTTGAGGGTACTGCGGGTGTTTTGTTGGGTAGACCGTTCTTAAAAACTGTGAAGGCCATAATCAATGTAGATGAGGGATCTATAAGTGTTGCATACCATAATGAAATGTATGATTATCACATTGCTGAAGTACTTAAGAGGCCATTTGATCATGAAAATGAAAATGCTTTATCTACTGACTCCATTGAAAGCTTTGTCCAAGAATATCTTGAGACGTATGTGATGCAGGATAAGATGGAGGTCACCTTGACTCAAGGGCTGACCGAATCAAATCTCGATGATATGAGGGATGAGGAGATCAGAGAAAGCATCTTGGCCTTACACGCAACTCCAGAATGGCTACTGTCGGCGGTTGTCTCATTGCCTAGTCGGGACGATTCTATACGGTAATGGCCGAAAACTGGAAGTAAAGCCCCAACCCGAAAGAGATAAGATAAGGGCAGCAAGGGAGCGGACTACCATCGTCTTGCAAGAGGATAGGCCATCAACCAAGTGTGAGGAAATTTTTTGGAAGAAGGCCTATGAAGATTTCACATGGTATAAAGACCGTGGGAAGAGATTGAAGCGGGTGATCAAGGCAGTGGATGAGACTCCACTATTCATGCCGTCACCCGATTGACTCTTAAAGAGGAGGTCTAGCCAAAGACTTTAAAGAGAGGCGCTTCCGGGAGGCAACCCGTATTTTTTCCGTTTTTCTTGGATTTCGTATTTTAGTTTGATTTTATGCTTGGTGTTGTTTCTTTTCTTTTTCAGATTTTGGCTAAGTATGGAATTGGGATTTTTACCTACTGTACCAACTACCTAATCGGGAGATCCAGTTTTATCCACCGGGACCTCGTGTCTCGAGTGTCTTTCCTTCTGCAGATCAGGATACGGTGCAGACTCTAAGGACTGATCTGGATTCCCTTGGCCGCAGAGTAGATCGCCTCCGCCGCACAGTTATGAGCAGACTGCCTCGCCTGCCCAGGCGAGGCGACCGGTGACTTTTCTTCCCCAATTTTATTTTTCATTTTTGTGTTTTTGTCTTATGTTTTGAGTCCGTTCTTGTGTGTTTTTCTTGTTCTTACACTTGATAGGGATCAAGTGTAAGGAGGGGGGGTGTTTCTTTGTATTTTATCTTGTCTTTAGTTTTCGTTTGTTCTAACACTTGGTAGGGACCAAGTGTAAGGAGGGTGTTTTTGTGTTTATTTTGTCATGCCTTCTCTCTTTGTTTTGTCTTTTCTCTCTTGCTCGAGGGCGAGCAAGGTTTAAGTGTAAGGAGGGGGGTATTTTGTGTCGAAGCATGCCAAAATTTTTGATTTTAAAGTGCCGTTTTCTATGATCAAGCTTGTCTTATTTGTGCTTTTATTTTTAATATGCTTGCTTGTGGACTTTGTGAAGAGTAGATCTAGGCACGTATATGCATGTAATTTGGGATGACGAAAAATAAACTTTGTTGGATAGAAATTTAATAACCACTCACTTAAATTAGATTTGAGCCTTAAAGTAGGACACTTCCTACTATTCTTTTGAGAGTATTTATCCGCAAAATTGCAATATGTTTGAGTCACTTATGATAAATGATAGGAGGCACTAGGGATTTTTAGCCACACAGCCGCGACAAAATATTTTCGACCCTACATTATCCCTTAGTGAACCAATTTGAGCCTTGACCGTTTCTTTGATTTGAGTTAGTAAAATTTAAGCCAAGGCCTTTTTAAACTTTCTCTTGACCCATGTTATTGCATGTTTTACATATGTCTCCTACCTACCCAGTCTAGACATCTTTGCGAGAGAACGAATTGGATAAAAAGTATAAGTGTAAAAAATGCTCTATATAAGCAGAATTCAAAGTGTTCTGTCTGTACAGTTGAGACAGTTTGTGCCCAGTTAGCAAAAAAAAAAAAAAAAGTATATGCCACGAAAAAAAATAAAAAAGGGAAAAGAAAAAAAATCTGAATATGAAACGTGGCAGAAAAGGAAGAGTATGGGTGCATAGTATTGATATTGTAGCATTGAAGTGAATTTTCTTAAGTGGTGGGAATTTGACTGTCTTGACTGCACAGGTGAGAGAGTTTTACATGCATAACATTGATTCTGAATTTTAATGGAGCTTAGTACCCCTAGGACCCTTACCAACATCAATTTGTCTAAGTCATAAGCCCCATTACAACCGAATGAGAAAGACCTCCTTGATATTGCTATTGTGATGATCTCTTATCGTGATTGTCGGGATTGTTTTCCTTTGAGTGGCTTGAACCGGACCTAGATTAGTAGAGTGTTGAGTGAAACTTGAGGAGATCCACATTGTTTAGATTTTGACCAAGTTGATATATATGTGCTTAGTTTCAAAATTTGCATTGTCTACTTGTTGGATGAGATCATGATTGCATGATTCGACATTGCTTGGCTAGTTAATTGGTGTGGAGAATTTCGAATTGATTGGTATGGCTTCTTGTGTTCGTTTTGTGAGTCCGTTGTTATTTTCTTTCTTCCGTTCGTGTCGAGTCTTATTTTTGTTCTTGTTCGAGTCTTGAGTCTTTTATTTTGTGTCTTAGGTCTTGGGAAAGACCAAAAATAATTAGGTACTTATCTTTTGTTCTTCTTATACTCGAGGGCGAGTATAGTTCAAGTGTAAGGAGATTTGATGAGTCGATTTCGTACCTAATTATTTCTGTCCGAAAAGTCTCTTAACTGTGCAGGCGAGCGCTTTTGTTGGCAGTTATGCAGGAAAATAGGCTGATTTGGCACGACACGTGGAAATGATGTGGCAACGAGTTTCCAGCTGTAATGGCGAGATTTTGAGCGGATTTGGCCAAGAAAAGAAAGAAGGAAAGAAGAAGAAAAGAAAGGAAAGAAGATAAGGAAGCAAAGGAGATAAACAAGGAAGGATGAGATATTACCATATCTCATAGATCATTTCCTTATCCACAAAGGAACCCTAGTTGTGATCTAATTCCTAGGAGCACTATAAAAGGATGAGGGAGGCACGAAATTCAGCAACCTTTACAACCATCTTCTCGCGCCTCGACCTCCTCACAACCTCGAAACATCAATCCTTTTCCAATCCATTCATTTCCGAAGCCGCCGCCGCCGACCTAAGCCATTGCCACCGCCGCCGTTCCTATTCCACCGCCGAGGAGAAGAACCAACGACCATTCCATTTACTTCATGCAATTCCTTTAGTTTACGTAGAAGAAAACAACAATTTCGTAATTCAGCTTTTTAAAGTTCGAACCTTTAGTTTAGTTCGTTTCTTGCTTCTGTTTGTTTTGAGAGATCGAAGACCAATCGGTACTCTTGATCCTATTTCAATTCTTGTTTTAATTCAGTTTGTGTTTAGCTTTAATTCAGTTCGTGTTTCGTTTTCAGTTTTAGTTCGTGTCTTTATTTTATTTTCAGTTTTCGTGCATGTTAGGATTAGGGTTACGAATGATGTATGTACTGTTTTGCAAAGTGTCTTACCTATGCAGTCAGGACAGTTTCATGAGTAGCTAAACTTTGAGTGGTCCGGCAGGATGTAAAACGCACACGTGAACAGTAAATGAGGCTTAGGTTCTAATAATTAATTGAAGGGTTTCGGGTTAATTCTGGTTTATTTAATTTGACTAGTAATTTAGGATTGGCCACCCTAAGTTGCGTAGTTTGTAGCTAACTTAGTACTTCCATCGTTTCTCGTGGAACAAGGCTAGGTAAGTAGCAAAGTTATTCATTAGAATAATTGGATTAAACCGGTAGGAGACTATTAGATGCCCAACATACGAGTAGGCTCCTATACTAGATGCCCAACATACGAGTAGGCTCCTATACTAGGCTCCCTTAGTTCGATCAAGCTGTTTAACTATTAAATCTATTGATTGCCCAACAACGTAGGTTGTAGCTAAATTAGTGAAGTAGCCGTTTCGATGCCCAACATGGCGGTTACCGACTAAGTAAGTGGGAGTGAGGATTACGCAGTTTAAGTTACGGTAATCTATAACTAGTTGATTCTTAAGATTAATTCATTTTATGTGCCGAGGATTGGAATTACGTGTGTGTGAATATTCTGCTGGACCCATCTCTCAACTGCCTAGTTAAAACAGTTTAAATTCAGTTTTCAGTTTTTACAATTACTTTCAGTTTTTACAAGTTCTTAGTTTAGATAGAATCTTAAAACTTGCGTGGTTGCTAACCAAACTCAAGATAAGTAGAAAATTAATGTGTCTAGTCCTTCGTTCCCTGTGTTCGATACCCTGTGAACTATACTGATATAATTCTCAAGTTTTGCAGGATTATTTGGTGAAATACAGCGATCACCATTTACCTCCCAAAATTTAACACTTCGGCCTTTTATTTGATAAGAAAGATATAGATAAATCCCCTTGCAAACGTGTTCTAAATCTAGAATTTTTAAGCATCGGTATATTGTTGATTTTGCTTATTCTGCTCTTATCTCAGCTCTAGTAACTTCTAAAGAACCTAAAGGTAACAACTCTGCATTAAAATCTCCTGCGTGGGTTTCTGCCATGGATGAAGAAATATCTGCACTCAAGGCTAATGACACTTAGGAGTTGGTTCCACGACCACGTGGCATAAATATGGTTGGTTCTAAATGGGTCTATCGAACTAAATATAGAAGTGATGGTTCCATTGAAAGATTAAAAGCACGTTTGGTGGCTCAAGGTTTTTCTCAAATTCCTGGCTTCGATTACTCTCACACCTTTAGCCCTGTTGTAAAAGCATCTACTGTTCGCATTGTCCTTACTATTGCAGTCCGGAATAATTGGCATCTTCATCAGTTTGACGTCAAGAATGCCTTTCTTCATGGCTTCTTAGATAAATATGTTTATATGGAGCAACCACCGGGCTATAAGGAGCCTCGCTTTCCTAATCACGTATGTCGTCTACGAAAGGCTATCTATGGTCTGAAGCAGGCTCCATTGGCCTGGTTTCAGCGCTTTAGCACCTTCTTGCTACAATTGGGTTTTACTTCTAGTCGAGCCGACACTTCTCTCTTTGTTTTTGGTCGAGGATCGTCTCTTCTTTATCTTCTTCTTTATGTGGATGATATTATCCTCACCGGAAATGACAATGTCCTTCTCAAGCGATTCATCTCTCGTCTTCAACGTGGATTTGCTCTTAAAGACTTGGGGTGATTAAACTACTTCTTGGGTCTAGAAGTGACATATGCACCTACTGGACTTGTTTTAAGCCAAGCTATATATGCTCGTGACATTCTTTCAGTGCTGAATTATTAGATTGTAAGCCGATTTCCACCCCGTTACCAGATGGGATTGTTTTGTCTCGTAATGGAGATCCTTTTTCTGATCCCACTCTTTATCGTTCTTTAGTTGGTGCATTACAATATTTGACTATCACTCGCCCTGACCTCTCCTACGCTGTGAATCTTGTTAGTCAGTTTCTTCAGCAGCCAACTATTGATCATTTTCTTGCTGTGAAACGTATTCTTCGTTATGTCAAGGGTACAATTCATTATGGACTTCATTTTTCTCGAAGTTCTGAATCCACTATAATAGGCTTTTCTGATGCTGATTGGGCTCGTTATACTGATACTCGTCGCTCGATGTATGGCTTCTCCATCTTCATTGGCAACAATTTGATCTCTTGGAGTGCGAAAAAGAAACCCACTGTTGCTCATTCCAGCTGTGAATCCGAATACCGAGCATTAGCACATGCCGCTGCAGACATTATATGGGTGGTATCCTTACTTCGAGAGCTGCATGCTTTGCCTTCTGCATGTCCCACACTTTTGTGTGATAATCGTAGTGCGGTTTTTTGGAGTCAAAATCCAGTAGCACATAAGCGTGCTAAATATCTTGATCTAGACTATTACTTCGTTCGTGAGTTAGTTTCCTCCGGTAAGTTGCACACTCAATTTGTGCCGACTCATCTCCAACTTGCAGATATCTTCAGCAAGAGTCTAGCGTGGCCTCTTTTTGAAGCATTTTGATTCAAGCTTCGAGTTCGAGATAATCCCACTCTTCGCTTGCGGGGGGTGATAAGAAAGATATAGATAAATCCCCTTGATTGCTCTAAATATTATTAGATGGAAATTAGTGATTTCATTACCTTATTTATGTTTGTACATTGTATCTATATGTTGGTTGATTCTTTTATATCAAAATCATCTTGAGGTGATAATATTTTTTATATTATTGTCGAAATTTAAATTTCAGTTACCCCTCTCTTTCGTATTCCTAGATAGTTTGATATTTGTAAGGGACATTAGTACTAGATGTATTCACTACAAAACAAATTTCAAATCCACTTCGTAACAGAGGAGTTGTTACAAAATTTCTAAAGTGAACAGCCACTTATCTATAGTGGAGTATTTGGTGCCTTTATTGAAACCAGACAATTTTGAAAAACCTAACACAGTCGTGTAAATATTGGGAAAAGCAGGGTAAGTGGACAAATACTAGAAAGTCGAGGCATGCACTTCTATCACCGGGTTGAAATTGCCCTTCATTTTTTTAGGAAGGAACTAACTACCATTGCTAGTCGACCTACGTACATTATTAAATAACACTAATTATTTAATCATGTAGACTATGTAGAAGCCATGTGTACATAACGTATGTCTTTCAGATGTAATTTATTCAAAATTAAATCGAACAACTTTCTATTCTAGGTTTTACTCCCACCAAATTATTACGTGCAAAAACGGTATAAATATCTCTTGCTGATATGTATATTTATAATATATATAACACACGGATGAGTTCACAGGTTAGGCAATTGTGTCCAAGATTTTAAATAATATTTCTAAATCAGTGATGTTGTCCTAATGCCATGTAGAATTGAATCGCTCATATATTAATTAAAAACATATGATTGATACGATGTGGACAAAGAATAGGCTTCAACATCCATTTAGTGTTTTCTTATATTTAGTGGATGTTTGCAATTGCTTATCATAAGCACTTTTTATTTGTTTTTGCTTAAAGTTGAAAATAATTGCTTTTAAGCAAAAGTTGGTAGTTTTTGGTATCAATAATAAAAAAGCGAGATATATTTGGTAGTTTCGAAATTTATGGTGCTTTAAGCACCCAAAAGCATCTCAATAGATGCTTAAAAAAAACTGCTTAATTAAGCAGTTTAGTTGCTTAATTTCAGAGAAGTTGTTGCAGTAAGCAGATTTATCAAACAAAAAAAAAACGGTTTATGCTGCCAATAAGCAGATAAGTGCTTAAAATAAGAGTGAGTTTGCAAATGCTTATTATAAGCACTTTTTAGGGAGAACTATTTTTTTAGCCGAATGATATAGACGTATATGTTTTTTAGCCATCCATTTAAAAAAATAAGTTTTTTAGTCGATATACATACATTCTTACTTTTATCTATTTGTGGGACCCAAAACTTTTAACTTTTTACATGTGAAAATTAATTTCGGGTCCCCACACCCACCAACTCTTTACAAAATGAGTAATTTGTTGCACAGTTTTTATTAGAAGGGTTTGATCAGGCGACTTTTATAATCGATTACGATTAGTCTATTATGATAGTGGTTTCGATTAGTCAATTTTGTCTTTCATATTTTGCTTAGTCGATTTTGCTTAGTTGATTTTGATTAGTTGAGCATGTATAGTCGATTTTTTTAGTCGAGAGTACTAATATATCAAACTTTTAAAAAGAAAACATAAAACATATATTTAAAAAAATAGATAAAGGATAATTTTTTTGGATGGATGATGGCTTCCTTGTTGACCGGCGGCTCCCTACTCCTCTATCATTACGTTCCCTTTGTCCCTTTTCATCCTCCGTCAGTCCGCCTCATCTTGAGCCACGGAAAGCTGATCGGAGCGGGCTGGCTTCAGTATCCATTTGAGCCCGAGAATGATGTATATTTCTTCTGATTGAATGGGGACAAATTCATCAACTGTCATCTTTCCACTAGCCTCCTCGGTGACCTACTCACAAATGTTATCCTCATCTAAGGTAATGTGATATTGTTGGTCCAGAGACGAGTCTTCAGGCGAGGTGAATGCACCTAAGTACCAGTTTCAACTCGAACGCGAAAGTCAGTGTTTACTAAAGTTGCTCACTGAAGAATTCAGCTTGCCAAGTTAACTTTCAGATCGCGTGGGCAAAGTGGTTCGTTCTACTGAATCACGTCTACTGACTTCAGTCAGTGTACAGTAAACTCAGTATACGAATGTGTAACGGAAGTGTAGGCCCGAATTCTATCTTAATTTGAAAAACGTTTGTAATGAAAATCTGTTCAAGTTGTTCTGGTGCATTAATTCGGTTTTACTGAAAATCTGATTTATGCTTTGTAAATAGTTTTATGTAGTATGAACAGTAATCAATAAATAGTAAATGCACGGCGATTTTTAAAGTGGTCCGGATACGCAAGATCTTACGTCCACTGTCTTGAACAAAGCAGGAGGTCTTGAGTTTATTATACTGAGCAAGTCTCACTCGATCTATAAACTGGACAGACAGTCTACTTATAGTCGTAGTGACTTTACAATTTTCAAATACGGGATTTGAGTTTCTCCAACTAGAAGGAGTTCTTACAATAAGAACAGTTCAACAAAATATGACCTCCTTCGGTTTTCTAAGCGTCTGATCGGGTAAGCTTAGAATAGAGAATGAGAACTAGATGATCTCTAGAGAGAAGAACTAAGAGTGTTTGATCTGAGTTGTGAGTTCTTCGCTAAGTATGCTTTAAGTTTGCTTGAGTGCTTTGAGTTTCCGGTGTCTTCATCGCTTGAAGATCGATCACTATTTATAGTTGTGACTCGTGAAAAGATCTATTGGCGGAGACCTAGCCACGTGTTAAAACACAAGGAAAACGACTATCTTGAATTGGAACGTTACTATTGAGATTCTCTCTTTTTCAGTCTTGAGGGCAGCTTTGTGTTAGTGGAAGTACAGTGTTGGCAACTCCTCATTGGTCGAGGTTGAATGTTAGGTGAGGCTTATTCAAACTCCAAAACAGATCTTTGAGTCATCTTCATCTAATTCATCGAATGCTTTAACCGAGTTGTCCTCTACTAACATTCTTCTCGAGATGTTTAGCTTGTTGACCGATTCCTTCGATATTCGGTAAGTTATGAGCAACCATACTTAGTTCTTCGTTGTTGAATCCGACTAACTAAGAAGATAACACCTCACCGAGCTTATCGCCTACGAATTCTATCTAGTCTACTAAACTCCTAATATGTTGAACTTAATTAGACTATTACATTATAAGGTTTCATCACTTAGTTTGGGGTTTTAGGATCTTCAAATCTTATTATATTGAATCTCATCCCAATAATTTCCTCTTATTTGATGATGTCAAAACCTATTACAATCAATACAACTCATAAACTAAGGACAAACACATTGTAGGATAGATAATAAGCATGAATATGCGTGTGTGCTTTGATCACTGAGGTGATCAGTTGTGTTGAAAGGATAAAGGTAAACTCTGCGATAATGAGTAGTTGTCAAGACCAAAAGTGAAGCGATTTCATTAATAATTGTGAGAATTACATGTACATAAATCAACTAACAAAAAAATAAAATGTGAGACTACTCAGCTCCTCAGAGATGTGAACTGTTGTAGCTTCGCTTTGAAGTCTGCAGATTTCTCTTCTGGTAGGTCAACTACATAACCTCTGTATATGTCAGCTCTAAGTCGTTTGATGGCAACTTGATCGTTATTTGAGTTCCAATTCAGAGATTTTCTACTTAGAGCAATTTTAACTTCTTCCTCTATCTCCTTCGTGCAGATATTGCTTTCTAAAGTTATAGGAGGAGGTAAGACTCTGAACTCGGGTGCTTTCAGTGGGAGACCTTGACTTTCTAAGATTGTCATGACTTCAACATAGATATCGCATTCTGAGATCATCAGTATTTCAGCAAAGAGTTTGTCAGCATCAGATGATTTGTCAAATGTCTTATAGATGTGAAAACTCTTGATGAAGTCAATCTTAATGTTATCCCATTTCTGATTGAATTTCCAGGGTATCCATTCGTCGGTATGATGGTGAATAATGCTCTTCAGATGTGCTTTCCGAGCTCCTGGTCTGTAGAACTTAGACGTAGTGGGAATACTCCTGTCTTTCTTTGGAATTCCCTCTCTTGCTTCTTTCTTAGTTCTCAGCCTGAGTGCTTCAAGGTCAGCTAATCTCAGTCACTCTTTAGCTTCCTTGATCTGTCTAGCCTCAGCTGTAATATCAAGTCCTTTTTCACAACCACCTCATATCTGTTTCTGTTCAGCTTCTTTATCTTGGATCAGCTTCATGATAGGACCTTGATGTTCAGTTGTAGTCTCAGTCCTCGTTTCAGTTTCTGAGTCCTTCGCCTCGGTAGATTTCCACTTCAGAAATACTTAGGATTTTTCATCTTCCTTGGTTTTGCAGCTCCAAACATCCTTGGAACGACTGACCTCGTCCTCTTGGGTACGGCAGTTTTTATGTGAATGACTTTAGCTTTCTTTTTAGACTTTGCATTCTCTTCAGCTTGAAGTCTCCTAGCCATTTCTCGGGTATAGTTGTTCATCAGCATTCTTGAATTTTGGTGGAGGAGTAGGGGATCTGACGAGTCGTTTCTGTACTTAGTAATTTCTGGCCGAAAAGTGCTTCAATTGGCCAATCGGTGCACTCGCAGTGGTGATATATGCAGGTTTTAGGTGCTGACGTGGCATGACGACGAGGATAATATTTGGAAATATTTGATGACGAAAATGGCACGAAATTGATGATGTGGACGCGGATTTGTGAGGAGGGAAGTATCTTGAAGATATTTTGTGATGGATAAGGAAAGATATTATTTCCTTATCTAACCAAATCTTATTCCTTATCAAAGAGATATTTGATTTAACTTGGAGAGGAAGAAAAGGAGGAGTAGAAAAGAGAAGAAGTAGACGAGAATGAGGAGTCTTCGACCCTCCACTCCATACACGCCGTTACTCCCTTCCATTCCGAAAGAAATCTTAATCCACCGCCGATCATTTTCGCCGAACCGCCGAAGACCGCCGACCGCCGTTTCCATTTCGTGAAGATTTCCGACCTTCCGTAGTTATTAGTTGAAGAAGAAACACTCTTTTAATTTCTGTTGGTTTGATTGCTTTTAAATTCGGAATTTGAATTCTTGTTTTTAATTTCATTCGTAGTTAATCGTTTGAGTAGGAACATCGAATTTACGTTGAAACTCTTTTTCTATTTTAATTCAAGTTTTAGTTTAATTTCGTGGGTTAAATTATTATGTGAATTCGTGCTTTAATTGTTTTGTATTTCGTTCATGCTAGATCTAAGGTTATTCATGTTTAAGTTTCTGTACTATAAACTGTCCCAGTTGCTCAACCGAAGCGTTTGCATGAGTAGCTAAGTCTTTTAGGGTCTGGTAGAATGTAAATACACACGTGAACAGTACATGAGGCTTAGGTTCGAATAATTAATCAAGAGGGTTTCGGGTTAGTTCTGAATTAATTAATCTGACTAGTAATTTAGGTCTGATCACCCTGGGTTACGTAGTCTGTAGCTAACTTAGTACTTCCATCGTTTCTCGTGGAATAAGGCTAGGTAAGTAGCGAAATTATTCATTAGAATAATTTGATTAAACCGATAGGAAACTATTTGATGCTCAACATACGAGTAGGCTCTTATACTAGGCTTCCTTAGTTCGATAAAGCTGTCTAGTTATTAAATCTATGGAAATATATCCATGAGAGATAAAATGCCCCAAAAGCTTTTAAGATTTTGTGAAATTTTCGATGTATGGGGTATGGATTTCATGGGTCCGTTTCCTAAATCAAATGGGGACGTGTATATTCTACTTGTCGTTGATTATGTTTCTAAGTGGGTCGAGGCAAAAGCTATCAAGACTAATGATTCTAAAGTGGTTGCAGGATCTTTTCGTACTAAAATCTTTTGCAGATTCGGTGTACCCAAGGCCATAATAAGAGACCAAGGCACGCACTTTTGCAACCACACCATAGAGTCATTAATGAAGAAGTATGGAGTAGCTCACCGGGTCTCTACCGCTTACCATCCTCAATCGAATGGGGAAGTCAAGTGTCTAATCGAGAAATGAAAGCTATATTGGAGAAGACAGTCAATCCATCAAGGAAGGATTGGAGTACGAGGATGGATGACGCCTTATGGGCTTATCGGACAACATATAAAACTCCTCTCGGAATGTCTCCTTATACATTGATTTTTGGTAAGCTATGTCATCTGCCTGTGCAACTAGAGCACAAAGCTTGGTGGGCTGTCAATAAAATCAACATGGACCCAGCCGAATGTGCTAAGGAGCGAAAATATCAGCTTCAAGAGCTGGAGGATATTCGGATGGAGTCCTATGACGCGACAATGGCGATATAAAGATCGAACTAAGGCATGAAATGGTAAGAATGGAGAAATTTGAGCCGGGGCAACTTGTCTTCCTGTATCAATCACGCTCCGAATCATGCCGGGAAAGCTTAGGTCCAGATGGATTGGTCCGTTCTGAGTGCGCTCCGCTTGGCCAATCGTAATACAGAAGCTCAATTCTGACGAGGCTTTCACCGTCAATGGTCATCGCCTTAAAATCTACCATGTTGCCGCCATGATGGAAGATGTGGACGAGCAAGGCTTGTCCATTCCCTCTTACGTTTGACTCTTTGAAGAGGAGGTCTAGCCGAAGACTCTAAAGAGAGGCGCTATCGGGAGGCAACCCGCGTTTGCTACTTATTTCCATTTTTATGTTTCGTATTTTGATTTATTTTTGTCGTTTTTCTGCTTGGTGTTTTTCTTCTTATTTTTCAGATTTTTGGCTAAGGAAGAAAAAGAGCTTAAGTGTAAGGAGAAACAAATTGTTGTGGTAAATCTAGAAGAGAAGAAGTTTGGGGGACCAAATTGCAATTCCGGAAGACATAGAGGACCCAATTGAAGTTTCCAAAGTTCTTAAAGGGCTAATTTGCAAGAAGGAAGTTTTGTTGGGGCCAATTGCAATTTTTAAAGAATTGACGACTTAATTGCATAGAGGTGGGGGTCATTGTCTCAATTGTGCAAGTGGAGGGGTCAAATTGAAAAATTATCTACTATATAAGGGGAGAGATCTTGAAACCCTACCCACTTGACACTATTCAACTCCCCTTCTCTCTAAACTCACGCCTCCCTTCTCCCTCTCTCTCTAAGTTCTTCAACTTCCACCACCACAACTCTCTCAACTGTGCAACCAAGCCACGATGCCGCCGAAAAAGAAGTCTGGACTACGCGCTTCCGCCCGTTGTTTCGCCGCCTACCGAGACGACCCAGAGACACAGCATCGCCGCGATGGCACTGCTGCCACTGCCCAAGCCGTCGTCCCCTTTCAACAAGTTCCTTTCGCCGAGGCCGAAGTCTCACCGCCACCGACGTTTACGTATGATCCGGAGCTGGAGGAAGATCCACACAACCAATATTCTCACTTTGTCACGGAATCATCTTCTCCTCCAAAACCGCCAAGGAGACGGTTACGTAGTTCCGTGGGTGTTCGTATCCAAGAGTCGATTCAACCGCTGAGAGCAATTGTAACCGAAGACACGCCCGAGGTAAGCCCCGAGTAGTCTCCCAAGCCTACGCCGCCATCGTCTCTGCCTCGCCGTTCTCGTGCACGCCGATCGTCCATCCGATACCCCCCGACGAAGCATCGTCCTCCTAACCACCTCGTTCTCCTCAAACGGTGTATGCGTGGTTGCCCTTTGTCGATGAAGAGCGAGTATCTCAACCGGTACCGCCGCCGCACTTACACTGTGTCATTAATTGGATGGAGAATTTACGTGGAGACTTGCCGAGTGAAGAGCAAGACTCGAACTACGTGTCCGACGACCACGACGGAATATACGAGGGCTACTTCAATTGGAGCGGCCTTTCTCTAGTCGACTCCGACTCCTCATCCGCCTTCCCGCAAGATAATGTGTATGGTAACCGTACCATAATTCATTTGGACACGCCCGAAACCGTTGCCGCCCTCTCTCGTTTCGAGATCGAGTACTTGGACGATCGAAACATGGAGCGTGAAGGAAAGGAGTACCGGAGCGGACGACTTATCGACCGCGAATTTCTACACCGAACGGGTAATATCATTCTTTTCTTTACTTATTTTGATCGTATTGGTTGGTCTTGGTTGTTGGAATCACATCAGTACACTTGCTATAAGGAATTGGCTAGAGAGTTCTTTAATACATTCCATTTCGAGCATGATAAAGATTTGTATGTGCCATGCATCGCATTTCGCTTGTTTGGAAACCACTATCATCTCTCTTTGGCCGAATGGAGTGCTCGGCTAGGCATAACTACTTTTGATCATTTCCTTGAGTTAAGGTATGAAATAGGTGCCCATTGTTTGCCGAATAAGGATCCTCAATACATCGGATCAATCAATGCGTGGCGGCTTTTAGCCCCGAGTGATCTGGAGGATTTTCAATCATCGGGTTCGTATGTTTGCTACATTGAGTATCCGGCTCTCCTCCTTTGCCATCAATACATTGTCCATAACCTAACCGGTAAGAGTACGGCCTTTGATAAGGTGACGACTAATGAACTCTATTTCTTATGGTGTATGCATGTCGGCCGAAAGGTCAACTTAGGGTTTTGGATTGCAAAGAACATGTTCATCATTGCTAGTCACACCGCACACCACCTCACGTTGTGCCACTTGCTTGCTTCGTTCATTGAACGTAATTTTGTGATCTATGATGTTTAGCACTTGAGTCGTGTGCCCCCTCCCACTTTGCTTGATATGTCTTTGTTGCGACATTCTCGCTTAGTGTATGAACTGCCTAACCGGGACATCCAGTTTTATCCACTGGGACCTTGTGTCTCGAGTGCGTCTTCCGGTGTAGGTGGAGATTCCGTGGAGTTGTTGCGCACCGACCTCAATTCCTTGGGGACGCCGAGTTAACCGCTTGCACCGCACCGTGATGAGCCGGGCCGCCTCACTTGCCCAAGCGAGGCGCCAAGTAACTTTTCTCCCCAATTTTTGTTTTTTTTTTGTTTTTGTTTTTGTTTTCTATTTTGAGTCAGTTTTTGTGAGTCTTTTGTGCCCTTACACTTGATAGGGTTCAAGTGTCAGGAGGGGATGTTTATTTTCTTTTGTTTCTTTTGTCTTTTGTTTTAGTTTGTTCTTACACTTGATAGGGATCAAGTGTTAAGGAGGGTGTTTTGTATTTATTTTGTCATGCCTTCTCTCTTTGTTTTGTCTTTTCTTCTTGCTCGAGGGCAAGAAAGTTTTAAGTGTAAGGAGAGGGGTATTTTGTGTCAAAGCATGCCAAAATTTTCGATTTTTGAAGTGTGATTTTCTATGCTCAAGCATGTCTTATTTGTGCTTTTATGTTTCAATATGCTTATTTGAAGACTTTGTGAATAGTAGATCTCGACACATATGTGTATGTAATTTGAGATGAGGAAAACTAAACTTTGTTGGATCAAAATTTTATAAACCACTCACTTATATTAATTTGAGCCTTAAAGTAGGACACTTCCTACTATTTCTTTTGAGAGTGCTTATCCGCAAAATCGCAATATGTTTGAGTCACTTGTGATAAATGATAGAAGGCACTAGGAACTTTTAGCCACACGACCACGACAAAAATATTTCCTACCCTAAATTATCCCCTAGTGAGCCAAAATTGAGCCTTGACCGATTCTTTGATTTGAGTTAGTAAAATATTAGCCAAGGCCTTTTAAACTTTCTTTTGACTCATGTTATTGCGTGTCTTATAAACTTTCTTATGCATAATAGTTGTTGTTTAGAGGATTGTTACATATGTCCTCCGCCTGCCCAATCAAGACGTTCTGCGAAATTCTATAAGCCGAAAGTTTGAATGTATAAGCGCTAACGAAAAGCGAGAATATAAGTGGTCTGATTGCCCAGTTGAGACAGTCTGAACCCAGAATGTTGGAAAAAAAGAAAACAAATTTGCCATGAAAAATACATATGAAATATTCAGAAAAAAAAAAAAGAGATGTGGCAGAAAAAAAAAGAAAAAAATGGGTACATAGAATAATTGTAGCATTTGTGCGAAATTGTTAAGTGGTGGGATGTTTTGAAATTCTGTATTGATTGCACAAGTGAGTTTGACATGCATAACATTGAATTGTAATTTTGATGGAGCTTAGTACCCCTAGGACCCTTACCAACATTAATTTGTCTAAGTCCTAAGCCCCATTACAACCAAATGAGAAAAACCTCCTTGATATTGCTATTGTGACGATCTCTTATCGTGATTGCGTAGATTTATTTTCTTGAGTGGCTTGAACCGGACCTAGACTAGTTGAGTGATGAGAGAACCTTGAGGAGATCCACATTGTTTAGATTTTGACCAAGTTGATATATGTGTGCTTAGTTTCAAAATTTGCGTTGTCTACTTGCTTGATGAGATCATATTTGCATGAGTTGATTTGCTTGGCTAGTTAATTGGTGTTGAGATTTTCGAATTGATTGGTGCTGCTTCATGTCGTCGTTTTTCATGTTTTTGTTTTGAGTCCGTGTGTTTATTTTGTGTCTTAGTTTTTTCCGTGTCATTATGTCCTTGTTATGTCGTGTCTTTGTTTGCCTTGAGTCTTTTATTTTGTGTTTTGTATCTTGGGGATTGGCCGAAATGAATAAGTACTTATCTTTTGTTTCTTCTTATACTCGAGGGCGAGTATAAATCAAGTGTAAGGATATTTGATGAGTCGTTTCTATACTTAGTAATTTCTGGCCGAAAAGTGCTTCAATTGGCCAACCGGTGTACTCGCAGTGGTGAAAAATGCAGGTTTTAGGTGTTGACGTGACATGATGACGAGGACAATATTTGGCAATGTTTGATGACGAAAAGGGCACGAAATTGATGACGTGGACGCGGATTTGTGAGGATGGAAGTATCTTGAAGATATTTTATGATGGATAAGGAAAGATATTATTTCCTTATATATCCAAATCATTTTCCTTATCAAAGAGATATTTGACCTAACTTGGAGAGGAAGAAAAGGAGGAGTATAAAAGAGAAGAAGTAGACGAGAATGAGGAGTCTTCGACCCTCCACTCCATACACGTCGTTACTCCCTTCCATTCCGAAAGAAATCCTAATCCACCGCCGATCCTTTCCGCCGAACCGCCGAAGACCAACGACCGCCGTTTCCATTTCGTGAAGATTTTCGACCTTCCGTAGTTATTAGTTGAAGAATAAACACTCTTTTAATTTCTGTTTGTTTGATTGCTTTTAAATTTGGAATTTGAATTCTTGTTTTTAATTTCATTTGTAGTTAATCGTTTGAGTAGGAACATCGAATTTACGTTTAAACTCTATTTCTATTTTAATTCAAGTTTTAATTTAATTTCGTAGGTTAAATTATTTTGTTAATTCGTGCTTTAATTGTTTTATATTTCGTTCATGCTAGATCTAGGGTTATTCATGTTTAAGTTTATGTTTTGTAAACTGTCCCAGTTGTCCAACCGAAGCGTCTGCATGAGTAGCTAACTCTTTTAGGGTCCGGCAGAATGTAAATACACACGTGAACAGTACATGAGGCTTAGGTTCGAATAATTAATCAAGAGGGTTTCGGGTTAGTTCTGAATTAATTAATCTGACTAGTAATTTAGGTCTGATCACCCTAGGTTGCGCAGAATGTATCTAACTTAGTACTTCCATCGTTTCTCGTGGAACAAGGCTAGGTAAGTAGCGAAATTATTCATTAGAATAATTGGATTAAACTGATAGGAGACTATTAGATGCCCAACATACGAGTAGGCTCCTATACTAGGCTCCCTTAGTTCGATAAAGTTGTCTAGTTATTAAATCTATTGATTGTCCAACAACGTAGGTTGTAGATAGATTAGGGAAGTAGCTGTTTCGATGCCCAACATGGCGGTTACCGACTAAGTAAGTGGGAGTGAGTGGGTTACTCCTTACCTGACTCGGAGTCCTGAATATCACCTTGATCAATGATTATCACAAGTGTCTCTGCTTAGTTGACCAATTTCCTTTTCTTTGTTGGTTCAGGACGTGGCTCCTGAGATGGTGCTGAACACTTATCGTGAAGGCCACGTCCGATCAATTTTTCAGTTGCTGCTTTCGTCTGAAATTTTACAAGCTTCTTGTCGAACAATCTGGAGTCAGCAAACATGACTCGTCCGACACACATATCCTCGATCATAATGGATACTAGAGAATTTTTCCAATAGGATTCAGCTTCAGTGATCCATACATATCGATGAACTCAACTAGACTATTACATTATAAGGTTTCATCAATCTAGGGGTTTTGGATCTTCAAATCTTATCATACTGAATCTCATTCCCAACAGGTATGGCTCTAATTTCATAGTTGTGATCCCTGAGATGGGCAACAAAATGGCCGAAGTGAAGTTTCAACTTATGGAGTAATTAGAAAAGTAGTCGACCATCCCAACCATCATCCAATCTTTTCGGCTACGTTAGACTTTAGTGAAATAGCACCGGGAGTGAGGGCTAATGTGGGAGAGTGGGAGTTAGAGTGGGATGCATGGCATCATGTCTGCTCAATGAACCAACTCCCTTTGTTGTGTTGCCACATCATGAAGATCTTGCTGCAAGGTCATGATCTCATCCTGCATGCGACTGATTGTACGTTCAAGCTATTGAAGAAAGTTGAACCTCATTTTTTGAAGATTGAAGATTGAGTGTGATCTAAATTAAACAAAAAATATGGGTACTCATAGTGGGATTATGATTGCATTTAACCTCCGTCAAATCCAAGTCGGCTAGAGTAAATCAAATTGATGGAGAAAACATCATCATCGTGCATATCTTAGCGATGATCGAGAAGATTAACAAATTAAATGGTTGTTTCTTCTCAAATCAACGGTTTTGTGTAATGACCTTCACTATTACAACTTCTATCAAATTCTACTTAATACATTAGTTTAATACTCCCTCCATCCCGCCTGACTTGTCTTGTTTTCTTTTTTGGGTTGTCCCACTTGACTTGTCCTTTTTATTAAAATAGAAAATAATTACTCCCTCTGTCCCATAGATATAGTCCATTATATCTGATCAGGCCGTCCCACTATACTTGTCCGATTTCCTTTTTTGGCAACAAATTTATAACTTAAACTTAATTATATATAACCTAGCTAATCTAACTTAACTTAATTAAAAGACTTAACATTTACTACTATTACTAAAAACAAATACTATGATAACAAAAAAACATTTCTTATTCAATTCACTACCAAACCCTAAACATTTCTTGTTCTTGATATCTGCGCCGCTTCTACAAACTCCACTTCTTATTGAGGGAGTACTAGGAAAATGGACTACATCTATGGGATGGACGAAGTACTACACAAACTCCCACTTTTTCTTTGTGCGACATACCTCTCTACACAAAATCAACCACTCGTCTTGATCTTCGTGCGGGAAAGAAACAAGACAAGTCGGGCGGGACGAAGGGAGTGACTTAATCATGAACATACTAGGTTTATTGATTTTCGTTTAAATGAATAGTTGTTTGGATCGCCTAGTCACATTCAACCTTCTCACACTCCGTCTAGTCAGATTCCTCCTAGTCGCTTCGATATCATAGTCACTTCGATCGCCTAGTGGCCTAGATCGTCTAGCCCTAGTCGTCTAGATCACCTAGATAAGACTAACCCTCCAAACCCTAAACCTTCAAACCCTCCAACCCTCCAAACCCTCTGAACCCCAAACCTTATATATCCTAAACATTTACACATAGTTAACATTATAAGAAGCTATGATTTATAATGTAAAAGTAATAGGAAAAGTATACGATATGTAGATTATGTATAATTATATGTCTTTAGTAATTTAAAAATACAACTAATATTGTCATAAAAGTGTACTCAAAGTTGTCACTAAGAGATCTATTTGAAATACTTATGTATATGCATTTAAATAATTAAAATTCAAATAATAATTATTAAACACTTGATACGTCATTATACATTTATCATGTTTACAAGAATTTGTCAAACACTAAAAAATTGAATAAGCAGATAAGTGCTAAATATAAACATTCAAACACCCCTTAATATAAAAAATAATTGCTTTTAAGCAAAAAATATGGAATTGTTGGAATTGATATAAAAAACCACATTTTTTTATAGTTTCGGAAATTATGGTGCTTTTAGCACTAAAGGCATCTCCACTACTGCTTAATTGAGTGGATTAGCTGCTTAATTTTAAAGAAGTTATCAGAGTAAGCATATTTTAATTCCAAACACTAAAAAACTGTTTATGCAGTCATTAAGCAGACAAGTGCTTAATATAAGCAATTGCAAACACCCCTTAATGTTAAAAAAAATAATTATTAAGCAAAAGTATGGAGTTTTTAGAATTAACATAAAAAAGCATATATATATATATATATATATATATATATATATATATATATATTAGTTATGGAAATTTTGGTGCTTTAAACACCAAATAATCTCAACAAACGTTTAAAAGAAATTGCTTAATTTTAGATAAGCTAACGGAAAAGGCAGGATTTGCAAACATTTAAAAACTATTTATGTGGTCAAAAAGCAGATAAGTGATTAAAATAAGCATTATCAAACACACCCTAAAAATAAGAATAAGTTTTTGCAATCACACCCTTAAAATAAAAATAATCTCTTGCAAACACACTATACACACATTATTAATTGAGCTAGTCTCCAAATCCAAATCATTTGTAAATAACAATGAAAACGAGAAGGTTGATGGAAAAGCAAAGAAAAATTTAGAAAGATTTCACGTGGGGTCGAACTCACAAAATTTTTGTCTTACTTAGTGTATGAACCTGACATTTAATAATATTTGTAAATATATAATTTATATCTTTATTTCATTTTGAAATCTTAATTATAAAATCCACAATTAGATGAATAATTTATTGATAGATATGTTAAAATCTGCTAACCATCATCCATATCAATTTTTGAGTAAAGAATAAAAAAAGTATCTTTTATCAAATACATTAAAATATCCGAAATTTTTTTATAATAGTATACTTTAATTTTAGGCAAATTGAATTTTTTAGTCCCCAAAGTATGGTCTTTTGGCCAATTTGGTCCCTTATTTATTTTTTTTAGTTATTTGGTCCTCAAACTATGAAATTTTGGCCAATTTGGTCCTTCCGTTTTGTTGGGTGATGATTCTATCCTCAGCACTGTAATACTTAGTGGGAAATGATTCTATCTTCCGTACTGATACGCGCTCAGTAGGCTTATGCTCTAAGTGAATCTATGAAGATTTGAAGATCCCAAAACCCTATCTTGATTGGTGAACCATTTCATTGTAATTGTATGTCTCTGAGGGTTCAGACTCAGTAGACACTCTGCTCTGGTTCAGGCGTTCGGTAGATTATCGGCCTCGGCACCGGATGTAGAAGACTCGGTAGATACTTGGACTCGGCGGGAGCAAAGATATGCGAATAGAGTCGTAGAACCGAACTCGGCGAGAGTAGTTCATCGTACTCGGGCTGATCTTCGGTAAAGCCATCTCGAAGCATATTTGCTACCGAATCGAAGATCGACTCGGCAACGGCCGGACGGTCTTACGAACCTGTCGAGATCTTTTGAATGACAATCGGCATAGTCAAATACGAGGAAGAGAGAAGTCAACTTCGGTATGCCTCGAAGTTTGTTCTGTCTCAACTGCTTTGTAAACCTCGACGAATGACAAGCAGACACCTGTCCGATACCTACTAAAGCTGCAAGTCAACAAATTTCCGGAAAAGGAGGGAAAGGACACTGTCACTCTACTTCAAAAGAGCCGTTAGCTACCAAAAGAGTGAGATAAAGGGATCATCGTCTCCAACGGATCTTTCCTAATCTCTTCTCTATAAATAGAGGGATGATTCAAGATTTGAAGCTCACAACGAAAAACGAAAACACGAGAACACAAAAAAAAAGAGAACATTCAAACGAGCAAAACCGAAAAGCCCTAAGTCTTCCGCAAGAACTTGAAGAACACTTCTCCGGCGAAAGACTACAATCTGGCTCTTAGGGAGCCAAGCTGAACCGATATACAAATCCTCTAGTATCCAAACGACGTTACACGAACTTAAAGCTTAACTCAGCCGTTCATCGTTCTAGAAGCAACACTCTCGTTCCCTGTCCCTCTAACCCTAAGCTCAACCGATCATATCCATAGCTTAGACGAAGGAGTTCATCCTTGAACCTGATCCTTATTGTAAAAGGACTCCTTCATAGTTGGAGAGTTAGTAAAACGCTTGATTGATACCTTTGTAACCGAGACTTGCTCGCATAAATTTCAAGACGCGGCTTTGTCCCCGTGTACAAGCCGACCGAGACTAACTCGGTATAATAAATAGCCTCCTGATCTTTCGGGACAGTGGACGTAGGAACCTGTGTATCCGAACCACTTTAAAAATCTATGTGTCTCTCGCTTGCTCTCTTATTTACTGTTGCATTGATTTTAACTGTTCATACTGAAAATTATCCTTTAAAATCATTCAACTAAGTTTCAACGATCTTAACTGCTTATTCTTCTGAACTGAAACTATTTTGATAAAACGTTTTCCACTCAACTGTTTTGGGCCTACACATTTCCGCACCACTGAACTCCACTTGAAGATACTGAATTCTGACTCAGTCAGTTAGCAGGTCTCAGTAGAGTCAGTATCTCTTTGCCTAACACGATTCGAAACGGTACTGCAGTGCCGCCGAATTCATTCAGTACGACACCATCCTGAATAGGGTTGTTCGTGTTTCAAGTTGAGAAATCGGTTTCAGGTGTATTCACCCCCCCCCCCTCTACACCTGAATGTGCTCTCGGGACCAACATTTGGTATCAGAGCAAGAGTTCTATAAGACTCTTGTTATCTTGAAACTGGTCTACTTGAACGGATCCGGAAAAACGTTTTCACAGCATATCATTCTACACTCATATCATTATTCATCATGACTGATATGTCAAGTATAAGGATGGTACCCATGTTCTCAGTAGAGAACTATGGTGTATGGCGGGTCAGAATGGAGGCTCATCTGACCTCCCTTCACGACAGCATGACTGAAGTACTTGAGGAAGGACCTATCATTCCTATGATAGATAGTGTCGTAACTCAGGATCAAACAGCTGGAGGAGGAATGGTGACCGGAAAGAAGATTCCCAAGGACAGAAGTCTCTTCACCCCTGAGGAGAAGAAACTTCATAACTTAGACCGATTCGCCAGGAATGCCATACTAACCACCTTAAGTGATTCTTATCTCGGCAGGGTTCAAGAATGCAAGACAGCTAAGGAACTCTGGGATGCTCTAGCGCTAGTGAGTCGGGGGACTCAGAAGATCAAATCCAACAAACTTGCGCTGGAACTCCAAAAGCTGGAGAGTTTGTCTCTCATGCCCGAGAGACACCATAGAAGATCTCGGCGTCGGATTCACGAATCCGATGAACTCCATCAACGGGCCGGGAAAGATATTCTCCAACCGAGAAATGAATCTCAAAATACCGAGGGCACGCGCACTGGTCATTAGACTCCTTTTGCTACATTATTACGACATTCGACTTAGATATTGTTACTCCCGACCATATCTTTTCATAACTTCAAGCGAGAGGAATTCGAGTTTGACGGACCTCAACGAAAGCGGCGAGTGAAGGCGACACCAAAATTGACCATGCCTTTAAAGCATCGGTCGGCCACGGCGTCTCTGCGTCGAGTAAGACCGAACCTTCACTCAACGACATACAAGAAGGAAGTCTCGCTCGAAGTACGCACTTGCTTGCCGTAAAATATCGAGAAGGAAAAGGAGCGGCGCAGAAAAGTGACTAAAGCCTATCGAGAATCGAGAGGTAAGTCTGAATACACGCCTAAACGCACTCCTGACTCGCATACTTCTGAATGCAAAAGAGGGATGACTCAGCTCCATCAAAAGACAGCGAAAGCAAAGAAGAAAGAGTCATTGCCGCTACAATCGCAAGAAGCCGGGATACTATCGCATATGGTGTCCCGAGCTCGAGTAGTGCTTGAACGAGCAGCACGAAAAGCAAGGAGAGAGAAATTTGCCAAGAAGAGACAAGCATACATAGCTGGTGAACTCTCAGACGACTCAAAAGAATTCAACTCCTTCATGGATTCATCCGATGATGAAGCAGCTTTCATGGCCCTAGAGCTTGAAGCTGAAGAAACTGCTGAAAAGTGTCTAATGGCAGGAAAAGAGGATGAGGTAAACTCTCATGAACTATTTAACTCTCCTTCACACTGCACACACGACACAGTTTCAGGAGCAGACGAGAATCTGGATGTCAGTACAGCTTATGAAGAACTTCTAGACGAACAGATTCAGATGAGTCTGCAGCTCAGTAAGACTCTTCAGGAGTTGGATACCCTGAAAGTGGAAAATCAGAGACTTTCTCAGGAGAGTCAGGTTGCTACTGATTCTGAAGGACTTGTGTTGAGACTCAGGGAGGAGATAAACTCTCCGATGGCCAAGTCTCGAGCATCAAGAAGATCGAGATCTCGGTTCGACCAAGGACTTAACTCGAAAGATCTTGAACTAAGTCTACCGAAGCAACAACTATCGGGACTTCGGACCGAGCACGACACATCTGAAGAAAAGTGATGATGTGCGGAGGAACCCGATGACGAGCGGTACATGGGCGGCGAAAAGAAGGCTGGAGGCTATGCTAGCAAGCAACAAGCCCAAGCACCGCAAGGAAGGACTTGGTTTCGGCCCAAGGTGCTTCCTCATCTCGCCCCCGTACACTCGGAAGTGCGACTTTGCGATAGGTTTGTTCGAGGGGAGACAATCAATGCAAACATACTTGAACCCTCTAGCCAAGAACAAACAAAAGATGAAGGCACCTCATCCTACACATCGGCATTCCGTCCAAAAGATCGGCACCAAAACACCCCGGTTCGGTCAAGGGGAACCGAGCAAGCCAAAGTGGGCCGATCGGTATGGACCTCCTCGGTGACACATCCTGCTCGCAGTATGGGTCATACTATTATGATCCTATAGTCGAAAAGGATCCAAGAGTCGAAGAAGAAGAAAATCGCACAAAAGGCAAAGGTCGGCAGTCCACCAACTCGGAAGATCCGGACTCCCGAACCGGAAAAGCCTAAGAAGTCGGTATCGACCGGTCCGGTGGTCAAATACGTTGACTCAAGTGGAAAGAAGTTATGCGAGACCACCGGGGTCGTAAGATAAATATGGGTTACTAAAACTAACATCTAAGGACCCAAAATCAAAATAAAGGTTACCCGAATATAATTGCGTTTTTGCGGGTGCACAAAGACCCATGGTATGTGGACGGCGGATGCTCACGACACATGACATATCAAAAGAGTCTGGCAAGAATTATATCCCCTGAAGAAGGACCCGTGAATTGAGTTTGGAGAAAATGTTAAAGGCTACACAAGAGGATTTGGAACACTCAACATTGGAACTGCCAAAGTTCCAAGAGTATCATATGTTGAAGGACTTCAGCACAACCTTCTCTCTGTTAGTCAATTTTGTGATAACTCGAATAGAGTGATATTTGATGCCGGTTTTATGTGATGTCATTGATAAATCCACGGGGAAAACGGTGCTATCGGGTTCGCGCAAGAAGAATATCTATGTAGGCGACTAGAACTCAGTGAACACGGAAGCTTGTTTGTTAGCGAAGAACGACAACCGAACGGGGTGGGCGTGGCACGAGGGAGACTCGGCCATCTCAACTTCAAGACGCTTAACAAACTAGCAAGAAACACTCTAGCAAGAGGACCGCCGAATGAAGTATTCGAGCAAAGACACTCGGTGTGAAGCATGTCCGAAGGGAAAGCAAACAAGGAATCAAAATCCACTGTTCCATCTCCTTCCAGCGATGGAATCCTTCGGCTACTACATATGGATTTGTTCGGTCCGGTCTCTCCGGTGACGATCGGAGGCAAGAAATATGCTTTAGTGGTCATCGATGACTACTCGGGCTATACTTGGGTCATATTCATTGCCAACAAGTCCGACGTCAAAACGAGTTACCAAGGCTTCGAAAAGGCTCAGTGTCGAGAAGAACACCAAAATTGTCAAAATTCGTTCTGACAGAGGAACTGAGTTCCTTAATTCTATGATGGAGGAGTTCTACAAACCAGAAGGAATAGAGCATGAGACATCGGCTGCTCGCACACCTCGGCAAAATGGAGTTGCTGAACGAAAGAACGAGAACTCTCAAAGAAGCGGCTAGAACTCTACTCGCGACTCGGGGCTCCCGGCCAAATGCAGGCGAAGCCACCGATGCGCTTGTTACACTTAGAACCGATCTCTACCGACAAAGCAACATAAGAGAACACCATATGAACTATGGTACGGCAGGAAACCTTCTCTATCCTATTTCCATATTTTTGGGTGCTCGTGCTTTATCCACAATAATGGGAAAGATCAGCTGAAAACTTTTGATAGCAAGTCGAGATCGGGGAGTATTCTTAGGATACTCTTGGGTCGACAAAGCTTTCGAGTATTCAACTATCGAACCCTTTGCGTGGAGGAAAGCCCTCATGTTGTTTTTAATGAATTTGCTGCGAAAGACAAGAGCAATAACTCTAATTCTGAATCTGAGGACATCAGTAAGCAGCTACAAGATATAAGCTTAAAAGACAAAGTCAAAAAGATTCAGCTATATTGGGATGATGATTCAGATGAGGAAGCTGAAGACAAATCTACCGAATCTCAACCGGCGGTAAATGTAGGCGAGCCGATTGATTCTCTCGAATAGAATCAATCCCGGGTAACTCAGTCGATGAAGAAACCCCGGAGGTAACCGAGACCACTACCGAGAATAACAACTCGGGGGAACATCTATTAATGTTCCCGAGTCGAATGCCCCCGAACACGGTGACTCGGTAGATCACACTCTCATTCTTGAAATGCTTCAATCTCGAGAATAGTACAACTCGAAATGCCTAACTCGCCTACTATCTCGTGTTGAACAAATTTCGGATGAAGAAGCTGAAACATCGTAGATCGTGGGCCGGACGCTCACACTGCTGATCCCGATTATTGGAGATCCATCGGCAAGAGTAAAGACAAGATCCGATTCTGTCAAGGAGAAAGCGCATTATATTCCTGCTTCTTGTCTACTGACGAACCTCGGACGATTGAGGATGCACTCAAAGATGCTGACTGGATCATAGCTATGCAGGAGGAGCTGAATCAGTTCACGAGAAACGACGTTTGGGAGCTTGTTGATAGACCCCGGCATCAACATGTTATTGGAACAAAGCGGGATGAAAATAACGTCATAGTAAGGAACAAAGCAAGACTCGTGGCAAAAGGCTACTGTCAAGCTGAGGGAATAGATTTCGATGAGACCTTCGCTCCAATTGTAAGATTGGAGGCAATTAGACTATTCCTGGCCTACGCAACACATCAAAGATTCAGAGTCTATCAAATGGATGTGAAGTCTGCGTTCTCGAACGGCGTCGAAAGAAGAAGTCTACGTGGAACAACCGCCCGGCTTTCAGCAGGGACATCAGGTTTATAGACTCAGAAAGGCTCTGTAAGGGTTAAAACAAGCACCCAGGGCTTGGTACGATACCCTATCTGAGTTTCTTCTTCAGAAAGGTTTTCGAAAAGGCACGATGGACCGCACTCTATTCGAAGCATTCGATCCGGAAGACGATCTACTACTTGTGTAGATCTATGTAGATGACATTATATTTGGATCTAAGAATGTCATCATGTGCCAACAATTTGAAAAGATGATGAAGGACAAATTCGAGATGTCAATGATGGGAGAAATGAACTACTTCCTCGGTTTCCAAGTCAAATAATCTGAAAAAGGGACGTTCATTAATCAAGGCAAATACACTCGAGACCTCATCAAAAGATTCGGTTGCACATCCGGCAAACCTATCAAGATCCCGATGAACACAAACATGAAAATTGATCTTGATAAGGAGGGAGTATCAGTAGACCAAACTGAATTTCGTGCTATAATTGGTTATTTAATATATTTAACAGCTACTCGTCCTGACATAACTTATGATGTAGGTGTCTGTGCTCGATTTCAGGCGAATCCAAAGCAGAGTCACATGGACTCAGCAAAGAAGATTCTCCGCTATCTCAGAGGAACACCTGACATGGGTTTATGGTATCCAGCTGATGATAATATAGAACTAACTGGTTACTCATATGCTGACTATGCAGGGTGTAGAATTGACCGAAAGTCAACTTTAGGAACGTGTCAGTTCCTTGGAAGTAAGCTGATCTTATGGTTTTCAAAGAAACAGCACTCAGTAGCCACGTCAACTACTGAAGCTGAATACATGGCTGCCGGAAGTTGCTGTGCCCAAATCCTTTGGCTGAGACAGCAGCTACGTGACTATGATGTTATTCAGAATGAAGTGTCAATCTTCTGCGACAGTACCAGTGCTATTGCAATCACTCAGAACCCTGTACTTCACACAAGATGCAAGCACGTGGACATCAGACATCACTTCATTCGTAACCATGTCGAAAAGAAGGATATCAGGATGGAAAAGATCCATACTGACAGACAAAGGGCTGATATACTGACCAAGCCTCTAGGCGAATCCGGATTCGAGAGAACTTTCGGTAGAGCTAGGTCTGCTGGACCCTACTCGACTCCGGTCGATAAGAGATTTCGGGGAGAGGAGCATTCAGTAAGGGGGAATTGTTCACTCTCGGTACGAGTAAATTCAGTATGTAGAGACTCAGCAACCATCTACACGAGGTATCAGCTGACTACGATGTTCAGCTGACAGGTTTGCGTATCTCTACTCAGTAGTAACTAATAGAACTGTAATATGCATTTATCGCTCAAAATCAGCATCATATTTAATATCTCAAGGATTGTCATTTAATATTAACGACTTACATTTAATGCATGACATTCCATGCATAAGTATGCTGAACTCTGCCACGCATTTAATGCATGTCGTATCATAGTTAATACTTAGGCAAGTTACAACTGGCTTTTGACTTAGGCGGCTTTGTGATCATTACCTATAATATGCTATTTAATCTTGACCGTTTATCTCTTAAAGCAAGTTTAAACTCGGCCATTGATCGATAACTCTTCATCTTCACGTAGATATATATTTTCGATCATATCTTAGAAACCGCCATTAGCATACTTTACTCCGAAAAATCTGAGATCTTTCTAGCAAACCCTAATTGCACATTTCTTAAACGCTCAATTTTTTTTCATTGGTATGATTATTAGATCAGTCACGATAACCTTCTTTTTCAGCATCGGTATACTAACTATTTTATTAAACTCGATACTGATGAATTCTTCTTATGACAGATATAATGGCGAGTTCAAACGTCTCAGTAACCGCTCCCTCAAACATGAAGGAGATTCTTGAAAAAGACCGTGTCTGGTGCGAACCAGTCATGGAGTTCGGTGCGTGTGATCTGGACTACATGGAAGAGATCTTCGACGCTCTTCGGGCATCTAGACTGGAGGGATTTCTCTCTAAGAAGCCGACGTTCTTCCTTCCCAGACAAGTTGCTGAGATCTACCTAA
The DNA here is from genome assembly GCA_028984105.1 of Lavandula angustifolia. Lineage (NCBI taxonomy): Eukaryota > Viridiplantae > Streptophyta > Magnoliopsida > Lamiales > Lamiaceae > Lavandula > Lavandula angustifolia. The sequence goes on from CM054817.1 coordinate 6,954,988, forward strand.
ACTCTGACTCAGTAGCTGGCGACGTCATTGGGAGATTCACTGTCCATACAATCGGCGAAGCCGCTGCGAATAAAGCGAGATGTCGATTAAAGAAGCTCGAGGATAAGCTTCAACCTACCGTCGAAGGTGTCGGCACCGTTGGGTACACCGATGATATGGTGGACGACTACCTATCGATATTCTCGCGGGAAGCCCACTGCGTTCGTAGCGCCTTCCCTAAGAACGTAATGTTGCCTCGATCCGCGCTCTAGCGTACATTGTTACGCGGCTGCCGACGAGCCAAGCCGGCTCATTCGATCAAGTCTCGATGCCCAAGATACATCCGATGATGGCAATTTATGACCAAGTCAAGATCAACTGGATCGAATTCTTTCTCAGTGAATTCATGGTCCAGTGCGCGAATTTGACAAAGCCACCTACTGTCGAGCGCGAAAGGCAAGCTTCGTATGGTGCAGAAGTCGCATCGTAATGATTGAGGACTTCGCGGAGATGACCAAATCGGGTACAACGACAAGGCTTATTTTAACGTGAAGAAGGTCGGGTTCCAAAACAGGCGGCGAGCGGCCCTTCGGCCGGATAGGGACGGGGCCCTCGGCTCGGCAGACGACGCCTCGAGAGACCACGCCAACTAAGAAGCGGTCTCCTCAAGGCAAAATTCCTAAGGCACCGGCGAAGCGGCCGAGGAAATCTATTCTCGTCGTGCCTACTCGAAACGAGAGGAAGTCCCGGAGGCCACCGCTGAACGGACTCTACGGCCCAATGCAGTCGGTTGATGAGTCGAGTCCTCGAAAAGACTCGGTCGGTGGAGAGGGCCGTCTCCAGCTGAACGAGCGTAGAAGTGGACCAAGGGGTTCCAACCGGGCGGTCCCAGTGGTGACACGGGAAACCACGGGCGGCCCCCTTGATGTTCCACCACTCGGCCAGTCGCGCCTGGCCGAGAAACGGGCGTCTCCGATAGATATTGAAGATTCGGAGACGGCGTCCGAACAGAATCTGTCGTAATGGAAGCTTCGGCTATCCTATCTCAAGCACTCCGGGAGATTGCCGAGCATATCTTTGGAGATTTCACGGCCACCCCGATCGGTGACTATTGCCAAACAGGCCGGACTCCATATGCTTCGAGGTTCCGGAGTGGCCCAATCGGCTACGCCTCATTCTTCACTACACCTGCGAGCAACTGCATGAGGAGGAGCTGATCATAAGGCAGCAGATAGGCTACTCACAACCTGCTAACCTTGGCACTCTGGAGGACCTAAGGCCAGCAATGCTGGCCCTGCTGAATGACCGTCAGCAGGTCGCTGGCTCAGCTCCTTCAGATGGGTCTGACCCTAATGGTCAGGACCCACCCCGTGATTCAGGCCCTGAGAAGCCTGATGAGGGAACTCACTAGGACAAGGATACCTCTACTCAGACTGAGCTTCCTCTCACAATCCTTGCTCCTGAGAAGTCGGCGGCTGGTACTTCTGAACAACTCTTGCTTAAATCTAAGTTTGAAGTAGCGCCCAGCCCCAAAGGCCGACGATCCAAGGCAATGGCGAAAGCTCTTAGAAGCCAAGGGACACAGAACCGTGCCCTTGCCAAAGCAGTCCACAAAGTGTGGAAAGAGACTGCCCAAGCCACTAGCACAGAGATTCAGGGGCTGAGGACCTCAGTGACATCATCAGCCGCCCCTGATATCTCCACCATTATATCTGAAGCGTTGGCTAAGCAGAGAACTGAATTCGAGGTTCAGCTAAGACAGATTCAGGAAGGCCAGAATCAACTATTTGGCAAATTCAAGGCCACCCAAAACTCTCATACTGAATCTGTCACAACCATATCCCAGACCCATGAGCTCAGACTCAACTCTATCCAGACGGCTTTGGAAGATAAGGTTGAGGCCAAGCTGAACGAGTTCAAGGCCGCAGCTGACCATTCTCACACATTATACAAGGATGAACTGATTACTGAGAAGAATGAGCTGCACGAAGCGCTGACTAAAATCCACTCCAAACTTAATGAGTTGTCAACCTCGTACAAAAGCCTGAACACCAAGGTACTAGCTCCTATCCCGGTTGGAATTGCTGATGCCAAAAAGGGGGAAAATAAGTCCCAAACAACTGTACCTAAGAAATCCCAGGAGGATAAATCTAAGGGGGAAGAGAAAGCTCAAAAGACCAAGGAGCAGGTACTGAAGACAAGGTCAGTAGAAGGAGCAAGCTCGGTTCGGACAAGCTGCTCCTCTTGAACCGGCCGGGTGAGGCCCAGGGTGTCTCAGCTGGAATCTCAGTAGGGACTGGCCCAAGTGGCTCAGGATCCAGGGAACAAGCAACTCAGGCAACCCAAACTCCTCTAAACATAACCAAAGAGGTTGCTGAGTATGCTGAGGAGGAGGATTCTGAAGAGGAAGAGGCACCTCTCCCACTTCCAGTTGAAGGAAAAGGTAAGAAGATCTTAAAACTCCCCACCCCTCCCTCCAAGAAGACTAAGAGGTATATCAGTAAGGAGGAGCAGGCTCAGATAGCAGCCGATGAAAGGTTGGCTAGGGAGATAGTCGAAGTTGAAGCAGCCAACAAGCCTAAAGCGAAAACTGTAAAAGGAAAGACAAAGGCTCCAGCTCACGGCGGAAAGAAGTCAACAACGACTAGGTTGCCTCCCAGACAGCTGACACTTCAAGATGATGATGATGATAGGGAGCAGCAACAACATCAGAAGGACACTGAGAAGCAGGGTACGTCCAAAGAAAAATCAAGTACCCCTGCTGACTCAGAAGATCAGTCGCCTCACAAGCCCTCCTACACAACTTCAAAAGAACACGATGCTGAGATAGAAGCCATCTTTGCTCAGATGGATCGGTACCTGTATAGAGGAGAAGAGGCGAGACAGATTGAAGCTGCTAGAGAGAGAATCCATATGGCAGACTTAGAAGCACTCAGACTCCGAACTGAACAAGAAGCCAGACTGAGGGTTCCTTCCAAAGCTGACAATCTATACAGATATAGGAAGTTCAGGAAACCAACAGATCTAAAGATACATAGATGGACAAGGACTGATGAGTGGATGCCAACTCAGTACACTCAGAGATGGGAGTCACTGAAGATAGAGTTCATCAAGAGGAATTATTTACGGAGATTCAGTCGAGACAAGGCAAAGGATGATGCCCATGTTAAATGGATGATGAGGAATTGAACCCGACTTGTATGTCTACATGCGAGAATCTTTGTGAAAGAGAATATTGAAGTCCGAGTCCCCGAACCCGGAGTCTCGCCACCACCGAGAAGACTTGATGATTTTATTCACTATGGTGTGATTGAAAAAGAAGTAAAGGATGCTGCCAGAGCCAGATCTCTCGAAGAAGACGAGCCAGCAGACTTTGCTGAATTTCTTAAGCTAAGGAAGTTTACCTACAGGATGTATGGATTGCCCCTTCCCGAGACTCAATCGCAAGATTTCAAGGATAGGATCGAGCAGTACAAGCGCTCCTAGATCTTAGATTCTTCTTTAACTTTCCTAGCTTAGAAAGAGATGTAATGTACTAAACTTTCTCACATTATATATATATATATATATCTCTTTTGGCTTCGACAATATCTTATTGTCTATATAAGCCATGTTCTATTTTATACTTAACACTCAGAATCACTAAAGTGATTACTAACTCACACACTCACTGTGTATATTCTTTGTCAGTAGCTGCTGAGATTCTGATAGACTAGTTATTGTAATAAGGGAAATTTTTAAGACAGGGATATGCTTAGTCTCTATATTCTGACTCCCTGCTCTGCTCCCTTCAGTAGTCTAGAACTTGAAGAACAACTCCACTGAACCTACTTGTAAAATTGTAAGGAGCTCCGTTTTCGAGTAGTTTAGTGTTAGTTAGCGTAGATGGTATTAGGTTTTGGCATCATCAAATAGGGGAAATTGTTGGGTGATGATTCTATCCTCGATCTTGTAATACTTAGTGGGAAATGATTCTATCTTCCGTGCGATACGCGCTCGGTAGGCTTATGCTCCGAGTGAATCTATGAAGATTTGAAGATCACAAAACCCTATCTTGATTGGTGAACCATTTCACTTTGTAATTGTATGTCTCCGAGGGTTCGGACTCGGTAGACACTCTGCTTCCGGTTCGGGCGTTCGGTAGATTATCGGCCTCGGCACCGGATGTAGAAGACTCGGTAGAATCTTGGACTCGGCGGGAGCGATATCGAATAGAGTCGATAGAACCGAACTCGGTAGGAGTAGTTCATTGTACTCGAGCTGATCTTCGGTAAAAGCCATCTCGGCATATTTGCTGCGGAATCGAAGATCGGACTCGGCAACGGTCGAGCAGTCTTGAGCTGTCGGATCTTTTGAATGACAATCGGCATAGTCAAATACGAGGAAGAGAGAAGTCAACTTCGGTATGCCTCGAAGTTTGTTCTGTCTCAACCGCTTTGTAAACCTCGACGAATGACAAGCGGACACACGTCCTATACCTACTAAAGGCTGCAAGTCAACAACTTTCCGAGAAAAGGAGGGAAAGGACACTGTCACTCTACTTCAAAAGAGTCGTTAGCTACCAAAAGAGTGAGATAAAGGGATCATCGCCTCCAATGGATCTTTCCTAATCTCTTCTCTATAAATAGAGGGATGATTCAAGATTTGAAGCTCACAACAAAAAATGAAAACACGAGAACACAAAAAAAAGAGAACACACGAGCATTCAAACGAGCAAAACCGAAAAGCCCTAAGTCTTCCGCAAGAACTCAAAGAACACTTCTCCGTGAAAGACTACAATCTAGCTCTTAGGGAACCAAGCTCGAACCGATATACAAAGCCTCTAGTATCCAAACGACGTTACACGAACTTAAAGCTTAACTCAGTTGTTCGTCATTCTAGAAGCAACACTCTCGTTCCCTATCCCTCTAACCCTAAGCTCAACCGATTATATCCATAGCTTAGACGAAGGAGTTCATCCTTGAACCTGATCCTTATTGTAAAAGGACTCCTTCATAGTTGGAGAGTTAGTCAAACGCTTCGATTTGATACCTTTGTAAGCGAGACTTGCTCGAGTATAAATTTCAAGACGCGGCTTTGTCCCGTGTACAAGGCGGCCCGAGACTACCTCGGTATAATAAATAGCCTCCCGATCTTTCGGGACGGTGGACGTAGGATCCCGTGTATCCGAACCACTTTAAAAATCTATGTGTCTCTCGCTTGCTCTCTTATTCTTGTTGCATTGATTTTAACTGTTCATACTGAAAATTATCCTTTAAAATCATTCAACTAAGTTTCAACGATCTTAACTGCTTATTCTTCTTAACTGAAACTGTTTTGATAAAACGTTTTCCACTCAACTGTTTTGGGCCTACACATTTTCGCACCACTGAACTCCAACCGAAGATGCGGATCGACTCGGTCGGTTAGTAGGTCTCGGTAGAGTCGGTATCTCTTTGCCTAACACGATTCGGAAACGGTATGCAGTCTGGTTCGAATTCATTCGATGCGACACCATCCTGAATAGGGTTGTTCGTGTTTCAAGTTGAGAAATCGGTTTCATGTGTATTCACCCCCTCCCCCCTCTACACCTGAACGTGCTCCCGGGACCAACACGTTTAATTTTCCGTTAGTTAACCGTTAAATTTTTATTTTTTTTAAATTAAATAAAATAAAAAGGGTATTTTCGGAATAATTTTTTCGAGGACCAAAACATCCAACTTATCGAACATTGAGGATCAATTTGGCCAAAAAATTTCGTTACTTAAAATTTTCTAATATTTTAGTAATTTTATTTTTTAAGAGCCAAATACAACAATTATAATACTTTTCTCAAACTAATAGTTAATCATGAAAATTAAAATAAAAATATTATATTAATAAAAATCATATGATACTTTTTCTTCAAATACAACATAAGTATTTATGATTAACTATTAGTTTTTCTTACATAACGAATTTTAAAATACTTTCATTAATATAATATTTTTTAAGTAACAAGTCTTTATTACACTAAAGTTGTTTGGAATAGGTTTTATAATAAATTTCTAGCTACTTATGCATAAATTTGCTTAAAAGTTTTTAACAAAAGTTGTTAGTGTTTGCCAAATATATATATATATATATATATATATATATATATATATATATATACACATATATTTTTATACACTAACGAAAAATTACTAAAATATTAAAAAAATTTAAGTAATGAAAATTGTTATATATAAATATATAAATATATATATATATATATATATATATATATATATATATATCGCGAACACTAACAACTTTTGTTAAAATGAACTTTTAAGCAAATTTATGCATAAGTAGCTAGAAATTTCTTATAAAACCTATTCCAAACAACTTTAGTGTAATAAAGACTATATATTTTTGAAAAACACTAACAACTTTTGTTAAAATGAACTTTTAAGCAAATTTATGCATAAGTAGCTAGAAATTTCTTATAAAAACTATTCCAAACAACTTTAGTGTAATAAAGACTTATTACTTAAATATATATATATATATATATTTCGGATCATATTTTATAGCCCAGTGACACAATTTATCGAACATATTACTATAAAATATGATCCCAAAAAATATATAATTTTTTTTTGACAAACACTAACAACTTTTGTTAAAATGAACTTTAAGCAAATTTATGCATAAGTAGCTAGAAATTTCCTATAAAACCTATTCCAAACAACTTTAGTGTAACAAAGACTTATTACTTAAAAAATATTATATTAATAAAAGTATTTTAAAATTCGTTATGTAGGAAAAACTAATAGTTAATCGTAAATACTTATATTGTATTGAAGAAAAAGTATCATCTGATTTTCATTAATATAATATTTTTATTTTAATTTTCATGATTAACTATTAGTTGGAGAAAAGTTTTATAATTGTTGTATTTGGCTCTTAAAAATAAAATTACTAAAATATTAAAAAAAAATTAAGTAACGAAAATTTTTGGCCAAATTGATCCTCAATGTTCGATAAGTTGGATGTTTTGGTCATCGAAAAAATTATTCCGAAAATACCCTTTTTATTTTATTTAATTTAAAAAAAATAAAATTTTAACGGTTAACTAACGAAAAATTAAACGGAAGGACCAAATTGGCCAAAATTTCATAGTTTGGGGACCAAATAACTAAAAAAAATAAATAAGGGACCAAATTGGCCAAAAGACCATACTTTGGGGACTAAAAAATCCAATTTGCCTTAATTTTAGGAGCTAAGATTCAGAAATATCTCAACTTCTAAACTAAACCTATCGGTTCAAACTTAAAAACCACAATAAATCAGAAGCGAAGATTCAATTAAGTTACGCTTTCCGCCGAAATTGCTTACTCAAAACTCCAAATCAATTTTATGAAATCCCGTAAATTAAAATAATATCACAAGATCAAAACCTATAAAAAAAAAAACTACTATTGAATCCAAATGACCGATTTCATGTGGATCTTTTCACAATTAGAATATACATGTACTTTCATTGATGCTTTGATAATTTTAAGAGAAGGATGAGAGGATTCGGGTTAGAGATGACGAAATTTGATCCAAGACGGTTTCCTGTGTTTGTTGAACTAGCTAGATATAACAAAGTATGTCCACGTGGACCGATCAGATCAAGCAACTCCCCTGAGCCCTAATTCTTCAACTGCAATATATATACATTAATTACATACACAAATATAAAATTTGGCATGACTGATTATCATCTCTCTCCCTCCTCCTCAATCTAATTAATTGCTCATTTGGAAATTCTTTCTTCTCGTCATTATCGCTGAATTTCTCGAACTCCAACCCTAGCTAGGCTTCACTCTCCCCTAAAGGTTGATTCCCCGTTTTCCTGCTCTTCTTTTGACGATTATTAGCCAATCCTTTCCTTTAATTGTTTAAATATTTATTTGTTGATTTCTTGAATGTTGGTTGAAGATCTATACTACGATTTGATAGAATCAATTTTGATTAATTTCCTTTTGTTGGATCTGAATTTTTTTTGCACGCGGCTAAACCAATGTCCTTCACTTTAAATTGATTCATTTATGGATATGAACAGAATCTTGTGGCAGAATCGTTTCGGGAAACTCAATGAGTTCACTCTCCGAGAGATTTCTACAGTTAATAATACATTCATATGTTATAAGTTTGAACAACTTCCGGGCTGAATTTCAAACATTTTGACTTTCCTGTCGACTTCGATTTGTTCATAATTTATTTCTTAATTTACTGGGCCTCTTTAATCGGAACATCAAATGAACTCAATTGGTGTTTGATTTGTATATCGGTGCGTTCGAATAGGAAGATGTCGTCAAACTCGCCGTGCGCGGCGTGCAAGTGCCGCCGGCAGAGTGCACGCCGGAGTGTGTGTTCGCGCCGTATTTCCCGCCGGACAATCCTCAGAAGTTTGCCAACGTGCATAAAGTGTTCGGCGCCAGCAACGTCTCGAAGATTCTGAACGAGCTCAGCATCGCCCAGCGCCGGGAGGCCGTGAATTCATTGGCCTACGAGGCGGAGTCTCGGCTGAAGGACCCAATCTACGGCTGCGTCGGCCTCGTCGCCATCCTCCAGAACAGACTGAAGCAAGTGCAGCACGATTTGGTGATGGCCAAGAAGGAACTGGCCACCTATATTGCGCCATCTGCAATGCTCCCCATGACCAATCACCACCCGGGTTTACTGCAGCAGCCTGCCACTTATCAGCCGATGCCGATGCCGATGCCGACAGGTATCCCACACGGTGCCGAGTTCACGATTACGGAGCACCAACAACAACAGTTGTTTCTGGAAGCCCAACAATTAGCAGCCGCTAGAGAGCATGAGATCTTGTTGTATTACGCGCAGCAGCAACAAAAACAAAATCATGCTATGTGAGATGAGTGGTCATTCCTAATAGGCAAATTGGTACAAATGGTTGCTAGTTTGAATAAATTAATCCATAATATTTTTTTTAATTTATTGGTATCCAATGTTTACTAATTTATATAAATTGATCCTTCTATTAAATTTTTAATTAGTCAACTGTACATAAGGGTATTAACGTAATAAAAATCCAAGGATCGATTCATCTAATTTTTAAATTAAATTTAAATTTTTTAATTTTTTTTAAAAAATAAAATATTTTTCAAAAAAAAATTAAAAAAATAACCTTTTCTCAAATAAATTTTTTGGTAACGAAAAAATTAATTAAAAAAATTAATTAAAAGTTAAAAAATTTAATTAAATCTAGATGAACTATTAATAGTTTTAGGGACCAATTCATCCAATTTTTAAAATAATTTTTAACATTTTTAAAATAATTTTTTAATTATCTTTTTTCATTTTTTTATAATTAAGAAAAATTAATTTAAATAAAAAATTAACTAAATCTATATTAACCAATAATTTTGCCTTTCATGGGTAAGGAGGGAAGCGGGTCCACACATCGGTTGGGGAAAGGTATTATGTTCTTCGAGGTCAGATATGTCGTCGAAGAGCAGTTGGACGACTAGGAGGAGGGAGAGGTAGCCGGAGAATATGAAAGATGACGTAGGCAAAGGACTCGGAGAAGGTGGTGTAGGCGAGGGTTGCGAAGTTGCGGAGTTTGTTGTTGTGGTTGCAGCTGCGGTGGCGGATGTGGTCTTGATACGACGGCAAAGTTTTTTTTTTGTTTTTTTAATTTTAATTAATTTTTTTCGTACCAAAAATCATATGTAAAAAAATAATTTAAAATCGGACGAATTGACCCTTAAAACTATCACTAGTTAATTTAGTTTAAGTTAATTTTTTATTTTAATTAATTTTTTATTTAATTTTTAAAATTAATTATGTTCATTATAGAAAATTTTATTTGAAAAAGAAGTTAATTTTTTTTAATAAGATTATAATTTTCAAAAATATTTGAAAAAATAAGTTCAAATTTTATTTAAAAATTAGATGAATTGGTCCCTGAAATTCTTATTTCATACATACCCTATGACTAACAGTTGACTAACTTAAAATTTAACAGAAAGACCAATTTATCCAAACTAGCAAACATTAGGGACCAATAAACTAAAAAAAAATTATAGATCAACTCATCCAAACTAACAAATATTGGGGACCATTTGTGTCAATATGCCTTCATAATATATCTTTTTCACGAATACTTAATTTTTCAAAATAAGTCGAAAATTTTTAGTACTCCCTCTAATAGAAAGTGTCACGTTTTCCTTTTCGTGGTGTCCCATAAAAATTGTCATGTTTCTAAAAAAAAGAAGTGGATTTCACACATTTATCAACTCAAATCAATTCAAAAAAATTAATTAATTGCATGAGTCTCACATATATTTCAATATTTGAAATGATATGTTTCAACTGATAGAAAGTGTCATGTTTCTGAAAAAGGAAAATGAGCCACACACCTTTATCAACTCAGTTTTTTTTAATTGCATGGGTCTCACATCTACTCCTCACAAATCAAAATCAACTCTCCTAAATTACGTTCTATGAGACAGAGGTAGTATTATTAATTTTTATATATTTTAATATTTGAAATGATATCTTTCAACTGATAAATATATTCCTTCTACAAAAATGAACTCGAGTTGGTAATAGACCTAATGGTGGGATTGGATTACGGTTCCCATAATTTATGTACCCATTAATTAGAAATGGCTTTACAGGCAATTCCCTCTATACTCTAGTATCATTTTAGTCTACTAAAACTTTAGAGCTGGTAAACTTATTTTGTATTAATGGAATATCTAGAATGTAGTGGAAAAGATATTTCGAGACGATAAATTTGTATCAAATGTCCCCAAACTTTTCAATAAGTTCACAGACAGTTTATAATTACTGTATATGGTCCTTCCGATTATTAATGTAAATGTAAATATTGTATAGCCTCTCTCACATCCCTTTAATATGTCGTGGTTTGCCAACCACCCCAATTAAATTAAGAAGTAATGTCGAAAACGAAATTAACAGAGTAAGGAACCGCTTGGATGGGGTGTCACTCCTTGGCGTTTGGGTTTCAATTTTAAGTATTTCTTTCGGCTTTTTGGTATTAAAAAGGAGATTTCAAGTAATATTTCCTAATTAAGGTCAAAACCATTTGGTTATGTGTGTATCATCGTATGATTGGCATTCTTATAAACATATGCTTGCAGATACTTATTATAAATATTTTTATTTGTTTTTCTCAAAGTTAAAAATAATCATTTAAATAAAAGTAGAAATTAGTGGAATTAATATAAAAAATAGGTATAATTTAAAAATTATGATACAAATTGATGTTTATAAATTTAAATAGTTTAACTATTTAATTTTAAAAAAATTATTAAAGAGTTTTTGCAAACACTAAAAACCTACTTAAATTGTCCGGCCACAAGCAAACAAGCACTTAAAAAAAACAAATCCTAACAAAACCTAAATCTGTTGGTCAAAATTCTTGCTTTGCTTTTGTCCCGCAAATCCACGGTTAACACATAGGATTAATCTTTCTCACTATTTTGTTATTATTTATCTTAATTGCAAAAATATTTAGTTTGTATAATAATCACACTACTGCCCGTGTTTCTCACTAACAAGCAAACGAAATTCTTAATTAACACATACAACTATCTCTCAGTTTGTTACTAATTTAATAAGATTAATTGTGCCATAAGGATGTGAAAGACTAAATTCAAACTTCGAATATAGATTTTGTATGAAATGCGTAAACGAATTTAACTTTGTTCTGCTCTGAATTACTCATGCTTTACACCAACAAACAACCAAAATTCTTAATTGCCATACAACAACGCTATGTTATGTTTTGCAATAGACAACGATTTCTTCAAGCGTTTTTGTTGTAGTGCAAAATAAATTATGTTCATAGACTAGAAAAACCTAAAAAATCCTTTTAATCTTGAACTTGAATATCTTGATCTACTCTCATCTTCTTCTCCTTCAAAAGTCGAATGATAAAAGAAATCTGTTTTTGGGATTTGATACAAGAAAAACGTTCCCTAATCAAGAGAGATTATAGGAATATATGTATATATTCCTCATGGGCGGCAGCTATGTGTTTTTATCCATGTTGTGGCTTTTTATCAATGTACAGTTCAGCCCTCTTAAGGGCAATTTCATAATTTTTACCATTTCAAATCAGAAGATCGAGAATGATCCCGACACGGTTGGGATTGTAGATGGTTTCAGAACTCGCTGTAATGACCCCAATGCAGTCGCGTTTAGGTTGCGTCCTGCAACTTTAACTTCTCCCGTTTCGTTCTCACTCATTTTAAGTCTAAATCTCGAGTCGGTTTAACCTATTTCTATGTAATTCTATCAAAAAAGATAAAAAAATATCACATTCAACAAAATTAAGCAATGTAAACCAAATACATATTTTTAAACATAATCTTCCACTATGAACTAGGGAAAACCCATGTTCATCAAAGTGCGCATTTTCCAATGACGATGTATGTATGGAATCCTTCCTACTTAACTGAGTCTTGAGAAGCGTGGTATGTTGTTGGATACCAAGTGCTTTCATTGTGGTGAAGCAGATGAGAGCTTAGAGCATGCTTTGAGCGATTGTAGCTAGGGGTGTAATGGTTCGGTTTTTCATATATTTTAAGAACCGAACTGAAGGACTGATAGGCCCAGTACTAGTTGCACGCGTGCCCAAACCCGTTCGACTATTGCAGCCCACTTCTTGTCTCGGCCCAACGCATTAATGGCCCGTAACGGCTGAGTCCGTTACGGCGAGTTTTATGCGGCCCGTTTTATTTGTCCTATATAACTATATAAGGCTAGGGTATGAGAGACGAGTTTGATGCGCAACTGCTCTCTATCTCTCTGTTCTCTCTTCGATCCTTTCTTCGTCTCTGTGTGAGATCTAGATTGTTTTTCTGTGAGTTCCTGCGAGTGAAACTTGTAATAGTGATAGGGTTTGTTGGTGTTGTGCACTATTGGTGTGGTGGTTGTATTGGTGGTCTGAGCCTCAATCAAATTTCTTCGATCCACAAATTTATAACACGAACCAAACACATAGAAGTGGTTCGGTTCGAAGTGTTTCTAAATATCGAAACCGAATCGAACCGAACCGAACCGCCTATAAATGGTTTGGTTCGGTTCGGTTCGTTGGCTCACATTTTTTTTAAATCCTAAATAATGCAAGAATAATAATTATAGGATGTCACTCGTTCCAAACTCATAAGTATAAAGTAGTTACTCCTTTCTTTTCTCTTGTATAGATTAGAATTTATCTTAACTTAAATCTAATATCTAATTCCAATAATTTTCTCATATAAGAAAGACAAATATTAAAATTAAAAAAATTAATAAATAGGATATTAGCTCGGTTCGGTTCGAACCATTCAAAAATTCTAGGAACTGCGAACCAAATCGATTGTAAACGGTTCCTAAGAAAATAAACAAAACCAAACCGCGAAGGCGAACTGAATAATATTTTTTGGTTTGGTTCGGTTCGGTCCGATCAGTTTCGCGGTTTGGAGCGGATCCACTTACACCCCTAATTGTAGCAGGAGTACCTTAGGCAAGCTTGTCCCCTACACTTGCAACCACAACCTCTCTCAGATGTCATTTCTATCTAGGACTGGATCTTCCAATTGATCTCAAATCAACGCAACAAGTTTATTAGACTTTTTGGGATTTTTTTTTGGGTTATTTGGAAGGCTCATAACTCGTGGGAGTTTCAACAAAACTTGTTTCTCTTTGGCTGCATTCCTCTTGGGAGCGAGATTTTCATATGCTAAGCAACAAGCACAAAATCACAGGTTCTATACATACACGCACCATTTGGAACCCCTCACCTGATGGTTGGACCTAACTCAATTTGGATGCCTCTCTTAGCCCCTTGTGAACGGCTAGTATTGGGGATCATTTCGTGAATATTCTGGCTCGGTTACAAAAGTCTTTTCAGACTTCGTCCCTGCTTGTAATGATGTGGAGCTCGCCGAAGCCCGGTTCGGAATTTGAATTTTAAGAACTTGATCATCCAAGTTGATAACTCCAACCTTGCTTTACTCCTTCAGAAGAAGTACAAATTTCCAACTCTATGACTGGGGCAGTTATTGCTGATACTCTGCACTAAATGAAGGATTTTGACAATTCCACTATCTCCTTAGTTTTACAAATTTGATGTATATGTATATAGGGAATGGATCATATGAGAAGCCTCATTAAAATAAGAAATAGAAAGAATCCTAACCCTCCATTTTTAAAAATATATGATCATGATTATTTTGAATATAAATTTTTATTTAATACTTTATTATTCATTAATATATCATTAAGGGTATTAATGTCCATTTAAGTGCCTTTATTTTCTTAACCGTTTCCTATCGTGAATCATAATCTTTTTTTTTCCTTTTGATTCTCTTTCCTAAGTAATATACGTAACTTCCATTAAAAAGAAATTTTAGGTTTGTAAGTTGATTTCTTGGTTGATTCATGGAGAATTAAAACGTACTCCATCTCCATTCTCCAGAATAAGTCGATCACAATCTAGGTATTTTTTTTTCCGTTCGAATTTGTTGTTCTAAATCTTATTAATGGAGATTTAAATCGTTTTCCATCTTCATTCTCCAGAATCAGTCTATTGATCAGGTTTTTTTTTTCATTTTTTTTTCAGTTCGATTTTGTTGTTTTAAAGATGTTAGTAGAAACCTAATACGGAAAAATAGTGTTTGGGATCATAGTATTATATGGTTGGAAATTAATATATTCTGGTGGTGATTATGGAGAGGCGTTTGATGTATTATAATGTGAAACTGCTCTTCTCAATTTATTTGAGTTAATGTATTTATTTATACCTCATTTTATGCATTTTCTAATTTTGTTTTATGCATATTGTACTCATTTTCTTGATAACAGATCATATGGATAAAAAAAATAATGATGATGTAATTTTCGAGGATCCCGAATCAATTTTTATTTGAGGATTTCTACACCGCTCAAACTTCAGAGATTGTTAATGTCCAGTCCGCGGATCCCGTTAAAACAAAAGGCAGTGGGAGTAGAATAAAATCAAGAAAAGAGAAGAATTTGCGCGATGCTAACAAGACGAAAATATTATGCAGTAAATGCAAGTAGTTGGGACATCATGATGCTAGGAATTGTTCTAATGTTGTGGAGAATGTAGGCTCATCTTAGTATTGTTTTTAAAGTAAGGATTTTTTCGTATACACTTTTTTGTTTTTTCAAAAGATAATTTTAGTGGTATTTTGTGAGTATTTTTGAGTACTATCATAGCATATAATTGTTTATTAATTATATGCAAATGAAATGATTAGTTTCTGTAAGCTAATAATATTTTCTCGTGTATGCTTTCTTGAATATGCATTTATGCTTTATTGGATATGCATATCCTATGTATTATAAATTTTTGATTTTATAATTTGTCCCTTATGTTTTTTAAACTAAACAATTAATTTTTTTCCTTCGAAAACATGCATATTTGTTTTAGTCTTATGTATATTTTAGTAGCTTATATCTTTTATTTATATCTTTCATGTGTTTTCAACAACTTCCCATTTTTTTAAAAGCATAACTAACAAATAAGTTATGCATATTTTTACAGTAGTTCATATATAGAAATTTTAGACATCATTCGAGTACACCAGTGTATTGACAAAAACAAAGTAAAAACTAAGAAATATCCATTATAGTAATGTCATCAAGAAACAACGTAAAACTAAAGTATTTAAGCAAAACTCCAATTCACATCAAAATATATCACTAGCTATTTGGTATTCATCAATATAGACCAAGCAACAGATTCTCTAATGCATCTTTTTCTTCTTTTGATTTGCTTTGATAGTGACATTCGGATTGAAAAGCCATTATTTCGCCAAGAGCATTTTTCTTCAAAGTCACCGTCCTCAGCATCCATTTTTTATTTCCTCCTTTGGACTATGTCATGTTTTTTCTTTGTACGTCCTTAAAAAAATAATAATTTGTCAAATACATATGCAAAACATGAAATCCACGTATGCAGAAAATTAAGAATACATATGCGAACATACATATGCATAACATCTAAACCACATATGCAAAAAATTATATGCATGTAAGCAGAGTATTGTGCAAACATTTGTAGAAAAATTTCACAAATTTAAATTACTATGAATGAATAGAATTTAAATTTAAATTGACTGAGTCTGGATAATGGAAATGGACAACATATGCATAACATCAAACCAACATATGCAGAAAATTATAGATACATATGCATAAAATTGAGCATATACATGCTTAACATCGAAACAACATATGCAAAAAATTATATACACGTAAGCAGAATAATGTGTAAACATATGCAGAAAAATTTCACATATTTAAATGCATACGAATAAATAGATTTGTGCATTACTATTTATATACTTTAAAACTAAAACTCACAAACATATGCATAACACAAAACAAAGATATGCAGAAACTTATAGATACATATGCATAAAATTAAGCATTCATATGCATAACATCAAAACTACATATGCAAAAAATTATATACTCGTAAGCAGAATATTGTTCAAACATATGCAGGAAAATTAATAAAAAATAAGTTTTGATACTAACCTTCATTCATCATGATTTTAGTGTGATTCCCAAAGCTTTAGTGTCCAAAATCGTCAACCTTAGCACATAATCAAATTTATATGTGTACATTAAACACAAATATGCAGAAAATTAATAACACATATGAAAATATATATATATATGCAGAAAATCAAATCACCAATGCTGAATTAAATAAAAAAAGAAGAAACATTAAAAATCCTTTCCTCAACAAATATCACTTCACCACAAAATTCAAGCAAAAAAAATCTCAAATTTAAGATTGAGTATGACAAGGCTATTTGTAGAGAGAATGGGGTTTAAAACTGACGAGTTTTCTAGTTTTACTGGAGAGTTTGGCTATAAGTGTGGAGGTAATTGATGAAGGAGATGCAGGACCTACGAAGAGGAGATACATGATTTACCAGGAATTGGTAAAGTGAAGTCTGCTTCAGCTATAAATCTACTGACGAGAATTAATTGGGGAAACTAATCCCGTTGAAATGCAAGAAACAAATTGCCCACACTATCTCTCTCTCTCTAATTCTTTCTACCTTTCTGGTTCTCTCCTCTCAATCTGTTTCTTCCTCCCCAATTTTACAGATTACATTCAACAATTATTTTACAAAGAATTCCAAAAAAACACTTTTAACAATCAAAATCCGAAAAAAAAAAAACTAATCGTCTTTTTCTCTATTCAGAGATTCGTCTGCAAGTATTTCTACACCTTCGCCTACTTTCAGATTTGTCTGCAAGGGTTTTCAAATAATTCTAGTGACTGTGTGAATCTAATGATAGGGTTTTTAATAATTACCGTAAATATGCATTTTTCGATTGCCAAATTTACCCTTTTTTATTAAATGTTATTTTAGAAGATTAAGATCACAAAAAATCTAATTCATTGATTAGATATTAATCTAAGGATAGAAATCTTTCTTATTTCTTATTTTAAGAAGTCTTCCTATGGGATCCACACCCTATATATACATTATCTTTTATCAAAATGTCTTAGGTTACACCATGTACTGAGGGACATTATCATCGCCAAAATTAACATTTAACCTACTACGTTTCAATCTCATATTCATCATCATCATGGCTCGGTGGTTACAAAAATGTGTGTGGTGTGGAGGGGGGGGGGGGGGGTTTATTTATCAATTGGTACATTATCATATACCAAAAATTCTAATAATCATCATCAATGCTCAATGTGTGGGGCTAAACCCACCACAACCCACTTAGTTGTCACCTTGTATATCTGAATTGAGAAACGAAATAGAGTACGATCATCTACTCGGATCGTAGTTCGTCAATATATATTTTACTTCGTCAAATTAACTAACATACATGACTCGAAAATTTCGTGAAAAATGCGCTGACCCATAATCAATATTTTGCTTTAATGTAGATTTTCCAACACTTAGTACATCACACGTCTAATTAATGCTTGTGCTAATGAAGTTGCTTGATTAGAGTGGAATCCTGACTTTGAAGCTAACAATATTCTACCTATTTCACTTAGGCGTCTACTAATATTGATACAGATATTGTACAACATAATCTATAAAACTCCTCCTTTTTAAAAAAAAAAAAAAAAAAGACTAGCTACGTTTTAAAAAGTGGGTTGATGTGACTTTCCTTTACCCTCGAGTATCTTTTTTATTAATAACAATAACAATAATAATAAGTTGGCACGTGAAATTAATTTAGTCTTCATAATTTTATATATTTATTTATTTAAAATCTTATAAAATCCAGAATTTGTTGATAAATATATTCCAATGTGTTAAATCTTTAAGTAAAAGAAAGAAAAAAAATAACATCTTTTATCAAGTAAACAATCCTTAAGAATTAAGGAGATGTTTGGTTGGAGGTAATCAGAACAATCCTTAAGAATTAAGGAGATGTTTGGTTGGAGGTAATCAGGAAACGAAAAGGGAATCAAACCACTTAATTCCGTTATTTAGTATTTAGTTCGCGTTTTAAGGGACCCAAAATAAGAGTTTTGAATTCCATTAAAGTCCACTTTTTTAAACACCCCACCCCCCGGGACTTGGCCCCTCTCTTTCTGGTACCAGATCACCTGTCCCTAATTTGATGTCTCAATCCTGTCTCAACTCTAAAACGACACCGTTTTGCAGTTTTTTCTTAAGATTTATTTGTCTATTCTCTCACCTTTATCCTTTGTTGCTCTGTTCGCTTTTATGAATCAGTCAATTCTCCCAACTTCTCAAAAAATAATTCTCTCGCTCCTCCCTATTCATTGCTTTTGCAGTTAATTTTTTGTTTTCAATTGAAGAATAAATTGTAGAATTCCATTGCTTCCATTACCGCACCAAAATTGCTCCCCCCTAAATCCTCAATTGCTTCCATTGCTTAGTGTAATATCTCGGCGGATAATTTCCAATTCTAAAAAAAAAAGAAGAATTCATTTTTTGTTGTTGTTGTGGGTATTGCAGTAATGGGGGATTAAAGAACCCTTCAATCTGCAGATCTGTCTTCAAGATTTGGAAAGAGTGGCGGCAAACTAGGGTGAGAGAAAAGATTGAGAGAGAAGAAGATAGCTGATTTATAAAAGGCGTGCCGAGAGCCGCTAAGGTAAAAGGTGATACAACAGAAAAAATATTTTTTTTTAAATAAGAGCAGAACGGTATCGTTTGGGTTGGGACAGGATTGGGACACCAAATTGGGGACAGGCGATCTGGTCCTCTCTTTCTGTTTCCGCTCCTCCCCCGCTCGCTCTTCACAAAAGAAAAAAAAAACGCCCCTCTCTCTTGCGCAACTCTCCTTCCGCCGGAGAAGTCCATCGCCGCCACCGTTGCCTTCGACCTTCCGCCGTAGAAGTTCATCGCCGCCACCGT
This sequence comes from Lavandula angustifolia, assembly GCA_028984105.1. Taxonomy (NCBI): domain Eukaryota; kingdom Viridiplantae; phylum Streptophyta; class Magnoliopsida; order Lamiales; family Lamiaceae; genus Lavandula; species Lavandula angustifolia. Next base: position 6,974,346 of record CM054817.1, read on the forward strand.
TGCCTTCGACAGGTACGATTCCTTCTACGCTTTCTCTTTCTCTCTCCCGTCACCCCACCCCAAGCTCCTCTCTCCTTCGTCGCTCTATCCCAACCCCCGATTCCTTCTCTCTCATCGCCACAGATCTGTCAAAAAAGCTTCCAATTTAATTTCTAAATGGACAAGATCTGGACGCTTGTCTTCGTCTGACCCCGCCACCGCCACTGCTGTATTCTAGCTTTGTTTTGATTTCTAGTGATTCCCAATTTAATTTCTAATTCTGATTGATTACTAGGATTTTAAATCCGAACGCTTGTCTTCGTCTGACCAAATAATTGAAGAAAACTGTCGATTGCCTATAATTGTTCATTATTGTTTTTGTTTTTGATTTATGGTTTAGTATGCTTAATTTAGGCTTTATGATTTACGATTTCTTATGATGGATTATATCGCTGTGATTTGATCTAATTTTTGCTTTGTGGAGAAGTTGGTTGTAAGATTAGAAAAAGATAGGCTTAGTTACAGAATTATAGATAGTTGTATGCTTGGTGAGGAATGCGGATGTGACTTGGAATCTAGCTCTCTGATTTAATGATCCACTGATTCATCTTCTCAGTAGAGATGTTATTTATACCCTTCCAAATATGGTATTGAATTGAGATCTATTATGCACTTGTAATAACAAAGTGTGGAGCGTGGCATTACATAATAGAAACGCCAACTTGTTGCAAATAAGAACGACCAAAAAACACCACGGCATGACTCAGCCTAACATGCTCTTCTTACATTCAAGATATAGCTTGAACGTTCCTAAAAGTCTTGCAGCAGCGAGGTTAAGCCTTGTAGTGCTATTCATAGTGGAGTCTTGTGATCATCAGGCATTGTAAGCTGACCCGGGATTCAAGTCACAATTGATTGTTTAACTGTTCTCTTCCACTGTCAATGGAGTTCTATTCATAGCTTTGTGTATAAGCATGTATATCTTATCTAGGTCCACTTTATGCTCTTATTTTTGAAATCTAACCAGCACTGGCGTTTCTTATGCTTTATGCTCTTGTTTTTGAAATCTTTTTTCTTTTGCTTTTTTTCCCTATATAAATGGCTCGTCTTGGTATTTCCTTGAGAAGAAGAAGACAAATGGAACATCAATGGATAATATGTATGGTTATCAATGTAATTTTGATGTTGACATGGTATGCGATGAGGAAAACGTTGTATAATGCACCAAAAGTATTGGTGAATGAGCATCTTAAAAGCAAATTGAGAATGTTCAACATAAATAGATTGATAAGAGAAAGTGATGTTTTGTGTAGAAGTCATCTTCGTATGAATCGATATGCTTTTGATAAGTTATGTTATATGCTAATAGATGTTGGTGAGTTAAGTGAGACTAGAAACATGACTATAGAGGAGATTGTGGCAATGTTTTTGTATACAATAGCTCATCACAAGAAAAATAGGTGTATAGGAGCTTACTTTTATAGAAGTGGTGAAACTGTCAGTCGACAATTTCACGAGTGCTTAAAAGCTATTTTGAGATTGCACCATGTACTGCTTAAGACAACCTTCTCCTATCAAAGATTGCAATGATGATAGATGGAAGTATTTTAAGGTACTATAAATTATATTGTCATTTCTTTAGAGAACAACAGTTACATTATAAATGTCATCTTAAAATGTTATTTGTTTACAGAATTGCTTAGGTGCACTTGATGGTACAATGATAAATGTAATTGTGCCATCTGAGGATCGATCGAAATATCGAACACGAAAGGGTACCATTGCCATGAATGTTTTCGGAGTATGCTCGCCTGAATTGGAATTTATTTATGTTTTAAGCGGTTGGGAGGGTTCAGTACATGATGGTCGAGTATTACGTGATGCTATAAGTAGGCCTGATGGTTTAAAGGTTCTTAGAGGTAAATCATTTTTTATGTTACTTTAGATATTATGAAACTGAATAATTGATTAATGTATATTTTCCTGTGAAGGGGCATACTATTCGTGTGATGCCCGATATACGAATGGAGAGGGATTCCTTGCACCGTATAGAGGGCAAATTTATCATCTAAGAGAATGGAACAATGGTCCTCGCCAACCAGGAAGTGCAGAGGAATACTTCTACTTAAGGTATGCAATGGCTAGAAACGTGATAGAAAGGTGCTTTGGGTTACTAAAAGGAAGGTAGGGAATTCTTAGAAGCCCTTCTTGGTTTAGTTTCGATACACATAGTCGTATTGTCATGGCATGTTGTTTATTACATAACCTGATAAAGAGATATATGCCTCCCGAATCTCTTTTTGATGACATATCCGATGATGAGAATTCGGATGATGATGGTGTCGATGAGGACGATAATGAAGTTGAATATTTGACTTCTATTGATACAAACAGATCCTTAGACTAATTTCAGAAATTCATTGGCTCAAACTATGTTCAACAATTGGCGCGCTGAAGGCCATAGAATTTGATTTTATATCTTGTATTGGTGTTTTTTTTTCATGAATTGTAATGACTTTATATAATGACTTGTTTTTTAATGAACTTCAATTGTATTTGCAAGTTTTGGTTTTTTTTAAGCTATTTGTTGTACTATAGTCTACTTTCAATTGTTTAAGTACAAGAAAAATTGATTCCCTCTGTCTGAACCAAACAGGATGGCAAAAGGATAATCATTACAAAACATTTTCTTTCCTTTCCTGATTCCTTTCCTTTCCCTTTGTCGAACCAAACGGCCCCTAAAAATATAATATTATATATATATATATATGCTAAGGTTCAAATGAGAACGGCCTATTTATGTGTGAATGTGTGAACAAATCTATACCTTTGATATTTTGGAATGGATGGTCTGATTTAATTTTTTTCACTTAAATTGACAAACTGCACTTAAATTTATTCATATTGCACTTAAAGGTTAATTAAGTAATTTGCTTTTAAATATCGATATTCATAATCTAAATTATTGTATTGATAACCGCTCTTCATCCACGATAATATTATTTCAATAACTGTATCTTCATTCACTCTTAAATTTCTCAACAATTTTAAAAACTGTTTCTATCTTTAAATTTATCTTTCTTAAATTTCTCATCTTTATTTCTTAAGATATTTCTTTAATCTTCATATTAAATGATGGTTTGTTCATCAGGTAAACTTGCAATCCAATTTAAGATTACATATATCACATTTTAAAATAAAGTGCAGTTTAATTATGAATAAAGTGCAATTCGATTGTGAAAAAGTCTAGTTTAATTATGATTAAAGTGCATTTTGATTGTGAATAAAGTGCAGTTTAATTGTGAATAAAGTGCGGTTTAATTATGAATAAAGTGCATTTCGATTGTGATGAAAGTGCAGTTCGAATGTGATAAAAGTGTAGTTTGATACTGAATAAATTGCAGTTTAATTCTAAATAAAGTGCATTTTGGATGTGAATACAGTGCAATTCGATTGTTTACGAAGTGCAATTTAATTTTGATTTTTTTTTGCATTTATTTGTGAATGGAATGCAGTTCGATACTGAATAAAGTGCAGTTTAATTCTGAATAAAGTGCATTTTGGATGTGAATACAATGCAATTCGATTGTCTACAAAGTGCAGTTTAATTAGGATTTTTTTTGCATTTATTTGTGAATGGAATGTAGTTCGATTGTGAATAAATTGCAGGATAATTATGAACAAAGTGCATTTCAATGAAAATTAAATTGTTGTACACATAAACATATAGTATATAAATATTATTAAGTGCTTTTGGATTCCAAATAAAGTGCATTATAAGCAAACCGTAAGTGCAGTTTAATAAACATTCAAAATGCTCAAAGTTTAACACAATCAACACAATCTTATTTCTCTTTGTTTGCGGTGGAGTAGGATTTCGTTTCGCCAATCAACACAATCGTATTTCTCTTTGTTCGCGGTGGAGAGGAAAAGTCCAAGACAGAGAAGAATGTTGAGAAGCCGAGAATGCTGTCAACATACATTTTGCCAGACCTTTCTGCTTCCAGTGCCTATACAAAACAAACTACATCAGACATCCCAACCAAGATCCTTAGCAGCCAAAGCTCAGCAGCAGCGAACTGATATCTTTTGCCGAAAGAAGAAGAAAGAATGAAAAAGAGAAGGAAGGTTCTAAAGGATTTCGTTCGCCGGTTGCGCAATATTGTGGTTTATGATATATTTCATTAGTGAGGATAAAGGGATAAATTTGATCGGTTGTGATTTTTTTGGGTAGATTAGTGGAAGTATGCAGTTGCAAAAATCTTATCAATTATGAAAAAAAGTCAAATTTACCCTTAAGTGAGATTGATTATTCTTTAAAATGCATTTCGCTATTCTACAACACTAATCAAATCTAAACCGTTTATTACTTAAAATAAAAAATCAGGATTTGTTCTTATGTTCACACTATAAGCGGGTGTTCTTACGTGAACCAACCCATATATATAAAGGAAATGGATCAAATGAGATCTCAATTTCAAAAAAGATACGAGAACTGATCTCGGTTCTCCATTTCGCAAATCTAAGGCTATCCTTTATTCACTAAAAGACATTTAAAATTAAATCAAAAAACGAAAAAATCTTATCATTAAGGGCAAAAATGTAATCTGCCAACATTTCTTTTCCATACCTTTTCTTTCTCGATTTCGAAGGGGCAAAAGAAACCCAGCAGCAAACTCCCAAAAAGAGATACGACCTTGAAATCGTTAATGTGGGAATAAGAAGTCGATTATCATTCGTGGGTTCCGTTCTCGTATGCTTGTTGCGTGATTTCAGCCCGTTTTGCCGGTGGATTTCGACGGCTGATTTATCCCAATTTCTCTCGATAAGATTGATTTCTGCATATTTTTCGCGTTTGACCAATTTGCATCTAAGGTAAGAATTCGTTCTGGTTTTGAAAATATTGTTGTTCGAGATTTGTGGATTGATTTTTTGAGTTCCACTTGTTTATGCTCGTTTTCATTTTATGCGGATTTTTTAGAGATTTATGAATTTAGTTTGTATATAAATATTTTTTTGGGATTAGGGTTTCCGATGGATTTATGAGATTTATGGATAGATTCAGTATTGTTGTTCTGTTCTGCATTCACTATTCGATTTCATTTTCTACGCAAAGACAATTTTCATGCATATGTTTTTTAGTGTTTATGCTGATACTGTTTAACGTTCATGCATGCAGTCTGTTCAATGGCTGAATCGTTACAGTCAAATGTGTCTCTTGAATCCGATGAATCCATTTTCATTCCTAATTGCACGGCCGAATTGAAACCGTATGTTGGATGGAAATGTGATTCTCTGGATGAGGCTGAAAGTTTCTATAGAGACTACGGAGGTTTGTGCGGTTTCGATATCCGTAAGTGGTCCATAAAACGTCATGGGGATGGGTCTATTATGCGTAGATATTTGGTGTGCAGTAGAGAAGGGGAGAAATTCATGGATGTTGATAATGTTAATTCCAAAATAACAAAGCGAAGGTGTAATTCAAAACGGTCATCTTGCTTGGCACGCGTCATATTTAAATCCCACCCCGAAGGTTTTGTTGTTGATTTATTTCACGAGGCACACACACATCCTTTGTTATTCTCAACTCAGAAGCAATTCATGAGATACAATCGGACCATGACTTTCGTTCATAAAAATTTCGTCCTTAGTTGTGCGCGTTCTAATGTTGGCCCGGTGAGGTCATATAGAATGTTTAGTGAGTTGGTGGGCAGCTATGAGAACATCGGTTGTGATGGAGTATATTTTAAAAATTTCCACCGTGATCTTCGTATATGTGTTGAGGGTGCGGATGCACAAATGATGTTGGATAAAATGAAGGAAGCTCGTGATAGGAACCTGGATTTCTTTTACGAATATTTTACGAACGGAGGGGATAAATTGAAGCGTGTATTTTGGGCTGATGATATATGTATTGGCAATTACAAGATTTTTGGTGATTCGTTATCAATGGATGCAACTTATTCAACCAATAGATATTTGCTTTTCTCTGTAGCTGATACGAGTTAGTATGGTTATCAAATTATTATTGTTCGTAGTTAAAGTTTTTTACGAAATGTTTCGTTTATGCACATTGTACATATCTTTTATGCACATAATCATACACATTCATATACTATAGATCAGTTCTTTTGCCGATTTCATGCTTATGATTCCTTGCAATAATGCTCATACTGAATAGATTTTATGCAAACAACTTTATTGAAATTTCTATTTTTTTCATGCAGTTACGGCATGATTTTTGTTCCATTCACTGGCCTCGACAACCACGACAAGTGTATTACGTTTGCTGCGGATTTGTTGTCTTCAGAGACGGTGGAGTCTTATTCTTGGTTACTTAACACATTCAAAACTTGCATGGGCGGTTGTCCGAAGTTATTAATAACCGATCAGGATCCTTCCGTGAAGATTGCAATGGAGAATGTTACACCCGAAACGCGTCATCGCTTTTGTATGTGGCACATCATGCTGAAACTTCCGGATAAGATTCCGGTGTCATTAAGAAAAAACATTGATTTCACGAAAAGATTTAATGACATTGTGTGGAATAGCGACCTGCAACCGGAGCAGTTCGACGAGAAATGGAAAGCGGTTTTATCTGATTTTGATTTGGTTGGTCATGATTGGCTTGATGGGATGTTTGATCTACGTCATTATTGGATTCCTGCTTATTTCCGAGACTTTCCAATGTCTGGATTGTTTCGCACAACATCCATGTCCGAGAGTAAGAATCATTTTTTTCGGACTTACTTAAAATTGAAGGCCAATCTGCTGATGTTTTATTTGTTGTATGAGAGTGCAATAAATGCTCAACGCCACACACAGGACAAACTTAATGCAGCGGATGATAGTAGTTTACCAATATTAATAACAACGTTGCCTTTGGAGCGAAGTTTGGCTGCAGTATATTCAAACACTACGTTCTATAAGGTGCAGGGTGAATGGGTTGAGGTTGTTAACGTGTGTTCTATTCAGAAAATAACCAACAGTGGTTGCGAGAAGATGTTTGAAATAGATGATAATACGGTTGGTGTTTTCAACATTACGTTTAATGTTGTTGATTTCAGGGTGTCATGCACATGCATGAAGATGGAGATGCATGGTCTGTTGTGCAGGCACATTTTGAAGGTGTTGAAGAATTCAAATATCAATTGTGTTCCAGATTCTTGTGTCCTTTCTCGTTGGGGTAGAAATGTGTCTTTCAAACGTTTTGATAAGCTTTCTGAAGTTGGGAATGTCGGCCATTCTGCTGCAGATGCCACTAAGAAGTTGTTGGACGTAGTATTCAAATGTGCGGATTTGGTTGCAGGCAACCCTGCACGTATGAACGAACTACTGTCTAATTTTGATGATTTGGTCAACAAATATCAGATTCAGGATGAAGGCGGGGCAAGTATTAAGGTTAACCAAAACACGTTTGAGAGTTTTTATGGCTCACATATCCCTCAAGATGTCGAGGTTCTGCTACCGGATCAAGTGAAAACCAAGGGCTTGAGCAGTAGAATACAGTCTAGGAAGGAGGTGGCATTGCGTGCTAAGTTGAAGCATAAGAGGATATGTCGGAAATGCAACCAGATGGGACATCACAATTCAAGAAACTGCCCTAACGTTAAGGATGTTGAAGATTCGTCTTAAGTTTTTATGCAGAACTTGCTATAGACATATGCACTGAACCTTGGCTTTGTTTGCTTTAATTAGTCAAAACTAAATCTCTTGAAAATTGCTTATGTTATTTTCATGCATACGACGGTTTATTTTTATGCATGTGTTTTGTGACATTTATGCATATGTTTTTTAGTACTCATGTTCAAGCTTTATCGTATAGTTTGGTTGTATTCCTTGTCTGTTTTTTAGTACTCATGTTCAAGGTTGGATATTTTATGCAAACCGTAGTATATTTCCATGCTTATGGTATGTAATTTTTTTGCATATCCCTCTTTTATGTACATGTGGGTAATATTAGAGCATTTCAACTATCATTTAATGCTCTCAACTATCATTTAAGAACATTAATCATTCTGAAACAAAAAAAAAATTATAATACAATATTTGCTCACCAAATCATTGGGTATGTTTCCATACTTGACTTTCATATCAATGATTTTGTGATCAGTGGTATTGTCAATTATGAAAGTCCTCTTCATCCTCAAATCAAAACAGATCATGAAGTAGCATCCCTCGTTCTCAATCGGGAAAACATACTACATAAGAAGAAATTTATTTGCAATTATCCAACATTGGCAGAATAAAAACACGTGAAAGTTGGCGGCGTGTAATTGCGATTACCAGTTGGATCTTATTCAGATTAGCAACTTTATGTGTTGTCAGTGTCTTTGACATTCCAAGGTTGAAAATTTCTTGCTTCTTAAATGAATCAATGTCTTTCTCGGGACACACCACTGTTCCGCTCAGTGTTTATTAAACATTGTTAATTAATATTTCACCATGTACATGGTGAATTTAAAGTCCCCAATCAAATTGAATTATACATACCGTCAATGGAGCAAACAACTGAAGTGGTGATTCATCCGACTTAACTTGCTCCTTGTCCTTTAGAATGGCACCCCATGCATCAATTATCACATTATCAACCCAGTTGTTTTGCTTCAAGCTTTGCAACTTTTTGGCATAAATCTTAATTTCTTTCCAATCAAAGAGCAGACTTGCAAGAGAAACAAAGATAAAGAAGTTATTACTACATATCAAAGAAGATTAATTTTTAGAATATGATCCATGAAAAACCATACCAATTATCATCAGCCACAAAAATGCTGAACCAACACACTGTAATCTCCATTTTTGTCAAATTTCTCGATGCGTCCACGTAACGCAGAATGTAGGGTGAATTTTTGGCCTTTGCACTTTTCATTGACGATTTTTTCCGACAAGGCATTCGGCTTGTAACCTAGATATTCAAAATCATCGGCATAATACCCAAACAATTTTTCATTGTTAAGATGAACATTTAATAAGCGTCGTATATATATTGTACCGCCGGTTTTGAACTTCCCTTCACCCTTATTTTCAGAATGGGTTTCTGACTCATCTTCCTCGTTATCATAGCCACCCTTGAAATTTTTTTCAATACAAGTTAAACATCATGAAATCTATAAGCATGAATATATAATGCGGTGTGCATAACTACTTCTATATAATACATAAAGGGGTTCATCCCTGCAAAATAGACAATGACATTGCAAATGTAAATATCATATTGAATGAAATTTACCATATTAGAGCATAAACCATGTATAAACTATACACACCAAACAATGTAGTTCTAAATATGTTAATTGAATTTTTTTTTTCGTGCTTATCCAGTTACTATTTTATGCATACACAGAACCAATTTTATGCATATCCTGGAAATACATTTTCCAAATGATAAAACTAATCTGGGCTTCATCTGTATCACCAACTATGCCTTCAATCTGTGACTCATTCATTGCCTGCAAACTTAACTCCTTCATTGGTTTTATCTCCCACGATCAATCCAGTACGAAGAAAAAAAAACAATGCAGGAAAAAAAACAACATCAGTGACTCATATATTTAGATAAGTACTAGTACGAATTACCTCTTTCTCCGTATTAACGTGCTCTTCTTTTTTGCTTGCCTCTTTCTCCATATTACCGTGCTCTTCATTTAAGCTAATGACAACTCCCGCAATAGCCTCAATCGCCCTAGCCAATTCTGCCTTACCTTGACCGGGGATAAGGTCTGAACCCTGACACTCGACATTGTCTTCTTTCGAATATCCGTGAGTGTCATTGTCTATGTTTGGCCGAGTGGCAGGAGGCTCAACCTTGTCTTCGTTCAAATTTCCCTTCAATATTCAAAATAAACGTAAATGTCAGGGGATAAAATAATGTTATAAGCCCAAATAACAGTTTTTTACCTTATCAAGTTGTGTAGGCCGGAAAAGTTGTGTCATCCCCAAACTAAAACTCGGTAATTCATCCATGTAATTCTTCACCATAAGCCTTATCGTGTCAATAGCAAACATGGCTTCCTTCACTTCTTCAGAACTCCAGAAATCCCCATCTATCTCTTCAAGCTGGTCATCAACTAATGAAACTGATTCTACCAGAAGCAATGATCTTAGAAGCCGCATCTACCGTTTTCTTAAACGAATTGTTGTTAAACAATTCAGACGGTGTCTCCTCAATCAGCTTCATCAGTTTCACCATTTGCCTTGCAACTACTTCTGCCTGTTTCATATTAAGGAAGAATACTTCAACGACGGTTCTTGAAGCGTTGAAGGACCTGCCCTTTCGCCACTGCATCCGGCCCCAGCTGTAACATTGTTTTGATTTTCTTCATCCACACTCGCAATATCAACGGGTTCTAATATGCGACCCTCTCCGAATCCACCATTCTCCAACTCCATCTGTTGCCTCTTTCTGAATTGTACTCTATCCCAATTAGTTATCAAAGGTAGATGCCTCCTCATGTGCTGATTGAACATCACCACACAATCCACATAAAACAGCTGAAAACAGAATGATGTGCATAAAAGTGTTAATTAGTGAGCACGAACTAACTTAATGATATGCATAAACACAGAAAATAAACATCCGAAAAAGGGCTTGGTTTTGTTTTCCTTCCACGTCCTTGTGCTTTCAATGAGGCAGCGGATAACCAACTCACACCAATTCCATTGCCGAGCATCGCTTTTCTCCTCCAACAGGTCGGAAAAGAATGGATAAAGGTACCCATTCGAGCCTGTTTGAATAAGCGAACTCGAAAGCAAGAATAGAAAATTCATCCTAAACATTTTTCCCGCACTCTTATCTCCTAGCAATGCGGCAGTTACATGATTGACCGATATCTTATGACAACTATCAACAAGTCCATTACTTGTGAATTGAGCTACCCATTCATCCACTACATCGCTACGATCGTTAAATTTTTTCCTCCGTATCAGTAAATCCCCCCTAGGAAACCCAAAAGCACGACGAACATCCAACTCATTGACATCTATTCTCCTACCCTCGGATATCACAAGTTGGGATCTTTTCGGGTTGTAATTGTCAACTACCCAATAACACATTTTATTGGGCAACCTACTGACATCTAACCCCAAAATACCACCAAAACCCATAGATCTTACCATTGCTAACTGCGCTTCGTTCATTTTGCTGATTGCTTCCATCAGGGAATGCGGACAACAACGGCTTGTCAATTGATTAACCTCATCATCCCTCTTCGCCATTACTTCTTTGTTAGTTTGCTGACCTTGCTCATCAGGTTTAGCCTTTTTTCGTTTGCCTTTTTGCTGTGGGTCGGTAACATCACCTGTCTTGTTACCTTTTGCTTTGGCTGACACCTTCCCTTTCTCATCCACTTTCTTGTTATTCCCTTTCTCCTTCCCTTTGTTGTTTTTCACTTTCTCCTTCCCTTTATTCACAAACTTTATTAAAGGAACATTCTCGTCCGGCGGTGTTGTTCTCTTCCTCTTTCCTTTAGCTCGTGATGTTCCTGCGTTTGTACAAAATTCAGTGATTACTATTGCATTTTATTCAATCTATTTATACTTATACACTCAAGATCATGCACCCACTTTATATATTTTATGCATATAAGTATCATATTTTATGCATACCAGTAAGACATAAAACTTTCCCGAATCAAAACATTTTACGCATATGACTCAATGTTTTTATGCTAACCTTTCGATCTAATTATGCACACCAACATTATTAATTATGCACATAAATCCAAAATAATATGTACCAATGAAAATATTATTTATGTTTACTATTTCATATTTTTATGCTAATATATAAAATATTTTATGCTTACACTTCCATAAAAAATAAAACAATTTAGAACGCTATCTATACCAAAATTATAACTTTCATGCACACAGACACTCAATTTCATGCAAATAATCCACAAGATTCATGCATATCAATGAAATCGGGAAACAAAAAAAAAATAAGGGTTTTATATGAAATAAAAACAACAAACCATTCGATGAATTACTGACCTGCGTCCATGTTTTACCGTATGAACCGAAATGCGACTCTCAATCTTCGATGCCTGAAATCCACAAACAAACCATTTTCCATCAAAATATCAGTAATAGTTACCTCAATCGATTTTGTGTTGCCAAAATCAAAATCAACAAACCAAATAGATTCCCACGAGCATGAAATTGACAACGAAAACAACGAAAAAATGGTTCCTAAACCGTAAAAAAACCCTAAATCAGAACTAAATCCCCCATCAAAATTCTTCACCCGACAATTAATATACCTATTCCGTTTTCGAACGAGTTCACTTCCTCTTAAACAAAGAAATGTCCGGCCGCAACCACATTTGAAGGATTTCTAAAATTTTCTGTTTGAAATACCGACGGTTTACACAAACCATTTCTCTTCCAAAACACAATTTCATCCATGGGTAAACGTAATTAGCAATATAAAAGATGAACCATACCTCTTAATTCGTCGATTAAGGACGATTCTTCTCCAATTTCTACGAAGGAAGTAGAAAAAAAATCGATTTTACACAAATCATTTCTCTTGAAAATCACAATTTCATCCATGGGTAAACGAAAATAATAACAGAGAAGTTGAAACATACCTCTTAGTTCGTATATTATGGATGAGCTTTTCCAATTTCTACCAAGGAAGTAGCAAAAACAACGACGTTGCGGCGGTTTTACGCGAGGAGGAAATAACGGACCGAGAAAATGGAGGATGAAGAAAATGAATTATTTTGCCCCGCCCAATCCCAAACTCTTTGAAATGAAACATTTGGGTTTGCCCAAAACACCCTTTCTACATTTTTTTTTAAAGATTAAAGAGTTTAATCTTGGCCATTAGATTAGGATGAATCGACGCTTAGGATCAATTCTCGTATCTCTTTTGAAAGGAGGATCTCCTATATATATATATATATATATATATATATATATATATATATATCCTAAGAGTTAGAATTTGATACTAATACAGTATATCTCGAATCAAATTGGTTGTAACAAATTATTTCCACGTGGACAGATCAGATTAAGCCACTCCCTTGAGCCCTAATCAATCAACTGCAAGTCTGCAATTTGTACACGCGCATATAGATACATTAATTATGCATACATAGTAGAACAATACGAATACGCGCAGATACAAAATTTGGTACGACTGACTTCTCTCTCAGGCCAACTGATTATGATATCTCTATCTCCCTCCTCTTGATTCTCCTTCCTTTTCCAATAATCTCACATAGAAGTTGAAATACTGCTCATTTGGAAATTATTTTTCTCGTCGTTGTATTTTTACTTTGGGATTGCGGTCTTGAAGATCGGATCCAGAAATTCTCCAACTCGAACCCTAGGCTTCACTCTCTCCAATATGTTAAAGGTTCATTCCCCCCTTTTCCGCTCCTTTTTTTCTTTTTACTAACGATTATTAACCAATTTTTGCCTTTGATTGTTCCGTTTCTTTGTGTTTCTCGTTTCGCAGATGCTCTGAGAATTGGGGTGAGAATCGTCTCGAGTAGGTGTTGTTTCTAAGCACTATTGAACAATGCGATCACTTTGTGCGAGAATATATCGTTTCGTGTTCATTAATTTCTTCACTCTGATTTTTTGAATGTGAAATGCGGTTGTTTGAGATAATTGAAGATCTCGGTGATTTGAATCACAAAAGAGAATGATATTCATCAATTTTGATTAATAAATTTCATTTGTTGGATCTGAAAAATTGTTAGAGCGCGCTACACCAATGTTTGTCTTGCATTTCTAATTGATTCAAATATGGAGATGAACAGTGTTTTGGGGTAGAATCGTTGGAGAAACTCACTGAGTCCACGCTCGAGTTCCAGCGATCATCGAGTTTCTGAAGCTTTCTTCAGTTAATGCATTCATATGTGTATATTAAATACTCCTATATTTTTACTTTTCTGACTTTGTTGACTTTCATGCCGTCTCGATTTGCTCATAATTGATTGTTTTAACTGCGTCTCTTTAATCGGAAAGAGGAACTTGGAATGAATGATAACATGTGAAACTAGTGTGATTGATTTGTATGTTATAATGGTTTCTTCAGTTGAAGCGCGAAAGAATAGGAAGATGTCGTCAAACTCGCCGTGCGCGGCGTGCAAGTGCCTCAGGCGGAAGTGCACGCCGGAGTGTGTTTTTGCTCCGTATTTCCCGCCGGACAATCCTCAGAAGTTCACCAGCGTGCATAAAGTGTTCGGCGCCAGCAACGTCTCGAAGATTCTGAACGAGCTCAGCATCGCCCAGCGCCGGGAGGCCGTGAACTCATTGGCCTATGAGGCGGAGTCCCGGCTGAAGGACCCAATCTATGGCTGCGTCGGCCTCGTCGCCATCCTCCAGAACAGACTGAAGCAAGTGCAGCACGATTTGGTGATGGCCAAGAAGGAACTGGCCACCTATATTGGGCCATCTGCAATGCTGCCCATGATCAATCACCACCCGGGTTTACTGCAGCAGCCTGCCACTTATCAGCCGATGCCAATGCCGGCCGGTATCCCACACGGTGCTGAGCTCATGATTACGGAGCACCACCAACAACAACAACAATTTCTCGAAGCCCAACAATTAGCAGCTACTAGAGAGCGTGAGCTCTTGCGGAATTACGCGCACCAGCAGGAGCAGCAGCAAAAACTACAACATCAACATCAGCTGCAGCTGCAACAAGAATATCAAAAGCAGCTGATGCACCAACAGAATTATCATCTTAATCAGCACTTGCAGAATGATTTGCTGAGATTCAATAGTGGGTTTAGTACTGAAGCTGGAGGCTCCGTCACCGCCACTGGGTTCAATCAGATAACCGGAGCCGATAATGAGTATGGTGAAGCTGGAGGCTCAGTCACTGCCACCGGATTCAATCAGATACCCGTCGGCAGTTCTTACCACGACATTCAACGACAGGAGCCTTCTCCGCTCACTATCCAGATGCAGGAACTTTTTCTTGAAGAACAGCAGCAGGCCTCACTCACAAACACACAACAGCAGCCAACACGATCCACCAAGAGCGACGAGGAAAGGAGCATTGGTCCTTCATCTTAATCTCACTGTCCATGAATTCGATAACTCACTTGGCTTCTGATCCTTGTTTCAACAAGAATTTTCATCTAGGTAAATTAATTTTTCCACACTGCAATGCATTGATATTGGCATGTTTGCTTTGATTACAATAAAAAGACCTTCACCATTTTGAACCCTAGGAAACCCTTTCAAACTAGTGTAGATCTTTGGTTCTCTGTACTTAACCTAGATAATACATTAGCTTCACCATTAAGGGTTTGTCTGCATAAGTTGTTTTTCAGTGTTTGCATAAGTAGTTTTCTACATTAACTTCTTTAAAATTAAGTAGTTAAATTATTTCATTAAGCAACATCATTTAAGCATTAATTAAAATCATTTTTGGAACTATCAAAAATATTTTTGTTTTTATTTTAATTTCAGAAATTCTCCACTTTTACTTAAAATTAATTATTTTCAACTTTAAATAAAAATAAACAAAAATGCTTATAATACACATTTGCAAATACATCCAAAATCACGACTACAAAATTATACGTGTCAAAAAAATTAATTATATTATTAATTAATAGTAGTAAGTGATAAGGTCATGATTTGTGGTGATCCATATGATATGAATACATTTTCGTTAATTTCTTATAATTTAATGGTTCGCATGGTTGACTCGATCTCTAATTTTCTTTTTCTATTTTCCTCTCATTTAATTGCCTTCACAATTTCCGATATATTTAAGTATTACGTATAAAAATTAATCATGAATTCAAATCTCACCAACAATCTCTATAAATTGAACATCTAAATTATTGCGGTAATTTGATTAAACAAAACTCAAATCAAATTTATTTTTACATTTTACCAAACCAAACACGAAACTGAATAATCGTCATGAATCATTTCTTGTGGAAAAAAAATCGCTTTAGTTCAGTTTTAACTTAAATTTTGAGGGAAAGGACAAGAAAATTCTCATTTTTTTAATATAAAAATTATATAATAAAATTATTCAAACATTTAGGATTCAGTTTGATTCGATTATCTAATTAGTTAAATCAATAAATATAAAAAACAAATTAAATACCAAAAATACGATTCAGTTTGGTCGGTTTGTCGATCGGATTGACAGTCCTTATCTAAATCCTCAAAGAAACATAGAATTATAAATTTTAATTGAATATGACATTTAAAAAGCAAGGACGTCCACAACTTAAAAGGTACATAAAAAGACACAAACCCACCTAAAACCCCAAGAAAAAACCATATATTGATTTCTCAAAGAGCCGGACCTCATTAAAACCTCATTAAAGTAAAAAACCCTAGTGGGAAAAACCTTTGATGAGGAAAAAGAGTATCCTCTAAACTATGTCCATGAAGAAAAGTATACCTCCAAAAGAAAACTTGACCAACTAGTCCACTAATGAAATCCCGTATTTCATCAGTGAACTCATATTGTATACTCAATAATGCATCGGTATCGATATCACATTGATGGGATGCTAACACCTTTGTTTGCTTCCTCACCAAAATCATAACTATCAAAACTCAAACTCATGACACAAAAAAGAGAACCGTTTCTCTGACCCTAATACCGCTATATGCGACTGACTCGACTCTAACTTATTACTCTGAAAAATTAAGTATTTTGAAGCTGCCCACATCTTCTATATCTGCAAAACTTGAGCAACTTCACATGCTTACTAGGTTTCATGCATGGCTTCCGGACATATCAGCATCCGGTGCACCATTGTTGTTTGAAGAAGAACCTGGGAGCTTTTTGATGTGGAGCCTATATTTCTGAAAATAATGAAAAATAAATATATATTTGAATTAATTAAATTAATGATTTTAATTAGTTAATCAAAAGAAAGAAATTAGATTATTTTCTGAGTGCACACCTGCAAATGGCTCTTGACTTCATCATTAGTGAGGCCATCAACATTCATGAGATCCCTTATCTGCTTGGGCGTGGCCACTGCAGATTTTTTTAAGGATGTAATAAACTGTAACAAGTAGCACAAATGTTTAATTAGTTTGATATATGAAGAATACGCACCATGTGGTCCTCCGAGCTGCAGGAGAGTATGGACGAAGAGAGTGTGCAACTCGGGCGACCAGCAGCGGCGCTGCTTCTTCGGTTCTCTGACAACGCTCAAATCAACTGGCTCCACCGGAACCGACACCGAGGCTTCTTCGACGGGAACGGCTCGCTTCTCTTCCTTCTCCGGTGTGATGATTAATGGCCTCTTCCCTGCCGCAACTGCACTTCCCCTCTGATACACACATACATTTAATTCATACCTTGTCGTGTATATATACGAAAAGACCCTTCAAGTTAGGGTTTGGAAATTAGGTTTAGGATTTAGGAATTTAATAAGGGCAAATTCGACTGTAACCCTAAAAAATGTTTAAAAGGTACTTTTTTGATTTATTTTTTTACTTTGGCTAAAAAATCATAACTTGAATTAACTAATTATACATGTTTAAAAAGGATGTTTAAGTGATATTTAATTTATTTAATCAAATGAATTATGAATTATGTTTTTCATTTGTTATATTAAATTATAAATAACATGTAAATAATAAAACAAAATTTTAAAATAGAGAATCTAACTTACAGATTTGAAAGAAATGGTATCATTTCCGTTATTCTGAAACTGGACAGGAGCAGTCCAAAGTCGAACACGGCTCAACCAGGTTTTCTTTTCACCGAGGTTATTTGACGATTCTGCCCCTCCACCTCTCTCATGAATTTGCAGCGGTATCAATTCCTCCCTCTCTTCGATCGCCCTCAACCGCAAACTCTCCTTCTTCAACGTCTCAATCGCTGCAAAAACATCAAAATAACAACCAATAAATAATTCAAAACAATGAAATAGAAAAAAACAACGTACAAGTAGAGAGAGAGAGAGAGAGAGAGAGAGAGAGAGAGAGAGAGAGAGAGAGAGAGAGAGAGAGAGAGAGAGAGGATACCATCTAGCAAGAGTTGCATGCAGTAAGGGAGCTCACGTTTGAAGGCATCAATCTTTCTCAACTCGTCTTCCAAGATACGGATATGGGAATCCAACTTGGAGATTTTCATGGAGAAATCATGAGTCAGTGAGACTTCAGAGAGAACATCTGAAATAGATCTTGGGACAAACCCTAACTCCATATTCAGATTCAGTTGCTTAGAACTACACATTTTTTTCTCAGAGGCCATGAGAAAAAGATTTGGTGTTTCAGATCTATGTCGATGATTTTATTATTATTTTTCTTTTTTCTTTTCATCGGCCAGATAGACGTGCATGAAACGATGGACAGGGGTCTGTTATATAGGGCGTACAGGTGAGAATGTATTAAATGAATCGAAAAGAAAAATGTGATGCGTTTGTGTGAGAAAGAAAGATGGATTCGATGAGATTTATATTGCGAATTTACATATTCGTGTCATCGCATAACGTTTTGCATAAATCTGTAATCTAGTAAAGTTTTATTTGGTACTAAACAGTCATTGTGTGACAATTTCTTGTATGAAGAATTAATGGTATATTTCTTTGTAAAATATGCAGAAATGGTAGGATAAGGGGTATATTCATGATTTTTAACGTTTTACGCGGTATGACGAGGATAACCGTGTCTTTTCCACTGAAAACGCATATAATTGGAAAAGAATAAACTTTGTAATTTTCTTTTGGATTTTCACCATGTAAATTTCGGTTATTTGTAATAATGAAATCTTGTTCGATATTAAAGTTATCAGATTCTTTCTTAGTGGCGTGGAAAAGCCACAAATTATATTGGAGATGTGCATTGTGTAAAACTCGCTCATATGTAATAACGTGCAAACTATACGAAAGATTTAAATCACATTACGATACCGTGAGAGTCAATAATTTAGGTTTAATTCTGAGATAAAATAGGTTTCATGAGATAAGTTGAATATGTGAGAGCTAGGGCAAAATTTTATTTTTGGATGTTGCTCATTTTATTGAATAAGATCTTTGTGATAATGCTTGAATTGAATTGATTTATTTCTTTTTTTATAGTTGTACCGCGACCTTTGGTGCCTACAAGGTAAACTTCACACATAGCGATTTCTGTGAATTTCAGACTAATAACTTTCGAAAACATACTAAACACCTTAATTGCTATGTCATCATAAGAGAATTAAATTAAATTAATAATAATAATAATTATTATTATAATAATAATAATAATAATAATTATTATTATTATTATTATTATTATTATTAAATATAATAATAATAATAATAATTATTATTATTATTATTATTATTATTATTATTATTATTATTATTATTATTATTATTATTATTATTATTATTATTATTATTATTATTGCAAAACCACTAATTACAAATGCACCCTTAGTTAATTTGGTCTAAAAAATTATCAAAATTCGAACTCTGTTATAAATTAAAGAGAAGAAGACAATATATATAGAGAGAGTGGAAATATATGTGCATTATTATGAGGGTGGAGACCTCTATGTATAGAGTACAAGATGGACTCATAGGCTTTTAGGGTTTACATGATCGTCACAATATATGGTAACTATATAGATAAAATATATTTACAATACTCCCCCCTGATTGACCATCCCTCAAAGAAACTGATGTCTCATTAAAACCTTGCCAGAAAAACTCATTGAGATAAAAACTGGTCGGAAAAGAGTACAGTTGCTCCACCTCAATATAATCGTTGTTGATCCTTGAGTCGGCGCATATCGATCTTGTGTACCAACTTCTTGAATGTTGACGTTGGTAATATCTTTGTAAAAGAATCCGCTAGATTGTCACTTGAGCGAATTTGCTAGATGTTGATGCCGCCACTCTTTTGGAGATCATGTGTTGCATTTTCTCTTTTATGAATCAATCTCAATGACTAATTTACTCGTGTGTTGCATTGGATGTCTCGTTAAAAACCTTAACTAAGAAAACCCTTTGGGAAAAACTTAGAAAGGAAAAAAGAGTACAATAATTTGACCTTCAGGGTCATTTGACCTTTAGGAGTCAGTCTAATCTTCAGAATTATTTGCAATCTGTTACTCCCCCTCAAAATAACTATCTTCAAGGTTATCTTCAAGTTTTAAACTAATATGTGCAACACAAGTTTAATTATCAACATAGATAATGGCATGGAATATGTTGATATATCATTATTACTCTCATAAAGAGGCCAATATCACATTTGTCTCGAAGATAACAAATGATGGTCAATATCATTTCAAATTCTTCAATTGTACATAAGTAAGGAACTTCTGTTCCTCATCTTTGTTATCTTCATCTAAATGAGTTTTCATCTACTTCAAGTGATTGAATCAACTATTAGATAGACATGTGGATGCGATACAATAAAATCTCTTTAAAGACCTTTCAGGTACGTCGACTAGCGTAACTCCATCAGGGAGATGCACAATCTGCAGGTCGAGACAATTATTAGTTCAACCAAAGTCTTTGGATTCTAACTCTGTCTTTACACATGAGTTAATTTCCTCAAATACTTTTGTACATAATGATTCACATATCATCTTCAGGAGGAATTTGGAGTGATGTGTTATAAATTTATATTCCGCGGACTTTTTATCTTTAGCACCAATTAATCTCTCACGCTTGTAGCGTCAATGAGAATCAACTGATTTATTTTATCTATGAGGAACTTCAGTTCTTTCATGGTGCATATGCAACAGGTATTTGAGATTTTAGTCACTCCTTTTGCACTAAATAATTTGATGAACGTCTAGTTCATAGTGCGTGAATCTAAATAATTAATCCAGTGAGATATTTGCGGTATTCTATCATTCATATTTCATATCTCCCCCTAATGCCGACAATGATATAAGTTGGATTATCAATGAATAAAATAATTCATAATGATTTGCTCTATGTAAGTCATTTGGACGGAGTATACATATGAGTATTATGATCTGCGGAGTTTCAATCAAACTCAAGTCATCATTTTTGTACCCTTCTGTTAAGGGATACTCTGCGGTTGTACTATTTTAGCCCTTACAATGACTTTTGCAATCTATGAAAAAAAATTTTTGACTTACATGCTTTGAGCAAGTTAATTCCTTCAGGGATTTTCATATGTATGTGAATCATATATATATAGATATTTACTACATCCATAAGGCGCATATAAAGTCTTTGTGATATAAGTAGATTAATCAAACTCTAAAATATAATAGTGTCTATTATAAGAGAGTACATAATTAATTTTCGGTCTTTGAGAGAAATATTGTGTTACGAGTATTGCCCTATATCTCGTAATTTTTCCATTTCTCTTTCCGGATTTTTGAACTACAAGTCCAAATATTTCTGGTTTTCTAGGGAATCTTAATTCACCTTGTATGACTTCGTTCCTCTTTGACCAATAATTTCTATCTTGACAATCTTTTATAGATCGTCGTTGAGGATCCGCTTTTATCATCTCAAAAGTCATATTAAAGGCGAATCAAAATGTGACATATGTCCCTCCTAATGTTGGGAATATTATTTCATCATAATAACAATTTTAATGTGAGTTTCGTTTTTATACGTATAAAACCATTTTGATTATGGACATGAGCAACTAGGCGTTGAATCTCAATCCCAAAGCAATATAATATTAAATTCTCTTTAGAAGGAACTTAGAGTTTAATAAACTCACTCGCTTTATCAAGACAAATCTTCTTGATGGAATTGAGATCTTTATTTTTGAAATTGTAGTTCTAGCAAGTGCTACATTTCTTCTAGAAATCGAGCATTCATGGAAATTAAGAGATTCTTCAGGATCTCTCTACAGCGCCCATATGAATTTCCAATTATGTTGTGCATCATAGTTGCTTGCAGATGTCCAAACATATCATGTCAAAGCATAAAACTCTTTTGAACTTCCGGTTCATGACATGTTTTGTCTCACTAGTTTTTATGAATGTGTAATACACTCAAGGTGGTATTGTGATAACTTTTCTTTTGTTAGTTTCTGGCTAAATACAAAAGAATCACTACTTTCTTATATAATTTCAACATGCTATTCATTGCATATCCTTAAAACTTAGTAAGTGTCTTCTAGACTTACTAGAGTAAAGGGCATGTTCAATAGTTAATTTAGTAGATAGAATGATACAAGTTCTTCGGGAGCCTTTAATGATGTTCGATGCACTAGATTTTAAAATCTTGCAGTTTAAAATGCAACTACTCGTATCGAGCTTTAGGGAGGACAAACAATTAATATCTTAACGCAATCCTGTTGTGATATTTCATTTCATTCTATTATTATCTCCCTCATGCCTCTTGTTGGTGGATGAGCATCGATATCAAGATTTCATTAATGTCAACTAGACATAAATAATATTTTCATTGAGTAATAAACATATATCATCGAAAGTACGAGTTGCTCTTTAAAAGCATTTAATATTCTTCTAGAATATAAATGATGCTACTTCAGGAGCAAAAGATAAATAGTATTTAAAAATGCTATATTTGAGGCATTTCCACAAACATGTAATAGTAATGTTACTATCACAATATGATCATTCTTCAGGAATGTAATTGTGCTACTTCGAGAGCAACAATTTAGTTTCACGATAAGCGAAATCAATGAGTTGTAAATTTTGAGATCTACCGGATCTTACATCTATTCTTGAAAAGAATTAAACCACAATGGGATATTGGAAATGCAATTGTCATTCAAAGAGGAACTCTTGCTACCACTCCATATAATTAGGTAATACTTTAAATTATAACATACCTTTAAACATACATTGTTCTTTAGGAACTTAGGAACATGTAATATTCTTTAGGAATATTAATTGTGCTACTTCAGGAGGAACAAACAAAGTATGATTGTTGTGATATATGATTTCAAAATGACAAGTTTTAGTTGTTCCAAGAACATGTAGAGTTAATTGTGCTACTTCAAGAGCAACAATTAGAATTATGAACATATAACATTTGCCAAAATAAACAGCTTGAACCATTCTTCAAGAACATGTAGTATTCTTTAGGAATACAAATTGTGCTACTTCAGGAGCACCAATTTAATATATATTAAATTGCTTCAGGCTAAAGGTTAATATTTTCGAGAAACCCAATTGTTCGTCAGGAACGTATAGTGTTTTTTGGGGATATCAATTGTGTTACTCAAGAGCAACAATAACAATTCAAGAACCAAGATTCGTCCATCAATAAGACAAAATATATGAATTGCTCATCGAAAACATGTAATATTCTTCAAGAATATTAAATTGTGAGCTACTTCTGGAGCAATAAGTTAAGTTGAAAATATGTTTTGCAATTGCTCTTCAAGAGCATGTAATATTTTTCAGGAATATTAGCGTATTGTGCTACTTCTAGAGTAACAATTATAATAATATAATAAAAGATAATCAACCTAAATTAAATCGCAGTTGAATATCTTCTATAATCCTCAATTGATGAGCCGCAACACCTAACATAAACAACACAATAATATTTTAATCAAAGAAAAAAAATGCCTCCACGATCCAAACTCAATGATGGGTAAGACACACAATTGAAACCAAGTTTGCGCAAGGGTGGCGACGTCAACGTCCCGTGTTTTATTTATTTATTTATTCAAGAGCCTCATTTGAGAGTGTTATAACGAGTTATAAACTAAAGAGAAGAAGATAATATATAGAGAGAGAGTGGAAATAGATGTGTATTATTATGAAGGTGGATACCTCTATTTATAGAATACAAGATGGGCTCATGGCTTTTTAGGGTTTACATGATCATCACAATATATGGTAACTATATAAATAAAATATATTTACAATAAACACATAAAATTTTAATAATTGATCGCCTACTCCATTCCCAAAATAGGTCCCACATGGATTTAACGAGTGACTCATAGATTCATTAAGGATTTTCTATACCACTTTTAGTGTCTTAATACATGTCCTATCGTGATATGTGTATTTTTATCATAATAGCATATACTCCCTCCGTCCCAAATATATATGACGACTTTCCTTTTTCGTCTGTGCCAAATCTATATGCCTATTAGCAATTTTTTTGTATTTAACTAAATCTTTCACCAATTTTAATAGATTTAATTAATATGATAATAAAGAAAAAAATTATTTTATACAACTTTTATAATAGCAAACACAATTATGACATTAACTTTTCAGTAATTTACTCAAATTTCAATACCAACATTTATCCAACTTTCATATCATTAAATTTTTTTTAATCTATGTGAAAAAACAAATGAACATATAAAACAGGGACCGATGGAGTATTAAAATTTAGTTAATATCTTGATTAATAATTTTTTTGAAATAAAAATGCACATGTCACTACTTCATTTATAGGAAATGTATTGGGACAGCAAAAGTGGGATAGAGAATCATCACCGTCATAGAATAGGTGTGTGAATACAGTGAGGATCCTCTATCGATCCCACTTTTGGTGTCTCAATACATATCCCACCAATGAGGTGGTGACATGTGCATTTTTAATTTAAGAAATCATTACTCAAGATAGTTAACAAAAATTTAACACATATACAACTATGATAAAAATATACATATCACCACCTTATTGATGGGATATATATTAGGATACAAAGAATGTAATAGATGATCCTTAGAGGTGTGCGAATATCATAGTTCGGCAAATTTGTGTTACTAGTTTGTTTTAGAACAAAAAGAGAACTAAAATCGTTACATTTCTGACAAGGAGTCCAGTCATATGGTTTTGGATATTAATTGTGAATTTCCCTCGTGAATTAATTTCGAAGAAACGTGATTAACCTGATATGCGACCTGATATGCGGTGTATCTCTAGGGATATAATCAGATTTATCATTTTAAAAGTTCTTTCAAAATAAATGGTATGGTACAATAAACGAATTGAGAAACTATTGTGAATAAGAATTCTTTTTTTTTTTTTTATCATAAAAATTCAAAATCGCTACTTAAGGTGTATTCGATAATACAGAAAATCATCATATTAAGCTAACTTGTGTTATAAGATCGATCTAAAACGTTAGTGAAAATCAAAATTTTACCTAGCCACAAGTCACCTACTTTGCTACTATGTCATCGAAAGGGAAAATACTACTCTCTCCGTTAGGGGTGGATCCAGGATTTATTGTTAGGGGGCGAATTTTACGGGGATGAGTTGTATTTATCCGAGGGTTCGGGGGTGAAGCCCCGAAAAAAAAAATTGGGGGTGTTTTTGGTCAAATATACTTACTAATTAAGGCTTATTTAACGATATTATATTTTCTTTTACGAATAGCCGTTATATGTTGTTGTAATTTATTCGAAAAATATAGTATAAAACCGTACTTTGACAACGCCTAGATTTATTTGGAAGATATTATTAAGAATAACAATCTCTAACTTATGAATTAATCAAGTATTTGAAAGATAAAGTTTTTTATGCTTCAAATGTTGTTAATTTTACTTAAAGGATAAAAAAAATGAAAACACAAACATAACATATAACTGCATAAAGATATATGTTATATTATATGTGTAACTGTTTCAAAATAGATATCCAAAACTTCAAATTCTAGACATTCACTAAAATTAAAATTAGTGACACGTAATATACATTTTTTAATATTTGCCTAAATTAGTGGTCACATTCACACTAATTCTTAATTTTTACTTTGAGCTAAGTTGATAAATTCAAAAATTTCGGGGGGCGAATCCAAAAATTTTAATGGGACAAATTTATAAATTACTAAGAATCGAACACAATTTGTAGTATTACACGAAAGTTCGGGGGGCGGTCGCACCTACCCGCCCCCCTTTGAATCCGCCTCTCCCCTCCGTTCCGCTATTGTTGGCTTGTTTCTTTTCGATACGGATGTTAAGAAAAAGGGTGGAAATGTGTTAAAATAGTATTTTATGTGGTGTATATTATTTGACTTTTTGGATAGTTAATTTCTGGCCACAATTTTTTTCTTTTTTTAGAAACAAACCAACAAATAGCGGGACACCCCGAAATTGTAATGTGGGCAATACTGCTCAGTTTAATGGTTACTCAAATGATGTTTGTTACTACTATATAAATAAAGAATCTATATGTGATCGCCACGAACAAATTACCGGTTGATTCAAGTTACCTTATTTTTTTTATTATGCATAGAATATTCATATTTTGAAGATGTTTTTACCCAATGATAATAATCACATTCGCTCACCATTCCTAATTCTAATTAAAAATTCTGACCATCGCACTATACGAATATAATTCAAATCAATTTTTGAGTTCATACTAGTTTATCTCAATCTCGCTATAATTTTATCATATAATCTAAGCGATAAATATGAGAAGTTAAATACTTAAATAGAAAGAGTTTAATTGTGCTAATTTATTTTATTTTTTTGTTGCATTCTGTCTGATTTAAAATTTCAGTGAAATAATCAATATATTAATGTAATTGTTTATGGGTGAAAAATGCAAAGCTAAGTGCCTTCTAAATTGATTTAGTAAGTGGTAGGATTCTATATAAATTAATTAACTCAATGATTTTCTTTCCTTTGGTAAGATAAGGATTTATAAGCACCGAAGATCCTCTGTTCTTTTTTTTCATATCCTACAAATAGAACGAGACACCTTTTTTATTTATTTAAAATAATCTTTATCCATATAGTTAATAAATTCAATAGTTATTGGAAAAACATATATCATCCTTTTATTAATGGAAAATGGAATGAAATAAAAAATGAGATAAGAATCGCTAAATTAAATCCATCCGTTCAGCGCTACAGGAAATAAATATTGATTCATCCGATTGTTATTACACCGATATCCATTAATAGGTTAAGGTCAATAGATTCTCTAAATAATTGACTTGGTCGTTAGACAGCTCAGAAAAAATTAAAACACAAGAAAACAAATTAATATTCAAATTTGTTTAATGACTAAAAAATCCACATACCCTATTTAGGGTCTGTTTTCAACTGTTTATTATAAATATTTTTTATTTACTTTTACTTAAAGTTGAAAAAAGTTGTTTTTAATAAAAAATAGAGAGTTTTTTGTATCGATATTAGAAAGCAGATATTTATGGTAATTTTAGAAATTATTGTGCTTCAAGCACCAAAAGCACCTCAATAGATGCTTATGGATTTAAGTAGATTTGCTGCTTAATTTTAGATAAGGTAACGCAAAAAATAGATTTTTCCAAACACTAAAACTTGCTTATGCGGTCAAAAGCATATAAGCAATTAAATAAGTTCTCGCAAGCACATCCTTAAAATGTGCATCGAATAAGCATTGTTAAATAAACGGGAATAAATCATAGAGGAAGCATTCTTTAAATAGGAAATAAGAAGCAATCTATACACCATTCATATTATTATTTGAAGGTTTGGATTGAATATGTTCCAAAATATTCGCTATGCATATAATCCTTATGTTTTATACATAAGGTAAAAGTGTAAAAATTACGGAGTTCATGTATAAAAAATATAATGATTATGTATATTTGTACTTCTTATATAAGTTTGGCTTCCTACTAGATCCACACTCTAGTCTACAACCCGCAAATATTCTTAATTAGTACTCATTCCGTCTCATTCATACTGTCATGTAGGGTTTCCATAAGGAGTTTAAAAAACTTGAATTTTGTGTGTAAATGATGCGGGCACATGTAAATTTTTGTGATTTGTAGTATTATTTTATTTCCTTTTATGGAAAGAATACAATATCAGTGGACAAACCGATATAGTATACAATACAGTATTAATGCAATAGTGAATTATTCCGAGGTTGACCATAAAACTTTAATTAAAATTAATGAGATAATTAATGAACAAAAAACATTAATAGAATTTAGAAAATTTATAAATAAATATTGTAAATAGGAAAACAAGTTGTGAAATTATCTAAAATGCCCAAAATCTATGTTACATCTTCTAGTTGAAAATGTTCAGTTTTCCTTAGATCTTCTGGACTCTAGATTTAATAATGTATATATAAATTGGCCAACATTATTAAGATAGGATTAAAGAATTTCCAGAAATTTTAAAATTGTGCAAACTCTATACATTAATTCACTTAATACGACAGATGTACTTCAATGCCATTGACGTATATACTCAATTCTTGGTAATGTCATCTTCAATGTTTTGTTTGCGTGACGTGTATACAATTAATTGATGGGTTATTTTAGCTTTGGGGGGAAAAGATTCGAGTGTGTGGAAAAATGTGAGTTCGTATCTGTTTTCCAACGGTGTTAATTTTACCATCCAAGCATGACGGCAATCAACGTTGGACTAATCGAATCCCTAGAAAATCCGTTTTGTGAAATTTTGAGTTTGTTTCTTCTAAATAATTCAAATTCATACGGAGTTAGCTTTCTTCTGAGGATCAACCTGATTATAGGGGTGGACAAAAAATATATTGCTGCAGTTTTATTTTTTAACAAATGCCGTGGTTAATTTTATTGCGAACCGTCTCCAGGCCTGTTTCACGGACCTACCACCCAAATCAATAGTAGTATGATAAGTGATTACATAATTGGGCTCAATTATTTATGATGTTACGTTGATTTATGGGAGAACTTTATTTTCTTCCCGTTTTGTATAACTGTATTAGTTTTATACACTCAAATTATAAAATATAAAATTTGTACCCACTTTGTAATTTAAACATATATTCTATTTATTTTTGGTTCCCCTCCCCCCTCATGTAACTGCTCCAATAAAATATAGAATGTATATTGACCCACCACCAGTTCGAATTGAAAAGAGAAATTGGGCATCACGATAAGCCATAATTGTGTCGTGTTGCTAGTGCAAATTGATCACGTCTCCACTTATCTCCATTTTCCGGGCAACTTCGAAATACTAGAATGGATCCTGCATAACAAGTAAGTATTGTTCTCATTCATACATTAATCGATATTTTTGCACTTATCTGGGTGATTTAGTGGGTGATTTAGTGCATGATTAAATTTATTGTGTTTGTTTCAATCATAAAATGTCTGAATATGTATAAATGTGTGTATCCATTGTCGATAGTTTTGCTTGAATATCCGGAGCAGACATCGTTTTCGGCTTCGATTAAAATTCTAGTATGATAATCGTGTAGCGACTATTATGCACCTAGTTTCTATCACATGGGCACTGGGTATCGCATTGGCTTAATCACGTAGGCGAGGGCGATACATGTAGCTGGCGCTTAGTTATTGTCGCCTAGGCAATAGGTTTAACCTGCATAACGATTACGCGTGATTGCCAAGGCGACATTGAATTGTGGCTTATATAATGACTAGGCGATTACGCGTGTAGTTTATGAGGTGTGTAATTGCCTAGGTGATTCTTTTGCGTTATCGTGTTCCATAGTTTATACTATTCTATTTAAATTTTTAGGCGAATTGCTCTTGGAAGAGATAGGAAGTTCAAGGAGATAAAGACAACATGAATTACTATTAGAGATATGAGATTATCCAAGAAATTGAGACCGTATTAGGAGGGATAGGGCAATTACATACATTTAAAATTGGTTGTTTTGGTAAGCTTATGCAGTATAAAGATTCTTCGTGTAATGGTACTAGTCGAAAGACAAACTTGGCCTTGCTAACCTACGAGGTAATTGTTCTCGATGCCCCAAACACATGTATTTGGTTCCGCATTGGATCTACTAACATTCGATTTTCATCGAGGGAGTTTGCGTTGGTTATTGGGTTAAGATTCGGGGGATCGGACATCAATATGCACGCTAATGACTTGGTGCCGAATGGGGGGCTTTGGCACTTAATTACAATAGAAATAATCCTACAATTAACAAATTGCATGAGGGCTTCAAGAACCTAAATAAGTTTGAGGACACAGGTGATTATCTTAAGGCCACGCATATGTTGATCTATTATTTTATGCTAGCCGCATATAATAGGAAACGTGCAATCCAATCTGGGGTTTGCGTCCTTATTGATGACTTGGAGAAATGGAATATCTTCCCTTGGGAACACTCTCCTATCATATTCTATGGAACTACACATCAAAAATAAAAACAACCTCCTCCGGCATGAGCGGTGGAAAAACTGTTCATACATACGGAACTATTTGGATATTAAAGGTAATTATTTATTTTGTATCTTATACACATAATGTACATGATGAAAACTTAAATTTAATTTTAATTGTATTTGGCAGGCATGGTCCTACGAGGCGATTCTGACTCTTGGTCGTGTGTGTTGTGACCAATCAAGCCAGCGACATCGCTCGTTGCTTGCGGTGGTCATTTATATCAACTACCATCTCTTTTTTGCGGTATTTTGAACCCGAAGTATAATATTGTTTATTTATTTTGTAATTGTTTAATTATAAATTGTGCAATTTGATTTATTTTGTTCAATTTTGAAATACAGCTTGAATGTCATATCACCCTGATCCCCACAGAAGAAGAGTCTGTCACGGTTATAGGGAGAGCATGGACGCGGAAAACCCACTAGGCTTTTTGTACTCCTTTCATCAGAGAAGAGTTCCCCCTCCTCCAACGGTTCCTTCCAGCTCCGCTACTCCTGCTACGGTCGCTGGACCATCACCGATGAGGTAGATACATCAGTGACTGATCAGCAATGGCAGTTGAAGTGGCGACGTGGTGATTCCCCTGACAGTGAGCCGACACATGAGGAACACGAGCCACCCATGCAACATGAGGAAGATGAGTCGCCCCCGCAACATTCGGAGGATCGTGGCTTTGGCATTGATGAGTCAACCTTGCAACGACTAACCTCTGAATTATCTGAGAGACATCTCCAACTTGTGTCTATCAACTTGTGATGCAATTGAAGGTTGTTGTTGAAGAGACTATAGACAGTGCAGCTAGTCGTCTATCAACGTCGGCGCCAGAGATAGTGCCATCTAGAGAAACGGTGCCAGAGATCGTTTCTCCACTAATTCGGAAAGAAAGCGCAAAACTAAATATGGGTTTGTGAGCCAGTTTGCTAGTCTTAAACACTAAAATAATGTTTAGATTTCTCCATGACAACTTGAGTAAGGTAGTCCTTTGGATCATGGAGTGTCTCCAGTTTCTGAAACAAATACATAATTTATAAGAATCAATTGAAGCAGCAGTTCTCTGATGGGCTCGAGGAAACACGAGCAACCGACTAATCTTTTTTCTTTTTTTTTCCATGATGTGAAAAAAAAATTTTATTCACCAAAATACCGTGCTTATAGTTGTTTAGCGTCACCTAATTTAAATTTTATTCCACAAAAAAAAAAAAGATGCTTAAGGAGTATATTGTATATTTTTCACCCAATATTTGAGAAACGTGATTCAAAATCTTGAATATTACTACGTAATCCAAAGTAGTATTAACTATTGTATCATAAAATTGTAATATTTTTCCGTACGGAGTACGGGTGATGTCCTACAGTTTAAATAAAAATAGAAATTAGTGGAACTAATATAAAAAATAAATATTTTAGGTATAATTTAAAAATTATGATACAAATTGATGTTTATAAATTTAAATAGTTTAACTACTTAATTTTAAGAAAATTACCAAAGAGCTTTTGCAAACACTAAAACCTACTTAAATTGTCCGGCCACAAGCAAACAAGCACTTAAAAAAACAAATCCTAACAAAACCTAAATCTGTTGGTCAAAATTCTTGCTTTGCTAGTCTAGAGAGACGGTGCCAAAGATCGTTTCTCCACTAATTCAGAAAGAAAGCGCAAAACTCAATATGGGTTTGTGAGCCAGTTTGCTAGTCTTAAACACTAAAATAATATTTAGATTTCTCCTTGACAACTTGAGTAAGTTAGTCCTTTGGATCATGCTCTTGCGAATACGCAGCACATCAAAATCGCCGAGGAGGAGTACAAGCAGTTTCAAGCTAGTGGACAACACAAGTTCTTGACATAT
Organism: Lavandula angustifolia; assembly: GCA_028984105.1. NCBI lineage: Eukaryota > Viridiplantae > Streptophyta > Magnoliopsida > Lamiales > Lamiaceae > Lavandula > Lavandula angustifolia. The sequence goes on from CM054817.1 coordinate 7,006,187, forward strand.
CCGTTTTCACTGTTCACATTTGACCAACTTTTTTAGGACAAGATCGAGAACTCGCAAGAGTTAGTTAATTAACTAGGAAGTAAGTGAGATTTAATTTAGGTTTTTGTTTCATATAAATTCCAGCTCATGTATATTTATTACTTTTTATTTCAGATGATGCAGGTGTTCATGATATATCAAGTGAATAGGCTCAAATGTCACTTGAATGTGAAGAAGAAGGTTACATACAAAAACAATGTGGTTGCCCCATTGAATTCTTCGTAAGTTTTACTATAATTTTCTTTATTTTTTGCTTGTATACAATGTGTTCTCCTATCTGATTTAATTTATTTGCACATGTCAAATCATTTATCTTGTATAATAGTTAGATTGTGTAGTGTGTAGTAGATCACAAAATACTACACAATTTGTTGAACTAACAAGATATAAACAGCTATCACAGATAAGACAACTTAAGGATAAGTTGTCGGTTTAAGTTGTAGTTTAGATAAGAAGTGGTTTGTCTTGGCCGCTTGTCTAGACTGATACACTGAAGGTGGTGTACTGATGGATCACAGTGAGATATGTTCTCCTAACTTACCTTAGTGGAGAAGTGAAGATCTCGGTGACTTAGCTGATCATAAGCATGATAAGATTTTAGTTGAGTGCTTATAGTTATCTATCACTTTGACTTACTATGGTGAATGTCATTGCGACTGGATCTACGTATCTGGGTGATAGTAGTTATTTGTGGCTCATGTTGGTTGTCTGTATCTTGCATCTGTATCCCTGTTAATTGAGTTGATAATATCCCTTGAGGAATTCGTAAGGATTAGCACATTAAACCCGGGTGGTTGATTAAGTTCAGGTCTGTTAATAAGGTTGAGTGGTACTATTCAGGAATATAATAAGATGTTAATTAATTTAAGCTGTCAGTGGGCTTAATTAATTAATGGATATTTTTATATTAAATACGGGGATCGATTAAGTCTAAAATACAAGCCCTTGCTCAAATTGGGATAAATGGGTAAGTCAGCATGGATTCTCTAGTGGAATGAATCCATGTTTATTAATTCATTTTGCTCTGGGCTGAGCATGGAGGATTATTTAATTTGAGGCCCTGTTTTATTTTTTGTATTGGATCCCTGGTATGGCCCAAGTAAGTTACCTGATTATTGACTGCGGACTCTTGTGTGATTACTAATTGATAAATGTATTTTATACATTATTTAATTAGTTAGAGAATTATTTATCTGGAATTAATTCATTGGGCTAATTAATTATTAAATAAGTGGCCCAGTGAGTGTTAATTATTTTGTGGGCTGGTTATTATTATTAATAGAAGCTCATTATCAATATGATTATTAATGGACCACTTAATTATTAATTGTTATTATACTTTTAATAATAAAAGCCCACACACATATTTTTTTTGTATATAATTATTCAGAAAAACAAAAACCCATATAATTTTATTGGTGTTAGTTTTATGTATGCGGTTTTTAATCTTTTTCCCTCAGTTTTCTGTCAACGCGGAAGAGAGAAAGGCACATGACACAGATCAGAAGGTCTAAAACATACGTGGAGGAAAGGTAACAGATTTCTTCAATATTCTATCCATTGGTATCAGAGCCAAGGTTTTAGGGTTTAATTATTGCTTTCCTAGGAGCATGTTACAGTTTCCGGGTATTTTTCATGTTTGGAGCGGCCTGCGAGCCATTAGTTTGACCCCGATGTACCTTTTTCTTATGAGAAAATTCATGAGTAGTAAATAGGACCAATTTGTGTGTGTGATTTTTTTTTTGTATATTTCGTACTTTAATTGGGCCGATCGGCACGAAAATTGAGGCGGAAAGGCGAAAACCCTAAAAATCGCCGAAAACCCTAGTTTTGGCTAAGGTTCCGCCGCCATTTGCGGCGGCGAGTGGCGGTGCGTCCGGCCACCTCCAGCCAAGCGTCTTACACCGTTTGGTTCATTGTCTCACGATCTACGCATCGATAGGTCGTATGGGGTCATTGGACCTCGGATGCGATCTAAATTATCGACGCAAGTTTGCAGCTCATTTTGAAAGTTTCTGGCGATTTCGTTTGAAATTGTGGAAATTGATGGACTAATCTCGGCTAAAATCCGTTACTCGGTGGCCGTGAGTGTCCAAACATCATTTCCCCTCTTTGATCGAATGGCGGCTTGGAAGCACGTGAATTTGAGCGGTGGAAGTCGCCGGCTATGGGATGCGAAATTCGCTTGAATCTCGTCACGCCGGTGGTACATCTTATCGGATTAAGGTCGCCTAGACGTTTGGACGATGTCTAGAGACGATGGGGGAGGCGGAGGACGGCGACACAGGCGAGGAGAGGCGCGGCGGCGCGCGGGCTGCAGAGTGCAGTCGCGGTCGCACATTGTACTGCTTCCAACGGCAAATGGCGGCGCGGGGGCGGGGAGAGGGTGTCAGTTCCTGACTCGCCATCGCAACGGCGGCCGACCCAAAATCGGTGAATAGCGGCGGCGGCGCATTAAAGGCTGTATTGACATCAACCTTCGCTGATGTGGCGCTGACGTTAAATTTTTCTTATGCAGTTTCAATATTCGAAGATCTTAAAGCTTTCGAAGATCTGTATTTTGTTCGAGATATGTAATAGATAGGAATTATCTATTTTTTAAAGCCCAAAAACGACGTTGTATTTTCTATTTTCGTATTTATTGATTATTATGTTTTAGAATGCAATTATGTGTTTAATTGCGCTTAGAAAAGCATGAAAATAGGATTTAATTTGGTTTTAAAGCATGTTTATTTTTTCGCGAGCACGTTTTATTTTATGCGCTTAGAAATTGCATGCTTTAGGATTTATGTGGTTTAAACATGAATCAAAAACGAACCTTTTGAAGAAAAAAACTAAACTAATAATAAATTAAATATTTAATTGGACTCCATTAAAATTGGAAATTAAATATTTAATCGGACCTCCATTAATTGGACCCTACACAAAAGCAGAACAATTATATAAGTAAACGTCCACTCGAGTGGCTTGCTTATATCTTTGAACTATAAGTTTTGTGAGATGGATTTTCTAAGAAAATATTTAATTATTATTGAGTAGTAGGAGCGAAGCCGTAAACGTCCACCTGAGTAGCTTACGTGTCTAGTAAATAAGAGTAATCTAACAGATAATAATTAAATAAGATGACTAATTAAATCAAATTGAATGTGGTATGGTTCTTGTAAGTATGTCTATTTCGAGAATTTGATGTTAATTCAGTCAAATTAATGGCCAAAGCTTAGATGTCACCACGGGTACAACTTCATGAGAAGTCACTTCCTACGTTTTAATTTCACAATAGTGACATGGTACAGATTAATCAGATTATTAATTACATTTGTCTTAAGAAACTAGATGTGGATTGGAATTAAAGAGCTAGGTATATAGCTTGGTCTAGAGATATGCAAGTAAACATCCACCAGTGGCTTTCCTTAAGGTTATTCGAGTATTTAACATCATTGGTTTATCAAAAGGTTACAATGATGGTTAATTACAAATTATGTGGGAATACAAATTTCTAATATGCAATTTTATTTAATTTTTCAGATTTGTCTATTCCATCTATTGTTTTCGATCTTACCAACCGACCCCTAACGGGTCCAACTAACTTCACAGTGTGGAAGAGATATCTTACCTTCCTAATAAATGCTCTTACAAGGTCCATAAGAACTTCTGTTTAAGGATTGTTATGTCTAAGATAGAGATTACTCTGAGTAAGTTACTCAATTCTTTGGTTGCGGTCAAAGAGGTTATAAGAAAGGGTAATGATGCTCAAGTCTTGAACATCACTAGTAGCTCAAGGAATCCTCCGAAAGGCGAAAACCAGAAAATAGCAAAAAGGGTGGTCAATTCAAGAAGAGCAGTGGAAGTAAGAAGACGGTCCTTACCGGCGACATGCGAATGCCAAAGAAGAAAGGAAGGTTCTTGAAGTGTGGTAAGAAAGGGCATTGGAAGAATAATTATCCAGATGTCAATGCAAAACAGAAAGAAACACGAGTCGCTCTAGTAACTGAGACTGTTCTAGTTTCCTCTTCTACCCACGAATGTGTAGTAGATGCGGGGGCAACTGATCATGTTTGTTACACCTTAGAAGGTTTCTTGCAGAAAAGGGAATTGAGTGATGGCGAGGTTGTAGTCTCCATGGCCAATGGATCGAGAGTTCTTGCAATTGCCATTGGAGATTTACATCTATCTTTCGATAGTTCTGTTTTAGTACTAAAAATGTTTTGTATGTGTCTGAGTTTAGGCAAAAATATTATTTATGTTTCAAAACTCTACATCATGGATGGTTATAAATAAAGTTTTGATAGTGATGTTTCTATTATGAAAGACGGTGATTTTATTTGTGATGAGCCATTAGACGGATCTTTATATACTCTGATTTGCAACTCGCGTAATTCTGTTAATGTTACTTCCTTATCATCAAATTCTAAGAAGAGAAAAGAATCTTCTAAGACTAATAAAACTTATATGTGGCATCTACGACGGTCACATCAATATGAATAGGATCCAAAGGTTGGTGAAACATGGATCATTGGAGTCTCTCCAAGTGAAACCATTTCCAACTTGCGAATCCTACTTAAAGGGAAAGATGATGACTAGGGCTTTCAAGGCAAAGGGTTATAGAGCCACATAAGCATAAAGTTTGATACATTCTGACTTGTGTATGCATATGTCTACACATGCTCGTGGAGGGTCTGAGTATTTCATCATGTTTACTGATGATTACTCGAAGTATGGATATGTTTACCTTCTTTGGCACTAGTCGGATTGCTTTAAAACCTTTAAGGAATTCAAGGCAGAAGTGGAGAAGAAGCTAGGCAAAGAAATCAAAACACTACGATCTGATCGTGTCAGTGAATACCTCTAGAACGAGTTCAAGATTACTTGAAAGAATGTGGGATTATATCACAGCTAACAGCACCGGGCACGCCTCAGCAGAATGGTGTGTTAGAGAGAAGAAAGCAAACTCTCTTAGAGATGGTTCAATTGATGATGTGCTATGCAACTTTGTTGTTTACTTTTTGGGATATGCCCTAGAGACTGCAGCATATATGCTAAACCGTGTGCCTTCCAAGTCGGTACAAAAGACCCTTTTGAGTTGTGGAGCGGGCATAAGCCCAGTTTGCACCACTTAAGGATTTGGGGTTGTCCTGCTTATGTGCTAAATAAGCAGGCCGACAAGTTGGAATCACGTTCATAAGTGATGTTGTTCATAGGGTATCCGAAGGAAACGAACGGTGGATACTTTTATGATCCTAAAGAACAGAAGATCGTTGTTAGCACCAACGCTCGATTCTTAAAAGAGGATTATATTAGTAACCACAAATCTCGAGTCGACATCATCCTTGAGGAATTGCAAGGTGGTCGAGTTCCACTTGAACAGCTAACTGTGCAAGATAGTACTCCACGAGTAACTGCACAATATGTTAACACAACGCCTGACACTATTCGACGCAGTGGGAGGGTGATACTTACGCCTGATCGGTATATGTTCACTGGGGAGACGTCTCATCATCTCCCGGTAGATGGACAAGATACCGTGGATCCCTGGACCTACACCGAAGCGAAGGGGAGATGTAGATGCAGGATTCATGGCAAGTCGCCATGGACTCAAAATTTGAGTCCATAGCTGCTATGGATGTATAAGAGATCATAGAACTACCTGAGGGCTGCAAGACCATTGGTAATAAGTGGGTATACAAGAGAAAGAGGGGACCGAATGGAGAGATCATGGCATTTAAGACCAGGCTAGAAAGAGGGTATCAATTATGACGACACCTTCTCACCTGTAGCAATGATCAAGTCCATTCGAATTCTCCTTGCCATAGCAGCTCGCATGAACCTAGAAATCTGGCAGATGGATGTCAAGACCGCATTCTTAAACAATCACCTTGAAGAAGGTAGGGATGTCAACATAAAACAGCCAGAAAGTTATGTGAAAAAGGGCGAAAAACATCTAGTATGGAAGCTTAAGAAATCCATTTATGGACTTAAGCAAGCTTCCGGTTATGGCACCGGGGGTTTCGACGAGGTAGTCAAAACCTATGGTTTTGTATCTCGTCCTAACGAAGTGTGCGTGTATTGTATCCGTGTTAACGGATCATGGTGTTTCTTGCACTTTATGTAGATGACATCCTTCTCATCGGGAACAATGTTGAAGTGTTATCAAACGTAAAGAAGTGGTTATCCGAACAGTTTCAAATGAAGGACTTATGTGAAACTGCATACATCCTTAGGATCAAGGTTTCAAATTGGGACGGAGGGAGTACTTTATAGATGAAGGATTGTTGTTAAGAGTATCGTGAATATCGTGTACCAACAATTTAATGTTGAAATGATGTATAGAATAAACAATTCATCACCACCTTCATACTCAGATCGATTCCAGCGACCACCGTGTCGAAAAATAATAGGTTGAAATTTCATTCATAAAGAAATCATCAATGAATAAGAGAATTCGTAGAATATAATAACAATTCATCACCACTTTCAAATTTTGGTTTACCACTTTAGTTATGTTTCATTCCTTGTTACCATTTTAGAACTCTTAAACGCTACTACTAGTGTTTGTGTAAATATAAATAAGAAACCTACAACCGCCCACCAATCTGTACGCACTCGGACAATCGAAAACTTCAAGGTTTATAAAATAAAATACTCCGTCCGTCCCTTTATTAACTTCCCATATTCATTTTTAGACTGTTCCACTATTAATGTATCATTTCCTAAAATTGTAATATTAACTCTACATTTTAAAAAAATGAGGTGGACCTCTTATTACTCATTACGCTCTCTCTTTTCAAAAATTTCTCTCTCACACGATTCATCTCCGCTCCGAACTCATAAAATTATGATTTTTAACTTTTTGAAGACTTTAGATTAATTTTTAATTACAACATAAGAAAATCGTAAAAAAAATCAATTATCTCAATTATGCCTTAATATAATTTGGATGAATTCTCATTCATTCCCACTAACCATTTCTCAAAAATTGTGTTAATTTTTTAATAAACTCATAAAATATACATCTAAATAAAATTTCTTAATCTCCGTATCAAATAACATTAATAATGAAACAGATGGAATACATTTAAAAAAAAAAATCACCCAATCTAGTAAGATTGGATGGAATTTTTTGTTTGATACCCACCCGTGTACACCCCTACGTGATACCCACCCATTGTAACGCAGTAACGCACCCATGTGTTTGTAAGATAATTTTCTATGAATTCTGATGAAGAATTGTGAAACCGAAAAAAAATTTGGGAAAAGGGAGATTTTCTGAAAGAGGACAAGGGCCCATTTATACAATGGAACTAAAGTCGAAGCCCCAATATCACTACTACAATTAAAAGGACAAAAATGTCATACAATGTAAACTTTGGTAATATCCTTAAACGTACCAAAGCAAGGATCTGCAACAACCCAATCCTTCCCCTCCAAAAACAAAACAAACGACCATGACATGCATAGCATTGATCAAGTGACTGCAAAACAATACTATTAAATATGTAAAGAAAAATGTATCCGGCCGTTAGACATATGAAATCCTCAGCATTCCATAAGAAACATCAAAGTGATCGAATACCCATCATATATCATATTCCCGATCCTATTAGCGTGTAAACTAGCATTAACGAACTTAAGACTCAAGAGACAGCATGAGGAAACTTGATTTGTAACTTCTTTTTCCTTTTTCTGGGTATCCGCTTATAATGTCATATTGTCATCAAGTCATTTCATTGTTAAACAAAAGAGAGAAGACAAAAGACAAAAGTATAGCCTCAGAGAGCAGCTTCATTTGAACATGATAAAGCTCCAAGTGCTAGTTGAGGCTAATTAGCAATAAATTTACAAGTAACTTACTGTTCTGTCTTTATGAAATGAGCAGTTAGAAGTTTCGAGACTGTGAATCCACAGAAGGTGTCGATGTTAAAAAGTTCTTTCAGCTTCTCATCACATATTATTTGTCTTTTGTCCGAGGGATCCTGCAAGGAAAAACAGAGAATGAGTGATCTATTGTTAAGCTTTTGCATAATACTTTGAAGAAACAAAAGACTTGTGAAAACTAGAAATTAAAAAATATTTGTACATTTGCCAATTTCATTTCATTGAAATTGGTAGAGCAATTAAAACTTCTATTCTTCCATGATACCCTTTACAAACACGAAAGTTATTTACTTTACTACTAGTAGGATAAGTCATAATCACAATGTACCTGCAAGTTGTTAAGCTTGATGTAATCCCATATCCTTTTAATAACACCAGAACGAGGTAGAGCACTTTCTCCTGTGCCAAGGAACTTCACTAAAGCATCAGAAAGTTTAATAGGAGAAAGGAAGGCCGAATTTCCACCCCTCTGCCGCTTTCCTTTTCTTTCATCCTGATCTGATAGAAAGAATAGTAAATGGCTTTTAATAGAGTTGAAGAAAATACAAAGAAAAGTCTGGGTCAAGAAGCATAGCATTAACTACTAAAAAATGTCAAAGAAGCAAATCTTGTGCTGTTTCTTGTGCTCTCTTGTTCTTATTTCTACTCTAGTTTTGGATATTTAATTCTAGCCAACAAGTGAAGTGTGTTACATCAAAACTCACTCTACAAAGCCTTCTTAACATTTTACCATCAAGAGTTGTTTATACTTTATAAAGAGTTTGGTTTAATAAGAGCCCAATGCAGAATGTCAACCTTCATCTTTCTCTTGCTTTCTCTGCTTCACTTTGGGTGCAGGATCGACTGAAGCAGCTAGAATTTGAGCACAAATAAGAAACATAACAGAAGTTAGTACATATTCAGAAGCTAGTACATAACCAAGCTATATCAAAGCTAATACGTATTCAGCAATCAGCACAACTGACCTCAACAAATAATAATAGGCTACGGAAAAGAGCTCTACGTTGTAGTATTAAAATACATTTTTTTTTGCTACTAAATTACAAGCGAACATGAATAGCAAATAATTTCATTATTCTAAGAACGTGAGATTCTAAATGAAGTCACACAGAACAGTTTTCCAGTTAAGACATGTTTCAAAAAGGTTTACCTAATCAATTAAGTTCATTTGTCACAAATAATGGATTAAGATTAACAAGCCATACTTTCACAAGAAATTCACCAAATTAATAAATAGTCATTGTTATTTATCATAAAATTAATAAGCAGGGTTATGGAGCAACACAACGAAATTCAGATCCTGGAGACAGTATAATATAATACCTTATTCATAAGCCTAACATTATGACCAAGAAATCATCCAGCTCCAGACTAACAATTAGTGTAAATATGATTTCAGTTGTAAAAATGATATAGGCCGCATTCCTGCTAGTTTCTACCAACCCCGTCCTATCTTAAGTCACCAGCAACTATAGCAACACAAATGTTACAATTCCGTCAAAACCTTTTTCTTGCAAAATCTTATGTCTCTTTCCAAAATACACATTGAGTAGATACCTGGTTTATGTTAAACGTAATAAGATTGTTTAGCACTAATAGTGTACAATTATTTCAATGTCGATTCCTTTCTTTAAAAGACTGTCTTCTGCAAATATTGTTTAGCCCATAGTGGCACCTAGATCAGGAAAAAAGATACTTGGGTAGTATTTCAGCACTTTCTTAAATGAAATTTACTCATTTCTTGAGAGAAAGTTCTACAAGCAAATCAAACGCAAGCAGGAAGTTTTGCATGTAAGGCAAATCCTTATGGAACATCCGCCCAAAAAACTATTCAAGACAGCTACAAATCAAGATAATGGAGATGCCAGAAATCATACCACCATCAGAACCCAAGGGCCATATGTGTTTTGCCAGGGCCTTGTTCATTTGGAACATATCTATGGTGTCTACACCAAAAAGGTTTTTCAATGTATCATCACAGATTATATTCCTCCTGTTGGCGGGATCTTGCAAATTATTCTCTCTAATATGTGCCCACAGTTGCTTGACAACCTAGTCATCAAACAGGGGACAGGCATATTACACCAGACTATCAAAAGGAATATAAACAGCTTAAACTCGTTATACCTCAGTTCGAGCCAATTCTGGTACCCTAGTGAATTTCTGAAGCTCTGGGGAGAGGCTGCATAGTTTGGTAAATCCGCCCCCTCTTTTTTTGACCTCCTCCTTCGTCCTTGATCTAACAAAACCGTGCTTGAATGTAAGCTTATTATATGCCAAAATAAAATGCAGAATCAAACCAAATACAAGAAATGACATCAGTCGCAGTATTAACTCATGACTTGTATCACATTTATCACAATATCTATATACTAAATGAAAGCCAAATTATACAGATTTGAAATGGGCTAATTAAGCTCGTTCTTAACCAACCAAAAATTGGCACAAATCTCTGAAATAATAAAAATAGGTTATGCACAATGATCATCCGGAGTGAGAACCAATTAAATTAAAACAATGTTAATTAAATAGAAAACTTTAGCAAATAAACGATGTTAACTCAAGAACTACAAAGCGGGCAAACAACGAAATCCTCAGTATGTCATTAATAAGACAATAAGAAACGCAAAACTAAAAAAGGCGCAAGTTAAAACCAACCGCTTTTTCGCGGCTGACTTCACGGCACTAGAGCTTGATGGTTCTTGTCTATCCTCCTCCTGTTCCTCTTCCTCCGGTGCTCCTTGATCATCAATTTCGTCTTCATTTTCTTCCGCATTTTCGAATTGGCTTTGCATGTATAAATCGACCTGTTCTCTGATAAACGCCTTTCTATCCGATAAATCGATGCTGAAATCTTCCTCGAGCCGGCGGCGGATGATGGCGTTGGTGGTGGTGTTGAGGTCCGCCGTGCTGAGGAATTCACCCATCCTCTCGATCAGCTCCGAATCCGATACCATTTTCGCTCCGTCGGATTTCGTGCGGTTAGTGTTGTTACTTTTCGGTAACGTTTAGGTTTGAAGAGGGATGAGGCGTGGTATCTTCAAATGCCGTTTTCTGCCGGTTTTTAACTTCTAAACTTTTAAGCTATGGGTTTTTGCAAGGGAGGGTTATTTTAGGAATACTCCCTCCGTGCCATTCGTATTTTCAGATTTCAATTTATGAAATTTGACTTTTTATGTATAATTTATACAATATATATAATTTTTTATAATTTATAACGTTACATATCAATGAAACAATCTCATAATATATACTAAATAGTATGAACGGGATTAGGAGAATATTATGTAAGCATTTAGAATTATAAACAAGTTTCCTTTTTTATTTTAATTGTATAGTTTGTAATTTCAGGAATACTTAAATGCATTTCGGGTAATAGATATTGATCATGCTTTTAGGAGTGGACACGGTCTGATTAATTACCTATTTATCAAATATAGAAATTGACAATGTGGCTTTTGATTGATTCAACTAATTGAAAAAAAAAATTAGTAGCCAATAATCGTTGGTATAAATCAATTCACAAAAAATGAAGAAGTCGATCTCATCTAAAATTGGTGTTTTAAAATTATAAATTTACTATAAGGGGTGTTCGGTTGGAGGGTTTTGAAATCATGTATCGATATGAATATGTCATGGCAAAAACTTATGTGGAACATGTTGCACATGCAACTGTTGGAAAATCGGTAATAATATATATTATTATGAAAATTTAGTTAACATTAAAAGCTAATTTGACTTGGGAAAAAGTCAGCCCGTTTAATCATCTTTTCAAGCCTCGATATATATCCGACTTATGAATTGAGATATATGACGTCGATCTACGTTTCGAGTAGATAATTATAGTGTGCTTAATTTCTCGATTCCGATTTTCGGTGAGTGAGAAATAGTGGCTCGAAGTGACATGTTGTGGGCTTGGTTCACACATGCTCATGCGCGCGAGCCTTTTCGCCGACCGCCTCACACGCGGCGCGGCTGCGCGCGCCAAGCCACGCGCCCCGCCCGGCCGCCCCGACCCCAGCTCCGGCTCTAGTTCCGGTCCGTGTCCTTGGACTTGGATCTTGGATCTTTGGGTGGTCCGTGGGCTTGTCCGTTGGGCTTTGGCTAATAGGCTTGTTGGGCTACTTGTGTGCTGATCCAGTTCGTTGGTGCAGTGCTCCTGCTACATGAGATTACTCTCCTTGGTGTTGTGCACCTGCCACACCCAAGCCTATTCTTTTGGAAGTCTTTGGAAAGAGACAGTTCAAGTGACTTCCAACTCTCCACTTTCCTTCTACCCCACTACCTGACGAGTTAAATGTTCCAGCAACCTTTCACCTGAGCAGAACAGCCTATAAATAGGACCAGTCTGCATGTCATTTCAACACAACACAATTTCTTGCTCTGCATCTCTTCTGCATACGTCTTAGTCTTAAGACCTACATCTTAGTCTTAAGACATACATCTTAGTTTTAAGGTGTTCAACTTCCGCCTCGCCTGAAGTCCAGTTCGCCGGAGCTCGTAGTTTTGTGGTGCTGCAATCTTCGAGACATCGTTGTTTCATCTTTGGGGACGATACGCCAGGAACCGAGAGCACTATCGGGGCATATTTCATCTTGCGGATAGAGGCCTTCCTCGACTCGACGAAGTTTTCTTTTCAACATTCTGTTTGTTTCATTTTCCGACTTACTGGTTTACTTTGTAATAGCAGCTTGTAATCAACAATCGCAAGACGAAATATCTCTACCTAAGCTGCTTCGAGTAAAACTGAAAAATGTCTTCCTCATCGGCCGTCATCTCCGACGCTGCCGCCTCTGCCGATGTCTCCTCCACCTCCGACGTCATCTCCTCCACCGGAAATATCATCCCACCGACGGCTGTCCCTACACCTACTCCGGCTTTTGCTAATCCAACTCTTGCTGCCATGTCCGCCACCACCGATGCAAGGATCGCACTTAACCGTGCTAATGCCACTAACTCGGCATTTAACTTTAATGCGATGTCTTCTGCTTTGCAGAATAATGTCCCTTTTGGGAGTATAAACCACCATGGTGTGGTGGGGGGTTCGAACCCGACCCTGATGGCACCTCTGCACTCGTCTAGAGTGTTGCCCGCTGCCGAGAAGCCGGCGAAGTTTAGTGGAGCCGACTTCAAAAGATGGCAACAGAAGATGTTGTTCTACTTGACAACATTGGGGTTCACGACCGTGCTGTTGGAGAACGCACCCACCTCCTTCTAGTGAAAACGAGGAGAATGTTGAAGTCCGCATAGCCTACGAAAATTGGCTTACTTTAGATTATTTCTGTAAAAACTTCTTGCTTAGTGGACTAGATGATAGTCTATACAGTGTAAATGCAAATGTAAAGACCTCCAAGGCAATTTGGGAGGCACTTGAAAGAAAATATTGTACTGACGATGCAGGAACAAAGAAGTTTGTAGTCGCCAAGTTTTTGGACTACAAAATGGTGGACTCTCGACCGGTCATGGAGCAACTTCAAGAGTTTCAACTCATTGTCCGTGACGTCCACACCGAAGAAATGCTTTTGCCAGATGCTTTTATTGTTGCAATCGTGATTGAGAAGCTTCCCCTGAGCTGGAAGGACTTCAAGAGCTATTTGAAGCACAAGAGAAAGGAAATGACGCTTAAAGACCTTGATGTCAAGCTCTACATCGAGACTGATATGAGGACTCGAGATGGGAAGGGCAAAGCACCCGTGGAACCAAGAGTCAACCTTGCAGAGAAAGGTGGCAACTCCAACAATGTCAAGAGAGGGCGTCCAAACAACAACCCCAAAGGCAAGGGCAAGGTGCAAGCCCGCAAATTTGAAGGGGATTGCTACAACTGTGGCAAGTCCGACCATGTGTCAAAGGACTGCCGTAAGCCAAAGAAGAAAAGGGCTCGTTAAGCCAACGTGTTGGAGATAACTGAAGCCGACCTTGCGGCCGTTGTCACCGAAGAAGCAAATGTCATGGAGAATGAAGGGAAGTGGTATATTAATACCGCTGCCACGACACATGTTTGTGGTGACCGAAGCCGCTTCACCAAGTACAAGAGTTGCTAAGGAAGGAAACTCAATATGGGAAATCAAGCCTCATCTGAGGTAGTTGGCTATGGTACTGTGGTGCTAAGGTTGAGCTCCGGCAAGAACCTTACTCTTGGAGAGGTGTTGCATGTCCCCGACATTCGGAAGAATCTAGTGTACGGCTCTGTACTAGTCAAGAGAGGATTTAGACTAGTTTTTGAGTCGGACAAATTTATTTTATCAAAATTTGGAACGTTTCTAGGAAAAGGTTACCTCTCTGAGGGCCTTATCAAGCTGTCGATACTTATTCGCCTGTAAAGAGGATTACGTCTATTCGTGTGCTTCTCGCGATTACTGCTTTGCACAATCTTGAGATTCACCAAATGGATGTGAAAACTATCTTTCTAAATGGAAATTTAGAAGAAGAAATTTATATGGAACAACCTGAAGAGTTTGTAGTACCTGACCAAGAGCGAAAGGTACGTAAGTTGGTGAAATCCCTATATGGGTTGAAACAAGCACCATTATTAATGGCACTTGAAATTCGACGAGGCTATGTTGTTGAATGGTTTTAAGATTAATGAATGTGACAAATGTGTTTACATAAAGAATACAAAGAATGGTTTTGTAATTGTTCGTCTTTATGTAGACGACATGTTAATTATGGGACAAAACTTTCAAGTCATAAATGACACTAAGCGTATGCTTAAGAAAACTTTCGATATGAAAGATATGGGAGTTGCTGACGTTATTCTTGGAGTGAAAATTCAAAGAACTCCCAAAGGGATTGTTTTGTCTCAATCTCATTATATTGAGAAAGTACTTAAGAGGTTTAAGGAATTTGATAGTGTGCCGGCAAAGACTCCTCTAGAAGTTAATGTTCACTTGAGCAAGAATAGGGGTGATCTTATTGCTCAAGAGGATTATGCTAGGGTCATTGGTTGTCTTATGTACATCACGAATTATACGAGGCCCGATCTAGCTTTTTCGGTGAACAAACTGAGTCGCTATACTAGTAATCCTAGTAGCGAGCATTGGAAATCTCTTGTAAGAGTTCTAAGGTATTTGAAATACACTCTTAACTTTGGGCTGCACTACTCGAGATATCCCCCAGTACTTGAAGGGTACTGTGATGCAAATTGGATATCCGACACTAAAGACTCGTTGTCTACTAGTGGTTATGTATTCACTATAGGGGGAGGAGCTGTGTCGTGGAGATCCACGAAACAGACGTCCATAGCCCGATCCACCATGGAATCTGAATTTATTGCTTTAGATAAGGCCGGTGAGGAGGCCGAATGGCTACATAATTTTCTTGAAGATATTCCATGTTGGACGAAACCCGTACCACATGTGATGATTCACTGTGATAGCCAAGAGGCTATTGGTAGGGCCAAGAGTGGGTTGTACAATGGTAAGTCGAGACATATTCATCGTCGACATAATACCGTAAGACATTTGATCACGAGTGGGGTTATCTATATATACTATGTCAAGTCTATAGATAACCTAGCGGATCCGCTTACTAAGAGCTTGAATCGAGATCAAATGTATAAGCTCGTAGAGGGAATGTGAGTTAAATCCACAAGTTAAAGAAGATTATAGTGGATACCCAACCTTGTAGATTGGAGATCCCATGAACTTGGTTCAATGGGAAAACTAAGCTATATGAGTCTGTTGATACCACACTAAAATAACCTATTCCCTAAAAGAGCTCGAGAGTGTTGGTGACCTGTCAAGTGGTAAGGTTAAGTCTTTGACTTTTAATGATTCTTGGATGCCTTGAGAAGGTGGAGTATGGTAGGATACTCGAGTAAGAATCACCTATGTAAGTGAGAAGTGAGGGCCGCTTCCATGTAACACTTATGAATCCATAGAGGTTGTCCATGGCCTGTAAAGGACACAAACGTGAGAACAGACGAGGTTGAGACTTTACAGTGTTAGTGCTATTATCTAAGTATACACCATGGAGGAATAGTTCAAGGTCTCGTGTCCACTAGTCCACCGGTATGCTCGATAACATTGACTAAGGAAGGTTCAAGGTCACAAGCCACCTACCCTAATACTTTATTGTCTCTTGAGGATAGAGTTGTGTGTCTGCATGCATGCATTTAGCTATTTCCACTCATGTGGGGGATTGTTGGAAAATCGGTAATAATATATATATATATATATATATATATATATATATATATATATATATATATGGAAATTTAGTTAGCATTAAATGCTAATTTGACTTGAGAAAAAATCAGCCCGTTTAATCATCTTTTCGAGCCTTGATATATATCCGATTTTTGATTTGAGATATATGACGTTGATCTACGTTTCGAGTAGATAATTATAGTGTGCTTCATTTCTCGATTCCGATTTTTGGTGAGTGAGAAATAGTTGCTCGAAGTTTGGGGGGACAAAACTAATATGTTACCTAAAGTGGAGAAACTTACATAATTCGGGTTTTGGAGAGTTATTACATTAATCAATGTCCCACATTAATTAATGTGCAAACTTTATTATGGCATTGAAGTGTCTACCGCATTGAAGGAGATAACAAAGTGACGTGGTGGGCTTGGTCCACACATGCTCATGCACGCGAGCCTTTTCGCCGACCGCCTCACACGCCGCGCGGCACGCCGCGCCGTACCATGCCTGTGCACGGCCCCGGCCCCGGCCCCGGCCCTAGCTCTGGTTTTGGTTCCGGTTCCGGTCCGTGTCCTTGGACTTGGATCTTGGATCTTTGGGGTGTTTCGTGGGCTTGTCCATTGGGCTTTGACGGTTGGGCTTTTGCTAATCCAGTTCATGGTTTGTGGGCTTGTCCGTTGGATCCTGGATCTTTGGGTGGTTCTTGGATCTTGTGTGCTGATCCAGTTCGTTAGTGCAGTGCTCCTGCTACACGAGATTACTCTCCTTGGTGTTGTGCACCTGCCACACCCAAGCCTATTCTTTTGAAAGTCTTTGGAAAGAGACAGTTCAAGTGACTTCCAACTCTCCACTTTCCTTCTACCCCACTACCTAACGAGTTAAATGTAACAACAACCTTTCACCTGAGCAGAACAGCCTATAAATAGGACCAGTCTGCATGTTATTTCAACACAACATAATTTCTTGCTCTGCATCTCTTCTGCATACGTCTTAGTCTTAAGACCTACATCTTAGTCTTAAGACATACATCTTAGTCTTAAGGTGTTCAGCTTCTGTCCTCGCCTGAAGTCCAGTTCGCCGGAGCTCGTAGTTTTGCGGTGCTGCAATCTTCGAGACGTCATCGTTTCATCTTTGCGGATGATATGCCAGGAACCGAGAGCACTACCAGGGCGTATTTTGTCTTACGGATACAGGCCTTCCTCGACTCGATGAAGTTTTCTTTTCAACATTCTGTTTGTTTCATTTTCCGACTTACCGGTTTACTTTGTAATAGCAACTTGTAATCAACAGCAACATGATCCAAATTCATGAGTGTGACCCGGTTGGACTGAGTTTGACCCACATTTTACCCGCTTCGACCCGCTGCCGTCATTATTCATTTTTTAATTTTTTTCCTTTTTTTTGAAATATTTTTTTCCCTTTTTTTCTCCCTTATTATAAGGACAAGCATGTCACTTTTTGTGAACCAAAGTGTTGTTTGTTTTAAACAATTTTTTATATTTTTTTTCGACTTTTTTTGAAAAGGGAAGTCGTGTCATTTGTAATGAATAAATGTGTTATTTGTTATTTATCGAGTCAATCGTAACAAACAAAAGTGTCATTTGTATTTGAATAAAGTGTTATTTGTATCATTTATTGACTATCAATTATTTTTGAAAAATAAATGCGATTTGTTTCAAAAAAAATGTCATTTGCTTATGGAAAAAAGTGTCAATTGTCTCTATTCGTGCATTTAATCATGACAAAAGAATGTGTCAATGATGAACAGAGTGCATGTTTAAGTCATAATTCACAGTAGAGAGCAAAGTGTCAATTGTCTTTGTTGTGCGTGTCAATCATGACAAAAGAACATGTTAATAATGAATAGAGTGTTTATTTAAGTCATAATTCACAGTAGATAGCAGAGTGTCAATTATCTCTGTTGTGTGTGTCAATCACGACAAAAGAACATGTCAATGATGAGTAGAGTGTATGTTTAAGCCATAATTCACAGTAGAGAACAAAGTGTCAATTGTCTATGTTGTGCGTGTCAATCATGACAAAAAAACGTGTAAATGATGAGCAGAGTGTCTGTTTAAGCTATAATTCACAGTAGAGATCAAAGTGTCAATTGTCCCTATTGTGCATGTCAATCAAGACAAAAGAATGTGTCAATTATGAGCAGAGTGTCTGTTTAAGTCATAATTTATAGTAAAGAGCAGAGTGTCAATTGTCTCTGATATGTGTGTCAATCATGATAAAAGAACGTGCCAATGATGTGCAGAGTGTCTATTTAAACCATAATTCACAGTTGAGAGCAGAGTGTCAATTGTCTCTATTGTGCGTATCAATCATGACAAAAGAACGTGTCAATGATGAGCAGAGTGTCTGTTTAAGTCATAAGTCACAGTAGACAACAGAGTGTTAATTGTCCATAACAAACGCAAGGATTTCAATACTCCAAAAAAAAAATCAAATTCCCAGTAAATAAAATGACTCTCATGTTTAGGAAATCTACTTATAAAAAAACCCAAGATAACAATAATGCGAAGAGTTACACTACGAACAACTTGCTCCAACATTGTAATTCAAATTAGCAGCATTTTGCCTCAAATACCATCATTCCTCACACTAAACCTACTTCATGTGGCAATTAATTTTCCAATATCACATTGTATACAAATATGCTAAGAACAAGAGAAAGAAGAATCAAATTACAATATCAGATTTCAAAAAATACCAACTTAGAAAGCAATTAATAGACAGAGAACCATGAAAAATTCACCAAATCCTATAAAAACCATTAAATTTATCCAAATCTTTCATAAATTTGGACTGGTGGCGGATCTGGAGGATCGCATAGAGGTGGATCTAACCATCGGAGCGATGGAGGCGGAGGCACAAGGAGCGACGACGATGGAGGCAGAGACAGAGAAGATGGTGGAAGAGAGGGGGAAGTGGAGAAAGAGAGCACACAACGATCTCGTTCGTCGCCGACTCTGGATTCCTCTTCACGTCCTCAACCACGGCGGTGGAGAGGAGAAAGAGAAGGCGAGAGAGAACGGAAGAGAGATATGAGCGGAGCGAAGAGAGGACGGTGGAAGAGAGAGTGGGGAGAGGAGAAAGAGAGAGTTGGAGATCTACTGATGAGAGAAATGAGGAGAGGGAGAGAGAGAGAGAGAGAGAGAGAGAGAGAGAGAGAGAGAGAGAGAGAGAAGAGGGGGAGAGAGAGGGAGGCGACTCCCCTTCTCTTGATTTTTTTGATTTTTTTAACCTAAGTTAATCGTGTCAACCCTGCTGATTATTTGTTTTTTGCTCTGATCTTCTCTGATACCATGCTAGTATTTAGGGGGAAAGGGCTCTTATATATGAATAGGGGAAATTCTTTCTTAGGGGGAACTTGCCTTATAGGGATATTTGTCAGATTAAGTGTTGATTAGATGATTAGCTACTAAGAGTTATGATCCATTATGAGCTCTGATTATTTTTAGGTGTATCGGCCCTGATGTCTCTTGAATGTGTTAACTTGTTATTTAGCTGTGATACTTTCAGTATGTTATAACTGTGTGAATGGTTATTAAGTTCTGTAAGCTCTGATACATTCAACAAACTATAACTATGTTAATTTGATGTGGCCCTATTACATTGTTTGATAACATGAGATAGCTCTGATACATTCTTACTTGTGTTTGCTCTGATTCCTTCTTTTCATTATTTAGTCAGCTTTGATATGTTGGCTGGAGCATTCCTTATAATAGATCTTTACTCAGTAACAGTAGCTTTTAACCTTAGCATGTTTCTTTGATAGAAGATGTAAAAGGTTTTGGCATCATCAAAAAAGGGGAAATTGTTGGGATGAAGATTCAGTAGACTATATTTTATAGATTTGAAGATCAAAAAACCCCTAGCTGAATGATGAACCTTCGATTATGTAATAGCTTAGTTTGAGTTCAGCTTGTTAGAAACTCAGTAGGCTAGAGTTCAGTAGAAGACCTTGCACTCAACTGATGGACTCAGGATCGAAGAAGTTAGTTGGTCAGCCGACACCAACTGAATCTGTACAGGAATTCGTGCCCTGAAGTGTCGATTTTATACCCCTCGAATTCACCCAGTTCTGACGCTCATCTTGTCCAAGTTGATGTTGTTCTGTGTGCATAAATGTATATTTTCAGCAGGTTTATGGTCCGGAGATGAGGTGTCGGTTCGGAGCTGAGTTGGATATATTTTGGTGATTTTTGGAGATAAAAACGAGATTTAGATCGAGAAGGAAAGATTTTCCAAAGATTTAGAGCTTGAAGATATTTTAGGTCTGGAGTTATACAAGGAAAAGGAGTCTTGAAGATCAAGATTCAAAAGATTTGCCCTAGATTTCTTTCATTTGGTGGATCAAGCTCAAGATCTATATAAAGGGGCTGGAGACAAACGACATTAACAACAATCTACACCACAATTCAGCGCTTCATTAGTTTAGTTTCGTCTCTAGCCATCTCATTCTTAGTCCCGTAGTTTAGGTTTAATTTTCAGCACAAGTATTCCAAACACTCTTTTATTCGCTTTTTTAGTTTAGTTGCTTTCGGATTTCAACACTTCAAGACTTCAGTACTTTGTTCAGATTTCCAGTTTTAATTCAAGCTTCCGTTCAGTTTAAGGTTTCGGTATTCCTTTAAGTTTCTCATACTTTATTTACATTGCATGCTTTTCTATTTTCGCACTTTAAATTCTGTTCTGAATATGTTCGTTTCATTTTGCTTGTCCAAGTTAAGTATGCGTAGCTAAACTTTTTAGGGCTTCGGCAAGGGTGACGAATATGAGATACAAACTTTGTGAGATCTAATTGATCGTAGTAATTGAAGACTTGGATTTTGACTTATTTTGGGGCAGAAAGATCTAATTGGAGTAACTTAAACCTGATCAATTTAGGTTATGAAGATTAGTGCCAGATTGTTCAACAACTTAGGTGGCGAAGCTATCGTAACGGTAGTCGAATTAAGGAGGTTAATCATCTATGTCAGCTTGTCCAACAACGGTAGAGATTAAAATTAGGTTCCTTCCTCGTAATGCTATCTAAACATTAAATCTAGGTTTGTTCAATAAGCTAGGTTGTGGTTAGGTTAGGGAGTAGTAGAAATTTGTTCAACAAGCCATTACCGACTAAGTAAGTAGGAATTGGGGTATGTACGTGACCCACACTGTATCCTATAACTGGTTGATCTTAGGAATTAATTAAATCTATGCATCCATGATCGAAGTAGTTGTCTCATACAAGTTACCCGAAGCCGAGTCCGCCTTTCTCTACTTGTTTATATCTATCTACTTTCTTGTTATTTACTTTTCTTTGCCTAGGTAGTAAACCCAAAATTTATGTGTGGTGGCATCACCAAAACTCTGATCAAAAGGATAAATATTGTTGATTTTCACTGTTCCCTGAGTTCGACCCTGTTCTATACTAATTATAAAATTCTAAGTGTGCAGGAATTTTATTTGGTGTGAAAACAGCGATCACCAAATTGGTGCCGTTGCCGGGGAATGGTGTTTCTAATTAACCGTGTTTACCTTTTTATTTTTCGTGCTTTAACTAGTTTATGAGCAGGTCTTCCAACCCGAACCTCGTATTTGATTCTGAGATTGAAAGAACCGCAAGGAGGCTAAGGAAGGAGACAAAGCTGCGCAAAGAATAAAGAATCGCCGAAGCAGGACACTTCGTCTGGCCAAGCAGAAGCTGACTCTGAAGACGTTCTGCTTAGCCTAGCAGAACTCTTTTCTGAAGAAAAATTCGAGACTGAACTCGAGAATATGGCCGACGATCCGAATAATCCGAGGCTAGATCAGTTTTGAAAGCATGGTGGTGAAGATCTTCCAACACCAATCCAAATTGACGGGCTCACTGAGCCGATTGAGATCAAGTATGGGCTTATCCAAGCTCTACCAAAGTTTCATGGAATGAAGAATGAAGATCCATTCCGCTTTCTAAATGAGTTCGTGAGATTCTGCAATGCTCAAAAGAATTCGCATGGAACAAAGGAACAATTCAAACTATCTGCTTTTCCATTTG
The DNA here is from genome assembly GCA_028984105.1 of Lavandula angustifolia. NCBI lineage: Eukaryota > Viridiplantae > Streptophyta > Magnoliopsida > Lamiales > Lamiaceae > Lavandula > Lavandula angustifolia. The sequence goes on from CM054817.1 coordinate 7,028,273, forward strand.
CTCTTAAAAACCATGCAGGAAACTGGTTCACAAGTCTACCCGCAAACTCAATCAGTACTTGGATAAAAATGAGACAAATATTTCTGGATTGCTACTTTCCAGTTACAAAAACCAATGCCTTGCGCAAGGAGATCTCTGGAGTCCAGCAGGAGTTTGATGAAAGGAGTTTGATGAAACACTAAATGGATATTGGACTCGATACAAAGCTCTCATCGAAAGCTGTCCAAATCATAATTTTTCCAAGGGAGATTTGCTGACCTACTTTTATCAAGGAATGACAATCACTACAAAGAATCTTGTCAATTCATCAAGTGGAGGAAATTTCTCTAGTTGCAGAGTCAATGATGCCGAGAAGATTATTCAAGAGTTGGCTAATGCAACTAAGGATTATGGAGAAGTTCGTATCATAAAAAAATCTACAAATTCAGCTGATCCCATAGATCTGGAGAGCAAGCTGGATACTAGTATGGAAAGGATTGATAATCGTTTTGAGAAGCTGGAAAGGATGATGGACTCAAAGTTGGAGAAGCTGATGCACTCTATGTTGGAAAAAACATCCTCAGTCAGTTCAGCTGAACAAATATGTGGAGCATGTGGACAGTCTGGACACACCTCATTGCAATGTAACACCCAAGCAAACCCTACTGAAGATTGCAACGCGATTGGGAATTGGAACAACAACCAGCAGAAAAGAGATCCTTACTCTAACACCTACAATCCTGGATGGAAGGATCATCCAAATCTGAAGTGGGATAATCATCCCAAGCCGCAGTTCACCCCTCATCAACCGCAGATGTTCCACCAACAACCACATCAGCAAGTCTATCGGCCTCCAAATCAAAGGACTTACCCAACAAATCCACCACTTTTGCCTCCACCTGCCCAAGCAAAGCCTGGCAAGACTATTGAAGAAATTCTAACAGAGATGGCTATTTCACAACAAACCATGCAGCAGAGTATTCTCACTCATAATGAAGCTATCTTGAACATCCAAGATTCACAGAAGGAGCAGAAAATTGGACTAGATAACTTGGCCGGACAGATAGGGCAGCTATCTGCCTCAATCAATGAGATTCGAGGGAATCAAGGAAAGCTACCTTCTCAGGTCTAGATCAATCCAAAGAATGTTAGCCACGTTACTCTGAGAAGTGGAAGAGATCTTCCAGATCCGCCAAGCAAGACACCAAAGAAGGCTGAAGAAAACGGCACAGCTACCACTGTCAACTTGCCCAAGCCAAATATCTCTGAGTCATCCAACTCAAAGAAAGACAAGGAGAAAGTCGATGAAGAGGAGAAAGGAAAGAAGCAGGTTGTCCAAAAAGAAATACTGATTGATCCACTATTTCCACAAGCGTTGGTGCAGAAACCAAAGCCCATTGAGCAGACGCTGGATTACATGTCCATCTTTGGCAAGCTGGAAGTTAATCTATCATTTCTTCATGCTATCAAGATCTCGCATCTTGGGAAGTTTCTGAAAGAGTTCATTGCTGGAAAGACAGGCAAAAATGGAAAAATTATGGTAAACGAAAATGTCTCGAGCATGTATTCGAAATATGCTTCCCGAGAAGTGCCATGATCCAGGTATGTTTACCTTGCCCTGTTTGATTGGAACTAAGATGATCCCAAAAGCCCTTTGTGATTTAGGAGCCTCAATCAATGTGATGCCTTTATCTTTGTTTAATAGCTTAGTCGGGGTTGAATTAACCGATACTAAAGTTGTTATTCAATTAGCCGACCGATCATGCATAGCCCCTAAAGGCCTTCTAGAAAATGTTCTTGTTAAAATCCATGATTTCGTATATCCTGCGGATTTTTATGTGATTAACACTTGTGAGGGAAAGAAGGGAACTTCGGGAGTTTTGCTAGGTCGACCTTTTCTTAAAACGGCTAAAGCATTAATTGATGTTTGCAAGGGTACTATCTGTTTGGACTATCATGGTGAGAAGTTTACTTATAGTATTGATGATGCTATGAAAAACCCCCTTGATTGTGAAAATGCTTATTCTATTGACGTTATTGAGCCTCTTGTCCAAGAACATCTTGAGACGACAGTAATGCAGGATAAGTTAAAGTTAGCATTGACACAAAGCCTCTCTGAGATGGATGTCCAAGGGATGCTAGATGAAGAAGTAAAGGAAGTCATCTTATCATTATATGCAGTTCCAAAAGCCGTTACCTCCAGTAGCGGCATCTGCTTGCCCAAGCAGAATGTGGAAGACAGACCAGTGCCATCACATGTCAGACCGCCCGTTCTGGAACTTAAGAAGCTGCCAACCAACTTAAAGTATGTTTACCTTGGCCAAGATGAGACTCTTCCTGTGATTATCACTAATGAATTATCAAAAGAACAAGAAGAGCAATTGGTCGAAATTCTGAAGAAACATGCTCGAGCTATTGGTTGGACGTTGGCCGATATCACCGGAATCAGTCCGGATGTTTGCACGCACTACATCCTATTGGAGTCGGATAGTAAGCCAAGCCGAGATCCACAAAGGAAGTTAAATCCCAACATGCGAGAAGTTGTCTTGAAGGAGATTTTGAAGTTACTTGATTTGAGAATTATCTACCCTATCTCGGACAGCAAATGGGTCAGCCCGGTACATGTTGTACCAAAGAAATCAGGTTTTCAAGTCATTGAGAATGAAAAGAATGAGTTGGTACCAATGAGGTTAGTAACCGGATGGAGAATGTGCATCGACTATAGGAAATTGAACATGGCAACAAGAAAGGATCATTTTCCTTTACCGTTCATTGATGAGATGCTTGAGAGACTTGCCGGTCAATCCTATTTTTGTTTTCTTGATGGATATAGTGGATACTTTCAAATTTATGTCAACAAGGATGATCAAGAGAAGACCACCTTCACATGCCCGTTTGGCACTTATGCTTATCGCCGCATGCCTTTTGGATTGTGCAATGCTCCCGAAACTTTACAATGTTACATGATGAGTATTTTCTCCGATCTCATTGAAAAATGCATCGAAGTATTTATGGACAATTTCACCGTTTATGGAGATTCTTTCGATCGATATCTCAGAAATCTAGATGTGGTTCTAAGAAGATGCGTGGAGAAGAACTTGGTTCTTAATTACGAAAAGTGCCATTTCATGGTAAGGGAAGGAATTGTTCTTGGCCATATAATATTCGAAAGAGGTATCCAAGTTGATAAGGCGAAGGTTGATTTAATTGCCCAGCTGCCGTATCCAACAAATATCAAGGAGATTCGAGGATTTTTAGGCCATGCTAGATTTTACCGAAGATTCATTCGAGACTTCGCCAAGATCGCTCAACCTTTAACAAGGTTACTTCTGCAAGTCGTTCCGTTTGTCCTAGCTGATGACTGCAAGAAAGCTTTCGACATTCTCAAGGAAAAATTGGTCACAGCTCCAATTATGCAAGCTCCAAATTGGAAAATTCCATTTGAGCTTATGTGTGATGCAAGTGACTACGCTGTTGGAGCTGTCCTTGCCCAAAAGAATGCAAAGGATAGTCATGCTATATACTATGTCTCAAAGACGCTCAATCCAGACCAATGCAATTACACCACTACAGAAAAGGAGCTACTCGCTATTGTTTTTACCTTTGACAAGTTCCGCTCCTATCTGCTTGGGTCAAAGGTGATCGTCTACACTGATCATGCTACCGTGAAGCATCTACTAGCAAAGAAGGAGACCAAACCACGTCTTATACGTTGGATTTTGCTATTGCAAGAATTTGATTGGGAAGTGCGAGCTGATCATTTGAGTCGTTTAGTTCATCCAGAAGATGCTGAACCAATAAAGGAACAATTTCCAGAAGAGCATCTCTATTATTCTGTGATCCCAGATGCTGACAACTTGGCCAAGCTATCTGAAGAAAATTCTACTATCAGCTTATCCAAGTGGAAGTACGGAACTGAGGCAGAATGTTATGCAATTGAAGGAAAAGATGGTAAAACTCCGTGGTATGCCAACATTGTAAATTATCTCACTTCAAGGAGACTACCACCAGACTTTACCATGGCTCAAACGAGGAAATTAATGAGTGAATGCAAATATTATTTTTGGGATAATCCTACACTTTGGAAAGTTGGAGCCGATCAAGTTATTCGAAGGTGCGTACTCGAAGAGGAACAATTTGAGATCTTAGAGCGATGTCATTCATCACCTTATGGAGGACATGGAGGAGTAAAACGTACTGCACGAAAAGTTCTCGATTGTGGATTCCTTTAGTTAACTTTGAATAGAGATGCTTATGAGTTTTGCAAGAGTTGCAAACATTGCCAAATGCTTGGTAATATTGGCTTGCGAGATGAACTACCACAACATCCGATGCGCTTTTGCGAAATATTTGATGTATGTGGTATGGACTTCATGGGACCTTTCCCTAGCTCGTTCGGAAATTTATACATACTATTGGCTGTGGATTATGTGTCCAAATAGATCGAGGCCAAGGCAACTCGCTCCAATGATTCCAAAGTTGTTGGATTTCTTAAGTTCAATATTTTTAGCCGATATGGTGTTCCTCGAGCCATAATAAGTGATAATGGTACTCATTTCTGCAATCGTACCGTTGAAGCTTTGATGAAGAAATACGGATGTCAACATCATCTATCTACTCCGTATCATCCTCAAACAAACGGCCAAGCTGAAGTATCCAATAGGGATATCAAGAATGTTTTGGAAAAGACGGTTAATCCGTCTCGAAAAGATTGGAGTACACGCTTGGAGGATACTCTTTGGGCGTACAGAACCGCATACAAAACCCATATTGGTATGTCCCCTTATCGTTTGCTCTTCGGAAAGATGTGTCACTTACTGGTTGAGCTCGAACATAAGGCATTTTGGGCCGTGAAAACAATGAATATGAACTTGTTCAAGTGTGAGGAGGAACGCAAGTATCATTTGCAAGAATTAGAAGAGCTTCTACTTGAAGCTTATGATGCCTCTATGTGGTACAAGGATCGAACCCAGGCTTAGCATGATCGTAATTTGAGATCTAAACAATTTAAAGTTGGACAATTGGTGCTCTTATACCAATCTAAACTTCGACTCATGCCCGGGAAGCTTCGTTCAAGATGGATAGGGCCATTTGTTATCAAGTCAGTTCGGCCAAGCGGAGTAGTTGATTTAGAGGATCCCGCTACGAAGTCTACTTTCGTGGTGAATGGTCATCGACTAAAGCTATATCATCACTTGCACCAAATAAAAATAATGGACGAGATTCCATTGTACCTCCCAACATACACTTGATCAGCTTGGAAGAGTCGAGCCTGCGACTCTAACTCAAGGCGCTTGTGGGAGGCACCCCACATGTATCCTTTATTTTCCGCATTTTATTTCATAGTCTAGGTTTATTTTATGTTTTTCTTATATGGTTTTTAGTGTTGGTTTTTTGTGCTGACTATTTTATGCAGGAAATCTAGATATTTGTGGGAGAATTTTGTCACATAGGAAAGAAATATCGAGATAAGGAAGGAGGAAATATACCTATGTTCTTGGTCGAGGACCTGATTGCAAAATACTTTAAACTTTTGTGGTCCAATTGACACAAAAGTTGAAGTGTGAGGAGGTTGTAGCAAAGCGGGGGTGTATTGCACACCAAAACAAATTGGAGGACTCAATTGCAAACCCTCAGGAATTGGGAGCTTTAAGAACGCATCGAAAGGGGGGGACCTTATAACTGTTCCCGCGCTCAAATCTTCCCCTCCCTTCAAAATAATCTTCCACCAAGCTACTCATCATCTCCTCCCTTCTACATCATCTTCCACAACCATCAATGGCTCCCAAGAAACAAAAGACTACTGCCTCCGCTGCGAAGAAGAAGACTCTACCTGCTCAGCCGTCGGCTCGCCAGCAGAGAGCAAACCGCCGACGACAACCCACTCCACTACCGGTTCAACAGGAGGAGCCTACGCACACTGACGTTCCGCCGGCTGCGGCGGATGAGCCCGTTGAAGAAGTGGTTGCTACGCACACTGATGTTCCGCCGGCTACGGCGGATGAGTCCGTTGAAGATGTAGATGTTGCTAGCACAATTCCCAAGGTACCACCGGTGCCCCATGTAGAGTCCACTTCACCGGAAGTGCAGAAAACTCCATCCCCATCTCCATCTGAAGTTCCGGAGGAAACCCCTGTTTCTCCTACTCACATTATTGAGCCGCGTCTGTTGACGGCTAGGGTTTCCACCCCACCGCCTGAAAAATCTGTATCTCCCGCAGAACAGCCCATTCCCGCGTCTCTACCGCCTCCAGAATCTCCTCTTTCGGAACATTCCACCGCCGCTGCCCGACGAGCGATTCAAGCCGCGCTGAATCTATGGGTGGTACTGTTCGAGAGGATGGATCCATCCATATTCCATGGGAACGATTGATAATGGATAGCGTGTACCCTGAGGACGATAATGATGAAGATTATGTCCCGGACGTTGATTGCCCAACCGATATGTTGCTAGATGTCGAAGACCAAACCCTATTTCACCGTTATGCCAAAGCCGAAGAGGATATCTCTGACTCCGAGCCGGCCGAAGACGGTTATGACAACATTTCGTAATCCGCATCTTGAATGAAGAAGATCATCTCCGCCTTCGCCATTTTGAAGAGGATGAGTTGGCCATGAAGTGTGAGAAGAGGCAGTTTCAGGCCTGAAAGTCAGGTATGTTTGTTGATTCTAAGGTGTTGGTTAGTTTGGGTATCCGTGATCAGTTTTATGCCTATTTTCGTGCTATTGGTTGGAGTTGGTTACTTATTCCGCATCATTTCGCCTTACCGCAAGATATTGCTCTTGAATTCTTTACTTTTTTCCACTTTGTTGATGTTGGTAATGTGAATGATGACTGCATAGCTTTCCGTTTGGGTGGACATGAATTTCATACTTCCTTATTGGATTGGAACATAAGGTGGGGTTTGTTAGATTATGCTGATTATTGTGATGATGTGTTTCATTCTTATTTCCGTGGTTTGCCTGAGTCGAATCCAGCATATATAGGTCCTAGGGATGCATGGAAGTTGCTTGCTCCGTCTGATCCGAATGAATTTTATGCCTCACGTTCTCATGTTTATCATGTTGAGAGCTCTGTTCTTAGGGTGTGTCATTACTACATTGCTTATAATCTGACTGGCACAACTACGGATTTTTCTAAAGTGAGTGCTACGGAGTTGTACTTTTTATGGTGCATGCATATAGGAACCAAGCTAGATTTAAGGTATTGGATAGCGCATTGTTTGGAGAGCATAGCTGCTAGGCCGAATCGGAACCATACTCTTTGTCATTTGCTTGCCACATTCTTTGTTCGCAACTTTGCTTTAATATCCCGTGTACCACTATCTATGTGTGATCCACCTGCCACTATGAGCCTCAGTCGGTTGAGGTCAGCCAAGCTGACCTATGTTGGTACTGACGGTCTGGACAAGTTCTTTAGGCAGGGACCTGGTGTCTCGAGTCAATTTGTGGGTGCAGGGCAGGAGGAGGAGCAGGACAGGCTCGGCCGGATAGAAGCCAGGTTGGAGAAGATTGCTGAACAGCTGGAAGAATTTCAGAGGGACGTGATAGCTCGCTTGGACGCGCTAAAGAACCGGTGAACTATTCCCCTAGTCAGTCAGTTTTTTTTATTTTTTCTGTCTTATTTGTTTTCAGTCTTTGTGTGTCTTTGTTTGTTTCCTCTGCATGCTTCTATGTTTTTTTTCTGTTACTTGCTCGAGGGCGAGCAAGGTTGAAGTGTGAGGAGGTTATTTTAGGTTTGTGTCCTTCGTCCTAGGTTGGAGCATGCTAGGTTTACATGATTTGTTGATGTGATTTTAGGATAAATCTGCCCAGATTCTGCGTGCTTTCATTGACTGAATTCTGCATGATTGGAGTGTATTTTATCTTTCCATGGAGGATTTTGTATGTGGCTTGGGATGAGGAAATTTAAGCATGATAAAACTGAATTTTAAACCCCATCACTAAAGAGAGATTTGAGCCTTTAAAAGTGGGACACTTCCCACTATTTTCTTGAGAGTGATGTGTTGTAAAGTCTCCATAGCTTGTGGTCATGTGTGACAGATGATAGGAGGCAAATTAGAGTTAACCAATTTGAGCTTTTAATTCTTTCAATTCCTACCTTCGCTCAGCCCCTAGTTAGCCACTTTGAAGCATTGACTTTGTTCTTTCATGAGTTATTTAAAAAAGCCAAGCCTTTCAAAACCTTTCTCTTGACCTTATGCATGCATGTGTTTGCTGTGGATATTCATAATTTGAGGCAATTTTTATTGAAGAGATTTTATGATTAGTTGGAGATAGTGTTTGAATTGATACCCCCCCTGGAGTTGTGCTGTTTTACATTCTGAACTCTGTCGGCACTCAGTTTGGCCAGGCAGAGTGTTGTACATAAAAGAAATAAATATTGAAGGGGGGCTAAAAAAAAGTTGAAGGTGCAGAAAAAGAAAAAGAAAAAAGAAAAAAAGAGAGAGCACCCGTTGAAAAAATAAAGGGAATGATGAAGTCTGAATGTTTATATTCTGCCTTGCCCAAGTCTGTATGCGAAAATAAATCTCCATCAGTGCTGAACTGTATATCTCTTATGCTAATTATCTGCTTGCCTAATCAAATGCCTCAGTGAATAGCATGCTGCATACTTGTACTTAATTTTCAGAAGCTTGGGACCCCTAGGATTCCCTACCATGTCATATATTTGAATGAGTCCTTAAGCCCCATTACATCCAAGAGAAAGACCTCTTTGAGTTGCTAGATTGACCACTTGCTATTGTAACTGCGTGACTATGTTGTTTTTATGAGCGGCTTGCCCGGACTAGATTAGAGAGAGATGAGTGAATCGGTGAGCTAGTTCAGTTATGCTTATGTTTTGACCAAGCTGATATCTGAATCCATGGTTTGAGAATTATGTTGCTTGACTTGTTTGATGAAGGTTTTGATTGCATTGCATGTTTGGGCAGAGATTTAGAATCATGGACATTTCATGGCTGCTTGGTATGCTTCAATGTTTAGTCTATTATGTTTGAGTCTTTTGATTTATTTCTCTTCTTTGAATCTGAGTCTCGTGTCTTAGTGTTTTTTTTTCGTTCCTTAGTTTGTTTTGAGTCTTGAGGAATGGTGATTCGAGTGGGAGTATTCTTTTCTTCATCCCATACTTGAGGGCAAGTATGATTCAAGTGTGAGGATATTTGATGTGTCGATTTTATACCGCTCGAATTCACCCAGTTCTGATGCTCATCTTGTCCAAGTTGATGTTGTTCTGTGCGCAGAAATGTATATTTTCAGCAGGTTTATGGTCCGGAGATGAGGTGGCGGTTCGGAGCTGAGTTGGAGATATTTTGGTGATTTTTGGAGATAAAAACGGGATTTAGATCGAGAAGGAAAGATTTGCCAAAGATTTAGAGCTTGAAGATATTTTAGGGCTAGAGTTATACAAGGAAAAGTAGTCTTGAAGATCAAGATTCAAAAGATTTGCCCTAGATTTCTTTCCTTTGGTGGATCAAGCTCAAGATCTATATAAAGGGGCTGGAGACGAACGACATTAACAACAATCTACACCACAATTCAGCGCTTCATTAGTTTAGTTTCGTCTCTAGCCATCTCATTCTTAGTCCCGTAGTTTAGGTTTAATTTTAAGCACAAGTATTTCAAACACTCTTTTATTCGCTTTTTTAGTTTAGTTGCTTTCGGATTTCAACACTTCAAGACTTCGGTACTTTGTTCAGATTTCCAGTTTTAATTCAAGCTTCCGTTCAGTTTAAGGTTTCGGTATTCCTTTAAGTTTCTCATACTTTATTTACATTGCATGCTTTTCTATTTTCGCACAATTCTGTTCTGAATATGTTCGTTTCGTTTTGCTTATCCAAGTTAAGTATGCGTAGCTAAACTTTTTAGGGCTTCGGTAAGGGTGACGAATATGAGATACAAACTTTGTGAGATCTAATTGATTGTAGTAATTGAAGACTAGGATTTTGACTTAATTTGGGGTAGAAAGATTTAATTGGATTAACTTAAATCTGATCAATTTAGGTTATGAAGATTAGTGCCAGATTGTTCAACAACTTAGGTGGCGAAGCTATCGTAACGGTAGTCGAATTAAGGAGGTTAATCATCTATATCAGCTTGTCCAACAACGGTAGAGATAAAATTGGGTTCCTTCCTCGTAATGCTATCTAAACATTAAATCTAGGTTTGTTCAACAAGCTAGGTTGTGGTTAGGTTAGGGAGTAGTGGAAATTTGTTCAACAAGCCATTACCGACTAAGTAAGTAGGAATTGGGGTATGTACGTGACCAACACTGTATCCTATAATTGGTTGATCTTAGGAATTAATTAAATCTATGCATCCATGATCGAAGTAGTTGTCTCATACAAGTTACCCGAAGCCGAGTCCGCCTTTCTCTACTTGTTTATTTCTATCTACTTTCCTGTTATTTACTTTTCTTTGCCTAGGTAGTAAACCCAAAATTTATACGTGGTGGCATCACCAAAACTCTGATCAAAAGGATAAATATTGTTGATTTTCACTGTTCCCTGAGTTCGACCCTGTTCTATAGTAATTATAAAATTCTAAGTGTGTGCAGGAATTTTATTTGGTGTGAAAACAGTGATCACCATGCCCATGCACTAAATGCTCAGAAGAACGTCAGTTGGAAGTCACTTTAGTTGAAGGTCCGAGGATTCAGAGGGAGTCAACCTCGATGTTTGACAAGCCTTACCTACCAATCTACCTCGACCAATAAGGAGCCGACAACGCTTTATCTTTTCTGACAAAAGCTGCTCCAAAACTGAAAAAGATGCGTATCTCTATAGTGCACCTACTCATCAACGTTCAAATTTTAAGGAGCCGTTTTCCTTGTCGTTTTGACACATGGCTAGACCCCTCTCCAACGGATCTATTCACAATCGACGATTATATATAGAGGAGAGTCTTCATGCAGAAAGACACCGGGAACCAAAAGCTTTCAACGCACAGCGATCTCTAGCAATCTTACTGCATATTCAGAGAAGAACTTGGACATAGATTAGATTCTTTTTAGTTCTTCTCTCTAGAGAATATTTGTTCCCCTTCTCTTATCTAAGAAGGCTACATTGTAATACTCATAGCTTAGAAACCTCGAGGGAGTTCACATTCTTGTGAAAACGTTCTTATTGTAAAAACTTCATCATAGTTGGAGAAGCCTCAAACTCTTTAAGTTTGAAACCCTTGTAAAAGTCACTACGACTATAAGTAGAGAATCTGTCTTGTGAACATATCACTGAGAACTTGCTCAGTATAAGCATCAAGTTTGTATCTGTCTTGAGAACAGATCACTGAGACTTGCTCAGTATAAATATAACAAGTATCCTGCTTTGGTCAGGACAGTGGACGTAGGACCCAGTGTGTCCGAACCACTTTAAAAATTTGCTGTGTTGATTTACTACTTTCCTTAACTAATCATATTGCATTAAAACTGTATTTCATCAAACTCAATATAAAACCAGTTTTCCAACCGAGACGTTTAATAAGGCCTACACTTCCGCACATAACTCTGATATTGAACAATTGTTCGACTGACATCAGTAGAGCTTAACTCAGTAGAAGAAATCTTTGCCTTGGCGATCTGACTCAGTTTTGTAGCAAACTCAGCTAGAGCTGACTTTCGCGTTTGAGAAAAGAATTTGTATTCAGGTGTATTCACCTCCCCCCCCCCCCTCTACACCTGAAGCACGTCTCAGGACCAACAATTGGTATCAGAGCGGTGTTCTTACTGATCATCTTTTTCTGAATACTGGTCTATCTCGAACAAAGATCCTAGGAAAACCTGTTTTCACTACATGTTGCATCTCTTCATTGCATCATATATCCTATCTTTTCAATGGCTGATATTTCATGGATTAGGACGGTACCCATGTTCTCGACAGAGAACTACGCGGTATGGCGAGTGAGGATGGAGGCACAGCATGACCGACGTCCTGGAGAAATGACCTATTGTTCCGATGGTCGACTTAGTTGAACTTGCAGGTGCCAGAACCGGCCCCAAGGTCACCAAGGACAAGAGCCTCTTCACTCCCGAGGAGAATAAACTGCATAATCTCGACCGAGTTGCTCGAAACACAATACTGATGACACTCAGTGACTCATATCTCGGGAGAGTACATGATTGCAAGACTGCAAAGGAGCTATGGGATGCTCTCGCAGTGCTGAGCCAAGGAACTCCACAGATCAAAGAGAACAAACTATAGCTAGAGCTGCAGAAACTCAAGACATTCGCTATGCTTCCTAGGGAGTCCATAGATGATTTCAGTGCCAGATTCACAAACCAGATCAACCAGAGAGATCATAATCACTCGAAATGTGAAACTAAATCTCTACCTGATTGTAGGAACACTGAAGTTGCTCCCGTCGAACAGAAAAACACATCTAGAAGGGATGTTAGAAGCTCAGTATGTTATAATTGCAAAAAGCCAGGACATTTCCGGTACGAATGTCCTGAACTCTCAACAACTGATAAGGCTGAAAGGCAAGCCCGACGCGACAAGTTCGTCAAGAAGAGGCAAGACTACATAGCTAGAGAGTTGTCCGATTGCTCAAGTGATGAGGAACTGTTCATGGAATCATCTGATGACGATGCCGCATTCATGGCAGTCGAGACAGAAGATGTTGAACTGTGTCTAATGGCCGGAGACGAGGATGAGGTAAATTCTGAACCCATTATATGACCCTCTTCACCTGTGCACACACGACACAAGCTCTGCTGTAGGAGAACCACTGGATGTGGTTCTTGCGCAAGAATATTTGCTTGAAGAGAAAATTCAGATGAGCCAGCAGTTCAGCAAGACGATTCAGGAGATGGATATCCTGAAAGCGGAAAATCAGAGACTTTCAAAGAGAAGTCAGGACTCTACTGAGTTTGAAAGACTTGTTCTCAGACTGAAGGAAGAGATTAACTCTTTGATGACAAAGTCTCAATATCAAAAAGCACAAATCTCATTGTTGACCAAAGACGTCTCTGAGTAAGAGACTGAAATTGTTAATCTCAAGGAAAATCTCACACAGGCCAGAACATAATATGAAGATCTGAGGAAGAGTGATCAAGTGTGGAGAACCTTGATGACAGAGCAATACATTGGAGCCAATGAGAAGTTGGAGAAGCTGCTACGATATCAAAGAACATGTTCCACTAAGGAAGGACTTGGTTATACTTTTGAAGCCTCCACTTCAAGATAGAAGAGTTCCACCAAGTTGGTTGATAGGTTTGTCCAAGGAGTAACTCAGCATGTAGACTACATAACCCCTCAAGCAAAGAGCAAACAGAAAATTCAAGCACCCCAACCTAGCAACAAAAAGATGACCCATGGTTATAGCCCCAGAACACTCAGAGCAAATTCAGGGGAGACCAAGAAGGTCAGGTGGGCCGAGCAATATGGCCACCAACAGTTGACTCATCCAGCTCAGTACAGTTCTTACTACTATGAGCCAAGAGTCAAAAGTCCTAAGGTTCAGAAGAAGAAGAAAGTTGAACCTCAAAAGACTAAGAAGTCAGCTACTCCAAGTTCAGTAGAGAAGGTTACCGACAACAAGGGCAAGAAGAAGTCTGAAGCCATCAGGGCTGTCAGACAAGTTTGGATCCTAAAATCTAACAATTAAGGACCCAAGCTGAACCCAAAGGGTACCTGAATCTGTTTTTGTTTTGCAGGTGATAAAGGACCCTTAGATTGTCGACAGTGGATGCTCAAGACATATGACACATCAAAAGAGCCTACTGACCTACTATGTTCAGCAAGATGGAGCCAGAAATTGAGTTCGGTGACAACTCCAAAAGCTACACATGGGGATACGACACATTAAAAATAGGAACTGCGACAGTTCCTAGAGTATCTTATGTTGAAGGACTTCAACATAATCTCCTTTATATCAGTCAATTATGTGATAACTCTATTAAAGTAACTTTTGACGCAGATTTTTTGTGATGTTCTCGATAAATCTACAGGAGAATCTGTGTTATCAGGATCGCGGCGAAGGAACATATACTATGCTGAATGGAATACCGCTGAACTTGAAGCTTGCCTGCTAGCACATACGAGGTCAGATGACAAAACAACATGGCTGTGGCACAGACGACTGAGCCATCTGAACTTCAAGACAATGAACAAGCTAGCACGTGATGCCCAAGTCAGAGGACTGCCCAACGAAGTATTCAAAAGATGGCGAAAGACTTCTGTGAAGCTGAAGGCATTGAACACGAAACCTTAGCGGCACGTACGCCTCAACAGAACGGACTTGCTGAAAGGAAGAACATCACACTTAACGAAGCACCAAGGACGTTACTCGCAGATTCAGGTCTACCATTGAAGTTCTGGGCAGAGGCTACTGACACTGCCTGCTATACTCAGAACCGGTCTCTACTGACTCAAATGCATAAGAAGACGCGTTACGGATTATGGAAAGGGAGAACACCTTCTATTTTGCATTTCCATATTTTTGGTTGTCCATGCTATATCCACAATAACGGAAAGGACCAGTTAAAGGTCTTTGATAGAAAGTTAGACCAAGGAGTTTTCTTAGAATACTCTAGGGTCAGCAAAGCTTTCATGGTTTTTAACTACCGGACCCTTTGCATGGAGGAAAGCCCTCATGTTGTATTTGATCAATTTATTTCTTAGTTTAGGAAGTCAAACTCTCAGCCAGAAGCTGAAGAGGTCAGGAGCAAGCTACAAGATCTAAGCTTAAAAGATAAAATTGAAAAGATCCAGCATTGTTGGGATGATGATTCAGACGATGAGATTCAGAATCAACCAACAAGTAGTGTAGCTGAGTAGATTGATTCTACCGAATAGTGTCAATCCCAGGTAATTCAGGTCGATGAGGAAACACATGTGGTAACTGAGACCTCTACTGAGAATAACAACTCAGGGGGAACTATTGATGTTCTTGAGCTAAATGCCCCTGAACCTGGTAACTCAATAGACCCAACCCTTGTTACTGAATTGCTTCAATCTCAAAATAGTACACCTGAAATTCCTAACACTCCTACTGTCTATGTTGAACCAATTCCAGATGAAGTAACAAGACGTCGTTGTTCGTGGCTAGATGCTCATTCTTCAGATCTTATAATTGGAGATCCCTCAGCTAGTGTCAAGACAAGATCCAGATTTTGTCAAGGAGAAAGCACTTTATACTCATGTTTCTTATCGACTGGAGAGTCTCAGACAATTGAGAACGCACTGAATGATGCTGATTGGATCACCGTTATGTAAGAAGAGTTGAATCAGTTCACTCGAAACGACGTATGGGAGCTTGTTGACAGACCTAGACATCAACACGTGATAGGAACGAAGTGGGTCTTCAAGAACAAGCGTGATGAAAACAACATCATTGTCAGGAATAAAGCTCGACTCGTTGCCAAATGATATTGCCAATCTGAAGGAATAGACTTCGACGAAACATTCGCCCCAGTCGCAAGATTGGAAGCCATTCGCCTATTCCTAGCCTATGCAACACATCAGCAGTTCACAGTCTATCAGATGGATGTGAATCAGCTTTCCTGAATGGCGTGCTGAAGGAATAAGTCTATGTTGAACAATTGTCCGGCTTTTAGCAGGGACATCAGGTTTACAGACTTAAGAAAGCTTTGTACGGGTTAAAACAAGCACCCAGGGCTTGGTACGATACCCTCTCAGACTTTCTACTTCAGAAAGGTTTTCAGAAAGGAATAGTGGATCGCACCCTATTCAGTATCAAGTCAGCAGAAGACATCCTACTGGTGCAGATCTACGTGGACGAGATCATCTTTGGATCAATAAATATGGCTATGTGTCAGAAATTCGAGTAGATGATTAAAGAGAAGTTTGAAATGTCGATGATGGGAGAGATGAACTATTTCCTTGGACTTCAAGTCAAACAATCAAAGAAGAAAATATTCATTAATCAAACAAAATATACAAGAGATCTCATCAAGAAATTCGGTTGCGAATCCAGCAAGTTAGTAAAGATACCCATGAACACCAATCTCAAGATTGATCTTGACAAAGAGGGAGTATCTGTTAACTCAACTGACTATTGCACTATTATCGGTTCTTTATTATATCTTACAAAGCAGCGCACTGACATAACTTATGTTGTAGGTGTATGCGCGAGATTTCAGGCGAATCCCAATAAGAGCCATATAGATTCAGCGAAGAAAATTCTTCGTTACTTGAAGGGAACACTTGATGTTGGATTATGGTATCCTGCTGATGATAACTTTTAACTAGCTGGTTATTCTGATCCTGATTATGCAGGTTGCCGAATTGACAGAAAGTCTACCCTAGGAACGTGTCAGTTCCTCGGCGGTAAGCTCATATCGTAGTTTTCAAAGAAACAACACTCAGTAGCAACGTACACTCACCGGGCCGAGTATATGGTCGACGGAAGCTGTTGCGCACAGACACTATGGCTTCGACAACAACTGAGAGACTACGATATTCATCAAGATGAAGTGCCCATCTACTGCGACAGTACCAGTGCTATTGCAATCACTCATAACCCAGTTCTACATACACGGTGCAAGCACGTGGACATTCGTCATCACTTCATCAGAGATCATGTCGAGAAAAAGGATATCAGAATGGAGAAGATCCACACTGATAAGCAAATAGCTGATATCCTGATCAAACCTCTAGCTGAGACCAGATTCAACGAACTCTCAGTAGAATTAGGTCTTTTGGATCCCACTAATACGATACAGTAAATGATCCAGGAATTACTGAGTATGGGGGAACTTACTCTCCGTACAGCTGAAATACTCAGTATCGTCAAACGTGGTATCAGCTGACTACGATGTTCAGCTGACAGGTTATGAGTATTAAATTCAGCATTTGGTGATTCAGCATATCATAGCATTTATTTTCCGCCTTTAATGTTCATCGTACTGTATTGCGTATGTCGTTTTAATTAAACTCACGACATTCAATAAAATTGACTGCAACGCATTAAATTTATGTCATTTCACCTTACCATTTAGGCGTAGAGATAAGTATGTCAAGATTATAGGCGACACAGTAATCATACCCTATTATAATATCTAATCTGAGCCGTCCACCTCTTAAAACTGATTAATCTCGACCGCATGCTATTAAACCGTTCATATTCAAATCTGAATTTATATACACATGTTATCTCTCACTTATCATCTTTCCGCCATTTTTGAACAAATTGTGCTCTCTGCAACTGCCTTCTTACTTAAGACTTCTACTGCATTTCTAGCACTCTTCATTCGGTAATTATTTCTTAAACTAAATATGCTTTGCTCACTAACTCTATTTTCAAGTGCTAACGCTCTTTTTGCAGATTTCAGTGATATAAGATGGCAACAACTGTTCCCACAAGCGACGTGCTGATTCCTGAAGATATTCAGGAGATCGTCTCTGGGAAGAAGGTTCTTTTCGAACTCGTCCTGTCTGTCAGGACTTGCGGTGTGGAGTGTATGACTCCAATCTTCGATGCGCTGGAGAATCGGGTCTTCTGCCGATATTCTCTAGGGCTCCGCGTTAGAGTCTGCCCCGCCAATTTGCCAAGTTCTTCTTGAACTTCCGAGAGGATGACGACCAATGTCAGATTTCTTCCATCCTCTCCAGGCACGAGGTCCGACCGAATCAGTGGGAGGGCCAGGATATCCACATAGATGTTGCGACTCATCTTCGTCGCAGCTTTGATCTTGAAGACGAAAGGATTTCCCTTGCTCAGTACAAGGAATCCTCCATGGATGAATATCTCTACCATTTCAGCGGTCAGGAGAACATCGTCTTCAAAGCTGCCTTTCCTAAGAGTCAGCTGCTACCTCAGTATCGTGGTCTGACCTACATAGTCAACCACATCTTGATAAGTTCAGCGGGTTCCTATGACCAACTTTCCCGCATCCGTATCCAAATCATGATAGCGATCATGGACGGAGCCCCCGTGAACTGGAATGCTTTCTTTCGTTCAGAGTTCAAGGCGCAGTCTCTGAAATTCATTGACTCTGATGAAGGCATCCAGCTGATCCCTATGGGCAAACTCCTCTACGACACTAAAGTCAGTATATTGATCGAAGATCACTGCCCAGAGAGAGTATCATTCGCTGATACCTATTATATCGATCAGAAGTTGGTGAACTTTTTGAATTCAGCATCCGCTGAGAAGTCTAAAGGGCGAGGACTTGCTTCTAAACGTCCTCTGGAGATCAGTAGCAGCAGGCTCAGCAAAAAGAAGCGCAAGACACTGAAGAATTCAGAGTCTTCAGTCGCTCCAACACCCATCTCCATTGAAGATTCAGGGTCTGGAAAAGAGAATGTGACCCTGAAGGGGAAGGTGAAGAAAGTGAACTCAGACGAGATTCAGCTAGAGTCTCAAGCTGAACCGACCCCATTTGCTGAGGCCTCCTCTTCCATCCCAACCTCTATTCTTCTGGCTAAGAGCAGAGCCACTAAAGAGGTTGCTGATGAGATTCCAGATATCCAAGCCCATCAGGATCTTGTGGATATAGCTATCTGCGCTCGAGTGGAGATGCATCTGAGGTTCCTAGAGTGGGACCTGCTCGAAGAGACGATCCGCCAGCAGACGGTAGCTAAGCTAGTTCAGGAGGAACAACATCTTCAGGAGGAAATTGGCTATGGCGAGCCAACCGACATTGCCTCTCTAGAGGATCTCAGGGCTTCCATGTTGATGCTCCTTCGCATCAGGACTCAGGGAAAGTCATCTTCTCAAACTCAACCGCTTCCTCCTCCTCCTCCAACTGACTCACCCAAGGATGCAGACCTGGGAGGATCTGCTGAGGGTAATACTCCCAAGGATGATCAGCCGCCACCTCCTCCAGAATCTGGCACGATCATGCTGACTCCGTCCAAGACTCAGCTGAAGAAACAGAGCAGATATTAGGCTGCTGAGCTCAAGGACATCAACACAGAGTCAATCAACAAGGTTATTAAGCGTCAAGCCCAGAAGAACAGATCGCTTGCCAATGATGTGAACACTAAGTGGAGTAAGTTCATTGAGGCTCATGAAGACGCCGAATAACCTTACTCTGAAGTGCGAGATGATCAGGCACCCTAAAATCTATTAAGCCGAAGAGATCCTCACCAAAGCACTTGAGGCACAGAAGACAGATCTGACTGCTCAATTCCAAAATATACTGCAGTCGCAAGCCAAGATGTTCTCTAAAGAAATGGTTGCTGCAACAGGTCATGTCTAAAAGGCAGTCGACGATCGTTATAAATTTACGCCTGAAAGTGTTTCTAAAGCACTGCAAATCAGCACAACTCCTGCCAAGAGATTAAGAAGGCTGCTTCTGATGTTGTGGAAGACTATCTCAAACGGTTCGAAAATTCTAAAGCTGCTCTGCTGAATGCTATTGATCAAGAGCACAATAAGAGATGAGAGTCTTACACAGATGTGGCCTCAGATATTCCCTCGGGTCTAGCGACTGTAAAGATCTCAGTAGATGCACTGAAGAACAAGGTCACTGCCCTGGCTACGCTGATTGATGATGCCAAAAAGGGGGAAAAGAGTAGATCTGCTCAGCTCAGAGCCCTCCTCAAGGCAGAAGAACAGGGTGCAGGACCGAGTTTAGCTATTATCCCGGCTGGACCTAGCTCAAGAGAAGCTAACATTGGGGAAGAAGTAAGTAAGAGGGAAGCCCCTACTGAAGAGCCTACCGATGCAGATGTAGCTGAGGAGGCCAAGTTCATTGAAAGCTTGCACACTGAAGAGTCGCCACCTCCCGCCAAGAAATCTGACAAAGGAAAGGGTAAGGCCCTTGCTGACCCCAGTCCACCAAGGCAGAAGAAACTCAAGTTCAGGTCAAAAGAGGTGCAAATTGCATTCGATGCTAAGCTGGCCAAAGAACTTGAAGAGCAAGATGCTAAGAAGAAGCTGACAGTCAAGAAGGGAGTACAGATCCGTACTTCAGCGACTACTCGCACTAGATCTGTTATTCCTAGACAGACTAGTTCTTCTGCAGCAGCTCAACCGAAACAGTCCAAACCCGAACAGTCCAAGATTGAGAAGCAAGGCACGCCTGAATCTAAATCCAAATCTTCATCGCCTGCCGACTCAGAAGATCAACATGTGCCCTCCACTGTGCCCTCCAAGGAACAAGAGCTTGAGATGAAGGAGATATAGGACACAATCGAGTGTGCACTGGACAGGACAACTGAGGCCAGGCAGATTAGAGAAGCTAGGGAATGGATTCGTCTAGCTGATCTAGAGGCCCTCAGGCTGCGGATTGAGAAAGAAGCAAGGGAGAGGGTCCCTATGAAGGACAGAAGTATACCTACTTCTTCTAGGTACTTTAGGAGAAGGGAACCAGTCAGTGAAGTGAAGAGGATCATTTTCAAAAGAACTGATGACTGGGTACCCCTCAATCTGAATCAAAAATGGGAACACCTGAAGATGGACTTCATTAAAAGATTCTATATCTGGAAAGTTGGCAATGAAGATTCCGATGCTGATACGTTTTTCAAAGACTTTCTAAAAGCTGCAAACCCATCCCTCCTTGCTGAGATTCAGACACTGCTTGATAAATTGGGCAAATCGCTTAAGGCACCTCCTTTCAGGATCCTTCCTCCTCTGCTCACTCATCAAGAAAATCTATGCAAGAAGGAGATAGAAGAAGAGATCAAGGATGCCATCACAAGCAAAGCTCTGAACAAAGATGACGTCGAAGACTTGATGGTGATTAGGCCTTGAGGAGCAAAGTATATTCAGGTTATGGCCTTGAACTTCCGGAGAAGAAGTCTGCTGACTTCTGTGCTCGCATGCAACAATTCAAGAAGAAGTCGAGCTGACCTTTCTTTCTCCTAATCTAGTCAGTAGTGATAGTATGTCTTGTATTGTAAACATCTTAACTTCTATAACATCTATTACTTTGAGCCTTGACAACTAGTCATTGTCTTTACGACTGTTGTTCTTATTTTCAACACTACTGATCACTTCAGTGATCAGATATCACACTCACACACATTATCTAACCCTATGTGATTTATATGCTTATATGTTTATATGTTTTTGCTCTGATCTTCTCTGATACCATACTAGTATTTAGGGGGAAATGGCTCTTATATATGAATAGGGGAAAATTGTTTCTTAGGGGGAACTTGCCATATAGGGATATTTGTCAGATTAAGTGTTGATTAGATGATTAGCTACTAAAAGTTATAATCCATTCTGAGCTCTGATTATTTTTAGCTATATCGGCCCTAATATCTCTTGAATGTGTTAACTTGTTATTTAACTCTGATACTTTTCAGTAGAATCTCTGATACCTTCTGTATGCTATAATTGTGTGAATGGTTATTAAGTTCTGTAAGCTCTTATACATTCAGTAGACTATAACTATGTTAATTTGATGTGGCCCGGTTACATTGTTTGATAACATGAGATAGCTCTGATACGTTCTTACTTGTGTTTGCTCTGATTCCTTCTTTTCATTATTTAGTCAGCAATGATATGTTGGCTGGAGCATTCCTTGTAATAGATATTTACTAATTAGCAGTAGCTTTTAACCATAGCATGTTTCTTTGATAGAAGATGTAAAAGGTTTTGGCATCATCAAATAGGGGGAAATTGTTGGGATGAAGATTCAATAGACTATATTTTATAGATTTGAAGATCTCAAAACCCCTAGCTGAATGATGAACCTTTGATTATGTAATAGCTTAGTTTGAGTTTAGCTTGTTAAGAACTCAGTAGGCTAGAGTTCAATAGCTGCGAAGTTCAGTAGAAGACCTTGCACTCAGCTGGTGGACTCAAGATCAAAGAAGTCAGTTGGTCAGCCGACCATCAACTGAATCTGCACAGGAATTCATGCTCATGCACTGAATGCTCAGAAGAACGTCAGTAGGAAGTCACTTCAGTTGAAGATCCCAGGATTCAGAGGGAGTCAACCTCGATTTCTGACAAGCCTCACCTACCAATCTACCTCGAACAATAAGGAGTCGTTTTCCTTGTCGTTTTGACACGTGACTAGACCTCTCTCCGATGGATCTATTCACAATCGACGACTATATATAGACGAGAGTCTTCATGCAGAAAGACACCGGGAACCAAAAGCTTTCAACGCACAAAGATCTCTAGCAATCTCACTGCATATTCAGCGAATAACTTGGACAAAGATTAGATTCTTTTTTATTCTTCTCTCTAGAGAATATTTGTTCCCCTTCTCTTATCTAAGCAACCTACGTTGTAATACTCATAGCTTAGAAACCTTGAGGGAGTTCACATTCTTGTGAAAACGTTCTTATTGTAAGAACTTCCTCGTTGTTGGAGAAGCCTCAAACTCTTTAAATTTGAAACCCTTGTAAAAGTCACTACAACTATAAGTAGAGAATCTGTCATGTGAATAGATCACTGAGAATTTGCTCAGTATAAGCATCAAGTTTGTATCTGTCTTGAGGACGGATCACTGAGACTTGCCCAGTATAAATATAACAAGTATCCTACTTTGGTCAGGACAGTGGACGTAAGATCTAGTGTGTCCGAACCACTTTAAAAATTTATTGTGTTGATTTATTGCTTTCCTTAACTGATCATATTGCATTAAAACTGTATTTCATCAAACTCAGCGTAAAATCAGTTTTCCAACCGAGACATTTTATAGGGCCTACACTTCCTCACACAACTCTGATACTGAATGACTGTTCGACTGATATAAGTCAGTAGAGCTGAACTTAGTAGAAGAAATCTTTGCCCACGTGATCTGATAGCATATCTGGCGATCTGACTCAGTTTAGTAGCAAACTCAGCTAGGGCTGACTTCGCGTTTGAGAACAGAATTTGTATTCAGGTGTATTCACCCCCTACACCTGAAGCACGTCTCAGGACCAACAAGTAATAATTATGTACCTAAAGATTCAAACCAAACGGTTTTATTGGAATGAATCAGTCCATTCCAAATCTGAAGGAATTATCATAATCCTGAACCCGATTCTATATTGCGAACCAAACGCCCCCTATGTTGAATTAATGAGTCAATAGATTCAGATATGTCAGTCTAATCAAAATGTTAAGACATGATCCTACCCGACCTTTCGTAAAGTCAACCTCACGAAAAACCAAACCAGTTACCTCAATTATTAAACAAGTAACCACAATAAAAGAAAATAATAATTTTATTTGATAATTAATAACACAAAAAAAACTCGTATCTTAAAAGTAAAACTTATACTCTTGTCGTTCCAATTATATTATCTACTATAGTCATCACAGAAAAGTTTACAAGAAGATAAAATGGGTGTTTTCTTAAATACCCAAATCGATATTACAGAACTCAAATTTACCTAATACTTATATTTGCTACACAAAATACCCACTTTTACTTTAAAATCCCTACTTTTCAGACTTGTCAGCCTACAATTTCGTTATTTTGCTTCGTTCCGTGCGTAAATGATTGGAATCAGGTATCTGAAGTAGAACACGAAATCCCGCTCGTGTCCCGCTCACATCCCGCTCGCACCGCCAAATCCCGCTCCCTTCACAATAGAATCCCGTTCGGCCTGCCCAATTCCCGCTCGAGTTTGACTTGGCAGGGAGCAGAATCCTGCTTGGGAAATCCTGTTATACCTGCCAAGTCCCGCTCGACACTTTGACTTGGCAGGGAGCAGAATCCCGCTCGTGGAATCCCGCTTGGCCTGTCAAGTCCCGCTTGACTTTTTGACTTGGCAGACGAAACAGAATCCGGCTCACGGAGTCCCGCTCAACCCTGTGAAGTCTCGCTCGTTCCATTCCTAGTCCCGCTCATTCCATTCATAGTCCCTATCATGAAATTTTCTCTATTAATACCCGTGATTTAAGTCCAAAATCGAACACAATCCATCCTCTTTCATTTCATTTTCAATTACAAATCATTTGCTTCCACACTCCAAAAAAAAAAATGGAAAGTTGATATAATGTAATTGTTTATTTTAACGGGCAATTTAACAATTTGACCGAGTATGTTGGCAATGAAGTTAGAGTTGTCCGGGAACAATGTTTGTATCCCGATATTATGACAGTTCATTCAATACAATCTTAATCATTTTTCACTTTCATCAAATTATAAAATTTATTACACCTACGTTTCTCGTCATGGTATTACGCTTAGGTCCATTCTCGCAACCGATATGGACCTAGTTCGTCTTTGCAGTACACAAATCGAGCCGACTTTATTTCTTGTGCATTTCAATGTTCAATCTTATCGTACACCCGATGTTGTTGAACAATTCGGTTCAAGGTTCAATTTTCAAGAGCAAGCGGGTGGTAGTAATCGGGCTGAGAATGTTCCCGAATAGGAAACCTTTGTTCATGAAGAGGATACCCGTGTTGTGTCCGACAGTGACGATGAAAATAATTTGGATAGTTCATTCGACGACGAGGATACCCGTGTTGTGTCCGACAGTGTCTGGTGCATTAAATCAATGTACGTTTGGCGACTTTGCGGCATGGATCCGACGAGAAGGTGTGAATCAACTGATATCTATGCTCATGCCGGACAACCGTGACCCTTTAAGCGACGAAATAATATATGGTAGCTGCGAAGAAGTAAGTGATGGTTTACTTCCACTTGTTCCTCTCGATGCATCCGACTCAACTATGGTTCGAGATTTGGATCACGTTGTGGACTATCCACTCCGTGAAGGGGCGACATTTTAGGAGGAGGATTTGTTTGTTGTTGTTGCACTTCAGCACATGGAACAAGGTCTCGATTTTAGGGTGGCTCGTTCTAACCCTGGTCAGGTTGAGTATAAATGCAGACAGAGTCGCGATTGCCCATTTTTTCTACGAGCATCGTTTCGCAAAGATGTGTTATGGATTGTAAACTGCTTGCATGCCGAACATACATGTTATCGAGATTTTTCACAGACTGGTCCAAGGAGGGTGCGCAAAGGCGCTTGCTGCTTATGTTGCTCGACGAATGCGCCGTCAAAAATTCGTTCTAAAATCAAAAGAAATCATGACAACTATTTAGGGGGAATTTGGCTTTCAAGCAAGCTATAATGTAGTTCTACGAGCACGCAATTGTATTGTGACGATGATTTTTGGTGGACACTCAGATTCATTCAAGATGCTTACTCATTACCTCTACGTACTGAAAGCAATGAATCTAAGTACAATGACTGATCTCGAAGTCGATTCAGAAGGTTGTTTCCGACAATTAGTCGTTGCTTTTAATGTTTCTCGTGGCCTGTGGGTATTTAACCTCCGAGGTCTGATTGTGGTCGACGCGACTCACTTGAAAGGAAGGAATAAAGGATTATTTGTGGCTGCTACAATAGATAGAAACGGCCAAATATTTCTACTAGCCTTTGGTGTGGGTCCAATTGAGAACAATTACTCTTGGACGTGGTTCATGTCCCGACTGAGAGAAGCATATACAATGCCAAGCCATTTAATGATCATCTCCGATCAACCCCACAACATAGTTAATGCGGTAGAGGCTATTTATCCAAAAGCAGCCCATGACACTTGTTACTATCATCTTCATAATAAGATTACAAGATATGCTAAGACGCTAATCAAGTTGTATCATGATGTTGCCTATGCATAGACGACGTATGATTTTGATCATGCGATGGAAGGGATTTGTCAAGCCTATCCTGAGGCATACGAGAAGTTAATGGATGTCGGACCGGAAAAGTGGGCTAGATCGAAGTCTCCCGTTTGCAAGTACAGTCAGCTGACCTCAAACATAGCTGAATCCATCAACTTGAGGCTGCTCACAGCACGACGTCAGTCGATATGCGCTATGATCGAGGCAATAAGTCACATGGTGGAACAGTGGTGTGACCAATGTCGAATAAAAGCCATGGCACGAGATAATGCGCTCACAATTGCTGCAGAGCTAAAGTTAGCTCTATCAGAGGACCGTTCACATCGCTTCACTATTGTGCCTGTGAACGGAGACAAATTCAAGGTTCACGACGGAATGTATCAATGGAGAGTTCAAATCAGCAGAAGCGCTTGTGAATGTCGTGAGTGGCAACTCGATGGGATCCCGTATTCGCATGCTTGTGCTGCTATCAGGTATAATAGATTTTTCGTCTATAAGGCGGCTACATTCATGTGTATTAACATGTTTTTTTTATCTATAGGGCTGCTGGACTAAATTTACTAGACTTCGTCTCGGACGCATACAAGACAGAGAATTGGAAGATGATATATGCCAGAACACTGTATCCGGTACTCCCCACGCGTAATTGGTGGGTGCCGTCAGATATGGCCTCAATGATTGTGTTAGCACCATTAATTACACGGCAGGCAGGGAGATCGAAGAATAGTAGACGACCCTTAGGTGCCGAACCAAGTATATCTAGTGGGAGAACACACGGTCCGAAAAAATGCAGCATATGCGGTTTGGTTGGTCATACCAGGAGGAAGTGTTCGGGAACGGATGTGCCGGACTCACCGGAGTCAGAAGCATTTTAATATGACGTAATTGCTCTTGATTTGTAATTCTCAAAGTAATCTATGATTTCGTAATTATGTTAATTTGTAATTATGTCATAAGTCGAAATACCGTAAAATAGAAACTCGAAAAACCGTAAAAAAAAATCAAAAGTCATTAACCGAAGAATAAAATATGTCAATCAAATATAAATAAGTCATGAAAAACTGTCCGGACGTATGTAGCACATCTCGAAGATCCTTTGAGCCATCAATCGACGATAAATGACTACATTGCCGAGGTTGCTACCCCACTCGATCGTAGGGTAAGGGGCAATGAATCGCTTCACTACCATATACACCATCATTCCACAACTCCACGAGTCTCTATGAACCAATTGTTTCTCAGGAGGCATAATCTGCACAATGGGCGACCAATCCTGGGGATCCTGATACCCGAATTCATTATGGACCCAATAGGAGTCGTACTGCAGATAAGGACCAATTAGCTTCACCACAGGTCTCAACTGTCTTATCCTACGCTTTCGGGTAAACTCGTCTCCTTTGTGGTCAAGAGAATCATAAACCTCAATCCTCCAATGAGAAAGGTCGATCCGAACTGTGACCCAGTGATAGAAGCAGAGACACGACAGTAACACCTTCAAAAATAATAAAAATACTTAATATGAATAATTTGTAATATATAAATAAACCACTAAGCAAAAAAATTAATATAAATACTTATGTATTTGGCAGTATACCACTTTTGCGTATCGGCGGACAAGTTTGCACCGACAATGTACTCCATGAGGCTTTGGTTCGGCATCCAGAAACGCCGATAATTGAAGTCCACGTCGTGCATGTCACTATTCAGCTTCGGAATGGATTTCTTCCAATTTTCGCAGAGCATGTTCTGTTAAATAAATGGAAAAAATGTCAGTAATTATTTAATTAATTAAATGGAGATTTTTTTTTATTACTTACAAATAATGTCGACTCGACTATCACTGTCTAATAATAGTGGGGCCTAGCCAACACATCGATACCCCCAGGCACTTCATCCTCCTCAACGCTCCCATGTATAGATCTAGAGTCCCCTGCTCCAACTCCTTACGAGGATTCTCGAGCTCATCAAAAAGTCTTTGGGGGACAGCATAATTCGTAGCATACGTGAAACTCCATAGTCCAGACGCCCGGTGCTACTGATAATTTTCAATGACTATAAGAGCGCTAATCATTGGGGCTCCCCACGGGTTATCACGTGGAGACGTCAATGCCTAAAATTAAATGAATTAAATAAAAAAGATAACTATAATTAGAAAAATAAATTAAATATATATATATATATATTATATGGTAACTGATAAACTGAATCGATGGAAAATGTATCGAGCCAATTGTGATCGGACGATAGGGTGGACTCAACCCGTACTGGATTGGCAGACGATGCACCGACCTCGACGCGGCATGCTGAAGGCTGCTCCTGATCGGGAGCATAATAATGATGCTAATTGCCACCATCGAAAGGAAGTGGGTGCATGGGGTTGTGCACCGTATGACCAGTTCTGACGAGGTGGACAATCTCCGTAAATAGGGTCATAATAGTCAAACATGCTCCGGACCAACTCCGGATCATAACAGCCACGTTCGTAGACGCTATGTCGACCCTGCGTCGGCGGAATGATCGGCTGCTCCTCTTCATTATCCGATTCGTCGTCCACCTCCATAACATCGGGCCATTACATCGAGTCGGCTCTGTCCTCAACCCGGGGGGAGTTAAACCCCATCTCCATATTCTCGGGGCAGTACACCGAGTCGGCTCTATCCTCAGCCCGGGGAGAGTTATCCCCCATCTCCTCAAGAACATCCTGCTCATGACGGTGCCCCATCAACACCGTTCACTCCTCACAAGGCCGTGCGGTGTACGGTTCGAACGGCTACCGCCTGCGTGAGATGACGCAGAAGCCAAGCGTCGGCTCCTAGACCGACCAAACACCGATCGAAATAGGTTCTTCACATCGTTAATTATTTATTGCCGTAAGGTCTGGTGTTCTTCCCTTACAACTGTCCGGACGTCTTCGACGGTCAAGAATTGCTGGTGACCAGGCTCCCTCGGTCCTGCCTCCATTCGAACCCGCTTACCACCTTTAGTGGAATGACGTTGCATTGTCCAGTTCCTCTAGAACTTGATGAACGTTGTGTCTGCTGTCCTAACCGGTATAGCTCTCGTTCCCCATGGTCCCCTATGATCGTGGGCTGTAATAGACTCTTAGCCGGAATGTAGGACACATAAAATCGATCGTCTCCAATGACACTACGCCAATACGGAGTTTGTGTCTCCGTATCGGACGGTGTGAGACCATCTCGGACAAGATGCTGCAATTACATTAAATCAAATATTATTAAATAACATTAAATTAAAATATATATATATATATATATATATATAAACAACATTAAATTAAAAAAATTATAAATCAACTCTAAATTAAATATTTTTACCCGATGATGCCTGAAATTGTTAAGTCTACGAGGTTGACCTCCACCGAAGAACCAATTCTTCCAACGAGGAAATCCAGTTGTAGACAATCTTTCTGCAGATATCATTCCTAAATCTGGATTAGCCTCGTAAGACCAAATCTACAATGCATGAAAATCAATATTGATTAGTATAGGAGATATATCAATAATTAAAATAATTAAATTAAAAAAATCATAATACACATCTGGAGTGTCCAAACGGGTCCATAGAAATGATATTTTTTTCGAAATTTATTCCGGCATTCGCGGAACAAAACGACAATAGTGCTTCAGAGCACCATAAGTGTACGAGCCCCAAGGGAATTGGTAAAATGCCCGTAGATCGTCCACTAAGACCCAAATCCACATGTCCACCACTCTCGTGTTGCTGTAACCGAGGGCAAAGAAAAATAAAGCTAGAACATTAGCCACCTTCAAAAACCCCAACTCGTCCAACTCTAAATTTCCACTCTTGAACTTTGTCAGTAATTCTCTGTCCGTTATTGGTGTACAACCATTTAACATGGTGTAAACAGTCGAGGAACGGGGATCATGCTGAGCATGCGTATCAAAATTGCAGGATCCAAACATTAACTCTATCACAAGGGCATAATCGAAATATGAAAACCAGATAGTCGACCCGGATATGGAAAACTATATAACTGAATCATCTCCGCCTGCTTGAATCTCATGACACATCAACATGTGAAGAGCTTTGGCCGCATTCCTACCCAGCCTCCAATCCATAAACTGATCAAAAATCTCATTCCTAAACTCCTCCACTAACCCATCATCCCCGATAGCTCTTAAATTTTTTTTAATCGTATAAAAAATATTCGAGTTATATTCTATGTCGATCCTCGAATTCGCATCGAGAATACCAATTCTTTTAAATACGGGCTGCACCAAAAAATTTAACACTTAAATTGTTTTTAAAAAAAAATTCAAATCCCGCTCAGCCCCGAAGCGGAATCTCGCTATGCGAGCGGGATTTGAGAGATTGAATAGCCGAAACAAAATTCCGCTCGACGAGCAGGATTCCACTTCGATCGAGCGGGGATTTCTTTCGGGGCCAAGCGGGATTTGATTTCATTAATTTTTTAGCCCAGAAAATCACAAATCGGTTCTTCATGCTCCAGAAAATCACAAATCACAAATTATATGCAACAACGAAATATTTACGCCCATAAATTTCATTCACTATCAATCAATATTTACGCCCAAAAACTAAACAATATTCATGCTCCAAATTAGACTAATTTATGCTCAGAAAATTCAAACAAAATCATGCTAAAAAAATCATAAGATTTGCGCCTAATAAACGGATAAAATTCGAGCGGGACTATAGCATTCGAGCGGGACTAACCTGGTTGGCCACTCTCGTATTTTAGTGTCGAATTCTACTCCAAACTTGCGTTTTCGAGTGGTCTTGAGTGGGATTTCGGCGACGGGCGTTGGAATTTTGGGGAGAAAGATGAGAGAAAGTGACAGATCTGGATATTAAATGCCAGATCTGTTCAAATCCCGCTGGTAAAGCGGGATTCAACCGTGAGCGGGACGCCGAGCAGGATTCAATTTGCCAAGCTGGACTAAGCGGGACACGAGCGAGATGAGTTGAGCGGGATTTGACCGCGAGAGTCGAGTTTGTGTTTCTTATAACTTTCCGAGCGGAACACGAGCGAGATTTATTATTTACTAACGGGATTAGTTACTATATATACACTCGTGTGTTATTTTTGTTTGTTTTTTGACTGAATTCGTTTCAAATTTTGAAAAATACCTGAAATTGATTGGTGTCAATTAACTTTTTCAAAAAATTAGAATAGCATAAGTAAAATTGAGTATTTTGTATAGCAAATATAAGAATTGAGTAAATTTAATTTTTATTATATAAAATTGGATAAAAGAGAATAGTACCGCAAGATAAAATGCGGAATATAATTAGAGTATTTTGTATAACAAATATAAGAATTGAATAAATTTAATTTTTATTATATAAAATTGGATAAAAAAGAATAGTGCCGCAAGATAAAATGCGGAATGTAATTGGAATAGCGGATGTTGGTCATCAACAAATTAAAAATTCTCGTATTAAAAAACAGTACGACACCAGTAAAATACTACTCCGGCCCTAAAAACCCCATTCCCAAGTGCTCTCCTTACACGGAGGTGGAGGTGGAGGTGGAATTGGATAATCGATTGTGTCGTGAAATTTGGAAAAACATGAATAGTTGCAGTGCTTCGAACCCGTTGCTGGATAGTTTTCCGCTAAAACCCTCGTGCATCTCCCCTTCTTCTAAAATCCTATTTGCTAAAAATGATAAACGGCCGAAATTATTGTTTCTTGGACGATTTTCTGCTTCAAATTTGCGGTTCGAATCTGCAAGACGGGTTAGAAGACTCAGAATTAGCGGTTGCAAAGCTTCGTCAAACTCGACTTCCCAACCTCTAGAAGGGGAGACTGACTCTGCCCAACAGCTGTTCGAGGTGGGTTTTCTTTAACCACGTATTAACTCCATTTTTGGCTTTGCGGTGAAAAGGGAAGCAAAATGTCTATTTTTTCTGTTACTGGGAAGAGAATTTGTTAATATTTAAGTTAAGTAGGTATGAGGGAGGCCACTTATAATTTGCATTTGTTTATTTTCGGATGGGTAGTTTATAAAATTAGCCGAATTAGGTCCGTATTTTGGAACGTTTAAGCTCTCATGATGACGAGGGTTCGTTATGGGCGGCGTACGGCCTTTGGAGAGTCCTTAAACAGAGAAGATGGAGGAGGTCTAGCAGATATTTCTAAGGGCAGGGAAAGGATACTTTTTTTGGACTAAAATATGTTCAAGTTTATTCATGTGTGGGGAGAGGGATGTGACCTATCCCCTCTGATTGAATTTATGTGTTCACTAAGTGTTCTGTTGTGTCTCTCTTTCAGATTAGGTTGTATCAGCTGTTTTCTCAGTCGTGTATGAGTTATCTTATCTCGAGTCTAGTAATTGTTCCAACTTCCAAGCATAATGAGTGCATTAAGCATTGCATTCCTAATTCATAGTTTTGTTTTCAAAATCTTTAAGGTGCTAATGTGGTTGAAAAGCATATAACTAGATAATCTTAGTCCTGAGTGGGATTTTGTAGTTTTTTCTTGTAGTTTTGTAGGCTGATGACTTGTCTGATTATATAAATTGATG
The DNA here is from genome assembly GCA_028984105.1 of Lavandula angustifolia. Lineage (NCBI taxonomy): Eukaryota > Viridiplantae > Streptophyta > Magnoliopsida > Lamiales > Lamiaceae > Lavandula > Lavandula angustifolia. Next base: position 7,060,278 of record CM054817.1, read on the forward strand.
GTGGAGATTGCCAGAGTTTGAAGGAAGCTGAGAGAGAACGTATGAACAAATTGGAAGAATTTGATAGGAAGGCAAATGTTCAATTGGAGAGGCAGCTCATGATGGCATCAGAGTGGAGCAGGAAACTTTTGACTATGAAAGGGAAACTGAAAGGAACAGAGTGGGACCCTGTGACTTCTCATTCCATAGATTACAGTGACTTTAAGAGACTTCTTGACTCAAATAATGTCCAGTTCATGGAGTATTCTAATTACGGGCAGACAGTCTCAGGTTTGGCTTCTTCTAGTTTTCTTTATGGTTATCCAATGTTTCCATTCCACTTTCGAGTGGATCATGTTATCAAGACTATGAGTTTATGAGCAAGGTTATGCACATGGAACTGGGAGTTCTTCTTGGTAAGGCTCGCGCCTTGGGATGCTATGGGAAAATGCCTCGAGTCCCAGTTAGGATTTTTAAAACCTTGAGTAATACTAAGGTATCAAATTTTAGTGATGGTAAAATGTTATTATTAAGTCAGCCCTCGTTTGAGCCTATTGGGAATCTCAACTCTCCTCTCTGTCAAGACATTCGGCATTTATGTCTTTCTGGATCACTTAAGTATAGATAGATGCATATTGCTGGACTTTGTTAAAAATTTAGATGCTATGTGAGACAGTTGTAGTAGGAGATCCATAAAAGGTGCTTCACTTGTCTTCGTATTTCCTTATTAGTAGTTTGATTTCTACATCTGTATGCAGTGATTCTACCTTATTATAAGGATGGGAAAACTAAAGGTTCAGAAGGTGATAGCAAAAAGGATATTATATTCCGGCGCCATGTTGTTGATCGCATGCCAATCGACTGCTGGAATGATGTTTGGGGAAAGTTGCATCAACAGCTTGTAAATGTTGATGTCTTGGATGTTAACAATGTGCCTGCAGAAGTCTATTCAAGTGTTTCCACTGCTGTTGTGTGGTCAATGAGGCTGGCACTTGCTGTTGCTCTGTATATCTGTATTGATAATATCACGAGACCAATATATGCAAAGTTAATACCTTGTGATCTTGGTTCTCCTCCTAAAAAACTAACATTACAGCCGCTCAAGAGTCAGGCCCTTGGGTCATTGGGAAAGAGTCGGTGAGTTGAGTTTGTTTTTTACTTTTCCATCTATTATTCCCAGATCATTTTTGTCAAATTCTTCCTATATCATAATGGATTAAGTCATTGTACTTTCTATAACTTAACTGAAAAGTGAGAAATGCGAGCATATAGTAACTGGTCATGGGCTCCCAAAAAGTCTATAAGAATTCTTAGGGATCCACAGACAAGCATAGCTTGGATGATCAAGTTTGTATGCTATGTTTTTACTCAGACTTGAATGCATTTATATTTTTATTTGTTCTATCTTCATTCTAGGGCAAAGTTCATATCAGCAGAAGAAAAAACAGGTGTTACATTTGATGACTTTGCCGGCCAAGAATATATCAAGAGAGAGCTGCAAGAGATTGTCAGAATATTGAAAAATGATGAAGAGTTCCAGAATAAAGGTATCTATTGTCCAAAAGGTGTTCTCCTTCATGGTCCTCCTGGAACTGGTAAAACACTCCTTGCTAAAGCTATAGCTGGTGAGGCAGGCCTTCCATTTTTTGCAGCTAATGGTACGGATTTTGTCGAGGTGAGCTTATTCTTGATAACACAAGTCAAAATGCTCAGTACCACAAAGTGTTCTTCTGAATAATTCTTAACAGAATACGTAAACGATGAAACTGTTTGTCATTACTATCGTATTCTAGTTGATTATATATCATAATTATTGCAAGTATTTGGCCTCATGAGAATCGAGTTGGATAAATCGAATTGCAACCAATGATAATACCATAAAAATGTAGTACCACATTGTCTTCAAAATTTAGGAAAGATCTTGTCTAAAATGTTGACTGTATGACGCATTGATGCTCATTTATCCTTCAGAGTGTATGCTGTCACAACTTCCCATCTGAAAGCTGGCAAATGCTTTAGTAGCAAATGCTTAAGTAGCATTTATCCTTCAGAGAGGATGCCCTGTCATTCACACCCTCGCTAACCAGAATTTTATGTTGCTGATGTGTCTTGCTGTAACAAGATTTAAGGCTTCAATACTTCAAACAATACAATAAATAACAGGCTAAAATAATTGTTTCTCTTTAGTCCATCAAATCCTTTTCTTGGGCAGATAAGTTATTGATTAAAGCTTATGCAGAACATTAATCAATCATAGGTACCAGACATTATATATTTGTGTGGTTTTTAAGAGATACAGTATTCTAAGACTTTAGGCAACACCTGAATCTACTTTTTTTTGGTAGATGTTTGTTGGTGTGGCTGCTTCCCGCGTGAAGGATCTTTTTTCTAGTGCCAGGTCATTTGCCCCTTCTATAATTTTCATTGATGAGATTGATGCAATTGGTAGCAAACGTGGAGGTCCTGACATTGGAGGGGTATTAATCTTCTTGTCTTATATTCCCTGTGCAAATAATGTTCTTATGCTTTCTTCTCTATCTGCAGACAAGCAACTTCCTGATAGTGATACTTGTGGTTAAGGCTTCTATTGTTAATGATAATAAATGCTGCTGGCTTGCTCTTTTGTTTTCCCTTTTAAACGATGAAATTCCAGAACATAAGATATTCAATAAAATTGATGATACTCATTCTACAGCAGCATTTTCTTACCAAATCTGTATCTTGAGAGACATCCCTAAAGAGTGGTTACACTTGATATGAATGTTGAAGATGATAAGTGTTCTGATGAAACAGATACACACTACGGATTGCTGTCTTATATTTTTCTATTATCTAGTTCTTACCAGGTTTTGTCCAGGTTACATCATTGTAGATTTCGAATTGACAAAGGAGTAATGACTTTAATATTAATTTAGTCACTCGAATGGAGATCCCACTTAATGAAATCATTGAAATCTGTAATGGAATCACATATGTTAATAACATGTGTCATGCTGTCATTACTATTTTCATTCTATTGCAGTTGTATAAATGTATGTACTTTTTTATCTGTTTTCTTGACTAGGGTGGTGCTGAGAGGGAACAAGGACTGCTTCAAATACTGACAGAAATGGATGGTTTTAAAGAATTAACATCTCAAGTATGCCTAAGTAGATTTAAATATCTTCCAGGGCTAAGTAATCATTTCAAAATATGACCGGAAAGATTCTTTTGATCAGGTATTGGTTATTGGTGCAACGAATAGACTGGACATTCTTGATCCTGCTCTTTTAAGAAAGGGACGCTTTGACAAGATAATACGTGTCGGATTACCATCAAAAGATGGTAGATTTGCTATATTGAGGGTATGTTCTATCTTTTACATGGACTTGGATATTCAGAGCGCAAATTTTTCATTGTCATTCTCCCCCTCCCCCTCCCATCACCCCAAGGTTAAAGTATTTCTAACATAAACTTATAGGTGCATGCTCGAAATAAATATTTTCGTTCAGAGGAAGAGAAGGAGACTCTACTTCAGGAAATTGCAGATCTTACAGAAGATTTTACTGGAGCTGAGTTGCAAAATATACTGTGAGAACATTACCATTCCTTTTAGTGAATTTAATTTTCCTTCATGGAGAGCAGCTGATGGATCGGTATGACAGGAATGAAGCTGGGATCTTGACTGCTAGAAAGGACTTGGACTACATAGGGCGGGAAGAACTTCTTGAGGCCTTGAAACGGGTGAGTTCCTAGAAATGTTTTTTTGATGATTTCTGTTATTGACTTGGTTTTTAGCACAAACCATACTCACCTCAGTATCAATCAAATCTCGCAGCAAAAAGGCACTTTTGAAACTGGTGAGGAAGACATTACTGAAGTCCCTGAAGAGTTAAAAGAGAGATTGGCAATTCGAGAGGCAGCTGTTGCTGTGCTTGCATGCTACATTCCAGATCCATATCGTCCCTTCACTGATGTATGATATATTAAATCAGATCTCCCTCTTCATGCCACTATCTTACAGAATAATCTTACTTTCCTAGAACCGAAATAACAAACAAAAAAATCTGCTGCTTATTAGTATCTTTTTTGTTTTTCCAGACAGATATTAATTCCGTACAGAGCCAGCCAAATATGCGCTATGAAGAAAAATCAGGCAGGTTATTTCAGCGGAAGGCAGATTATGTGGACTCTATAGTGCGTGCATGTGCTCGTAAGTTTACAAAATAACCATGACTGACTGAAAATCCTATTAGGAATACCTTAATCTTATTTTGATTTGCATCTCAGAAAATCCAACTTATCTTAATGTTTCTAGGCCTTATCAATTTATGTTAATTATGCCGTACACAGAATTTTCTTATACGTGATTACCTCAAAAGTGATCTTTCCCTACTTTGGTACATCTACAGATTTAAAGAGACCTCTTCTTTCATCTTTGCAAATGAAAAATATTTCAAGTGTTATATCTAGAGAGCTATATGGAGTTTGTAGAATATCTACCTTTCTTATATGACACTTATGATTCAAATGTGAAGCCAGAGTAATTGAAGAAGAGATATATGGAATCGATAGTTTATCCTGGATTTCAGCAAAAGCCACATTAGAAGCTTCAAGACGTGCTGAATTCTTAATTTTGCAAACTGGAATGACCGCTTTCGGGAAGGCCTTTTACAGATATCAAAATGATCTTGTTCCTAATGTGAGGATATAGTGTCTACTTCTATATTGGGAGTTATTTTATTTCCACTTTTGTTTTTATTGTCTGGGAGTTTTTGATGATGTATAACTACCATTTGCAGCTAGCTGCCAAACTTGGAGCACTTAGAGAAGAATACATGCGTTTTGCTGTTGAGAAATGCTCAACGGCACTACAAGAACACCTTCCTGCTGTGGATAAAATAACAGGCCAGTTTACTCTTGCATTTCTTATTGAGCTTTTTTCATTTTTTTTATTACGTGACTGAATAATTTAATTGCTTGAATTATGTTGATTTTCCTCATCTCTTTCGCTGCTGATTGCTGATTTTATTCATGTACTTTTACTTTATAGCAGATGTCCTACTTGAGAAGGGAGAGATAAAAGCAGATGAAATTTGGAGAATTTACAACAACTCACCTCGTCTGCCTCAGGTATACTTTTTGTTTATGCTTTGCTATAAGTTGCTTGAGGTTTTCTTCCCTTCCTCTCTTTGTTAGGGGTAACTAAGTGCAGCATATGTTTACAGGTTTGTGAGTAGTTTCTTTTATGGGTATTTCAAGCAGTTCAAGACTACACTTGGATGATCTATGACTGAATCTTTTCTTCATGATTATATAATAAATTGATCTTTTTCCTGTTTTCAGCCTGCTGTGAGGCAACTGGATGAATATGGAGCTCTTGTACATGCTGGACGTTGGGGAATTCATGGTGTTTCACTTCCAGGGAGGGTAACTTTTGCCCCTGGAAATGTGGGATTCACAACCTTTGGCGCACCTCGTCCAATGGAGGTAATTAGAAATTACACCTCTTTTTTCTTTCCATTCCATTTTTTTCATCGAACAGAGAAAGGAGGGGAAGTGGGGGGTAACTAGGAAGGGCAGGAGAGAAAATATGCGTTTTTTTAGTTATTGCTTTTGTGAGACTAGAGTCAAAGAAGGTGCTTATAAGCTTATATTTGATGTTGTTTCTGTTGTGTCTCATTACTTTCCTCATCGTCTTTGTTTTATGATGCTTAGATTTTTTGGAGATTTGAAGCTGATCGATTCTCATTTATGCAGACTCAAATCATTAGTGATGACACATGGAAATTAATAGATGGAATTTGGGATAAAAGGGTTGAGGAAATAAGGAATGAGGCCACTGTAGAAATTGAAGAAGATGAAGAGAAGCCAGAACTTCTGATGGCCAGCCATTTCTTGTAAAGACTAAATGCATTTTTATCTGGTAATCTCATTTCCTTCCCATCCTTATTTTTCTGTGTTGGTAGCCATTTCTCAAGATACGTTGTGTCAAATGCTGGTCAAATGAATTCCATCAGTTGCAAGACATTGAATCCAAACAGTAGTTTTGCTATACTGCAGGATAAGTAGGTTTGTTTGTGTTTTACTTGAGCTTCATCTTTTTGGCAGTTTTGTGTTCTCCATCAGTTTTGCCGCCGGAAAAATATGAGCTTTTGCCATGCGAGTTTCGCCCTAGATTTTCTGCAGTCACTGTTGAGCATCTAATAGAGGCGTGTTGAGTCTGAAACCAGCCATCAGGTGAATTAGAGTTGAGATTTTCATTCTTCATTTGTGTAGTTGTGTTGTGCTTTCACCAACAACATCTATAACACGCAAGGGGAAAGCATAAGAACTCGTGTGAGGTTCGATCAGGCAAAACCTCCATTAAAACGAACGGTCCAAAATTGTATTCCTCTTTGGTGCATATGACCATTTTCTTATTTTGTATATCTGGCTAATTTTTCAGGTCATACGTTTTTTTGTAAAGGGGATGCAGATTACAGGCAACTCACTCAAGGGTGATACTGCTATAGTCTTAAGCTATAGGGGAGTTTTGTCAGGTACCAGCTGAAGTGAGAAATTGGTTTTAGAAGTTGAACGGTTAACAACTACTTAGTATATTCTCATATACCAAAATTCACTAGTCAAACTCTTTTTATTCCTCTTTTTATTGCATAAAAACTGCCATAATGAAATTTGGGGATTTGAAAGATGTGACTCGGTCTGGCTCGGCCCGTGACCTCCTTTTGGGTGTGTTTGGCTCGTTTCCAAACAGATGCTTCCATTTAATATCAAGAAAACCAACAAAATGAACAACTCATTTTCTGGAACACCACTCGACTAGTGGGACGACTCCGACTTAACTATAAAACTATCTCACTCTCTTTGAATTCATTGCACTCCCATTTGCATTTGCTTTAGATAACATGGCCTCTTCTTGCTTCAAGCTGCTGCTCTCCCTTCTTTTCTTCACACTCCATCCCATCTCGTCGGCTGATTTGATTCAGCAGACATGCAAGACAACAAAATACTACGACCTCTGCGTCTTGTGGCTCAAATCCGACTCTTTGAGCCCCAAGGCCGACCCAAAGGGGCTGGCGCTGATCATGGTTAGAGTGGGAATGGCGAACGCCACCGCCACTAACACTTACCTCTCATCGCAAATGCTGAGCACCGCAAACGGCACGTCGACGAAGACGGTGATCAAGGTGTGCGCTGACAAGTATGCATTTGCGAATGAGGCTCTCAAGAGCTCGCTTCAAGATTTGAGCAACGAGCTCTACGACTACGCCTACATGCACGTTATGGCGGCTGCGGATTACCCCAATGCGTGCCGCAATGCCTTCCAGAGGTCGCCTGGTCTACTCTATCCCCCGGAGATCGCTCTCCGGGAGGAGGGGCTCAAGTGTATCTGCGACGTCGTTCTGGGGATCATTGATGCTCTTGGTTTTTGAGTGTGTTCGGTCTTATCTTGACTTTATTCCTTGTGTTCATACTGTGGAATAAAATGCCTTTTGGTTAGAGTGGTTAAATCTAATTTGTTTTTAGGCCAACCCTTTCCGTTTGTTAGTTTCTTGAAATCGCATCATTATCACACTTTAATGGACATTTAATGAGAATGTTAATAATAGTCACGTTGTTTTATGTGAAAATATTGTTGTTTTATGATCTGTTACTCTTTTTTATACTTATAAAATAATGTTCTTTTAATATATTCTGTAAGTTGCAGCAACACAGAACATATCATCACATAATTTGATCTGCGTACAGTAAGAGAGATAGTAAGTACTATAAGAGATAATACATCCTCTCTCTCTCTCTCTCTCTCTCTCTCTCTCTCATCGCAAAAAATTCACATTAAGAGGTACAAAATTGTTTCGTCTACAAGACCTTTATCTTGTATGTCGTATACAACTCTTTAGAACTAACTCTCTGAGATGATGATGGTGACAACGTAACTGCACCGATACACACAACTTACAAGTATTGAACATTTTGTGATACAATCTGAACCTTCAGCACAAGAATCCGCAGTTGATTTACCTACACAAGATCAAAGGAATGATAAAGCCAATGCCTGCCTTCATTTCAATGTTACTAAAATTGAATGCTATTCTTAAAGACAACCTTGTGTCAAACCTTATGATGGAGTTACTCAGTTAGTTAGCACATTTAGTGTTCATATCCGGATCCAAAAACAATAGAATTACATATATGCCACTGCATACGTACGAATACCGTTTGACAATTCTTGCCTAGTGAGACACGTGACAAAAGTTTTTGTGTTACTTTTGTTCAATTCTCTGAGATTGTTCTGCTAGAGAAATATATCAACAACAGCAATGCATCAAGTCCAGTAGTTTTAGTGTGGTATGTCCATCACGTACGAGGTGGAAGTATATACAAGATCATAAAATGAAGCAAGATATGTGAAGTGAATCTTTTGCACCAACTGGTTCCTAATATTGACATGAATTCTATGTGATATTCATTAGCACGTTCGCGCAATAAAAAAGCAGTGCAAGATAAAGGAACTCACTCGAGAACAGCTTAACAAATTAGATATAATGCAGTTAAGCATACCGTGTGCTTTCACTTAGAAGCAGCTCCGTAGTGACCAAGCAGATGAGAAATGACAATTTCGTTCCATATGTCGGGTACTCCAGGTAGGCACCAGTGGCTACAATCAGATAGAGACGGCCGGTCACTCCAAGTACCCACATGTGCATCACTTCGATATGCTGACATCGGAGTAACATGAAGAACAGTTACAGGTGCCGTCATACCATTCACCACCTCAAATACTGAATCTGAAAATGAACTCAAATCCTTTCCTTCGATTTCTGAAAGAGGTAACTTAGTCACATTGCACTGCCGCAGAGTTAAGTTCCTGATGCAAATACAAGTTCTTACAAAAGGTTATCTGCTAAAAAGGTAGAAATCGCTTCACCATAAATTACACTATAACCGGCAAGGACAACAAAACATAAAACTTTAGAAAGAGGGGATTTCAATGCTGAATATGGAAAATCATTTTTCAAGATTAAGGAAAGTACCGCCAGTGAGATGGCTCAAAAGTTCGGAAGAAGATCTGTGTCTTTTCTGGATTAATCATACTGTCAACCCAAGATGCCCAGGTCTCTAATGCTGTTCTGTAGGCTGCAGCAATTGTCATTCCGAGTTTAATTGATTCACCAACCTGGAAATAGCATCCCCTGTGAAGGAACTCAATTCAATCTTATACGCAGTCCAACAGACAGACTCAAATAGAAGTGACAGGGTATTTAGTAAACATAACCAAATTTAAAGGCGTGCATAGCATCATCTTACACGATAAATATCTTTTACAGAAGTATTATAGGTAAATATGAATATCGCTCATGTTATATTAGCAGAATACCAAATTATTAGGAGAAGAAATCATTTACAGCAGGTTTTCACGAGTAACTTATTGAGAAACGTCAAATAATTCACTCATGTTCAATACTTCAACATGGGAGACTAATCAGAGTAAGGAACCAGTTGTAGAAAAATAATTGATGGATACTCAACTATATTGATGCATACTATTGCCAAAGTGACACAGAAGCCTAAAATAATTTATATATTATTCATTCAATTAAGAAATATTTCGGTAGAAATTAACAGAGAAAACTCTCTCGCAAAAGGATCGAACTTTTGTATTTTTATTTGGCAGCACCTACTTCGTTCAGAAACATAATGGCAACAATGCAACATGTTTGATCAAGAATCCAGTACAGTATACACAAACAAGTTACATTGTAAATCAAATGACTGGAAGTGTGTAGTCCAGGTAGTTTAATTATTATATAAGGTCTAGCTATAATTTCAAGAATCTAGAAACTTCTAAAGCAGAGAATTCAACTACGAGTATCAAAGTCTACTGGCAAACTAATAGGCACTACAGTTTTACTGAGCTCAAAATAAAAGGAAACCACGCCTAAAACAGTGAGGAACTTCACCATTCACTTATTCACTTCATTCAGAAAATGAGTTTGATAAGTTATAGACTAAATGCAAAACTAAAAAGTACCCATCCTAATATCTAAATTCGTTGTATGCGAGGTGCACTACAGAATACGCTCTGACAACACTATATGAAGTTTTTTCTTTCTAATCTTAGTGGCATAAAGACATTTACCAGTATCATATGTTACAAGCAATTCATTTTTCCGCAAACAGTACATCAATTTCAAATAGATAAATCATTCCTATCCAATAATTAAATCCTTTAACACCATTTTTGTGAAGTGAGAGCAAGTACAAAATTACAGTTGCTTCATACAAATCCTTATTATATCTGGTTCAGTAAATACCGCACACTCTAACAGAGAGGAATATAAATGGATTCTCGTCTAAAGTTTAAGTTGATACAAAAATTAATTGTAAAAGACCTTTCTATAGTTTTAGAATATATAATGACCATACAGGAAATGACATATTTGGTCATTAACATAAATGTGCTTGGCAAACTGCAAAAAAAACGAGAGGAACTACAGGGTACTTTATGTTGCAGAAAGATAGATGCCGTAATAGCAACAACACTGCCCAGTTTACTAGATAAACCATCATTGAGACGAAAAGGAAATCATAATCTACATGCCAAAGTACCTAGAAAACGAAGGAATGTGCTCAGACTTAATGTATTCATAGTGAGACTTGGCACAAAACTATTGAAAAAGACATAATCATACAGTCAACACTCAACACAAAGAATATGATAAAAAAAAAAATAAACAGGTCTAGAGGAGTGCATTTAATACACCGTTTTATTCTACCACTGAGCAGACTCTTACAAGGCATATATTGAAAATGAAAGAGGGAACAAAACTTACGTTCCAAAAAGCTTCCCTGGAACCCACCACTGGCCAGAATTGAACACCAGAACATCTGAGTTGATCCACTCTTTACTGATATCATCTAATTTGTCCAACATTAGAGCCGATTTAACTCTCTTTGGTGCATTTCTGGGACCCCAATTGTGTTTCACAAGGAAAACGGATCGATAAAACTCAATGGTGAAATTAAAAGAACTGAACCGCACACCTAAAAACCTAATCTGCTTCGTTATTATGTTGTCATTGACTTCATAAACACTTTCCTTATCTTCAACTCCAGTCATTAGCAAACATATCAAAGACTCCCACTGAGTTCTACTCATTGAATCACCAACAAAAACAACTCTTTTATTTCGGAGTGCTTCCAAAGCATGTTGCACATTAACTCTTGGGATATCGCAATACTTTGGCTTCCACCTCCACTTCAGATAATCCTCATCAACTCGACCATTTCCCAAGCAATTGAACCCTTGCTCTACAAAAGGGCATTCTGAAGCATTGTACAAGGGGTAGCTATCATCCAGCACCCAATTTCCGTCGAATACATCACATGCATTTGTCGATTCATTTGAGTAGGAAAATTGGTACTTATGATCATGTAAAGCATGTCTAAGGTTTGGCAGAACATACAAGTATCCGCAACCAATGGCCAACAGGAATGAAACCAGTGATCCTATCGTAATTACAGCACGAAAAAACCTTGAAATCCAAATCTTCCTACTAAATCTTGGGCTGCCAACATGTACACCCCTTTGTTTAAAGGAAAGATTCCTACTGAAACTACTCATCTTCTCAATGGAAGGCATCACCAGAATCACATTTGATCTTTCGTTTGCATAATATTTTTGGGGTTCAATTAAGGAGAAACTAACACGTACTGAACTGGTGCAGTGTCTCTTTCCGGCGGTTGTAGCTTCCACAATGAGACTTGCATCAGAATTAGCATGAATTGGACAACTTAACAAATGACTCCCGTTGTAGGAAAGCAACAACAAACCTTTCAATTAACTAATTAAAGGCTCTACGAAACCAATTCCCAGAAAACCTCATAGACATACACAGAGTAAACAATCAACCAACCAAACCAGTTATGCCCAAGCTACAGACAATGCCACCAAATCAAAATCAGCAAACCATGTTGTAAGGTCATTAGCCTCTCATACGGTATGATTGATTTCATGAAACCCTCATGTTCAACTCTTTTGATCCGGGACTTGGAAAATAATGTCATTTCAATAACCAAATGGGCATCCAATGTTTTGTATGAGAAGAGCAAGCCCACATGAAATCAAGAAAACAAAAGGAAAAACACTCTTCAATAAGATCGGAGATTACGCATAGTGGATGCAACAATAATGATATACGAGGAAGCACATTAGTAGAGAGAACAATTAATCCGAGCATCTCATTTCGAAAAATGGAGTTGAGATTTCAGAAAAAAAAAACCTCAGGTTCAATGGAAGAGGCTTGAGATCGAGACATTGGGTTGGGTTGGGGTCGGGGGGGAAGGCAGGAAGCAGAAAATAAATTTTCAGGCTGCAGAATACAATACTACGTGGAGTGCAGAGCGGTTGCAATTTCAAAGAGGCCATATACCTTGTGCATTTCAAAGGGTGGCTATGGATTAGGCAATCACAAAGACAACAAATAAAAATAATAATTTATAATATAATGATAATTAGATTATTCCCCCACTAACTATCTATAAGTATGTTATTATAGTTTTCTTCTACCAAATTCTAGAATTTTAGTTGATCTACTATGTAGACATTACATTTTAAATTTTAATGTAAATGGAGACAGTTACGGAATTTAAAATTAAGACGGTAATAATTTTCTTTATTAGATCGAATCGAATTATTGGTGATGAGCTTATATGTCATGTGTCGGCCGAATATGAAGGACTTGAGCCCATCATGAAATTTTTCATCTACATCCATGTTAACCTATCTACACTCAGCTATAATCAGACCTGCAAGCAAAATTCTTAATTCATAAAATCCAAAGGTTGAATTATCAAATGCAAAGAAATTTTAGTTAAAGCATGAACTTGCTGCATTATGAAGTTTGTAGGACTAAGATTGTGTTGGAGATCCCTTTCATCCCACATCGATTTGTATCGTTTCTGTCTCACTGATATAATTAAAACTGACTAACTCCTCTCCCCTCATGAGTCATTTAAAAGAGATAAATGGTCCAATTTTATAGATTGCCGTAATTGTTAAACACGTTAATTTCGTCAATAAATTATGTTATAATTTGGAAGATTGGCACTAGAGGTCGTCAAACAAGGTGGAATATCTCATCATCTCTTTGTAGCTAATGAATCAATTAACATTTAGTCCCCGTTTGGTTCACAGAAAGGAATGTAATCGGAATCAGGAATCATTCTTGTAGGTATGGAATGAAAGAATGATTTCCGAAAACAGTTGTTTGGTTGCAGCATGAATGAAATTGAATTCCAAAACCTGTTTGGTTTGACTGAAAGAATGAAATCAATTTAATAAATTTATTAAATAAATTTGTGCAAAAAATATCATATTCTATTATATATATTATAACATTTTAAAACAAAAAAATTAAAATTTAAACATAAAAAAATTTAATTGAACATAAAAGGATAATGTTAAACAAACTTGTGTTGTCTATCTAACACTGTTAATAACATCCGATAACCTCATTTTCACCCTCATTTCTCTCTTTCTCTCAAAGTCTTTCATAGCTTAAAAGGTGGGTAAATCGATCTAGCTTCAGAGGGTTCGTTCTCTCTTTCATTTTGTTTCTGCTTGGATTTGATATATTTATCATCTTCCGTAGCTTTTCCACTGTTTCTTCCTCCAACTTTGCCCTTTTTTGAGTGGATTTTCGCTCACTATTTCTTTGATTTTATGAAATTTGATTCTTGGTGTTTTTGTTTAGTAATATGCGACGGACTTTTGCTCAAGTCTTAAATCAAACAAGTAAATCTGGTCTTTCTTCTTTGAATGTTAGTTTTTTTTCAAATTGGTCAGTTCTACTGTTCACTTGAACAAATCACAAGTTTGTGACTTTGAATTCGTCTTTTTTTTTTTTTTTTCATTTTCTTCCTAACCAACAAAATCTTCAGACCGGCGACTTGGGGGGTTTTGAGCTCTTCTTGTACATTTCTGACTGTGTAAAGCCCCAAATTTTCTTGGTGGAGCGGCGGCGGCGGCGGAGATGGAGCGGCGGCGGAGACGGATGAAAACGGAGCGGCGGCGGAGACGGAGCAGACGGACCTTCCCTTTCGTTCTTTGGAGGAGTTGTGAAGACAGAGAGAGGGTGAAAGAGACGAAAATGAGAAAAAAAAAAATTGTTGTGAAGAGGGAGAGGATGACCGAGAAAAAGTAAAGGAATGAAATTTAAAAGTGCTCAATTGTAGAGGAATGAGAAAGTGTTATTTGGAGGGGTTAGAGATCATATCTCTACACGTTTTTATTTTTCAAACACGAGAAATGAAATCATTCTTTTAAAATGATTCCTGATTTTATTTCTCCGTCCCAACCAAACGGGGCCTTACGATTATTGAAATTGCTCATTTTGTCTGCTATCGGGTTATGTGTTAGTCAATAACTTTTTTTTAATAAACAATATTCGAATGCTACTTTGATAGGTTATGTGGTAGTCAATAACTTTTTTTTAATAAACAATATTCAAATGCTACTTTAAGCATTTAATGGATGGAAAGACCAATTTCATTAATCGTAAAATATTTAAAGATCCATTCTGTAAATTAGGATGGATGGGCCTGGTTCCTCCATGCCTAGGACATTAGAATATCGAATCATGAATGAATAAGTGAATAAAAGAAAAGTTTATTGACTAGTGATTGTGAGACCTCAATTCTTGACTGGAAGGAACACCAAATGCCTATGGCCTTTTATCCCTTGGATAGATAGAGAGGGAGGGCAGAGTTTTTGGTTTTTTCATGTCAGAAAGTTCACAATGGTTTTTCGTGTTGTAAAAAATTTGAATAATGAAAATAGATGGTGAGTATTGGGTCTATTGGTGATCGTTGTTTTCACCAAATAAATTCTACAAGAAGGCTAGAATTCAAATTAGTATAGCAAACATGTATTGAACACAGGGAACAGAGATTTTAGATACAAATTCCTATTAATCTAAGAGGTTTGGTTAGCGACCACGCAAATTTTGGGGTTTTCTAAATTCTAAAGCAAGAAAATAAATAACAGAAATAAATATTTGAATAAAAATATGCAAAGAAATGGGTCCAGCTAGATGATTCACACACACACGTTCGACCCTCAACACTAAAAGTGAATTAATCCCTAGAAATCAATTAGTCCAGGCCGCCACAATTAAACTGATACATCCCCTATTCCCCCTTAATTATTCGGTAGTCGTCATGGTGGACATTGAAACAACTACTTCTCTAAATTAGATGCAACCTACTTTGATGGACAATAAATAGATTTAAAACCTAATCAGCCTTAAGAACTAAGAGTACCCAATTTAGGAGCCTACTCGTATGATGGACATCTAATAGTATTCTATCAAATTAATCCTATTGTTATAAGACAATTGTGCTACTGATTTAGCCTAATTCCACGAGAAACTATGGAAGTACTAAATTAGCTACGAAGTAAACTAACCTAGGGTGATCAAGCCTAGACTAACTAATTCGAGAAATTAACCAAGATTAATTCGGAACTTCAGTGATTAATTATTAGAACCTAAGTCTCACGAAAATATTAGAGTATATGCTTCACATCTCGCTAGCCCCTAAAGAATTTAGCTACGTATACTGGTCCAGCTGTGCAAGCGGACGACTAAACTGGGCAGAAAGTAAATCATGCTGAAACTCGAAAATAACATGTGCAAAAATTATAACAACTTGAGGAACAAAATAAAACACGAATTGAACTGAAATGAAAACTGAATAACTAAAAGGTACCAAAACGTAGAATCCAAATCATCTAAACGATAAAGCAAGATCGAAATCTCCAAACTAGACCAGAAAACAGAATTGAAATCTGTGTTTGTTTCTCCAAAGCTTGAACTAAGATGATTGGTGATAAAAGATGTAAAAGATATTAATTTTCGTTCTCTCCCCAAAGCTTATATAGGACGGCTCCAATCCTTGTAGAAATAGGGTTTTTGCTTTAGTTATGGAAAGATTTGATTAGATAAGAATATCTAAATGTTTCGTTACCTTGTTCCCTCTTATCTCCAAGCTTTCCTTCTTGATATTTTCGTCCAAATTAACTCCAGAACGCGTCTTAAGCCTTCAAGAACGTCACCTCAGATCCTTGTCACATGCCAAGTCAACCCGAAAATCTGCAAAG
Source organism: Lavandula angustifolia (assembly GCA_028984105.1). NCBI lineage: Eukaryota > Viridiplantae > Streptophyta > Magnoliopsida > Lamiales > Lamiaceae > Lavandula > Lavandula angustifolia. The sequence continues at coordinate 7,076,401 of CM054817.1, forward strand.
CAACTCATAATATACGGACCAACTGCCCAGGTAGATATCAAAACAGATAGAATTTGCATAGTACGAATTAGACTCATCACTTATATGTATTTGTATCTATCCCGCATTGTATTTGTATTACTCTTCAACTTCACATACTTTGTATAAAGTCTCATCTCAAGATATGAATAAAATAACCTTTCACATAAACTCTCTCTCTATATATATATAGGGAGTAGATCATGTTAGAACCTGCATTTAAAGTGAGAACTGGAATTATGCATAATCATTATATATTTTATGCATAATCATCCTTATGTGTTTTATGAAAAAAATTTGTAATTTTACATTTTGCATAATCCTTATATATTTTATGTAGAAGACAAAAAGTAAAAAATAAAAGTTATTTTGCATGAAATATATATGTATTATGCATGGTTTGCAGTTATCACGTTAAATGCAGGTTCTCATCAAATCCACACCATATATATATATATATTTGTTTATATACTCTTTATGGTATCAAGATCTACAAAGCTCACGCTATTTTTTCGATCATCATAATCTTTTAGATCTCCAAGAAAATTCATTTTCTTCCAGAAGTGTTGTGTTTCACTCTCTCGTCCATTCCTAACCCTAGATCCACATATCTCATCTGACATGACTTCCGCATCTACTGTTGCTGACACCGCGCCCCAGCTTGTTGCTTCAACACCAATGCACAAGCTTCGTTGAAATTGACGTCCAACAACTATGATTTGTTTAAATTCCGCATGCTTCTTTCCGGTTATGATTTGTTCGGTTTTGTTGATGGATCCAAGTTATGTCCAACTGCTATAGTTCAAGCCAATGGTACTGTCAACCCTAATCCTGCTTATGCCTTTTGGATTCGTCAAGATCAATTGATTTTAGGCGCCATTATTGACGCTCTTTCACCGTCTCTTGTTCTATTTATTACTATTGCAAAGACTTCGTGTGAGACATGGAAAATTCTTGCCAATACCTATGACAAAGCTTCTTGTGGCTGCATTCTTGCTCTCAAGAATCTCCTACATAACCCTCCTAAGGGTTCTCGTTCTATTACTGACTTTATGCTTGAGATTCGTGGCATTGTTGATGAACTTGGTTTGTTTGGTGTTACTGTTGATCCGTAAGATCTCACTCTCAAGATTTTCAATGGCTTATACGAATCCTTCAAGGAACTCTCCAATGTCATTCAAGCACGTTAGACTCCTATTTCCTTTGATGAGTTGCACGAGAAGCTTCTCACCAAGAAGCGCAATTTTCCTCTCGATCCACCACAACTTCTCCACCCGCCACGACATTCCCATCGCCTACCGGGTCGAGGTTATTCGTCTCGGTCTAATCAACGGTTTTCTCATCATTCTCTAAATCCACAAGCACATCAATCCGACTTACAATCTGGTCCTCAACTTTAACTAGGTAAATGCCAATTATGTGGTGAAATCGGTCATCGGCCGGCTCGGCGTTGTACCACTTATACTCACAATGTTGCTCGCCTCAACAGTCGGCTTATTCATCGCCCGCTTTGCTAACACTGCTGCATCAATCTCCCCATCTTCTCCTTAGATTGTTGACTCGAGTGCCTCACATCATTATCACTACCGACTTAGCAAATCTATCTCTTCATTCTCCTTATGAAGGAATTGATAATGTTCAGATTGGGGACGGTAAATGTTGGCTCTTTCTAATTTTTGAAAGCCCCTCCTCTTGATTTTTCTCGAGATCTACATGTTCCATAAATTATTATAAATTTAATTTCGGTTTCTCACTTATGTCGCAAAGCAACCCTACCGATGTTAAGTTTTCGAATACCGATTTTCATGTGATGGATCGTCGTACATGGGACACTCTTCTCGCACAACCCTCTCGTTGATGGCCTCTACTTATGGCCGGCTCATGCGTTTTCTCCGTTTGCTTTTCTTACAATAAAACAGTCTTCGCCCATTTGGCATGCTCGGTTAGGTCACCCCTCTACCAAAGTTTTAAACTCTATTGTGTCTAGTAGTCGTGCTACTTCGAATAATGTTGTGTATTTTTCTTGTACTTCTTGTAAGTGTATCAAAAGTCACAAACTACCATTTTCGATTCTACTTTAACTAGTTATGTTTATTCCGATCCGTGAACTTCTCATGTGCTTTCGTTTGATGGTTACAAATATTATATATGTTATCTTTGTCGATCATTTTACTAAGTATGTTTGGCTATATCCTCTCAAATGAAAATCGATGCCTTGGTCATTTTCACCGCATATAAAGCCTTAGTTGAGAATTTTCTCAAGACTCGACTAATCACTCTATACATTGAGATTGGCGGGGAATTTTTAGCTTTATGACACTTTTTAACTGACTACGATATCACTCATCTCACCACTCCTCCTCATACACTAGAGCATAATGGTCAATCTGAGCGTCGACATCATAATATTATTGATACTGGCCTTGCCCTCTTACATCATGCTTCTATATCTTTGATATATTGGCCTTATGCCATGTCTGCTACCACCTATATCATTAACTCTCGTCCTAAAGTTAACATGTCTATGCAGTCTTCGTTTGAAAAATTGTTCCATCGTCCTCCTAATTATGATAAGCTCTGTGTTTTCGATTGTCGTTGTCATCCATGGCTTCATCCCCTCATAAGCTTCATGATCGCTCTCGACCATGTGTTTTTCTCGGATACTCTCTCACACAAAGTGCATATCTTTATTTTGATCTCGTCACCAATAAACTCTACACCTCTCGTCACGTTGAATTTGTTGAAACTGAGTTTCCCTTTGCCTCTTCTTCTACTCCATCTTCTTCTCTTTCCTCTGTTGCCTTAGATGTGTCTATACACCCGCACCGCCACCGATTGAGCATGCACCTTCATCACTTACTTCCAAGTCTATGTCGTCGTCTCCCCCTGAACGTGATCCTATTGAGATTTTGTATACTGGAAGCAAATTTTATGCTTATATATATATACATATGTAATCCTTTATCTTGTATAAAAGTTAGATTGTGTAGTGTGTTGTAGATCACAGAAGACTAAACAATTGGTTGAACTAACAAGATATAAACAGTTATCATAGCTGAGACAACTTTAGGATAAGTTGTCGGTTTAAGCTGCAGTTTAGATAATAAGTGGCTTGCCTTGCTTGTTTGTCTACACTAGTACACTGAAGGTGGTGTATTGATGGATCACAGTGAGATGTGTTCTTCTGACTGACCTAAGTGGAGAACCACTAGTGGAGAACATAGATCTCGGTGATTTAACTAATCTTAAGCTTGATAAGACTTCAACTGAATGCATTTGGCTAGCTAGCACTTTGACCCACTATGGTGAAAGTTATCACGACCAGATCTACGTATCTTCGGTGTTAGTAGTCATTTGTGGCTCAGACTGGTTATCTGTATCTTGAAACCGTATCTTTGTAAAATGGGTTGATAAAATCCCCTGAGGAACTCGTAAGGATTAGCACACTAAATCCGGTCGGTTGATTAAGTTCAGGTGTGTTAATAAGGTCGAGTGGTACTACTCAAGAATATAATAATGTTGGATATGAGTCAATAGATGATACTCAGCTGTTCGTGGTTAAAAAAAAATTGGGGGAAATCATAGTAGTACTATGGAATTGAAGATCCCAAAACCGAGCTGATATCAGTAGTATAGTGTGTCGTTAGGATTAGCTGATGTATAGGTTAGACTTGATGTAATCGTTTTTAATATTTTTGTCTAAGTCCTGTACGGGGTAATTGTCGAACTGATCTTCTGTCGAAGAAACTTTTCGGAACCCCACGTCATCAGTGTAATCGCTTGCGTTCTTCAGTCAGCAGCTGACTAGACCTCGCAGAAGACAGGCGCATCACCGAGTAGACCTCGGTAGAGGCCAACCCAAGAACGATAAGTCATCAATAGAAGAACTCATGCAAGCCCAAGTACCTTCGCGGTCGCCACGTGACCTACTCGTAAGCTACATTCCTTGTCGGCCGACTTAGTCGAAGAAGACAGAGACTTTGCGCCTATTGTATCCGACGTAAAGCGACCCAGCCTACTTAAGTTTTTTCGAAAGTTCGGCGAGAAGATCATACGAGGTTGTTTGAACGGTCAACTCGACATTCTCACCAACCACAAACCTCGACCAATGAGAAGCCGACAACGCCTTACCTGCTCCCCTGCAAGAAAGCTGCTCTCATGTACGTAATTAACCGCCCGCCGCAACAAGTTCGAATTTATGGCCGTTTTCTTTGGAAGCTTGTGACACGTGGCATCATCGTCTCCAACAGACATATGCCATAGCTCACAGCTATAAATAGAGAAGAATTTGAAGTTCCACACAAGCGAAACACACAAGAAAAAAACACGGAACAACGAAATTCAAAAGGGAAAATCGCTCAAGCTCTCAAACACTCTAGCAAACTCATCGTAACATCCAAATGAAGAATCTCGCATTTATTAGAATATTTTTGTGGTTCTTCTCTCTAGAGTCTTTAGATCCCTTTCTTCTCTACCTAAGCTCATTGCCATATTTATAGCTTAGATTCGAAGGAGTTCACACTTAGTGAATTGTTCTTATTGAAAGAACTCCTTTTTAGTTGGAGATTGTTTCGCTCCCTTTCGAACTTAGGTTTGAATTGTAAAGTCGCTAAGGACTATAACTTAGAAGGATCTGTCCAGTGCACAGTTTCCTTGCTGAGACTTGCTCAGATTAATCAACAAGTTATCCTGCCTTGTTCAGGACCGTGGACGTAGGATCTTGCATATCCGAACCACGTTAAATTGCTTGTGTTCTTTACTGTTTTATTGCATACAAACCTTTGAAAATCATAAGTTTGCATAAAACGTATTTCAAAAGTCGCAAAGTCAAAAGAACTTAATTTGCGAAAACACGTTTTCAAAAAGAGACAAACTCCGGGCCCCACACTTATCCGCACGCTAAAGTCTTCGACTGAGTCTCGAAGTAATAACAAAAGTCAGTAGGAGAGCTCGCAGTGCCGACCCACTCGACCCGCGATCGAAGGTTGTATTTGGCACCGTTCATCGGTTGCAACTAACGGCCTTCAATGACCTTCATCGAGAAAAAGAAATCGTACTCGTGTGTATTCACCCCCCCTCTACACCCGATATTTGTCTCCGGACCAACAATTGGTATCGAGCACACACGGTGTTCTACCGATCACCTGTTCTGTATTACTGGTCTTCTCGAACAGATCCTGAAAACGTTTTCTCTGCACAAGGCATCTCTTCATTCATCCTTATACTCGTACGCATAATGTCTGACATGTCAAGTTTCAGGATGGTGCTGATGTTCTCGATAGAGAACTTCACGGTATGGCGTGTAAGAATGGAGGCACACCTTACGTCGCTGCACGACAGTATGACTAACGTACTGGAGATCGGACCCATCATTCCAATGATAGACAGCGTTCAGTTCGCTGATGTGGAAGGTGAAGGAGCTCGAATCGGTCCGAAGATTCCCAAGGACAAATCTGCCTTCACGCTTGAGGAGAAAAAACTGCATAACCTCGACCGAGTCGCACGAAATGCTATACTGACAACGCTCAGTGACTCACATCTCGGGAGGGTGCAGGATTGCAAAACGGCGAAGGAACTTTGGGATGCCCTAGCTGTACTAAGCCAAGGAACTCCTCAGATCAAAGAAAACAAGCTCGAATTAGAGCTTCAGAAGTTCGAAGCCTTTGCGATGGAGCCCAGTGAAACCATTGACGAGCTGAGCGTCAGATTTACGAATCAAGTCAATGTGATAAACGGGCTGGGAAAAGTGTTCTCAAACAAAGAGATGAACACAAAGATCATAAGAGCGCTACCTCGACAGAAGTGGCTTCCTTTTGCTACTTATTTACGTCGCTCTGATCTTAATGCTCTAACTCCTGATGTTATATTTTCAGAATTAAAGACAGAGGAATTTGAGTATAGTCTACCTCAAAAGTGCTCCAGTGCTCCAGCTGACACACAGTTCGATCATGCCTTCAAGGCAACAATCAAGAAACCGGAGGCAAAAATATTTCTTCCGGCAAAGGCGAGAGGCTGCTGCAGATACAAAGACCTCCGAAATATCCGCTCTTCGACCAACTCGCACCGATGGCTCTCAAATACCAAAGAGAAAAGGAGAGAGTCAGAAAGCTGAAGAAATACCACAGAGATTCTCCCTCAGGTAAGAAAAGATTATCAGAGAAGGGAAGAGTCTAATCCTTCTACTGAATGCAGGAAAACAGAACTTGCTGCTAGTCCATCAAAAGACTCAGCTGGAAAAAGTAGCAGCAGAGCATCAACATGCTACAACTGCAAGAAGGGGGGACACTATCAGTACGACTGTCCCGAACTCTCAGCTGCTCAAAGAGCAGAACGGCAGGCCAGAAGAGACAAATTTGCCCAGAAGAGGCATGTACTCTTCTGAGGACAAAGCTGCATTCGTAGCTGTTGAAGTCGGAGAGACGGTTCCTGAGGAATCAGCTGAACACTGTCTGATGGCCGGAGAAGAGGCTGAGGTAAATTCTAAACTTAATATAACCTCCTCTTCACACAACACACACGATACTTGCTCGGTCTCGGATGATCCTCTGGACGTAGTACAAGCATATGACGACTTGCTAGAGGAACAAATTCAGCTGAGCAGAGAGTTCAGCAGAACCATCCAGGAACTTGAACAGGTAAAGGCTGAGAATCAGAGAATTTCTTCTGATTGTCAGGTCTCTACTCAGTCAGTGGATCTAGTTGCAAGACTCAACGAAGAGATCAAATCTCTTATGACTAAGTATCAGCTTTAAGAGACTCAGATCTCAGTCCTGACCAAGGACAATTCGGAGAAAGAGACTGAAATAGCCCAACTCAGTCAGAAACTCTCAGACGTACAGAAGGACTATGATTCTCTCAGGAGAAGTGATGAGTTCTGGAGAGGACTGATGACTGAACAATACCTGGGAGCTAAGGAGAAGCTAGAAAGCATGCTCAGAGCACAACGGCCAACTGCTGTGAAAGAAGGCCTTGGCTATACTCACGAAGCTTCTACCTCCAAAAGCTCAAGCAACACCGGGCCGATAGGTTCGTCGAGAGGAAAGGTGCAAGTTGCCGACACCACACCTCGGGCGAAGAACAAACGAAAAGTAATCGCACCTCGGCCCAAGCAAAGAACAAACAACCGACCAAAGGTTCCAGCCCCGGACACCGAGATCAAACTCGGGGGGAACCAAGAAGGTCGATGGGCAAAACAAGACGAGGAGCCATTTGTATGAGCACCCGGCTCGTAGCGGCTCGTACTATTATGAGCCCGGGGTCGGGAGAAGCGCAAAGACTCGAAGAAGAAAGCGCCCGAACCCAAAATCATCGCGAAAGTCGGTATCTCCAAGTCCTATGGAGAATAAAGGCGACAAGGTTCAGAAGAAGAAGTCTCAGACTTCTAAGGTCCTGAGACAGATTTGGGTTCCGAAATCGCCCACTAACCAGTAAGGACCCAACTGAACCAAAGGGTACCTAAAGATGCTTTTGTTTTGCAGGTGCATATGGACCCATGGATAGTGGACAGCGGCTGCTCAAGACACATGACGTATCGAAGAGCCTTGCTTACCAACTACATATAAGAAGATGGTCCCATAATTGAGTTTGGTGACAACTCAAAAGGCTACACAAGGGGATACGGAACACTGAACATTGGGACTGCTTCAGTTCCAAGAGTAACATATGTTGAAGGACTTCAACATAATCTCCTTTCTGTCGGTCAATTCTGTGATAATCTTAACAGAGTTATCTTTGACGCGGGCTTCGTGATGTTGTTGACAAATCTACAGGGAAAACAGTGTTATCAGGTTCGCGGAGGAAGAACATCTATGTTGCAAACTGGAAAACCGCAGAACCTGAGGCTTGCTTACTCGCATAGACAAAATCTGGTGACAAGTCAGGATGGCTATGGCACAAAAGACTCAGCCACCTGAACTTCAAGACCATGAACAAGCTAGCCAAGAACTCCAAAGTCAGAGGACTGCCCAACGAATCGTTTATCAAAGATAGAAACTGTGAAGCATGTCTGAAGGGAAAGCAAACAAAGAATAGCAATCCACCTATTCCGTCACCTTCCACTGATGGAATCCTTCAGCTGCTGCACATGGACCTATTCGGGCCAATTTCTCCAGTGACTATAAGAGGCAAGAAGTATGCCCTCGTCGTTATTGACAACTATTCGAGATATACTTGGGATATCTTCATCGCCAATAAGTCAGATGTTCAAACTGAGTTGTCCAATCTGCTGAAGAAGCTTAGTGTGGAAAAGGACATCAAGATTCAAAGAATTCGCTCGGACAGAGGAACAGAGTTTCTAAACTCAGTAGTTAAGACGTACTGCGATAAAGAGGGAATTAAGCACGAGACATCAGCCGCGCGCACCCCTCAGCAGAACGGACTTGCTGAACGAAAGAACAGAACACTTAAAGAAGCAGCAAGAACGCTCCTCGCAGACTCTGGACTACCCTCGAAGTTCTGGGCTGATGCTACTGACACCGCCTGCTATACTCAGAACCGCTCACTACTCACTCGAAGAACACATGAAGACACCATATGAATTATGGAAAGGGAGAATTACTTCTATATCTCATTTCCATATTTTTTGGCTGTCCTTGCTTTATCCACAATAACGGGAAAGATCAGCTGAAGGTCTTTGATAGCAAATCTGATCAAGGAGTTTTCTTAGGATACTCTCGAGTCAGTAAAGCCTTCAGAGTCTTTAACTATTGGACTCTTTGTGTGGAGGAAAGCCCTCATGTTGTTTTTGATGAATTTGTTACTGAGAACAGGAAAGATACAGAGACAAATACTGATAATGTCAGCAGCAAGCTACGGGATCTCGGACTTCCCGATAAAGCTAAAAAGATCCAAAGCATTGTTGGGTTGATGAGTCGACGATGAACAAACCCGGACTCAACCAACGGTCGATGTAGGCGACCTAGTTGATTCTACCGAACGGAATCAACAACGGGTAACATCGGTCGATGAGGAAGCCCCGTGGTAATCGAGACCTCTACCGAGAATATAAACTCGGGGGGGAACGATTAATGTTCTCGAGCTAAATGCCCCCGAACACGGAAACTCGGTAGATCCTAATCTTCTTACCGAAATACTTGCAATCTCGAACGATTACTCTGAAATGCCTAACACTCCTACCGATTCTGCAGAAGTTGTATCAGAAGAAGAAGCCAGACTCAGACGATCTTGGCTAGATGCTCACTCTTCAGATCTCATAATATGAGATCCGTCAGCGACGATAAGAACAAGATCGAGATTAAATCAAGGCGAAAGCTCACTATATTCTTGTTTCTTGTCTACAGAAGAACCTCAATCGATAGAGGACGCACTTAATGATGCTGACTGGATCATCACCATGCAAGAAGAGTTGAACCAGTTCATCTGAAATGAAGTTTGGGAGCTTGTAGACAGACCTAGACATCAGCACGTGATTGGTACTAAGTGGGTCTTCAAAAACAAGCGAGATGAAAACAACATCATTGTCAGAAATATAGCACGACTAGTTGCAAAGGGATACAGTCAGGCAGAAGGAATTGATTTTGATGAAACATTCGCTCCAGTCGCTAGATTGGAAGCCATTCGTCTATTCCTAGCTTATGCAACACATCAAGGCTTCAAAGTCTATCGATGGATGTAAAGTCAGCTTTTACCGAACGGCGTGCTGAAGGAAGAAGTCTACGTGGAACAACCGCCCGGCTTTCGACAGGGACATCGTGTGTACGGACTTAGGAAAGCTCTGTATGGGTTAAAACAAGCACCCGTGGGCTTAGTATGATACCCTATCGACTTTCTACTTCGTAAAGGTTTTCGAAGGGGACGATAGATCGCACCCTATTCAACATAAAGTCGGAGATGACATCCTACCGGTGCAAATCTACGTGGACGACATCATTTTTGGCCGCTAAACGAGATCATATGTCGGCGGTTCGAGAAGATGATGAAAGAGAAATTCGAGATGTCCATGATGGGAGAGATGAATTATTTCCTTGGATTTCAAGTGAAGCAATCACCTGAAGGAATCTTCATCAATCAAGCCAAATACACTCGAGATCTTCTCAATAGATTCGGCCGCGACTCCAAAGAAGCCGGTCAAAATCCCCATGAACACGAATTTTAAAATTGATCTAGACAAAAAGGGAGCTTACGTTAACTCTACCGATTATAGAGCTATTATTGGTTCTTTGTTATATTTAACGACTAGCCGACCCGATATAACTTATCTTTGTAGGTGTATGCGCAAGATTTCAAGCGGATCCCAAGCGAAGTCATTTAGACTCAAGCAAAGAAGATTCTCGCGATATCTACGAGGAACACCTCTTTGGGTTATGGTATCCTGCCGATGATAATCTAATGCCGACGAAGTTATTCCGATGCCGATTATGCAGGATGCGGGATAAATCATAAGTCAACTTTCGGAACGTGTCGGTTCTAGGCGCAAGCCGATATCTTGGTTCTCAAAGAAACAAGACTCGCAGCAACGTCCACTACCGAAGCCGAGTACATGGTTGCTTTGGAAGTTCTTTGTGCCCAAATCCTTTGGCTTCGACAACAACCGAGAGATTATGGTATTACTCGAAATGAAGTGCCCATCTACCGTGACTCCACAAGTGCTATTGCCATAACTCGAACCCGGTTCTACATACGAGATGCAAGAACGTGGATATCCGACACCACTTCATCGAGACCATGTCGAGAAGAAGGATATCAGAATGGAGAAAATCCATACTGACAAGCAAAGGGCGGACATACCGACCAAACCACTAGCCGAGAACGATTCGAGAATTATCGGTTGAGCTAGGTCTACCGGATCCTACCGAAATGCATCGGTAGAAGGCAACTACCGATAGCGAGCTTATGGAGACAATTGGCAACATTTGGTATCGTAGATGGAACCAAGATCGACGGATCGCTAGATTCCGAACGGTGATTCGAGTAGGAAGAATCACACTTGTACACGCAGCAGGGGGAACACGCTTATCGGTGCTTCAACCATCCTCTCGCGATATAACGGTAACCAGCGATCTAAAGTTCAGTCGAAGAGGTTTGCGTAGTATCATATACTTAATTTCTTTTCAGAAGCATGTTTGCATTTACTATATCAGTCGCACGAAGTCAGCAGTTAATGTGCATTTATTTCCCGCCATTAATAGTTTAAGGAAATGTCAGTAGAAAACCTTCTCATTCGAATAACTGAGTAATTAATGTTGTCTGTCGCGCATTTAATGCATGTCTTCTCACTTACCTTTATTACGTAAGTCTATGTTAGAGGCGGCTTTGGTAATCATTCCTTTTATAACATTCAATCTTAGCCGTCCATAAGATTTGAAAGATTAAAATTGGATCGTAGGATCAAAACTTATAATCAGACGATATATATAAAATCTTTCATCTTCTATCCTTTCCTCACTTTTCGCCATTTACATCTTAAGAGCTATCTTCGAGCGTTTCAGTTTTCTCAAAATCTTCTCAAACTGCCTCGCATTTGCATTCTTCTCAAGCTCTTTAGTATTCGGTAATGTATTGAAACCTTCTTAATACTTACTAACTTACTCTATTTTCAAGTGCTAACAAGTTGTTTTGCAGATTTCAATGGCGACAGTTCAGACTCCTGAGAACATTGAGGAGATTATGTCCTCTAGGATTCAGTTTGAACCGACTTTGGCTTTCCGTCAAGTAGATATTTCCTATCTGGAGCCGGTCTTTGATGCTCTGGAGCGTTTTGGTCTTCAGGAAGTTGGTAACGAACACCCCGAGATCGTATTGGCCAAGACAAGTGGCGAGGTGTATTTCAACTGGAAGTCGCTTGCGTCTGGAGGCGAGGAATCTTCTTTCGCCTACATGAAAGAAGTTGATCAGAATTGTTGAGATTCTACACATCGAGTCTTCAACGTCAGGGACGCCTTGGTGCTGACGTTCGACCATCCAGTCTCCGGTGTTTCTCCCATCGGGTACAAGGAGAAAGAGATAAATGAGTATGTCCATAAGTTCTCATGGACGTGCGACATCTCGTTCAAGACAGCCTTTACCGAAGAACCTTTTGCTCCCCCAATACGGAGGACTAGCCTACATAGTCTCTCACATACTCGACTAGCTCACTGGATCATACGATCAACTCGTCCAAACCAAAGATTCAGCGATGATAGCGATCGACGACGAAATTGAAGTGAACTGGGCCGATTATTACGTTTCTGAGATGAAGGCCCAAGCCTAGAAATTCACTACCTTACCCACTGGAGAGAGGAAGTTAGCCAGTGTGGGCAAATTACTTTATGGGACTAAGATGTCAGTCCTCATTGAGAGCTCTGTTCAAAGGCACTCATCGTTCGCCGACTCAAAAATTCTTTGACATGAAATTGATTAAGTTCAAAACAAAAGCAGCGGCCGAGAAATCTATCGGGAAAGGGCCGGTGAGCCGAAGAGAGCCGCATCTCGCTCTGCCCCCCTCATACCGAAGTGCCTAAGAGGAGGAGGCTAACTAAGCCCGCACTGACCGAGGTCTCAGTGCTCGGCCTCTCACCGTCATTGAACAAGCTCCTCCTCACACACAAGAAGAGCAAATTTTGGACTCGATATCGGCATTGAGGGTGCGACCCTCAAAGATAAGGTCCAGGTCATCGGCTACGAAGAGACCCGGTCCGGATGTTAGGGAACCGACCGAGGAGACTTCGACCGAGTGGACAACTATTCATTCCACTCGTCTCTGTGCCACAGCTGAAGTACACGATCATATTCCTGAGATCGCTGGGCACTCAGACTTAGTCGACATAGCCCTCAGGGCAAGGGTTCAAATGCTACTGAGATTTCTGAGTTGGGATATTCTAGCAGAGATAATCAAAACCCACTCAGTTATCAACTTGCTCGATGAGGAGCAGAAATACAAGAAGTCATAGGGTATGGAGAGCCAGCTGACTTGGCTACTCTCGAAGATCTCAGAGCCGCTATGCTTTATCTTCTAAGCTTACGAGAGTCAGTTCCTGGTGATACTCCTCCGCCCCCATCTCCTCCTGCTGATAAGGATGATAGTAAGAACAATGATGATGATGATGATCGGAGGAAGGATCGGACACCCAAGGATACGAGTTGGGAGGCTCTGCGAGGGTTCAACTCCCCGTGAGAAGAGCAAATCACCACATCCCGATACATCGTGGTGATGCTCAAGGTGCTCCGAGTACGGTCGGGAGCAGCTCCTCATGTTTTTCCGAGCGAGAGGCTCGGAACCGGTTCTTACCGATTCACCTATCGGTTCCGTGTCCTCGAAGTCCGTTAACAAAGCCATTAGATGTCAAGGAGAGAAGAACAGACTATTGGCTAAGGACGTCCATCTCGAAATGGACAAAGTACACTAAGTGCTCGACAAAGTGAGCTTAGAGCGACTAGCGCCGGCATCTCAAAAACTCCGAAGCTCCTCCTCAACCAAATTTTCGGGAGATAATTGAGGTTGCCTTAGCCGCTCGTAAAATCAATTTAGAAGCTCGAGTCGGCGGTTGCTCGGGAATCGGCGGAAGATCTTTTGGGAGCGGTGACTCATCATTGAAACTATTAAGCTCGCAATTGATGAGAAGAATAAGATTGCCACCTCTAGCCTTCAGAAAGCTATTACCCAACAGGCAGAGGCTCTGAAACTTATTCAGAAAGAAATGACAGAATCGCGAGATCAGGCTCTGCTGAAACTCCGTCAGGAGTCAGCTGCACAACTTAAAACATCTAGAGCTGATCAGGAAAAAGACTGGGAATTATACTGCGATCTCGTCAAGGACTTCGAATCCACAACTTCTCATATTAAGGATTCAGTCCACAATGTGGAAAGAGACATTCAAGCCATCCGCACCCAACTCTCTAAGGCAGATGATGCCAAAAAGGGGGAAGGTATTATGAAAGATGAACCTGAAACGGATACGGTCGAAGTCCGGATCTTGGAAGGAAGGGTTCGGGAGGAAGGACCCTCCACAGCTTCCTCGGGGGGGAAGAACCCTCTTCGCTCGGGGGGGAAGGTGTTCGGGAGAAAGGACCCTCCGCGGCCCCAAGCGGATCTGTGGGGTTCTACTACTTGAATATCCCCTACAACCTAACCCCATCTCATCTTCCGCAGCTCACATAGAAGAAGTTGCTCATTTCATTGAGCAAGAGTCGAAGAAGAGCAACGGGCTCCTCTCGCAGAGGCCCGGGAAGGAGATCAAGCTCGATATTTCTCATCCTTCCTCCCCCGTCCGTAAATTCAAATCAAAAGCGGAACAAGAGGTCTTCGACCTCCGGGTAGCCCAACAACTTCAGGATAAGCTGGACCATGAGCGTCAGCTGGAAGAAGCCCAACTTGCTAAGAAGCCTAAGGGAAAAGTTGTTAAGGGCAGAGGTAAGAAGAAGGGAGAGTCAGTGGAAGAGGAGAAAAAGAAGGCTCAGGAGGAGTTTGCAAAAACTCTTCCTACTGCAGGTCAAGCTACTGCTCAGAGTCATTATCAGACTCATCTTACACCTGAGCAGGAAGCAGAAGATAGAGCCACTTGGGAAGCCACGCTGCAAGGCCTAAACCTTAGAAAAGGAGACTGTAGGGCAGTGGCTCTCCGAGAGAAGAAGAGAATGACTGATATGGCTAAGATGATTAGCCTATCTCAAAAGCCAGCAGCTGATCCCAGAAGGCAAATCCCACGAGGATCAAGGTACAGAAGAGCTCCTTATGTCAAGAAGGACCCAGTTCTTCATATCGATAAATGGGTACCGGCTCTAGTCAATGATCAATGGGAAGAACTCAAAAAGGAATTCATCAAAGGCTACTATGTATGGGAATTCTATCCTCGTGAGCAGTCTATCGAACAAGCTTTTGACGAGTTCATGTTTAATTACAATTCTGGAGCTTAGGGAAAACCTCCGGAGATCATGAAGAGAGAAAACATTCCTTTTAGAGCTCCAACTTTCAGGCGCATTCCACCTCATAGAACAGCGCGCGGAGTTCTATGCACGAAGGAAATAGAGGATGAGATTAGAGCTGCAGCATCTCATTTCGACCTGAGTGTCGACCTTGCTGAAGACTTTGAGGATATCCAGACGCTGAGGAAGAGAATCTATTTATACTATGGTCTGGAACCTCCTGTCGACAGATCTGCTGATTTCAAGAAGCGTACTCAAGGCTTCAGGCGTCAGTAGTATTTCTCTCTACTCTTTTGTAATAGTAATAGGAACTTGTAATTTCCTGATCATATATATTATCGTTCCTATTGCTTGACAGACAATTACTCATTGTCTTACAACATTTTGCTTTGTGTTTTCACAACTGATCACTAAGTGATCTGACACACACTCACACTATCAGTTTCTCTGATTTTGCCTATCTCTCACCTGCTGATGTTTTGAAGTTATCATATCAGTTTGTTTCCCTCAGATAAATTAAGGGGGAAATTGTTGTCAGTAGGTCAGCATACCTTATAAAATGTTATTTGTTTAGAATTTAGAAGTAGAGGTTTTGGCATCATCAATTAGGGGGAAATTGTTGGATATGAGTCAGTAGATGATACTCAGCTGTTCGTGGTTAAAAGAAAATTGGGGGAAATCATAGTAGTACTATGGAATCGAAGATCCCAAAACCGAGCTGATATCAGTAGTATAGTGTGTCGTTAGGATTAGCTGATGTATAGGTTAGACTTGATGTAATCGTTTTTAATATTTTTGTCTAAGTCCTGTACGGGGTAATTGTCGAACTGATCTTCTGTCGAAAAAACTTTTCGGAACCCCACGTCATCAGTGTAATCGCTTGCGTTCTTGATCGGCCAGCGACTAGACCTCGCAGAAGACGGCGCATCGGTGAGTAGACCTCGGTAGAGGCCAACCCAAGAATGATAAGTCATCAATAGAAGAACTCATGCAAGCCCAGTACCTTCGCAGTCGCCAGCTGACCTACTCAGAAGCTACATTCCTTGTCAGCCGACTCAGTCGAAGAAGACAAAGACTTTGCAGTCTATTTTATCCGACAGAAAGCGACCCAACTACTTAAGTCTTTTCGAAAGTTCAGCAGAAGATCATACGAGGTTGTTTGAATGGTCAACTCTGACATTCTCACCAACCACAAACCTCGACCAATGAGAAGCCGACAACGTCTTACCTGCTCCCTGCAGTAAAGCTGCTCTCATGTACAGTAATTAACTGCCCTGCTGCAATAGGTTCGAATTTATGGCCGTTTTCTTTGAAAGCTTGTGACACGTGGCATCGTCGTCTCCAACGGACATATGCCATAGCTCACAGCTATAAATAGAGAAGAATTTGAAGTTCCACACAAGCGAAACACACAAGAAAAAAACACGAAACAACGAAATTCAAAAGGGAAAATCGCTCAAGCTCTCAAACACTCTAGCAAACTCATCAGAACATCCGGTGAATAAGAATGTCGCATTTATTAGAATATTTTGTGGTTCTTCTCTCTAGAGTCTTTAGATCCCTTTCTTCTCTACCTAAGCTCATTGCCATATTTATAGCTTAGATTCGAAGGAGTTCACACTTAGTGAATTGTTCTTATTGAAAGAACTCCTTCTTAGTTGGAGATTGTTTCGCTCCCTTTCGAACTTAGGTTTGAATTGTAAAGTCGCTAAGGACTATAACTTAGAAGGATCTGTCCTGTACACAGTTTCCTTGCTGAGAACTTGCTCGATTAATCAACAAGTTATCCTGCCTTGTTCAGGACCGTGGACGTAGGATCTTGCGTATCCGAACCACGTTAAATTGCTTGTGTTCTTTACTGTTTTATTGCATACAAACCTTTGAAAATCATAAGTTTGCATAAAACGTATTTCAAAAGTCGCACAGCCAAAAAAACTTAATTTGCGAAAACACGTTTTCAAAAAGAGACAAACTTCGGGCCCCACACTTATCCGCACGCTAAAGTCTTCGACTGAGTCTCGAAGTACTGACAAAAGTCAGTAGGAGAGCTCAGTAGCTGACCCACTCTGACCCGCGATCGAAGGTTGTATTTGGCACTGTTCATCAGTTGCAACTAACAGCTTCAGCTGACCTTCATCGAGAAAAAGAAACTGTACTCAGGTGTATTCACCCCCCCCCCCTCTACACCTGATATTTGTCTCCGGACCAACAAATAAGATGCTACTTAATTTAAGCTGCCAGTGGACTTAATTAATTAACGGATATTTTTATCTTAAATATGGGGATTGGCTAAGTCTAAAATACAAGCACATGCTCAAATTGGGATAATGGGGTAAGTCAACACGGATTCTCTAGTGGAATGAATCTGTGTTTATTAATTGATTTTTTTTCTGGGATGAGCACAGATGATTGATTGATTTGAGGCCCGACTTTATTTCTTGTATTGAATCCCTAGTCTGGGCCAATTAGTTGCTTAGTTATTTGTTGTCTCTCAAAAATCATTATTAATAGATTAATGTATTTTGCATTATATAATAATGTTATTTATCTTGAATTAATTGGCTGAGCCAATAAATTGATAAATAAAAGTAGTCAAGCAGGTTAATTTATTATATTATGTGCTAATTGATGTTGAAGCCCATTGTAAGTATAATTAAATTAATGGACTATAAATAATAATATAATATATGGTTTTGGAGCCTATATGTATTACTCTCTCCATCCCGCTTCAAGTGACCCATTTCCCATTTTTGACGTCCCGCTTCAAGTGACTCGTTTCTAAAAAAAGAAATAACTTTAAAAAAAGTCATAAATATTCTCATACTTTATCATTTTTCTCTCACACTTTATAATTTTTCTCTCATACTTTATCAATTCTCTCTCTTATTTTATAATTTCTCTCTCCTACTTTATCATTTACTCTCTCACAATCTCACTCATCTTCTCTCTCTTACTTTATCATCTACTACTCTCTCATACTTTATCATCCATTTTCTTAATTCCCGCGCCGAAAAGAAATAGGTCACTTGGAGCAGGACGGCGGGAGTAGTATTCTGTTTATAATCTTGATGCACTCATAATACGCATACGTGCGAGTAAAAGAGAGAGATATATAAATTATTTTCTTCAGATCTCTGACCACACAAAGGAAGAAAAGTGTCGGGACACAGATCATAAAATCTAAACGGGAGCATTCATTAGAGTTACAACAACACACGAAGGAGACATTTATAATTTCGATTCTTCAGATCCATCACCAAATTCCTCACCACCGTCCCCGCTGGTATCTAGACATCCGATGACAACATGTTCTTGGAATAATATCGTCAAACCTAATCTGAGGTACTATTTCACTTCCAATCTTTCTCAAGATGTTGAACCTACCTCCGTTTCTCATGTTTTGATGGACTATGCTTGACGCGAGGCTATGTTTGCAGAATGTAATGCCTTAATGCAAAATGTCACTTGGGATTTAGTTCCACCGGATCCCTTTCGAAATGTTGTTGGGTGTAAGTGGGTTTTTTTGGATAAAACAGAAACAAGATGACACTATTGATAAATTCAAAGCTCGTCTAGTTGCCAAACGTTTCCATCAGTGCTCTGGTGTTGATTATGGTGACACATATAGTCCCGTTGTCAAACCGACAACGGTTCGTCTTGTACTAAGCATTGTCGTGACTTGTGGTTGGCCTCTCCGTCAATTTGACATTAAAAATGCATTTCTTAATGGTGAGCTAGATGATACAGTGTACATGGTGCAAACCCCTGGTTTCTTTGATCAGAACTATCCGTCATATGTTTGTCACCTGCGCAAGTCTATTTACGGACTTAAACATGCACCTAGAACTTGGTACAATGGCTTTCCATGTTTTTATACCCTCCATTGGTTTTGTTCGCACCACATCCTATGAATCGTTGTTTGTTTACAATAGCTCTAGTGTGGATGCTTTCTTCTTTATGTATGTTGATGACCTAATCCTTACTGGGAGCGATCCTAACTTTCTTGATCGTGTTATTGCTGACCTCTCTACTCAGATTTTATGTTAAAGACTTGGGCTCTCTGTTATATTTTCTTGGTATTGAGGTATTGCCACGTCCTCTTCCTGCATGTTATCTCAGCGAAAATACATCACGAATTTACTCGGCCATCAGAACATGCTTCACTCTAAACCGGTACAGACTCCTCTTGCCACTGGTATCTCAGTTTCTCTACATGACGGCAGTCCACTTGCTAATGTTGCTAAATATTGGCAGGTTATTGGTAGTCTCCAATATCTATTATTTACCCGTTCCGATCTTGCCTTTCTTGTAAACAAGTTATCTCAGTTTATGTATGCCCCATATGAACTTCATTGGGGGGCGTGAAACGTCTCCTCTGCTATCTCAATGAAACTCGATCCTTGTCTCTACATCTTCGCTGCTAGCCCTTATTCTCTCTTCATTGTTTTATCGATGTTGATTGGGCTGGAATGCTCATGATCGAACATCCATGGGGACATACATAATCTTTTTGTTTGCTACTCCGATATCTTGGAGAGCTCGCGCAAGCAACGGTATGTTGCCCGGTCCTCCACCGAGGTTGAGTATAGATCCATTGCTAACACAACCATTGAACTACTTTGGGTTCAGTCTCTGCTTTCCAAACTCCATCTCACACTTCCTACTGTTCCAGTCATCTATAGTGACAATATTGGGGCAACTTTATTGGGTTTGTATACTGAAAGCAGTCTACGTATTTGCTTGTATACAATGTTTCATGTTACCACTATTATTATTCTCCTCTGATTATTATAATTGCACAATTTAGTCATTTATCTCACATGAGTTAGATCATACAGTGTGTTGTAGATCACAGTGTGTTGTAGATCACAGAAGACTGTAGTGATTGGTTGAACTAGTGAGATATAGACAGTTATCACAACCGAGACAACTTTAGGACAAGTTACCGATTTAGGCTGCAATGTAGATAAGAAGTGACTTGTCTTGGTCACTTGTCTATGTTGATACATTTTATGTATTGATGGATCGCAGTGAGACGTGTTCTTCTATCTGACCAGTGTGAAGAACCAAGGTCTCGGAGACTCAGCTGATCTTAAGCTTGATGAGATTTCAGCTGAGTGCACGCGACTAGCTATCACTTTGACTTACTATGGGTGAGGGTCATCGCGATCGTATATCTCTATATCTTGTGTGAGTGCTGTTGCGTGTAACTTAGGCTGGTTATCTGCATCATGCATCCGTATCCCATTATAGGGTTGATGATATCCATTGAGGAACTCGAAAGGTTTATCATGCTAAACCCTCCAGGTTGATTAAGTTCAAGTATGATAATAAGGTCGAGTGGTACTACTCAAGGATAAGATATTAATTGTATTAAGTAGTCAGTAAACTTAATCAATTAATGGATATTCGATATCTTAAATACGGGGATTAACTGAAGTTAAAAATACAAGTCCTGACTCAACTTTTGGGATAAAGGGGTAAGTCAGCATAGATTCTTTAGTGGAATGAATCTATACTTGTGAATTAATAATACTCTGTGCTGAATATGAAAAATTAATTCACTTAAGGCCCGACTTTATTTTTTGTATTAGATAGCGACATTTTCTCTCAGACTCACTAGGTCACTTAATTACCTAGAATTGTTTGGTCCTTTGATGGACCAAAACAAGTAATGGTATAGTGGCCCTTTCACTACTAGATGGGCTTGGGGGTCAAAGACCCATTAGGCTTTTGACCAAGCCCTTATAAATAGTGGGCAAGGGGCCATTTCTTCACAACTTGCCTTTAGTTGTGTGTGCCAGAAAAAGAGTGAGTCCGAGTGTTTTTAGTCGTGAGCTTTCTTGCGTCTCCGTCCATCCGGAGTTAGAAGCTTGGGCACGGGAACAGTACAGAAGACATTTTCTGGACCGAGTCAAAAAAATCGTATTCTAGGACGATCGCTAAGGTATGGGATTCTTTCCCTACAAACTTACCTTTGTGCCAATTCGGTTTTCCACTCTCGCATGAAACATATTGCTATTGATTATCACTTTGTTCGTGATTTAGTTAAGTCATCTCAAATCCGTGTGACTCATGTCTCAACTGCAGATCAGTTGGCTGATGCTCTTACGAAGCCTCTGTCGCATAATCGCCTATCTGTTCTCATTAGGTTACCTAGGAACAAGGTTCAAGTCTACTGGTCTGTTAGGATCAGCTGGCTGATGCTCTTACGATGCCCCTCAGCTGCATACATCACTGCCCTTTCACTCGACACCTATCGTAATGATAATCGGCTCGTCTCGCTGTGACCTTCTCTAAACTTCTCAAAACTTCCGTCGCTCCATCCCCCAAGGGCGTAAAAACCCGTAACCGTCTCGGTTGTGCTACCGAAAGCTCCGGGGAGGGCCGAGGGTTATTTCACTAATTATAATGAAATGAGTTGATTAACAGTATGACTGTAAGAAAAACAATAATGTTTTGTTGGTAACTAATGGAAGTCTCTCTCTCTGTTTTTTTTTTTTTCACAATGTTACGTTAAATGTCTAAAGTAATCTTTGAATATTGATTATCTTTTTTTCAAAAAAAAAAAAAAACAAAGAAATTAGTTAACTTGACGTCTGACTACCAGGATCAATAGAAGGGATGACCAATTTCAACAATTATAAAATATTTGATGATCATTAGCTAAAAAGATTATTGCGGATTGATTCCACCAACCACAAAATGTTTAACTATTCCCAACACCAAATTGTCTTATAATTTTAGTGTGTAAGATTTTAGAAAAAATGCAACAGTTTAGTCATTTTATCCATTTACACAACTGTGGGAATGCATTTTGAAATTTTATTGAATTTTACAGAATTAATTAGCTAGAATCACCACTCTACACTTCCTACGCAACCAAAAGTACATTTAACCCTAGATTTAACATTTTACACACCTACAAACAATACCTCTTGCCCAAGTGTGTTCACATTTCACACTTTAACCCCCTTCCAACTAATGACACAACTCAAACATAAATAAATAAATAAATAAAAAAGACAACAACTAATTACTAACATAATACATGAATATGCATACAACCTTGAATTCAGCAGCTTTACTCAATACTCCAACTTCTCCATTTCATAAAAATCTGCAAAAAAAGAAAAAAAAGAAAATCAAGATGTTAACCAAGAATTAGAAACGAAATTTAGAAGGTCATTAATTACCATGCTACTCAAATCTCTAGAAGCAATACGATAAACAAGTTATAATCGACCTAGAAACTTGCGCGCATGACGTGTATTTTAAAAATTCTTTACTTCTTCCCTATCCTAAACTTCTTAAGTATAATGAATATAGTCCTGCAGTATACATACGTACTTAAATGTACGTATATACAGTTCATGGATCTGGCAAATTTTGAGATCAACTGCAATTTAGGGTTGGAAGAAATTAGTGACTGAGGAAAATCTCAGTAGTTTTTTTTGTCGGATTAGGGTTTGTTCGATGATGATATATATCTCTGACCATGTGCTACAGCAAAAACACAATCATGTCTCCTTGTGGAATTAATGCAAAAATTAATATCACCAAACTAACTTCCACAAGCCTGAAAACACACACACACACACACGTACGTGTAAGTGTGTGTGAAATAAAGAATAGTACATGATGATGAACGGTTTCTTAAATTGGTGTCACTATATTTTTGTAATTTTTATTTTAGGGATGGAATTAGGCCCAAGAAACTTTCTGACAAAAGGGTTTTTAATTTATTGCACAAATTATACAAACATATAAATAAGTCAGCATGGCTAACCGTTTTTTGATTATTCCGATGCCAATTTAGTCAACGAAATCCTAACAAACCTTTTTCTCTTAGCATCACATGGATTCTTCTTCTTTCCATACAAACCCTTGTGCAATTTGCCCTCACCATCTCTTCCTCATTTTTATAATTTATAGAAAATAATGAAGCCCATTTTAAATTCTTTGCATAAATTTCGCAAAGTTGAATTTAATTACTAATTATGGTTAAAAATTATAACGATCATCATCACCTGCAGCCCCATCGTCGAACATGTACGAGGTAGTCGCGGCGATGTTGGGCTTCGTCGTCGTCACCACGACCCAGTCTTCGGCGACGGTGGCGGAGGGGACTCCCACACACGGTGGTTGGAGGTGGGAGTTGCCTTGTAGGGTCCGGATTTGGCGTTTCAAGAACTTGACATACCTAATTGCCTCATCAAGCATGGAGGCGGTATCCATTTTCGTACCACCGGGTACGAGTCTCTGCAGGATCCGGATCTTCTCGCTTATCCGCTCGCGGCGGTGGCGGGCGGCGACGCTTTGCGGGTCGTCGCTGATCCGCACATTCCGGCGCCTCGGCTTCCGGATGGTGGCGGGGTCGATGTCGACCGGCTGCATTGAGGCGATCTTGAACATCATCTCTTTCATGGCTCCGAGCTCCTCATCCGGGTCGTCTTCTTGATCTCCCTCGCCTTTGAAGCTCGACGTCTGGTCCGCGCCTAGGAGGGTGGGGGAGCCTAGTAGTGGGCCCGGCGGGGAGCTCGCGGCGGCGGCGAGGGGGAGATAGTAGGGCCATTGTGAGTGGTCGTAAGGGGTTTCATGCTCCTCCACTGCCACGTTGTATGCTTCCCAACTCCCATTCGTAAGCTTGTGATGATGGCTCATATCCATTAAATTGAATTCAATTTAATTCTCTAGAGAGAGATTATAAGCTAGATTCTGATCAGTTCCCACAAGGTGATGTCTTTAATGGTGAGTTCTGAGGCAATCTTTGATGGGTCCTCTGCAGCTTTTGAGAGAGAGAGAGAGAGAGAGGATGAGAGAGAGAGAGGGAGAGGGGATATTTTGGTGGAAAACTAGAAGAAAGAAAACGTGTATATAAATAGGAGGAAATGGATGTCCCTTTGGATGGCATAGCGGTGAAGGTGGGTGGCCCGGGACCGATAGGTCATGGGTTCAATTCTCACTGGACACGCTATGTGTGAGCCTGTCACATTAAGGGTAGTTTAACTCTTCTGTGTGGTTTGCAGACTATGTGCGCACCAAAGGTAGCGGCTGCGGGTTCCTCGTCAACAAAAAAAAAAAAAAAAAAAAAAAAAGGAGGAAATGGCGTCTTGATTTTGATTAATGTTAGATGGGACCACCCTTTAAAAAAGTGAAGAACTAAGTTCTGAATTTTTCTTCGTCGAGCAGCTCAGCTTACAACCTTTTTAGGGTTTTGATTTTCAAATCCACACTTTGTCCATCAAGTACGCCTCTACAAGACGAACATATGAATTATAAATACGATCTCGAAGACGATTTTTTCAATAATATGATTAAAAATGTAATTGTACTTCCAATATTACACCCTTGTAATTAAATTGTTGACATGATCTTTCAGACAGCATTGGTAATATTACTTTTATTTTTTCTCTTTGGTGACAAAGACCACACGGTGAACTGCATCTTGCTGAGATCATGATATATAATTGTCTAAATTAGAGCTCAATATGTTTCATACGTTACTTCTTTATCAGCTAAAGAATGCAGTATTTTACCTCAGCAATAATATTCTAATTAATTAATTTTTGGAAGAAAGATACATTTTCATAATTCACATTTATCTTAATAGATGAGTGCAAGGACTAATTTAATTTTTTGAGTGGTAGTAATGCCTTTTGTCTCGATGTTTATACTATTTGTGGAAAAAAGTTGTTGAATCCAAGAATCTTGAATGTGTTCAATTCGATAAATTAAAGTTTCGAGTCCTAAATTACTTCGGCTAGCTCGACGAAACAATTGGATTTGCTTTCCGTAAATGTTCTTTGTCAATATATATAATGTGGGAAATTAGTCATAAAAGAAGTTGAAATTTGAATTTCTTAAGTGCTAAAAATAATTAATGGGTATAAGGTTTAGGCAAATTGTAAGATAATGATGGCTAAAGACAAAAGAAAGAGTTGTTTTCATGTACGTACGTAGCTGCCGTCAACTCTGTTTCGCTTCTTTGTTAAGGAAGGGCCAGACAACGCTTTGTTTTCAATTTGTGCAACTTTGCAACTTAACATAGACATTAAAAAGGACGACCGCATGATATAAACTAATTTTTACATTAATTTATTGATCCGACTGTACATATCCATTGTATTTATTGGTTTATATTTTTATATATACATCTATCCTAAACTGGGGATGAGGGTGGGATTGAATCTATTTCATTTTCGGCGCGGTTTAGAGCAGTTTTGTAGCTTGCAAAGGCTCATAATGTTGAGGTCATGACTTTCAACGGAATGAGAAATTAATACTAATTAAGATACATGTTTGTGATCTGCCTCGAGTTATTCGAAAATTACAACCAGGGGCGGATCCAAAGGGAGGTGGATGGGTACGACCGCCCCCCTGAACTTTCGTATGTTACTACAACTACTCCTCTATTTTCTATAATTGATATGTTTATTCCACTTTGATTTTCGAGTTCGTCCTCTCAAAATTTTTTAGTTTATCACCATACTCTTAATAAA
This sequence comes from Lavandula angustifolia, assembly GCA_028984105.1. Taxonomy (NCBI): domain Eukaryota; kingdom Viridiplantae; phylum Streptophyta; class Magnoliopsida; order Lamiales; family Lamiaceae; genus Lavandula; species Lavandula angustifolia. The sequence goes on from CM054817.1 coordinate 7,101,780, forward strand.
AATTAAAAATTAGTGTGAATATGACAACTAGCTTTGAAGAATATTAAAAATTGTATATTAAGTACACTAACTTTCATGGAGGTATAGAATTTGAACTTTGAATATTTATTTTGGTAGAGTTGCACATGTAATTTAACATATATAATTTTTCGCAATTCATATATTATGTTTGTACTTTCTTTTTGCAATACTTATTGATCATTTGAATAAAATATTGTCAAAATAGGATGTTATATATTTTTCGAATAAATTACAAGGAACATAGCAGATTAATAACATAATATCCCTAAAAATGCACTAAGTAATAGGTTTAATTAGACCCAAATAGACACAAATGCCCTAAAAAATTTCTCAGGGGCTCCGGCCCCCGAACCCCAGACAAGACTATTCATTCCCTTGTAAACCTCACCTCCCTAACTCGAAATCCTGGATCCGCCCCTAAACTCAACAAAGGCGGATCCACTCTCTAAACATGCTGCAATATTCGTTACTTGTATATTAAATCACCGATTATATTTACAAAAAAAATAATTAAGCTACTCACTGCTTTTAAGTATTTATCACTATTATGTGTACATTATCAACTTTATTTCTACCAAACCATGCTATAAACTACAAAATAATATATATGAAAATAAATTGCCATAAACCGATCTCTTACAAAAACATCTGTAATTAACAATATCATGAACATGGTGAAGGAAACCAATTTCCAAGGTAGAGAATCACATTTCAGTTGTTCAAATTAAAAAGGTTAATATTTCAATTTAAAATTGCTCGCATACTATAAACGAAATGCATATAATTTATGAATAATATGCTCGATCTAACGATTTTGGTATGTTCTTAGTTCTCACTCTAAGATTTGTTCTCGATCTTTATATTCCTATATACACGCATAAACTAATTTAGAGACAGATCTCATTGCTTCAATTACGTACAAGCGTGCTTGCATATAGACACACATACGCCTACAAGAACAAAACAATGACGTCCACAATAGTCCACATTGGGGCCTTGAAACCCTCCGGAATATTGGCATTCCAAACAGTTCAAATTTATATGAAAATTAAATACTTTGTCTTTTATTTTTGTTCATTTTTTTGTTGTGATTGAAATAATAAAAACTTGTGTCACATTGTACGATATCAATATCCCGTTGATGATTATAATTTGCTATTGTGTGATTGTTCTTTGATCCAAGTTTAAGTGTCGTCTAAGTAATTATGTTAAAACTCTATTTTAAATAATTTTATTTTTTAACCACTTTATTTAGAAGAGTCACAATACCCTTCAATTTCAGGGGTATAGAATTTAGGGTTTATGATTTATAATTAAAGGATTATGATTAATGGATGCAAAATAGTCTGTTCACCTAAAAAGCGGCTAGAAACATACTGTATGTTTTATAGTCGGCGTTGCAATTCATGTTTAACCAAACCCATGGCCCTAATAAAATTCTTAATTCCAAAATTATGCTGGTTAGTGTTATCATAAGCGAATCTAGAGGCATGCAATATTGTCCTCTAAATTGTCCAAAATTCCATTTTTTTTTGAGAATTTGTTAATTCCCTTAAAAATTATAAATTTCACCCCATCTGAACTCTTAATATCAATGTTCACACAGGAACATTCCCTATATATATTGTGTTCCAATGATCTGATTGTATCTACGTGTATCATTTTCATTAATTCATTATCATGAATTTTATCAGAAAAGCACACCAGTCCGGAAGAGGACAAGCAAATAGGGCAGAATTTAAGGGCATCTCAAAGAAACAAAGTTCGATATGTGTGTTCTGTAAAAATAAATGAATACTTAGTTAATCCAAGGAAAAATAAAAAAAAAATAAGAAGAAGAAGAAGAAGAAGAAGAAGCGGAATATAGGTGATGAAAGAAATGCTGGCAAGCAAGATGAAAGAGAGGAAAAGGTAAAAAAGAGAGAGAAAATGGAGGGTGAGGGAATTAGGAAAGACATAAAAAGCAAAACATGGAGGGATATAAGTTGAGAGCTGATGAAATAAAATGTTTTTCCAAAATGTGTAAGTGGATGAGGTCACCCTCCTCTCTTCAATGGAAAAGCAGCTGTCTCATCATCATCCATTACCTCATCATTCTTAATTTCGTCTCTCTCTCTCTTTCTCTCTCTAATAAAATTTCTGGGCTGGAGGAAATTGTCCCAGTGGTGAATGTAAGTGAGCAGAAAAAATGAGAAACGTTACGTGTCTGTATGTATATATGTTATGTATGTATATGTCTGCATGAATTTTTCTACTGATGATGATAAAGTTGAAATATTGATGATGCCTTTTCCATCCAGTTTTTTTTTCATGGACTTTTTATTTTTGGATTATGTGAGTGAGTGGTGTGTTCCTCACTTTATATCCACTATTGAATGAATTGGGTGCATTGGATTTTGTCCATTCAAGAATATCACTAAAACGACCTTCTATTTTACTCACTTTTTTACTATTACAGCTTTTTACTATTTAACCATTAGGGAAACTAATTCTAGTTTCACCCATCCCCCTTTATCAATTACTACACCCTCTTTTAATTTTCTCAGACGAACTGTTGAAAAATTTGTGGTTATCTATATTAATATAATTTTCAGATTGTTATACAAATCAATGTTTACCAAGTGCATAACTTATTAGCATATGCACCCATCACACAAAAAATCACTCGAAATTATTAACATATGCAATTTTCAAAAGATATGGATAAAATTTAGATTTTTTTCTAGAATTTGGAGGTATAATATTTGGTCATATGTGCACCCTTCCGATCCGCCCGTGCAAACAAGTGCAATAAACCTTTTTTTCTTTTGGGTGGGGGGGGGGGGGGGGGGGGGGGTTGGTAATTGATGCGTCCGACATTGTACGCCTTTCTGATATTCGTACATTTAAGGATATTTTGCTAATGATAACAATATACTAATGCAATACTCATTAATATATCATAAATAATGGAGTGATATTATTTATGTTCTTCATGAGTGGATCAGAAAAGGGGAACGAACTATTGTTGCCTATTATTTGTTATGCTGACTTTTTGGAAAGTAGAAATACAAGGTCAAAGCTGGATGGATTTCCGAACAAATACTAAGGGCTAAGAATTAGCAATACTTTATTCACACCAAAACCTAAAAACGCAGTACTAATAAATAAATATCCTAGTGAGTGGAGGATTCTACCCTAAATCAACCATCATGGAACTGAAAATACCATCTAAAAATATAATTGTGCACATAGTTTCCTGTATTCATTAGGAATATTATTTATCACATGAACTTATCCCTATAATATGTATAAATTGGTAGAGAATGGTTAAAAAGTTAAAACAGATACTTTCTGTAGATTGTAAATTTAGAACCCATCTCAGCAATTGATAAGAGAGATGGGGATGAATTAGATTTTGAGCAAAAGGGTGGTGATAATTCTGTAAATATCATTAACTTAAAATTATCATTATGAAAACAGCTTAAATAAATGCTTATGACATAAGTGCTTACGGTATAAGCACTTAAATTAAATAAGTTGTTGCGTTTGGATATATTTATATATAATGACTTAATTAGAGAAAAAAAAATATAGTTTAAAAAATTATTATCAGGGAGATTTGATATGGGGATCTATTTTTCATAAACTGTTTTTGACTTATTTTCATAAGCTATTCTTATCAGCTTACGAAAATAACTAAAAAATAGCTTATTTTTTAGAATAAACTTTTTTCATTAGTTATCCCAAACACGTGCATAAACACTTATTTTCTAGAATAAGTTTGATTTTTTTTTATTCCTTGGAATTTTGTTTTCCTACTCCCGATAGTATCAAAACGCTATTATGTTGGGATATCTTATATGTCGGAACTATTCGTAATAACAAACTTGCAAATTGGATTTATTTATCATAAAGAGATTAAGTTCTTCCAAACAGGGCATATGGGAAGTGGTTTCTTGGATATTCCATTCAACATTTTTTTTCTTCAATGCTTTCATTCATTAATGTCTTCACTCGAATTTCAATAAATATATTTTTCATGGAATTGGCAAAATAATGGTATGAAAAATAAAATAAAATATCTTAAATATATATGATACTCGATATTAATTACCCCATAGTGGAAATCATAAAAGTACCCAAAATTAGAAATTTAACATACAAAAATGATGATAAATTACGTATAGTTAATTGTCAAACTATTTTACAAAATATGAAAATAAATTAAAATGCTATAGAAATCCCATGGTAAGTTTCCATTAATACAAGAATTTTACGTAATTTTTTTGTTTCAGACATTATTAATAACTGTAATAACACCATAAAATAACTTTTTTGCAATTACAACACAGATAAATCACTGAAATTGTTAATGTCAAATTAAGTGAAATAAAAAGAAATTACGGGTACGTAGTAAACATATCTAATATTATAAGTATTTTTTTTATTTTAACTTAATATTATAAAAATATGATAAATTGAGTCACATTTACCTTAAAAGGTTTTGTAAGGGAAAGAGATATTCAACCTTACATATAAGTTCTTCACCAAGTCTATGTGTGACACAATAAGCTTTAACATATTTTTATTTTTAGAAATGTAATAAAAATATTTTAATTATAATACTCAAATAGCACAAAGGTTTGAATGCACCATATTTATATATACTTGTGTTGTATACCACACCATAAGAATATTGACCCGTAAATATCAATAATGTCATTCCCTTGTTTAATCTCACTACCACCATCGGCCGCCGCCAATGCTGTCGTCCCAACCAACACTTGCCGAAGGGCCGCTTGCCACCGGCAGCTACCCACCCTACATGTAAAAAAGAGCACATTTATGAAACCCTATTTAATGAAATGTACCAATAGCATGCAGTCTCTTATACTACAAATTGTTTTAAATAATTATTACAGTAGTAAAGCAATTGAATGGGCTACCTCAATTTCACCAACTATATTCATTCATGATTCAACAATTAATGAGTCACTGAGTTAAGTAGTCATAGTAACTAGATTATACTTCCTCCGTCCCGCTAGAAATGATACGTTTTTTCTTAAAATAATACGTTTTTTAAAATGGTAAAGATTGTCTAGATTACATTTAACTACAAGTCCAATAATTTATACTACATAATACCACTTTCTTGATTTTCGTACAAAAAAAATGTCGTTTCTAGTGTATTTTAAATTTATGTCCATAAATTTACCCAATCAAAAAGGTGGCGCTAATAAATGATGAAATTTTGTGTAGGTATTCCTCTCAATGTAATTCACTATTTCTTTTGTTAGTTCCAAACGTCCAAGCTAGGGGACTAAATGCTGGAATTTCCAGAGATGCTAAACCACTTTAGCAGTGTCATTTTTATAAAATGTCTACAATTAAAACTTAGCACACAATGTGGCTCCGCCTCTGGTCACAATATATATTGGGTGTAGATCACATAAATTCACATTCATATAAGAATTAAAAACTAATCTTATCTATTGATTCATGCAATTGGCCGTCAGATATGAATTTGGGGTTCAAAAGCCTCACTTTGCAAATTTCTTGTCTTTTTATGCATACTTCTTATGCTCATATTTTATACATACTAGGTTTTATGTATAGGAGATTGGGAGAGCATGTACAGCGGAAAGACTGAATATGCATATGCATAAAATATAGAGAAATATCCAAATTGTAATTTTGAAACCTAAATTCATATATGAGTGACGTTTAACGAAATTGGTTCCAAATTCTTACTCGAGGTGATGGTTCTCATTTGATCAACTCCTCATATATCGTGTATGATAAAGTAAGAAGTGATAAATTGAGCATCATTTGTTGCTAACATTCTTAATTAAATGTGGTGTGAAAATCCAATGATGAAAAAAGTGGTACTGTGAGCAGAGAGAGATTAAAAGAACGTGAATCAGTAAGTACCCTACTGTGTGAAAACTACATTTAAGGAAACTTAAAATACTTATAAGCATTTAATAACTTCTGCATACGCATGCGCAACAGGTAATCATTTGTCAAACTTATTTTCAACTCTATATATTTAATTACCATTTGTACTATAATTAGACCTCTGCATATCAATAAATGATAAACCTAAGGTTAAATACTTCAAGTAATAATATATATGGTACCAGGGCCGGCCCTAACATTTCGGGTGCCCTATGCAAAATTTTTTTTGTGTCCATATAATAAATTAATATATTGACGATTGGAATTTTTTTTACTATAGAGAGATTTAAATATAAGAACTACGATTTACATATAAAAAAAATTAATATATATTATTCGACACTTGAAAACCAACGTTTCTTTATATTTTGAAAAATATAAAACTAAAAGGTATACTATAATATTTACGAATTATAAATGAATAAATATACATTAATCATTCATGTATATTACTTTATTACATAAAAAAATAAAAAAAATCATGAAAAATAAATATAGGAGATAATATTGGAGCCGAGATTGCATTTGAGGCCATTCACTCGAATTCAATTAATCTGTTAGATAGAAACTTAAACATGCATTGTTTTCCTTCTATAGGGGTAAGTGTGATTAAAGGAAAAAATTGGGGTTGTTTTAAATAAATAAATAAACAAAAACAAAAAAATTGGACCTTCATCAAAAGCAAAGTAAAAAGGAACAAAACAGAACGGACTTTTATCAAAAATAAAATTTGGTGCTCGAAATTACTTTAGGCTCTGAGCGGTTGGAGAGCCTGCACCCACTCAGAGTCGGGCCTATATGGTACATTAGAATACGTACAAACTAGTATATGAGATTTTACGAGAATAATTCATTTGAGCAAAAAGACTCGTATTGTACCAATACAAATATTAATAATGTTGCACATCTTGACCTTCTTTGTGACCTATCGCATCAATTTGGTTGTGGGGCAAAAAAAGATTCCCTTTTTCACATTGTAAAAGAATATCACTGGTCACACATATGACAAATTCGAATTAATCACACATACAATTTTACATTGAACTTGTCACACAATTAATTTAGTGTACATTTCCCATCTCTATAAGAGAAGCAAGGAGTACTCATTGTAAAAAGTAATATGGTTATTATTATTGTCATAAAGCATGTGTACCAAATTAATGATATGTCTTAAGCTAAATTTATATTAGCTAATTTTTTCAAAAGTATAAATATTTTTTAATATTGATCAAGTAATTTTGCTAAATATTATCTATAATTAATGAACCCAATTAAACTAATTAGAGTCATAATATCTCTGAGCCCAAACGATGAGGCCCAACGGGGTTTGGGGCTGGGGTTTTAGTTGAAAGATTAATTAGTTATTTGAGTTGATACTTCTTGTACTCATATATCTTCGTTTTAATCCTAAAACTTATTATAAATCATGCATTTCCTTTAATTCACGCTGTTTCTTTATTGTATTTTAGTAATTGTTAGGCGGTAATTGCCTTTGTAGAAAATATGTACAAATTTCATGAGATGTAGGAAAATATAAAGAAAATGACGGTAAATAGTTGAATGAATTTTGGCATGTCAAAGAAGCAGATAATTAGGTGGTCCCCAGTCTAGGTGTGGTCCCCCAGTGGCGCAGCCTCTCCTCCCAATCGCAGTCCTCATCAATACACGTGTCAATGCGTCGGTCCATGATTCGGATCATCCAATGTCCGTCGGAGAAGTTCCCTCTCTCCGCCTCCCTCCTATCCCACTCCAACTGCGCCTTCTGCAGCGCCCTCAGCAAGCAGAAACCGTGCAGCCTCTCCGGCATGGCGTCGTGCACTTTCCACCACCGCCAGTGCGCCGCGTCGCTCGCGAACTCCCGCAGCAACTCCACGTTCCAATTGCAGTCGTAGTCCCTGAAACACATCCAGGGCTTATTCCCCAAGTAGTGGATGACGTGCACCACCGGCGGCTCCGCCTCGAACAGCAGGAGCTTCTTCTCCTTGGCAGCCGCGTCGTCGCCGACCCAGAAATGCTTGAGGAAATTTAAATGTTTAGGTATCCGGTGCCACCACGTGATTATCTCGTTCAAGTAGCCTTGATCTCCGCCGTTGTATGATACGACGTCGTTCAAGTGATCCATCAAGAGGTTGAAGGTGCAGTTGGAGGGATCGATCACCATCACCCCGGAGTTGAAGAGGTGGGCGTGGTTGCCGGTGGCGGAGAGCTGCGGCATCCCGAACAAGAAATCAATGTTGCGGAGGACGAGGAGGTCGGAGTCGATGAAGATGATCTTGTCGTAGTCGGTGAGCTGCCATAGCCGGAACTTGCTGTAGTTCCACTCGTTATAGGAGTCTTTATCGGCTTTAGGGTTTCGGATTCGTTCTATGGTCCGGACTTGCCATCCGGCCATCTGGAGTCCCCTCCGGTGGTACTCGCTGATGTATTTGTCGACGAGGATGACGAGATCCCTGGTGGAGCCGGACATCTTGATGCTCTGAGCTACAACAATGGCTCCACAGACGTAAACGTAGTTTGAGTGAAGGATGGTGGCGTAGGCCTCGCGTTGCCTCTTTCTCGAGTACTTGTCTTTCTCTCGTGCAGCATCTGTGGAGACAAGTGTAATTTTGTTAACCAAATTAAGCTCTAGTGGAGAGTATTTAATTGTGTAAAAGGGGAGCCAACTACCCACCTATTCCTCCGAGTGGAAGAGCAAGCTCGCACGATCCAATAGGAAGACGAAGCTTCTCTCTCATCTCACTAAGATTCGGTTTAAACAGCCATACATTGCCCTCCCGAGCAACAAGATCCTTGCAGTCGAACAAGTTGGGTATGGGGAAGCAGCTCGTAACGAAGATTATATACACAGAGTCAGAGTGGCTTCCCAAATTAGCAGCCGCCATCTGCAAATGAAGCCGAGCAACATCTCTGGACCATTTGCCTTCCTTCCGACACGGAATCTTGACAGCTATGAGATCGAGGCGTTGCTTGGGCGGCCGAGGGGCAGGCAGAGAGGGGCAGACAGGTATTTCTTCCTCTTCTTCCTCGTCGATCCACTCGGGGTATAAGGCCTCCCATGTCACGTTCTTATCGGCGTAGTCCAGATGCACCACTGTATGGTTGGCGTAGGGGATCATGTCTTCCCATTCACGGATCTCCCTCTCGTTGAAGTTGAGGATCCCCACATGTTTGATCTTCTTGTACTCCGACTGAACCAAAACTCGAGAGATTTCCTCCCAACTTGTATCCGTATCCGATACGTATCCATCATCTGAACTCAACCACATCCACCTGCTCAAAGACATCATAATCATGCATAATGGCAAACAATTCACATGTGAGGAATTACAGGAACACTTACCCGGACAATCCTCGGTTTCGATGGTTCGGAAAGGAGAGAAAGATGAGGAATACAAGGAGGGTGAGGAGGATAGCTTTGATGAAGTGGAACTTCCATTTACCGATCTTGACTGCTTTTGTGAATTCAACCGAACCGCTGGGTTTGACCCTGTGCAGGCGTCTCTTGTGCATGTTGTCTTTGTTAATGGACAGATACAAAGTCATAAGAATTGAACAATCATATTATCAACACTTAGAGCTAGTAGGTCGACATATCAAGAAACTAGCTTCAAATTTAATGACACGAGATATTTTAACTTTTACTTTGTTCAAAAATGAAATAAATTTTTCCAAGATCTGCAGATTGCTACTAATTCAACTATTTATTACTTTGAGCTGCATGATGTGAACCTGCACAGAAACACAGACTCTCTTTAAATAGCAGGATATTTTTTTATTTGCTATTGAAAGATCCATATCTATACATTCTCTTTCTGATTTGTTACATATGCATATTAATCACGTACCCAAACTATATGTTATATCTATTGAAATCCAACTTTTTTTCAACTTTAGTTTTATGCACTACAATTAAGCTTGTAATCAATATCTCCTACTTAGTTTTTCACTAGAACTACTCTCTTTACATAAAGATATATAGAGAAAGAAGATGAAATTTAAACTATTTCTTGTGTAAATTAAGAATCAACACCAACCATTATTAGGGAGATAAATGACTACGGGAGTGTTTGTAAATTATTTTTAAAAATATTTAGAGCTTTGTTTTAATTGTTTTAAAAGTCATAAAACATAAAAAGTTACAGTCATAAATTACTCATGCTTTTCATATTTCATTACTAATATCTGCTCTTGATAGTTTAAACCAATGGGATAATTTTCGTAAAACACAAATTATACATACACATATAAATCAAGCAGAGAGCTCTTTTTAACCATCCACAGCAACCCTCAATTCATAACATTCTAATGAAAAGGGCCTTACATAAATATAACTGGCAATGAGGAATAGCAAAATTCCAACACAAAATTTGTTGTTTATTCTTTCCATAGCAGTCACCAAAAAACTTGGCAGCTCATTAGCACTCCAACCGGAATCAGAATATTTGATGTTGGTGAAAAGCTACAGAATTTAGATACTACGGATCAATGTAAAGAAGGCGAAACACCCCCAATCAAGATTTTGAGATAGACATAATTCAACTATCGTAGTCGGAGCTCTTCTCCTCTTTAGGCGGAGCGTATTGTCTGGTGAGCCGAGATCTCGTCCAGGGATCCACAGGTGCCCTCTGCGGTGGTGGCGGGGTTGGCGGCTTGGCTTGTCTAAGTTCATTTTCCCTGTCTATAAACCTGACATATAGAGAAATGGAAAATCAGATCTTGACAGCATAAGGAGAAATATGATGTAGTCAAAACACCAGGGCACTAGTTTGTCCTTCCTCCTTTTATGTAAAATATGTACAAGATAAGAGTAATGTTCCCACAAGATTATGAAGGAAACTTTAGAAGATTCACAAAAGGAAATAACTTACTCAATGTAGGCCATAGGTGCAGCATCACCAACTCGAATTCGAGTTCGAAGCATTCTCGTGTATCCACCAGCTCTATCTCTGTAACAAATAAATGTTCAACATATTATGGCAATCATGTACCAAAATAGTTTTTAATAGGAATGAGATTTACTTATATCGATAGGCCAATTCTGTAAATAGCTTGTGGATGACATCATCCCCACGAACAAAGGCAGCAGCACTTCTTGCAGCACATAATGTACCCTATAGCAATTTAAATGAGTCGGGAACTGGAACTATAATGGTCTGTCGAGATGTGAAAACCACAAATGTATATTCCAATTACTGATTGCATAACCATGTTTCATGATTTTTTCTAGATATTACTGCAAAATGGGATGAAAATGCTGCTTCACCCGTCCCTTTTAATTTTTTTTTATTACACTGGTACATGCATGATGGCAATAACAAGTTAAAATGATGACATAAAAAATACACACGATAGTTCCATCTTTTTGACTCGGTACTGAATATATATGCATTAAGTTATAACCCGAAAAGTATTCCAAGTGCAATGCCCTGCATTCTCGAGAAAACCTCCTCTTTTTATTTGTTTCATTCAGTGATAATGGGAATAGAGGCAACTAAACTAAAATATATTATGTTTAGCTTGGACCGCAGAGCACTTCAGGTTTATGATTAAGAATTCGACTCCATGTCTACCAAAACTAAAATTCAGAGTTTGAGCAGATCAAGTTAAAAATAAAACCTTCTATAGGAGAAGTATGAAATGAGAAACACTCGTTGCGGACGACAAACTAACTAGTACAGAAAATACTGATATCATAAGAAAAGCTCTTCGGCTGAGCCATGACCTGAGGAGCAGGTTATCAACCATTATAGAATTTATGAGAGCTGGTATTGGCTCCAAATAGAGGTGTCTATATATCACTAGACAATTGATTGTTTCATAAAAAACCAGGCAATACATTAAATAGCAGAAAATGTAAACATTGTGTTTGAATTGAGTGGTCTGAAATGTAAACATTCAAAACAAGTGGATGTAAAAATACACTAAAAGTTGAGTCCATTTTTAAATCCACCCAATCTAAAATTCAAAAGTTAACCTCGTAAACTAAACCCAACATATACTCCAGCTCAGAGAAAGTTAAATGCATACCTCTTTTCCAAGCTGAACCATGTTATCAGCAAGCCTGCGAACTTCCTTAGCCTACAAAGATTAACATAAGACAGCATATAAGATACCGAAAACCATTAATCGAGCCTTAATGTTCAGATCTGTGGAGGATATTAGAAAATTGTCTACCACATCATTATAACACACAAGAGAGAGAGAGAGAGAGAGAGAGAGAGAGAGTTTAAATGAACTCGATGTTTATAACACTAAACTTCCTTGTGAAATGATAGTTGATAGGCCCAACACTATAAACCTTAGAAGACTCCAGCATCCATCATGAAGGATATACAAATTAGACAACAAAACTTATCCATCTCATTTAAGCTTTCTGCATAATTAATGTTTTTAATAAGGGATCAGAGTTTATCAAGCTCAAGTCAATGTCAGAAAAATGATAGATGTTAATCCTGATTATTTTTCTTTTAATTTTGCAGCAAAGAAGAACTCCTTCCTAAGCCAATTGAGAACAAAACAACAAAAAAGTTCTTGCACGTTTAGACGAGGAAAACTTAGTCGAAAAACACAGTATGAGAAATTAATCATTACATAATTCCACAGAATAGATTGGGACAGCAAAACCCAAGTAAAACCCTAATTCTTTAAAAAATCGGAATAAATAAAATACAATTTAAGAAACCTTCGCAACTGTCGTTTCGATTCGCTCGTGCTTCACCAGCTGCGATACCATCGTCCTAATCAAAACCACGATCATACTTTAGCTAAAATTTCTTTTTGAAGAAAATAAATCAAACAATTAAGTCTACGATTTTTTAAAACAAAACCAAAACCTAAAAGTCCATAGTACCTGAGCATGGACATTCTGTGGCCGGTCGGCCGATTTAGCTTCCTGAATTTCGTCATTTGCGCACAAGAACGGCAGAGAGAGGCAGGGAAGACAAATTTGGAAACCAGTATTGGGTGAAGTACTGAAGTGTGGTGTTTGGCGATTATTTGGTTTATTGGGCCGAAAAGACTCGAGCTCAAAATTGTCTCTGGTATGATGGTCCGGAGCCCAAATTTCGAACAATTCTTTACAAGAATTTCGTGCATCGATAATTTGACATAAGAATATAAATATATTTTTCCACTAAATGACTATTTATCATACATGATTAGTCTGTAGTATATAATTTGTGTAGTTTGTAGCTTATATATCATATAGAAGAGAAGATTAAATAAAAAGACTTTTGAAAATATGAAATACAATAGACCTATCACATTCAAATTTATGATTGTCATTTGATTAGTTTTTTTTTATAAAATCAAATTAATTTACAATTCATTAGTAACTAGAATGGGTGCATATGGCTACACAAGAATATATTTCTTCCGTCCCAATAAACATGTTATGTATTCATTTTTGAATTATCCCGCTATTGTTGGCGGATATCCTTAAAAGGAAAGAATAAGTATTGTAATAAGGGTTTTTAATTGTGTAATTAGTCACGCTAATTAAAATTGTTGGTGAAGGCAAATTAAATCCTGCCTATTCTTGACAGAAGCTCTAGCACCTCTCTTTCGACTCTCTCTCTCCCGCGACTCCCTCTCTCTCTTCGCTACCCTTTCCCTTCCATCGATCTCCTCTTGAATTCGTAGATCTGTGGACGCGAGGCCTCGCCATGATGATGAGAGAGCTTATCGTCGCAGAATTGGCTACTAAACAAGCCGATCATGAAGACTTGGCCGATATGAGCGATGGGTTGTCGCTTTTGGATCTGGAAGATACCGACTCCACCGATCTGAGAGACCGGCCAACTATCCCTTCGTTGATGAAATAGATGATTCCTAGAAGCCTCTACCTTTCTCCATCTGTTGGTCCTGAGACGTGGTTCAGGTGTTGGGGGGGAGAGGGGGGGAGGGTGAATACACCTGAATACAAATTTCGTTCTCAAACGCGAAGTCAGCTCTAGCTGAGTTTGCTAATGACTGAGTCAGACAGCCAAATATACTTCAGATCGCGTGGGCAAGAAAATCTTCTACTGAGTTCAACACAACTAACTTTAGTCAGTCGAACAGTCGTTCAGTATCAGAGTGTGTGCGGAAGTGTAGGCCCTATCAAACGTCTCGGTTAGAAAACACCGGTTTTATGCTGAGTTTTATGAAGTACAGTTTTGAATACAGTATGATCAGTTAGAGAAAACAGTAAATCAACACAACAAATTTTTAAAGTGGTTCGGACACACTGGGTCTTACGTCCACTGTCTTGACCAAAGCAGGATACTTGTTATAGTTATACTGAGCAAGTCTCAGTTGGTCTGTTCATTGGACAGACACGAACCTTGAAGCTTATACTGAGCAAGTTCTCAGTGATCTGTGTGCTATCAGATTCTCTACTTATAGTCGTAGTGACTTTTACAAGGGTTTCAAACTTTAAGAGTTTAAGTCTTCTCCAACTAAGAGGAAGTTCTTACAAATAAGAACAGTTTCATAAGGATGTGAACTTCCTCGAGGTTTTTAAGCTAAAGATATTACAATGAAGCTTTCTTAGATAAGAGAAGGGGAACAGATATAACTCTAAGTGATGAACTAAAAGGGTTCTTCAATGGACGCTAGTTCTTCACTGGATTCTTCGTTGAGAGTGTTAAGAGTTTGTGTGTAGATAGCTTGGGTTCCCGGTGTTGTCTCTGCATGACGACTTCTCTTATTTATAGTCGTCGATGGTGAATAGATCTGTTGGAGGGAGGTCTAGCCACGTGTCGAAACGACAAGGAAAATGGCTCCTTTATTTTGAACGTTGGTGAGTAGGTGCACTGTAGATATTCTCCTCTTTTTAAGTTTGGGAGCATCTTTTGTCATAAAAGATATGTCCCTGTCGGCTCCTTATTGGTCGAGGTAGATTGGTAGGTGAGACTAGTCAAACATCAAGGTTGACTTCCTTTGAATCCTCGGACCTTCAACTGAAGTGAATTTCCTACTGACGTTCTTCTGAGCATTCGGTGCATGGGCACGAATTCTCGAGCGATTTAGTTGGTGGTAGGGTCGACCAACCGACATCTTCGATCCTAAGTCCAACATCCGAGTGCGAGGTCTTCCATTGAATCATGCGGCCTTCCGAACTCTAGTCTGCTCGAGTTCTAACAACCGAACTTGACTAAGCTATTACGAAATGAAGGTACAATATCCGGCTAGGGTTTTGGAATCTATCAATCATCAATCGAATCCTTATCCCAACACCATCCCGAGGAGGAGTTTAAGGCAAACACCGATGAGGTGCTTAGAATGATTGATGAAGATGAGAGGGCCGCGAACAACGAGGAAGGGCCGCTTGTGAAACGGGTGAGATCTTTCACGATATGCCTTTTGTTTTTCTCCATACTGCCTGGTACTATGATGAATGGATTTGGTTATGAGATTACGATATTGAGCTTACATTTCTTCGATTGGTGAACTGAAACATCTTAGTAGCCAAAGGAAAAGAAAGCAAAAGCAATTCCTGTAGTAGCGGCGAGCGAAATGGGAGCATTAAAATTACTTTGATATCCAAAAATTGTTCATCTTTACAATTCGATGATGATTTCCACCGAAATATGAGAGTTCCAACCGGTTAGGGTTTTTTGAACTTCTAAAGTAGGGAATCAGTTTGTGTAGATTTAAAACTTGTTATTTGCCTTGATTGCTTACTTCTAAAAGTAAGATTCCTTATCTGCATTGTAATCACGGAATGACTGCTTATAAGCTTTTAAGTTTACAAATTTATCATCTCCCTACGTGAATTGCTGTTGATTCTGTCATTACCATAATTTTCTTCCTTCAATCTGTTCTGGTATAGCATGTCTTGGGCTCTTTGATATGTGCTGATTCTGATCTGTTTGATATTTGCATGTTGTATTGATCAGTTGGGCTAGCTCTTTCATATGTGCTGATTATGATCTGTAGCATATCTCATCTGATTCTGATATGTTCTGACACAACATCTCTTGGGCTCCTTGATATGTGCCGATTTTGATCTTTTTTATTAGACATTCCCATTTTTAAACCGAAACCGGCTCGAACCGGGTTTCAAACTGAAATCTAAACCTACATAAATCAGAAAGGGTGCAAATTGAAACTGCCTGTAAACATAAACAATCGTTTGCGGTTTGATTTCAGTTTGTTCCTTTTAAAATAGTGAAACCATCAGTTTAAACCCGTCCGTTCCCAATCGAGACAAATCAACAGTTTCACCTATTGAAAACGTGAATGATTACTTCTCCGACGAATTGGATAAATGAATTTTAAATTAATACACATTCTTAAGGATCTAGTTCTTCTAGTTTTTAGTTATATTTAACATATACTTCCTCCGTTCCACTCCATTAGTCCAGTTTTCCTTTTTGGGCCGTTCCACTCCATTAGTCCACTTTTCTTTTTTAACTTAAAATAACACTCTTATATATTCTAGTGGACCCCACTACTTTATACTACTTTACACAAAACAAACAACTTTCTTAATCTCCGTGCCGAAAAGAAAGTAGACTAATGGAGTGGAACGGAGGGAGTACTTTTCTTTTAGATAAAAAAATCCTAACAATTTTAAAATTTTAAAGTGGTGAAATGTTAGAATATCACATGTTTTTTATAACTGGTATACCATGTAACACCACCGACCCCCGCAAAAAATATGAAGATCAAGACACAACCGAAAATAAAGTAAAAAGGATTTTTGAACAGTTCTCGGAGAATAAAAAAAATCTCTAATAACAATTTAAAAGTAATAACACGATGATTATTTATAATATCGAAATATTATATATAACTATTATGCAGCTTACCAAAACATGTCCAAATCCTTCATACACCAAAACAGGTTAATAGATATACTTAAATCCAATAATGCTAAAGTTCATATTCTACAACATTTATTAAGAAGTAGTGCTTTTACAACAAAACCATCCTCAGCTCCGCCCGTCATTGTCTGCCACTCAACCTGAAAATATTTGAAGACACTTGGGCTGAACACTAATGTACTTAGTGGCTAAAGGAGTTCGAAAATATTTAAAACACTTTATCTATACATAAGGTATGCGTTGGAGGATTTTGAAAAGAAACTGCTTCAACCATACAAAATGTTATATATATTAGATGCATTCATTTGTCACATTTTCCCCGTTACTTCTACCACATGTGTCTCATATACTTGGGCCTTGGCCCTCGAGTCGAGACTCGAGGGGTCCCTCATTCTCGTTAGTACTTGGTACACAAGGATGATCACATATTGTGTTACTAACAAACGTTTATACTTTTAACCCTCATCTAGGCCATATGAGAGCTCCGATCGATTCGTCACATAGAAGCATTAAACAGATAAATGCACAAAAAATTTCATGAATAAAAATAGTTCATCAAGCTCCATAACTCAAAGATCATTCTTACGAGAATATTACCCACCTCGTCGTAAGTCAGAGTACTTTAATCACTTCTTCAGCGTCGGCTGCTATTCCTCTTTCCCAATCGACCCTACAACAACTTTTAATCTTAGTCGTACTTCGAAATCTCATAAGTTCTTATTGTTACCATTATCTTTTCTAGCCCTAACTTACAACCAGTTTTGGGAAACGAAGTTATGAATTTTAGAGAGCGACAACAAAACCATGTTCTCCTACTTAAGCTTACTATTTACAATCCTAGACATATTCCTGAAATGAGTGCATACACAACATACTCACTAATTTCATAAATTCATAAGATCATGATCGAGACTATAACTATATACCTATTCATGTGATCAAGTTCTATTTTTCCCTTAAAAGCTAGTGCAGAATGCCTTTATTAAAAACATTGCCATAAATCATATGCTCGTTCAAAAATTCAACCCACGTACAAATAAGCCCCTTAGGGTGTCTATGTTATTCCAGAACCAGTTTCATGATAAAATAGTTAGTCCTTAAGAATATAATAAACAGGGTTCAAACTCAGACAGTTTTAGTAGGTTGTCTTTAAACCATTCGTTCAGGACCTTAATCCATTCTTAAAATTCTAGTATCTTACAAATGAATGGACAGGTAAAAGAATGTTATATAAAAATCTCAAAGAATTTGAACCAGTTGACCCCTTATGATTACAGAGCTAACTCAACCTAGAAACAGGGTTATAAAATGTAGGCTCTACCGGATAGCCAGGTTTAAGGTAAAAACCGACTTTATACATGTATGCTAAAAATATATAATGAACACTATTAGAAAGCCCTATGTGTCTAGATTTTCTAGGAAAAAGAATAAGAATAAATAGTTTGTGTGGAGTGAAATATGGGCAATTCAATAAACTCTATCCATAGATCACAATTTATAGGCAATGAAAAGTAAAAATATAAATACTATTCCAAAACTTACCAAAATTTACAGAGAGCTCTAGAACATGTTGAATTGGACTTTTACTATTTGTACATAATTTTTGGAGTACCAAAAAGTCATAAATTAGGAGAGGAAGTTCACCGGCAGAACAGGAAAATTGTGGGAAAGACTGTCTAGTTACTTATCTAAGCAAATCGAGCTAAATACGATGTTTTGTTATCCTAATGGACTTTAAATTCGTTTCAGTGCAGAATACGTTATATTATCAGGGTGGGAAGATCTCTACATGCGTTATGCAACTACACAATTTTACATGCAAACAAAGAGAAGAAGTCAATTACTTTGAAATTCATTCCCCAACCGTTAGATCGATACATGCAACCCCTTATCTATCAAATTTGTAGCATGATTCGCTTTCAACCTTTCACATACTACTCAACTTGAAAATTGAGAGCATAGAAGTAGCCATCTTAATCCACATGCACATTCTATATTCTGATTTTAGCTCATTCAATGAGAATAAGTGGCAACATAATTCTAGCACTTTTACCGAAAAAAGAATCGTACCTAATGTCTTAACACCTTGATAGCACCAGCTTCAATTTCTCCTAGGGATCTATCGGCGAGTCGAAGGAATCTTGGTCTGAAGGATTTTTGGTCACGCTTTAACGAGAGATAGTGATGTGATATATCGAGAGTGAAGAAGTGAAGTAATCAAGAACAAGAGGTAGTTCCATATAAAGTGTTGGAGTGGTATCAAATCATTAGCCTAAGTCAATCAATTCATTAGCTTGAGGTGTGTCCAGCCAAGAACACTTCTTACTCTCCATTTTAGTCAATCATCCCATGTTGGAAAATCGAATAATATATATGTATATATATATATATATATATATATATATATATATATATATATATATGAATAAGTTAGTTATTATGGAAATGGTATTAGCATTTAATGCTAATTTGACTAGGGAAAAAGTCAGCCCGTTTAATCGTATTTTCGAGCCTCGATATTTATCCGATTTATGAATTGAGATATATGACGTCGATCTACGTTTCGAGTAGATAATTATAGTGTGCTTAATTTCTCGATTCCGATTTTCGGTGAGTGAGAAATAGTGGCTCGAAGTTTGGGGGGACAAAACTAATATGTTACCTAAAGTGAAGAAACTTACCTAATTCAGGTTTTGGAGTTATTACATTAATCAATGTCCCACATTGATTAATGTGCAATATTTTGTGTGGTATTTAAGTCTCTACCATTTAGTAGGAGATAACAAAGTGACATGTGGTGGGCTTGGGCCACACACGCGGCGCGGCACACCGCGCCCGCGCTCAGCCCCGGTTCCGGTTCATGTCCTTGGACTTGGACTTGGATCTTGGATCTTGGCAATTGGTCATTTGGGTGGTCCGTCTTAGTGTGAAATGGCCCAGTTCAACATTGCTGGCCTGATCCAATTCATGGTGTAGTGCACCTGCCACACCCAAGCGTAATTTTTGGAAGTCTCTGGAATGAGACTGTTCAAGGGATCTCCACCACTCCACTTACCATACCCACGTCCACCTGCCTTAATGGCACCAACACCCTTTCACCTGAGGGAAGCAGCCTATAAATAGGCAGGTCTTCGTTCCATTTCAACACACCTGCAATCACATCTGCATCTTAGCTCACTTAGCTCATCTTAGCTCTAGTTGTCCTGCAACTCCTGTCCTCGCTGGAAAAGTTCTGTTCTTGCGGTGCTGCAATCCTCGAGACATCGTTGTTTCATCTTTGGGAACGATACGCCAACACCGAGAGCACTACCGAGGCTTATTTCGTCTTGGGGAGAGAGGACTCCTCGACTCGACGAATCTTTCATCTCTAGCTCTATTTTATTTGTGTTTTCCGACTTACTATTGTGGTTGTAATAGCAGCTTGTACTCAACAATCGCAAGACGAAATATCTCTTTACCTAGCTGCTTCAAGTAAACTGCAATATGTCTTCTTCAAGTGCTACCATCTCCGCCGCTGCCGCCGCTGTCGCTTCTACCGCAACCAACCCCGTTGTTTCTGACGTCATTGCCTCATCCGGCAATGTAGTTCCACCGACGTCTGTTCCAACTCCAACTCCGGCGTTTGCAAATCCAACTCTTGCCGCCAGGTCCGCCGCCACCGACGCTAGAATCGCACTTAACCGTGCTAATGCCACTAACTCGGCATATAACTTCTCTGCGATGTCTTCTACTTTGCAGAACAATGTCCCTTTCGGGAGTGTGAACCACCTTGGTGTGGTGGGGGGCTCGAACCCGACGTTGACGGCACCTCTACACTTGTCTAGAGTGTTGCCTGCTGCCGAGAAGCCCGCGAAGTTTGGTGGATCCGACTTCAAAAGGTGGCAACAAAAGAGGTTGTTCTATTTGACAACATTGGGTTTCACGACCATGCTGATGGAGAATGCACCCGCCCCTCCAAGTGACAACGAGGAGAATGTGGAAGTCCGAATAGCCTACGAAAATTGGCTTACTTTGGATTATTTTTGTAAAAATTTCCTACTTAGTGGACTAGATGTTAGTCTATATAGCGTGTATGCAAATGTAAAGACCTCAAAGGCTATTTGGGAGGCACTTGAAAGGAAATATTGTACTGATGATGCAAGGATTAAGAAGTTTGTAGTTGCCAAATTTTTGGACTACAAAATGGTGGACTCTCGACCGGTCATGGAGCAACTTCAAGAGTTTCAACTCATTGTCCATGACGTCCACGCCGAAGGTATGCTTTTGCCTGATGCTTTCATTGTGGCAACCGTGATAGAGAAACTTCCCCCGAGCTGGAAGGACTTCAAGAGCTACTTGAAGCACAAGCGAAAGGAAATGACGCTTGAAGACCTTGTTGTCAAACTCCGCATCGAGACCGACATGAGGACTCGAGATGGGAAGGGCAAAGCACCCGTGGAACCTAGAGTTAACCTCGCAGAGAAAGGTGGAAACTCCAACAACTTGAAGAGAGGGCGTCCGAATAGCAACCCCAAAGGGAAGGGCAAGGTGCAAGCCCGCAAGTTTGAAGGGGACTGCTACAGCTGTGGTAAATCTGGCCACATGTCCAAGGAATGCCGAAAGCCGAAGAAGAAGAGGGCTTGTTAAGCCAATATGTTGGAGATTGACCTCACTGAAGCAGACCTTGCGGCCGTTGTCACCGAAGAAGCAAACGTCGTGGAGAATGAAGGGAAGTGGCATATTGATACCGTCGCCACGGTACATGTTTGTGGTGATCGAAGCTGCTTCATCAAGTACAAGAGTTGCCAAGGGAGGAAGCTCAATATGGGAAATCAAGCCTCATCCGAGGTAGTTGGCTATGGTACTGTGGTGCTAAGGTTGAGCTCCGGGAAGAACCTTACTCTTGGAGAGGTGCTGCTTGTCTTCGATATTCGGAAGAATTTGGTGTCCGGAAGAGAGGTTTTAGACTAGTGTTTGAGTCTGACAAGTTTATTTTGTCAAAGTTTGGGATGTTTTTAGGAAAAGGTTACCTCTCTGAGGGCCTTTTCAAGCTAAGTGTAATGACTTTATGCCAAGAGCCAAATGAGGGCAAAAATAATGATAATGAAGCTGCTTCCTCCTACTTGATTGAGTGTTCTGATTTATGGCATTGTAGATTAGGACATGTTAATCTAAATGCGATAAAAAGATTAGTTAATCTCGATCTACTTAAAGTAAATGAGTTTAACAAGAATAAGTGTGAAGTTTGCGTTGAAGCAAAGTTGACTAAGTCTCCTTTTCATTCTGTAGAAAGGAATAACAAGCCTCTAGAACTTATTCACACTGACATGTGTGACTTAAAGTTTGTGCAAACTAGAGGAGGTAAAAAGTATTTTATAACTTTTATTGATGATTGCACAAGATATTGCACTCTTTATCTTTTAAGGAGTAAAGATGAGGCAATTGAAGCTTTTATTGACTTTAAAGCTGAAGCTGAAAACCAACTTGATTGTAACATCAAAATGGTACGAAGTGATAGAGGTGGGGAGTATGTAGCTCCATTTGAAGAGTTGTGTAAGACAAGTGGTATCATTCATCAAACCACCGCCCCCTATTCGCCTCAATCAAATGGTGTTGCTGAAAGGACGAACCAAATTTTAAAGGAGATGATGAACGCATTGTTAATAAGTTCTGGACTGCCCCAGAACATGTGGCGGGAAGCCGTTTTGACGGCTAACTACTTATTGAACAAAATACCTCTAAAAGGTAGGGATGTTACTCCTTACGAGTTGTGGAAAGGAAGGAAACCTTCCTATAAATACCTCAAAGTGTGGGGGTGTTTGGCTAAGGTAGAAGTGCATTTGCCTATGCAAGTTGCACTCGGACCTAAGACCGTCGATTGTATCTTTATAGGATATGCACTGAATAGTAGTGCTTTTCGGTTTGTCATTCATAAGTCGGCCGTGCCCTGTGTTCTTAAAACCGGCCCGGTCATTGACCCGGAAAAATAATTTTTACCAGTTCAACCGGTCGAACCAGTTCAACAGGTGGGTCGACCCGATGTGACGTCATAAATATATGATTAAATCGAAAATAAGAAGAGGAGATGACATATATTCATCTTATTCCTTCCTGCACTTCAATTTCAGCACATTAACATAAGTTTTGATTTTCCTCAACAATCAACATAACCAAATTCTTACAATAGAAGCAAATATACAAGATTGTCAATTTGTCATAGTCTCATAGAATGGGAATCATTCTTAAACTTACTCCAAATTCATCAAATTAGTGTTAAAAGCACAACTGTAATTAAAATTAGTGTTAAAAAAATAAACTAAACCTATAATTAAAATTAAGAAAGGAAACAATTGACCAGGTCAACTTGCAAGGTTAACTTTCAGCACAATGTCCGTCCCCACCATAATCAGCAGCGAGAAAGCTAGGGGTTTCGCCTAATTCCCCAGCTTCAACATATCTAAACGGGCAAAAGATGCATAAAAAAAAAAAAAAAAAGGGGGAAAAAGAAAGGCAGAAATCTGGAATGCAAACAAGAGGGAGAGACCGAGAGAGGGGTGTGGTTGGCGGAAGGGTTTAGAAATCTTACCAACAACCTTCAAATCCCGGACTCCCAGCTGACAATCGACCGAGGCGAGCACTGCTTACAATAGATCGAGCCTCGAGCGGCACTGCGGCGTTTCTGATTCTCAAATCTCCCGAGCAGCGGCCGACGACGACAAGCAGCTGCTTTACACAGAGATAAAATATCGAATAGCGTTTGCAGAGAGAGAAGAATAAAATGTCAAATAGCGTAATGCACTTTACTGATTTAATTTTAACATTTAAGGCTCTTTTTAATTTTTTTTTATAATAGTCAAACTGAGTTGACCCGGTCACCGGGTACCAGCTGAACCGGCCGGGTCGCAACGGGTCGATTGAGAAAACGAGTCAACATGTCACTCGGCCCAGATTTTTGATCGGTTCCGGGCTAAACCGGTCAAACCGGCCGGTCCGGGCCGAGTTTCAAAACACAGGCCGTGCCCAATATGAATGTTGGAACTACTATTAAGTCAAGAAATGCTATATTCTTTGAACATATCTATCCTTGTAAAAAGGATGATAAAGTTGAGTCGAGCTCTAGTGGTGAAGCAAGAGAAGTTGCTAGTAGTTCTAGAAATGTGGGGGTAGAACCCGCTACGCGTAAAAGTCAAGCTCCCGATCTTGAAACTTTAGAACCAAGACGTAGTACAAGAGCAAGGGTTGCTAAGGACTTTGGTCCTGATTATGTTGTTTTTCTTTTGGATGAAGAGCCGCGGTCTATTAAAGAGGCTCTTTCTAGACCCGATGGCCCACTTTGGCAAGAAGCTGTCCAAAGTGAAATTGATTTCATCTTGCAAAATCACACTTGGGTCTTAGCAGACCTACCGGAAGGTTGCAAGCCCTTAGGATGTAAATGGATCCTAAAAAGAAAGTATAAGGCAGATGGGTCAATTGACAAATATAAAACTCGTTTAGTGGTTAAAAGTTTTAAGCAAATTGAAGGATATGATTTGTTCGATACTTATTCGCCTGTAACGAGGATTACGTCTATCCGTGTGCTTCTCGCGATTGCTGCTTTGCACAATCTTGAGATTCACCAAATGGACGTGAAAACTGCCTTTCTAAATGGAGATTTAGAAGAAGAAATTTATATGGAACAACCTGAAGGGTTTATAGTACCTGGCCAAGAGCGAAAGGTATGTAAGTTGGTGAAATCCCTATATGGGTTGAAACAAGCACCATTACAATGGCACTTGAAATTCGACGAGGCTATGTTGTCGAATGGTTTTAAGATTAATGAATGTGACAAGTGTGTTTACATAAAGAATACAAAGAATGGTTTTATAATTGTTTGTCTTTATGTAGACAACATGTTAATTATGGGACAAAATCTTCAAGTCATAAATGACACCAAGCGTATGCTTAAGTGAACTTTCGATATGAAAGATATGGGAGTTGCTGACGTTATTCTTGGAGTGAAGATTCAAAGAACTCCTAAAGGGATTGTTTTGTCTCAATCTCATTATATTGAGAAAGTGCTTAAGAGGTTTAATGCCTTTGAAAGTGTGCCGGCAAAGACTCCTCTAGAAGTTAATGTTCACTTGAGCAAGAATATGGGTAATCCTGTGCTCAAGAAGATTATACTAGAGTCATTGGTTGTCTTATGTACATCACGAATTGTATGAGGCCCGATCTAGCCTGTCCTGTGAACAAACTGAGTCTCTATACTAGTAATCCTAATAGAGAACTTGAAGGGTACTGTGATGCGAATTGGATATCCGACACTAAAGACTCGTTGTCTACTAGTAGTTATGTGTTCACTATAGGGGGAGGAGCTGTATCGTGGAGATCCATGAAACAGACGTGCATAGCCCGATCCACCATGTAATCTGAAGTTAATGCTTTAGATAAGGCCGGTGAGGAGGCCGAATGGCTATATAATTTTCTTAAAGATATCCATGTTGGACGAAACCCGTGCCACCTATGATGATTCACTGTGATAGCCAAGCGGCTATTGGTAGGGCCAAGAGTGAGTTGTATAATGGTAAGTTGAGACATATTCGTCGTCGACATAATACCGTAAGACATTTGATCACGAGTGGGGTTATCTCTGTAGACTATGTCAAGTCTATAGATAACCTAGCGGATCCGCTTACTAAAAGTTTAAATCGAGATCAAATGTATAAGCTCGTAGAGGGAATGAGAGTTAAATCCATAAGTTAAAGACGATTATAGTGGATACCCAACCTTGTAGATTGGAGATCCCATGAACTTGGTTCAATGGGAAAACTAAACTATATGAGTCTGTTGATACCACACTCAAATAGTCTATTCCCTAAAAGAGCTCGAGAGTGTTGGTGACCTGTGAAGTGGTGAGGTTAAGTCTTTGACTTTTAATGATTCTTGGATGCCTTGAGAAGGTGGAGTATGACAGGATACTCGAGTAAGAATCACCTATGTAAGTGAGAAGTGAGGGCCGCTTCTACGTAACACTTATGAATCCAAAGAGGTTGTCCATGACCTGTAAAGGACACAAACGTGAGAACAGACGAGGTTGAGACTTTATAGTGTTAGTGCTATTGTCTAAGTATACATTATGGAGGAATAGTTCAAGGCCACGTGTCCACTAGTCCGCCGATATGCTCGATAGCACTGACTAAGGAAGGTTCAAGGTCATAAGCCACCTACCCTAATGCTTTATTGTCTCTTGAGGACAGAGCTGTGTGTCTGCATGCATGTATTTGGCTATTTCCACTCATGTGGGGGATTGTTGGAATATATATATATATATATATATATATATATATATATATTGAATAAGTTAGTTATTATGGAAATAGTATTAGCATTTAATGCTAATTTGACTTGGGAAAAAGTCAGCCCGTTTAATCGTATTTTCGAGCCTCGATATTTATCCGATTTATGAATTGAGATATATAACGTCGATCTACGTTTTGAGTAGATAATTATAGTGTGCTTAATTTCTCGATTCTGATTTTCGGTGAGTGAGAAATAGTGGCTCGAAGTTTGGGGGACAAAACTAATAAGTTACCTAAAGTGGAGAAACTTACCTAATTAGGGTTTTGGAGAGTTATTACATTAATCAATGTCCCACATTGATTAATGTGTAATGTTTTGTGTGGTATTTAAGTCTCTACCATTTAGTAGGAGATAACAAAGTGACATGTGGTGGGCTTGGGCCACACATGCTCATTGTCACGTGCGCGAAATTTAACGTGCGGCACTAGCAACTTTAACGTCGCCTTGAAGCTTGCTAGTCAGCCTACCCTCGAACAAACACACTTAGAGAGAGAAAGTTGAGAGAGAAGCTCTTGGAGAATGCTTGTATATTATCTGAATACTTGGATGATTTACAAATGAATGAAGGTGGGGGTATTTATAGCCCTCATCTTCTACAATGAATGGCTTAGATCAATTCGATCTAACGACTCCTATATACCTTCTAGAAACCTACCAAACATATATACAAATCATATCAATTACATATCAATCATATTAATTACCTAGATCTTTCCATATTGATCTAGAATCTAAAATATTTTAGAATTATTCTAGAATCCTCCAAAGGGAAAAACCTAGAAGCCTAGCCCAACGCTATCTTCTAGTAAAACCCGGCCCACTTGGCTCAACGTTCTGCAACATGCCCGTTAGCCCTACTCGAACATGCGGCTCGTGACATTCTCCCCCACTCAATTTGGCGACGTCCTCATCGCATCCGTTTTGTATGCTTCGAGCTCGTCTCCTTCTAGCATCGGCCCCTGTCTTTGCTAATTTTACCAACTCCGTGTTTGTCTTCACTTGAGCAACCTTGAGTCTCGCGGTTCCTCGGTCATCTTCGATCGTCCTGGCCGCCCTCCTCAAGCCTTGCTTCGTTGTTCTACTCCTCCGGGTGATGGACGTGCCACCTCCCGTCGAGACTTTATTGGCCCTCCCAATCTCGTCCAATAAGTGCATCGCCGAGATACGCTTTGTCGATTGTACCTCTTCCCTTGCTAATGGTACAACACTTGGTTTGCCACCCTCCGTGATGAGCAAAATATCGGCATAAGGAATTGGGAAAGCATTGACTTGATCCACAAACTCCATGCCGAGAACCATTGGATAATCGTCCATGGCCACAATAGAAAAGTCAACACGTCCACTCCACGTGCTGAGATCTACCTTGACGCCGTAAGCCACTCCCACAAGTGGACTAGGTGTCGAATTGATGGCCTTGAGCATTCCCTCCCGCTTGGTATACTTTATACCCAACTTCCTCACCTCCGCGACCTCCAGGAAGTTGTTGGATACTCCGGTGTCCACAAGTGCCCTCAACACTTGTCCACCGATGTTGGCCTTGGTGTAGAGACGCATCTTTCTCTTAGATGCCTCTCCTTTCTCCTTGATTGCGCCAAGAATTTGGAGTGAGCCAGCCTTCACCGCCGTCTCCTCATCGTTCCTGGACTCTTCCATCTTGTCATCCCCTCCCTCGAGTAAGGCGGATAACTTGTGCTTCGTCGGGCAATCTTGCACGACGTGCGGTCCATCGCAAAAGAAACACTTAAGAGCAGGTTTCTCTTTACCTTTGTCTCTATCGGTGTTCCTCCCATTCTCGGTCTTGCGGTGCTTTGGATGACTCTCATTGCCACGGTGGTCTCCTCCACCCTTCACCTTGTCCTCTCGATCCTTTGGTGTCCTCAGGTCCTCCGACCTTTTGAACTCGATCAATGACTCGGCTATGGCGATTGCAGTAGCTAGGTCGGGCGCTCCTCGCCGTTGGATCTCCAACTTGACCCAATTTTGCAACCCATCCTTGAAGGTAAACAAAGCTTCCTTCTCTGAATAATTTGGAATCTCCAGAAGCACTTCACAAAACTCTTTAAGATAGTCGCGAATCGTACCTTTCTGGGATAGATATCGCAACTTGGTTCTCGCCTCTTCCTCGGTATTCTCCGGATAGAATTGCCGTTTGATTTCCCTCTTGAACTCATTCCACGTCTCGATGGTACAAGTCCCTCGCTCGGTATCGTCACACCGTCTCCTCCACCACACCATGGCGGTGTCCTCCAAGAAGAGAGAGGCACTATCGATCCGATGGGTGTCCTCTTCCACGCCCAATGCCTTGAAGTACCTCTCAAGGCACCACAAGAAGTTGTCCAGCTCCTTCGCGTTCCTTGAGCCTTTATACGCACTTGGCCTTGGAACATCGACACATCCAAAGTTGGCAACCACCGTCGGTTGGGCAACGCTCCCGCCTTGAGCAATTGCCCGCTTGCAAAGGATCAACTCGTCCTTCACATTCCTCAACTCCGTTTGAGTTGTCTCCAAGTTGGTCCCCAGTGAAGCGAGCCTAGCCTCGTACATGCCCTCCAATGCCCCGATGCGATCCATCAGCTTGGTCAAGACCTTGTTCAAGGCACCTTGCATCTCTCCACGAAGCTCGTCCCTTCCTTGGTCGAGATCCTCGATGCGCTGGTCCATCTCGTAGAACTTGTCTTGCCCCTCGCCAACCGTTAGCTCGACCGTCACGAGCCTAGATTTGAGATCCGCCATCACGTCCCGAGAACTTTCCATCGTGTCCTTAGCTTGCTTCACGACCTCCACGTTCTCCACATTCACAGCTTCACTCGTACCCGCCATTTCTCTCGTGTGCTCGGACCGTACTCCCCCCGGAGCTCTGATACCAACTATCACGTGCGCGGAATTTTACGTGCGGCACTAGCAACTTTGACGTCGCCTCGAAGCTTGCTAGCCAACCTACCCTCGAACAAACACACTTAGAGAGAGAAAGTTGAGAGAGAAGCTCTTGGAGAATGCTTGTATATTACTTGAATACTTGGATGATTTACAAATTAATGAAGGTGGGGGTATTTATAGCCCTCATCCTCTACAATGAATGGCTTAGATCAATTCGATCTAACGGCTCCTATCTACCTTCTAGAAACCTACCAAACATATATACAAATCATATCAATTACATATCAATCACATTAATTACCTAGATCTTTCCATATTGATCTAGAATCTAAAATATTCTAGAATCATTCTAGAATCCTCCAAAGGGAAAAACCTAGAAGCCTAGCCCAACGCTATCTTCTATTAAAACTCGGCCCACTTAGCCCAACGTTCTGCAACATGCCCGTTAGCCCCACTCGAACATGCGGCTCGTGACATCATGCACGCGAGCCTTTTCGCCGACTACCACACACGCGGCGTAGCGCGCCGTGCCGTACCGCACCCGTGCCCGTGCCCGTGCCCGGCCCCGGCTCCGGCTTCGACTCTGGTTCCAGTTCCGATCCGTGTCCGTATCCCTATCCCTGGAGTTGGACTTGGACTTGGACTTGGATCTTGGCAATTGGTCCTTTAGGTGGTCCGTGGGCTTGTCCGTTGGGCTTGGCTGTTGGACTTGGCATTAGACTTGTACGGACTCGTGTGAACTGGCCCAGTTCAACATTGGTGGCTTGATCCATTTTGTGGTGCAGTGCACCTGCCACACCCAAGCGTAATTTTTGGAAGTCTCTGGAATGAGACTGTTCAAGTGATCTCCACCACTCCACTTACCATACCCACGTCTACCTGCCTTAATGGCACCAACACCCTTTCACCTAGGGGAAGCAGCCTATAAATAGGCAGGTCTTCATTCCATTTCAACACACCTGCAATCACATCTGCATCTTAGCTCACTTAGCTCATCTTAGCTCTAGTTGTCCTGCAACTCCTGTCATCGCCGGAAAAGTCCTGTTCGCCGGAGCTCGAAGATCTTGCGGTGCTGCAATCCTCGAGACATCGTCGTTTCATCTTTGGGGAAGATACGCCAACACCGAGAGCACTACCGCGACATATTTCGTCTTGCGGAGAGAGGACTCCTCGACTCCACGAAGCTTTCGTCTCTAGCTCTATTTTATTTGTGTTTTCCGACTTACTATTGTGGTTTTAATAGCAGCTTGTTAATTTATCTTGTGGTTTTAATAGCAGCTTTAATAGCAGCTTTAATAGCGACATATTTCGTCTTGTGGTTTTAATAGCAGCTTTTGTCTTGTGGTTTTCCGACATATTCATACGTAACCCACATCATTATTAATTTATCATATATAGTGTTACATTGTAAATATGTATTGGTCCTTACTTGTAGGATTACATGAAATCATGCACTTTATGAACTTAGAAAAATTACAAATGTGCATAATGCAAAGTATTATTCATAATGTGGCCATCTCATGCTAAGTTAAACTAAATTTCTAATCCTAAATGTTAACAATGTTCCCTTCGCAAGTTAGAATCTTCGTGGTGGTTTATCATGGTCCTACGTAAGGCAAGTGCAACACTTAAGCATGAAGTTGTGACACATTTTGTGCTAAGATAGATATGAGTCTTATGAAATAAACACCCCGATTCTAAAATGCGCTTCCGAAATTATTTACGTATTTTGTGTTAGTATATCACTTAAGGAAATTTATTTTCGAGGTGTGAATTAACTTTTAATTCTAAATATTGAGATTATATATATGTATATATATATATATATATATATATATATATATATATATATATAGGTGTGGATCTGGTGAGAACCCACATTTAACGTGAGAACTATGAACAATGCATGCACAATCCTTATGTATTTTATGCAAAAAATGCCTTGTGCATAAAACATACAAGAGTTATGTATAATGTAAAATTACAGGTATTTTGCATAAAAAAACA
Source organism: Lavandula angustifolia (assembly GCA_028984105.1). Classification (NCBI taxonomy): domain Eukaryota; kingdom Viridiplantae; phylum Streptophyta; class Magnoliopsida; order Lamiales; family Lamiaceae; genus Lavandula; species Lavandula angustifolia. Next base: position 7,132,754 of record CM054817.1, read on the forward strand.
TAAGGATTATGCGTAAATGTATAATGATTATGCATGGTTCTTAGTTCTCCTATTAAATGTGGGTTCTCGCATGATCCACTCCATATATATAGACATAGGGAGCAGTTTCGGTGAGAAAACCCCTTGTTGTAGGAAATAAGAACAATTATGAAGCCATTGGATCGAGTCAATCTACGGTTGAGATTGAATATTAGGCACTGGAAAATTCGATGCACTTTTTTGTAAAATAAGTGCACTACAGGTATTCTGGGGAAATCACAGCCTTAAAAATTAGGGAAGGAAATCTTGAGGGGTTCTCAATTTCAAATTGTTTCAAAATCCTCCTCATTCTCTCCCATGCGACGAGTGATAAACATAGGTTTTTCCTAGTTAATAGTGTGTTTTGATGTTGATTTTAGATGGAAAATCATGTTTGGAAACAAGTATTTGGATTGAATTTGTTTAATTTTGTAGAATGTGATACTTGTTTGTCTTTTTGTTGAAATTACCGAGAAATGAGTGAAAATCATGGTGTTTGAGTATGATAGAGTCAAACTACAACTCGACACAAGTAAATGGGTGAAAACGACTTGAGATTTGGACTTAAAGCGAGTGAGAACGAGTCAAAAGAAGACCGAGCTGTTAGCTGTGAAGATCCAGGCGCAACCGCTTGAGGGTCATTCCAGCATGAATTGAAGAAAGCATGACGCAACCCAAATGCAGCCGGGTCAAGGGCATTACAATGGACCCTAAAGCCATCTGCGACCCCGATGCGACCGCGTCGGGTTCCTTCTCGCCTGCTGTTTTAAAACTGCAAAATTTACTCAAATGCCCTTAGTTAGGGCTGAGATTGGGAGGCTATAAAACCTTCATTAGCGCCAATGAAAGAGGATGATGCACATATTCTTGAGTTCAAAATTTCATCCGTTGAGAGCTAGAGAAGAGAGGTGTTGGGATGAGATTCAGTATGATAAGATTTGAAGATCCAAAACCCCTAGTTGAATGATGAGCCTTCGATAAATAGCTTAGTTGAGTTTAACATGTTAGGAACTCAGTAGGCTAGAGTTCGGTAGCTGGTGCATTCAGTATAAGATCCGTCACTCAGCCAAAGGAACTCAACATCGAAGAAGTCAGTTGGATAAGCTATAACCAACTGAATCTGCAAAGGAATTCGAGCCACGAATTCTCAGAACCACGAGAATGGAAGTATGAGATAATTCATCTAAAGGTCCGAGAATTCAGAGGAAGTCAACTCACCGTACACTTGGAGTTTGAACAAGCCTAACCTACTCTCATAATCTCGACCAATGAGGAGCCGCCAACACTTTACTTGCTCTGCCATAAAGCTGCTCCTAGACTAAAAAAGACGAAATCTCTACAGGAATATTCAAAATCGATATGGTTGTTTTCCTTGTCTTATTCGACACGTGTCTAGACTCCCTCCAACGGATCTATTCTTGAATCGAAGACTATAAATAGAGAAGAGTCTTCATGCAGAGAGACAATCAACAAGGGAACCAAACTTTAAAGCAAATATACTCTAGCGAACTCAAAGCCAAACACAACTAATAACTTGCTCATTTGAAAGATCACCTTAGTTCTTCTCTCTAGAGATCCTTTAGTTCCCATTCTCTAACCTAAGCGTGCTTATTGTAATATCATTAGCTTAGAAACCTCGAAGGAGTTCAACTTTGTGAACCGCTCTTATAGTAAGAACTCCTTCATAGTTGGAGAAACTCAAAACTTCACGGTTGAGATTGTAAAGTCACTATGACTATAAGTAGATATATGTCCGTTGTAAATACTGTACTTAATACTCAAACCTTTTCAAGTGAGCCTTGTGGTTAGCTGTTACAAGTTGCAAATCAGGAGGATTGACGTGATAATGAGGATTCAATATTTGTCTCACGTTCCCCCTGACAGAGCACTGTATTATTCACCCTACTGTATCAAGTACTGAGTTCGACTTACTGACTTGTCGTATTGAATATTTTTACTGACTCGGTTCAGTAGGATCCAGTAGACCTAGCTCAACTGAGAGTTCTCTGAACCTGTTCTTAGCCAGCGGTTTGGTCAGTATGTCTGCCCTTTGTCTATCAGTATGGATTTTCTCATCCTGATGTCCTTCTTCTCAACATGGTCTCGGATGAAGTGGTGTTGGATGTCCATGTGCTTGCATCTCGTGTGAAGAACTGGGTTCTGAGTGATTGCAATGGCACTGATGGAGTCGCAGTAGATGGGAACTTCATCTTGAATGATACCATAATCACGCATTTGTTGTCAAAGCCAAAGAATCTGGGCACAACAACTTCCGGCAGCCATATACTCAACTTCAGTCGTGGACGTCGCTACTGAATGTTATTTCTTGGAGAACCATGATATTAGCTTACTGCTTAGGAACTGACAAGTTCCTGAAGTTTACTTTCGATCTACCATGCATCCTACATAATCAGCATCAGAATATCCAGTTAAAACAAGATTATCATCAACAGGATAGCATAACCTTGCGTTAGGTGTTCCCTTCAGGTATCAAAGAATCTTCTTCGCCGAGTTTAGATGACTTCGCTTGGGATTCGCCTGAAATCTCGCACATACACGTACAACATAAGTTATGTCAGGTCTGCTTGCTGTTAAATATAATGAAGAACCAATAATAGCTCTATAGTCAGTTGAGTTAATAGAAGCTCCCTCTTTATCTAGATCGATTCAAGTTTGTATTCATGGGGATCTTGACTGGCTTGCTCGATTCACAGCCAAATCTTTTCAGGAGGTCTCGAGTGTACTTGGCTTGGTTGATGAATATTCCCTTATCTGATTGTTTTACTTGAAAACCAAGGAAGTAGTTCATCTTCTCCATCATTGACATCGAATTTCTCCTTCATCATCTTATCAAATTGTTGACATATAGTCACGTTTCTGTAGCCAAAGATGATGTCGTCCACGTAGATCTGCACCAGTAGAATATCATCTTCTGATTTGATGCTGAATATTGTGCGATCTATTGTCCCCTTCTGAAAACATTTCTGAAGTAGAAAGTCTGATAGGGTATCGTACCAAGCCCTGGGTGCTTGTTTTAACCAATACAGAGCCTTTCTCAGTCTATAAACCTGATGTCCCTACTGAAAGCCGGGCGGTTGTTCCACGTAGACTTCTTCCTTCAGTATGGCGTTCAAAAATGTTGACTTTACATCCATTTGATATACTTTAAATCCTTGATGTGTTGCATAGGCCATGACTAGACGAATGGTTTCAAATCTGGCAACTGGAGCGAATGTTTCATCAAAATCTATCCCATCGGCTTGATAATATCCCTTGGCAACAAGTCGAGCTTTGTTTCTTACTATGACGTTGTTTTCATCACGCTTGTTCTTGAAGACCCACTTAGTCCCTATCATGTGGTGGTGTCTAGGTATATCAACAAGCTCCCAGATCTCATTTCTGACGAACTGGTTCAGCTCCTCTTGCATTGCTATGATCCAGTCAGCATTGTTAAATGCGTCCTCTATCGACTAAGGTTCTTCAGTAAACCAGAAACAGGAGTATAAAGCACTTTCCCCTTGACAAAGTCTGCATCTTGTCTTTACATTTGTTGACGGATCTCCAATGATGAGATCAAAAGAGTGAGCATCTAGCCATGATCGTCTGAGCTGGGTCTCTTCTTCTGAAATTACTTTTGTAGAGTCAACAGGAGTGTTAGGCATTTCAGTAGTGCTGTTCTGCGACTAAAGCAATTCAGTAAAAAGGTTAGGGTCTACTACGTTCCCAGGTTCAGGGGCATTTCGCTATGGAATATTATTTGTTCCCCCTGAATTGTTATTCTCAGTAGAGGTCTCAATTACCACAGGGGCTTCCTCATCGACCTATGTTACCTGATGTTGATTCTGTTCAGTAGAATCAACTAGGTTAGCTACATTGCCTGCGGGATGGGTCTGAGTTTCTTCTTCATCTGACTCATCATCCTAACAATGATGGATCTTTTCAGTTTTATCATTCAGCTTGAGATCATGTAGCTTGCAGCTGACATCTTCAGTATTTGTCTCATTCGATTTCCTGTTCTCAGTAACAAACTCATCAAAAACAACATGAGGACTTTCTTCCATGCAAAGGATCCGGTAGTTAAAGACCCTGAAGGCTTTACTGAATCGGGAGTATCCTAAGAACACTCCTTGATCAGATTTGCTATCAAAGACCTTTAACTGATCCTTTCCATTATTATGGATAAAGCAAGGAGAGTGGAAATGAGATATAAAAGGAATTCCCCCTTTCTATAATTCATATGGTGTTTTCATGTGTAGCATTATCAGTAGTGAGCGGTTCTGAGTGTAACAGGCGGTGTCAGTAGCATCTGCCTAGAACTTCGAGGGTAATCCAGAGTCTGCTAGGAGCGTTCTTGTTGTTTCTTATAATGTTCTATTCTTTCGCTCAGGAAAACCGTTCTATTGGGGTGTGCGAGCTGCTGATGTCTCGTGCTGAATCCCCTCTGTATCGCAGTTCTCCTTAATGATTGAGTTGAGAAATTCAGTTCCTCGATCCGAGCATATTCTCTGAATCTCGATGTCCTTTTCCTCACTGAGTTTCTTCAGCAGTATTGGCAACTCAATGTTGACATCAGATTTGTTGGCTATGAAGATGACCCATGTATATCTTGAATAGTCGTCAATAACGACGAGGGCATACTTCTTGCCTCTTATAGTCACTAGAGTGACTGGCCAAAAAAGGTTCATATGCAACAGTTGAAGGATTCCATCAATGGAAGGTGACGGAATTGGCGGATTGTTTTTCTTTCTCTACTTTCCCTTCATACATGCTTCACAATTTATGTCTCTACTGAATATTTCGTTGGACAGTCCTCTGACTTTTGAGTCCCTTGCCAGCTTTTTCATTGCCTTGAAATTCAGGTGATTGAGCCTTTTGTGCCACAGCCATCCTGTCTTATCACTTGACTTCATCTGGGCAAGCAAGCAAGTTTCAGGTTCGGCGGTGTTCTAGTTTGCAACATAGATATTCTTCTTCACCGAACCTGATAACACTATTTTCCCTGTGGATTTATCAAGAACATCACAGAAACCAACGTCAAATGTAACTCTGTTAAGGTTATCACATAATTGACTGACAGAAAGGAGATTATGTTGAAGTCCTTCAACATATGTTACCCTTGGAACTGAAGCACTCCCAATGTTCAGCGTTCCATATCCCCTTGTATAGCCTTTTGAGTTGTCACCGAACTCAATTCTGGGACTTTCTTCTTGTATATAGTTGGTCAGCAGGCTCTTCTGATAAGTCATGTTTCTCGAGTAGCCCGCTGTCCACGATCCAAAGGTCCTTATGCACCTGCAAAACAGAAATAGTTTTAGGTACCCTTTGGTTCAGTTTGGGTCCTTGTACGTTAGTCGGTGGTTTTGCGACCCAAATTTGTCTGGTAACCTTGGGGGTCTCAGACTCTTTCTTCTTTTGAACCTTCTTGTCAGTGCTTTTCTACATTGAACATGGAGGTACTGACTTCTTGGCAGTTTGGGTTCAGGAGCTTTCTTCTTCTGATATTTAGTGCTCCTCATGACCCAGGGCTCATAGTGGCAAGAGCCATATTGTGCAGGATGTTCGTACACTGGTTCACCATACTGCTCTACCCATCTGACCTTTTTGGTTCCCCCTAAGTTGGATCTGGGTGTCTTGGGGCTTGAACCATGGGTCAATTTCTTGTTGCTGGGCTGAGGTGCAATAATTTTCTATTTGTTTTTCACCTGAGGGGTGACAGGTTCATCAGTTTGAACTTTCCCTCTGACAGACCGATCAGCCAGCTTTTCTAAGCCTTTTGAAATTGAGGTTGATGCTTCATGTGAGTAGCCAAGTCCTTCCTTGACGGAAATTAGCCTCTGAGCTCTAAGCATTCCTTCTAACTTCTCTTTTGCTCCCAGGTACTGCTTTGTCATCAAACCTTGCCATACTTCATCACTCTTCCTGAGTGACTTAAAATCTCTTTGAACTTCTGCGAGTTTCTGACTGAGCCTAGCTATCTCAGTATCTTTCTCAGAATTGTCCTTAGTCAAGACTGATATCTAAGTTTCTTGATGTTGAGACTTAGTTATGAGAGATTTAATCTCTTTCTTTTGTCTCACAACAAGACTTCCGGAATAAGTAAAAACCTGACAATCAGAAGAAAGTCTCTGACTTTCAAATTTTACCTGTTCCAACTCCTGAACTGTTCTACTGAACTCCCTGCTCAACTGAATTTGCTCCTCTAGCAAATCTTCCTAAGCTTGAGTCACATCTAGTGGTTCAAATGTAGCTGAGCAAGTATCGTGTGTGTTTTGTGAAGATGAGGTTATATTCATTTTAGATTTTATCTCAGCCTCTTCTCCAGCCATCATGCATTGTTCAGTTAATGTTTCAGGATTTGATTATGCGACTTCAACAGCTACAAATGTAACTTCATCTTCAGAAGAGTACATGAATGTATCTTCCTCTTTTGAGTCGTCGGATAGCTCTCCTGCAATATAGGCCTGTCTCTTCCGGGCAAATTTATCTCTTCTGGCCTGCCGTTCAGCTCGTTGGGTAGTTGAGAGCTCCAGACAATTGTACTGATAGTGTTCGTCTTTCTTGCAGTTATAGTACACAGATACTCTTCCACCTTTTTCAGATGTGCCGTTGGATGGACTGGCAGCAGGTTCCGCGTTCCTGCATTCAGGAGACGGTTTAGATTCTTCCCTTTTATGATTATCTTTCTTACCTGAGGGAGAATATTTATGGTATTTCTTTGGCTTTCTGACTCTTTCCTTCTCCCTTTGATATTTTAGAGCCAGAAGCGCGTGTCGTTCAACAACAGGAGTCTCAGGGGATTTCGCTACTGATGTTGCAACCGACTTGCTTGTTGAACCGAGGCTAGCTCTAGATGTGCTGACTGTTGCTTTAAAAGCATGGTCGATTGGTGTGTCAGCTAGAGCGCTAGCGCATCGTTGTGGTAGACTATGCTCGAACTCCTCCGTCTTTAGTTTTGAAAATATAACATCAGGAGTTAAAGCATTAAGATCAGAGCGACGTAAATAAGTAGCAAAAGGAAGCCACTTCAGTTAAGGCGCTCTCAAGATCTTGGTGTTCATCTCTTCGTTGGTGAACGTCCTCCCTAGCCTATTGATCACATTGATCTGGTTTGTGAATCAGATGCTAAGCTCGTCAATGGATTCACTAGGCTCCATGGCGAAAGTTTTGAACTTTTGAAGCTCTAGCTCAAGCTTGTTTTCTTTGATCTGCGGGGTTCCTTGGCTCAATATAGCCAGGGCGTCCCAAAGTTCTTTCGCCTTTTTATAGTCTTGCAATTTCCAGTTGAGAATCACTGAGCGTCGTCAGGATTATATTCCGCGCTACTTAGTCAAGATTGTGCAGTTTCTTCTCTTCAGGCGTGAAAGTGGCTTTATCTTTGGGAACCTTTGCCCCAGTTTGTGCTACTACACCTTCCACAGCAGCAAATTCTATACTATCGATCATGGGATTGATTGGTCATGTCTTGAGGACATCAGTCATGCTGTCATGCTGTCATGCAGCGGTGTAAGGTGCGCCTCCATTCTCACGCCCCATACTGTATAATTCTCAACAGAGAACATAGGTACCATCCGAATAACTAACATATCAGACAGTATAGGCAAATAGTATAAGGATGAATGAAGAGATGCTTGTGCAGTGAAGATTTTTTTCTATATCTGTTCGATTAGACCAATAGGTTTTCAAAAACGATGATCAAAAGAACACTGCTCTGATACCAATTGTTGGTCCGGAGATGAGTATTAGGTGTGGGGGGGGGGGTGAATACACCAGATTGCAAGTTTTTCCTCAAACGCGATGGTCAGCTAAATACTGAGTTTTGCTACTGAACGGGTTCAGTGCCAGATAAGCCTTCTGATCGCGAGCCAGAGTGATTTAGCAACTGAGTTCTTTCTACTGGCTGAGGCCAGTATTGAGAAGTTCAGTCGTAGAATATTGTGCGGATAAGTGTGGGGCCCGGTTTAACTTCGTCTCTTTGAAGACATTTTATACAAACCAAAACAGTTTTGGTTGGTGCACTTTTCAAGTCAGTTTTATTAAAAGCATGATTTTGTAAACAGTTTGAACACAGATGCAATGAAACAGTACATGACACAAACAATTTTTAACGTGGTTCGGATACGCAAGATCCTACATCCACGGTCCTACTAAACAAGAGGTCTTGTTGATTTATCTAAGCAAGCCTCAACAAGGTTTTCGTGCACTGGACAGAACCCTCTAAGTTATAGTCCTTAGCGACTTTACAGATTCAAACCGAAGTTTGAAAGATTATCTCCATCAATGAAGGAGTTCTTACAGTAAGAACAATTCACTAAAAGTGAACTCCTTCAAAGGTTCTAAGCTTAAGATATTACAATGAAGCTTAGTTTGAGAAGGGGAATTAGAGATTCTCTAGAGAGAAGAACTAAACAAAAATGATCTTCAAAGAGCAAGTTCTTCGCTGTGTTTGGCTTTGAGTTTGCTAGAGATTATTTGCTTGAAAGCTTGTGTTCACTTGTTGTCCTGTGCGATTACTTGGCGACTCTTATCTATTTATAGTTGTGACCCACTCATAGATCCGTTGGAGAGAACGATGCCACGTGTCACAAAACTCCAAGGAAAACGACCATATATTTTCAAAATGTTGTAGCAGAGTGGTTGGCATTTTGTTCATGAGAGCAGCTTTTATGTTAGAGTAGGTAAGCTTTGCTTGCTTCTCATTGGTCAAGGTATTCGGCGGTAGGTGAGACTTGTCAGACATCAGTCTTCTACCTGAGTTGACTCTCTGAACATTGGATACTAAATATTCTCTGCTGACATTTGACTGATAAAGGTTAGGCAGTCGATTTTCCTTGTACGGTCTGCAACTAAGTCGCAACATATCAATAGATCAAAGCTGATTGTATTGAGTCTTCTTTCTGAGTCAGCTGAAGAGGATCTTCTACTTAATGCTGTCAGCTCTGACTCGAAGATAATCAACTGAGCTCTTCACTCAATCATTAGATCAAGGATGATCGTACTAAGTCCTCTTCAAAAGTCCGCTGAAGAGAATCTTCTGTTGAGTGATGTCAGCTACTGACTTTGAAGACTACTGAGCTCTACTGAACCGATGACTTGGGGTTCTGGAACTTTAACTTCTCTACTGAAGTTCAGTCCAACAATATACCTCTTACAGGACTTAGACTAAAAATAAATTTATGACAATTAAAACAAGACTAACCTATTACATCATAACGGTTCAACACACACAGAGGTCAGGACAAGGGTTTGGGGATCTTCAATTCTCCATAACAATACAGTTTAGTATCCCTATAATTTCCCCCAAACTATATTACAATAGCGTCCCTATAGTTCACATAAATTACCGACTCATATCCCTACACATCTACTGAGTCAATTTCTATGTACCCCCTAGCAATTGTCTACTAGACCACTGACACATATCTCTACATATATGTTTTTATAATATATGTATAAGTTTTGGTCATAATGTGCATACATTTTCTCATAAATGTGCATACATTACTTGTTGTATATTTGTTCTAGAAACTCTTTATTGACATTACATTTTGTGTTGTTACCGTTAAAAAGACCATTTCATAAGCAGATCTACACAATTCTATATCCCACTATAGTAACATCATAATATGGATAAAGTGCATAAGAATTTTGTAAAGTTTGCATACAATACATCAACTTTTACAGAAGTTTGTAGGACTTCCTAATAATTCGGCCTAAACATAATTACAGAAAAAATCAAAAAATCATTACATCATCACTACTGGGTTTAAATGAATAGTATGAAATTTTATCCATAACGTTCTGATTCTCTTCCCATTTCAAATGGACTATATTGATCCTCGAAACCTTCACATTTTTCAGTCTTTTTGTCTAGCTCATTAGTTCCCAAGAACAACCCATGAATCCTCACTACACAATGAAAGAGAAATTATTTGTAGCCAAAGCAAAAATAGAATTCCTTGCCAATCTACAATACATACGAAAAGCTTACCAATTTGTTTGTTCAATCCAATTACGTGGATAACGAACATCTTGAATGTTCCCCGTTCACATTTTTTCAGTCTTTTTGTCAAGCTCATTAGTTCTCAAGAATAACCCCATGAATCATCTCTACACAATGAAAGATAAATTATTAGTAACCAAAAGGAAAATAGAATTCCTTACCAATCCAGAATATATATGGAAAGCTTACCAATTTGTTTGTCCAATCCAATTACTTAGCTACCAAACATCTTGAATGTTCGCCATTTAATCTATCAAATGTGCATACAGTTTCCCTACAAATGTACATTAAAATTTTATATTCACTCTATCATAGATCTATGCATATTTATATATTCACACTACACAATTTTATCAACTAATAGCTGGTGATCGTTGTTTTCACCAAATAAATCCTGCAAGAATTGCTAGAACTCAAATCCGGCAAGATTTTGGTTAGCGACCACACAATTTTTGGACTCACTAAACTAAGCACGAAAATAGATAACGAAAATTAAATAATCAAATTTATCAAGCAAGAAAAACGGGTTTAGCAAAATGTTCCACACGCACGAACAATCGATCCTTGACACTAAAGATAAATTAATCCCCTTAAATCAATTAGTTGTAGGACACCGTAATTAAACTGACACGCCCCCTATTCCCCCTTAATTATTCGGTAATCGTCATGGTGAGCATTGAAACGACTACTACCCTAAATTAAATGCAACCTACGTTGGTGAGCAAATAATAGATTTAACACTTAATCAGCTTGAAGAACTAAGAGAACCCAATTTAGGAGCCTACTCGTAAGGTGGACATCTAATAGTCTCCTACCAAATTAATCCTATTGTTCATAGAACAATTATGCTACTTATTTAGCCTAATCTCACGAGAAACGATGGAAGTACTAAATTAGATGTGAATTAAATTACCCTAGGGTGATCAAGCCTAAATTAATTAATCCAATTAATTAACCTAGATTAATCTGGAACCTAAGTGATTAATTATTAAGCCTAAGTCTCACGAATTTAGTTGTGTGTGTTTCACATTTTACCGAACCCTAAAAATAGATTAGCTACACATTACAGTCCAACTGGGCAAGCATAGCGTAAAACTGGGCAGAACAATAAACATGCTGAAAAATCAGAAATAATGCACACGAAAATTATAACAATTAAACCGACCGATTTGAAAACTAGGAACATGAAATTAAACATGAAATTTAACCCTAGTTAACTTCGAAAAATCATAATCCATGAACCCTAAATATCTTAATCAATCTAAAGAAACAATATCAAAAACAATATCCAAATCAAACATCAAAAATTAAATAACTAGAGTTTGTTTTTCTAGAGTTGCACCTAAAGATCAAACGGTAGAAATCGACGGCTGATATTAACTTGGAACTCTCTCGGCTTTGGAACAACGGTGACGGAATTCACGGTGGTCGGCTTCGGACAACGAACGGTGGCTGGCGGAACTAACGGCGGACAGAGGCGGTGATCGGTTTCTCTCGTCGGTCGGTGGCTAAGTATGGTGCTGGAGTCTCCTTCGGCTTTCGGCAGCGATGATGAACGGAAGGAAAAATATGCTATGAATTCGTGTCCTCCTTCTCGCGGCACATGTAGGTATATATATCTAGGGTTTTCCTTCTCAATCCTTGTAGAATTATGAATCTTATCTAACAAGTATGGAAATATTTAGTGAAATTGCTCCAAAATTAGCCCTTTAATTCCTTAATTTTGTGCATGCCGCCACATCATCATATTATCGCCACATAAGCTCGTGAATCTACAAAACTGCACAGAAAAGCAATCCAATCGCCAAAAATGGCGCCAACACAACGGAATTTGAATAGTACGAATTAAGACTCATCAAATCTCCTTACACTTGAACTATACTTGCCCTCAAGTATAAGGAAAGCAAAGGTATACATACTATCCAAATTCAGTCAATCCCCAAGACTCAAAGAAAATAAAAACACAAAACTCAAAAGACACGGACCACAAAACGAAGACATACGACACACAAATATGAGAACAAATTACGAAAAATAAAATCAAGAACAAGAAACATTGTCAATCCTATCCATGATCTCTACACTCAAGAAATCGTCAAACATGTAAAATCATGCAAATACGAATTTCAGCAAACAAGAAATGCTGCAAATTTCGAACAAGGCACACACATATCAATTTGGTCAAAAACCTAAGCAAAAGCGGATCATCCTCATGATTCACTCAACACTCTCTAGTCTAAGTCCGGTCAAGCCACTCAAAGAAAATAGTCCACTCTATCACGATAAAAGATCATCACAACTGCAATATCAAGGAGGTTGATGAGTGGTTTTTATACCATCTCATCGTGTTCTTTTTAAGCTTATTTGCATTGTTTTCTATTTATTTTTAGCTTTTGTTTTGCTTGGAATCGTATACTTTCGATGGTTTTTGGTTTTGTAGGTTTCTCGCGCGTTTTGAGCATATATGGTGGTATTTGGCACCAAAATGGAAGAAGCCATGACCATTGATGCATTTTTGGCAAAGATGGAGTTGTTTGGATGAAGAATGAAGAGGATTTGAAGCCGGATGTTGAAGAAATCGTGTTTCGGAGCTTATGTAAAAAGACAGTTGGACAATCGCATGGCAGACGGATCTAACGATCTTTGAATCCAATCTCCACTGTCCACATCGTATTTCTATGTGTTAGGAACATTGTGGCAAATTTTCGTGGCGATCCAACGGCTAACGAAGGAGATATCGCGTTTTTCCCAAAATGCGACAGTTCAGAAAAAAAGTGTTCGGCCGAAGACGTCGGACCGCGGTCCCCATTTGTGCTGGACCGCGGTCCGGTATGTTCTGACTCAAAAAATTGGAAAATCCGTGGGGGTCTGGTATGTTCTGACTCAAAAAATTGGAAAATCCGCCTTTTGTGCTGGATCGCGGTCCGCGTCGTCTACAGCCCGAAAACAGATTTTTTCGGCCCGAAATCTATATAAACCCTTCCGGACTTCTTTCCTTCGAACCACACACCATAATTTCGACTTTTTCCAGCCCCCAAAGCAGAGCAACACCCAAGGCATCCCTCCGTTGAAGATTCAAGACGAAGATTGAAGACTACAACCCGAGAACCAAGCGCGAGGATCGATCCGCTAGATTCTAGGTTGTATTATTCCTTCTCAGTTTTGTTTAGGGTTTTTGATACTTGAATTCTATGGATTGTTTTTGCATCTTTTGTGATTATTTTCCTACGAATATGAGTGGCTAAATCCCCTTGTGTGGGGGTTTAGCAGGATCTATGTTTTTGATGAATTGATTCAGACCCTAGTATTTCAATGAATGAATTGTTTTGTTTCTTAATTATTGAGCCTGCTTTTGATTTCTCTATGATTCTTTAATGTGACTGGCCATCATCTTAGATAATTATAGAGAATATAGGTAATAGATAATACGGCGCATCATACCCGGTTATTTATTTAGACCTGCAATTAAGTGTCTAGATTGTCACCATTGGTTTGGGATAGTTTAGATGGTTTCTTAAATCCTTGAGCATGATACGATCCTTAGGTTCATGATATGATCACTTGATTGATCTTAGGATTATAAGTTAGAGATCTCCCGCCATCATACGGAATCCCTAGAGCCTTAGTGGATGAACCAACAAAATAAATTCATAAATGCTAGCTACAGAATGGGAATGAATCGATCATCTTTGGCATAGTGATTGTTAAACCTCCGCACTCTTCAACAATCTTGAACCACACCCATTATCACTTTGTTTCGCTTTTATTTGTTTTCTTACTTTCATGTTATTTTAATTTAGTAGTTTTAAGTAAATCAAATCCAGTTTAGGACCAAGTAGATAGTTAAATAATTAGAGTAATTAGAACCCAGCTGAGTCCTTGAGAGATCGACCTCGGGAGTTGCTAGATTAGGTACTATACCGATTCGTGCACTTGCGAGAATTATAATTTGTTCATCAAGTTTTTGGCGCCGTTGCCGGGGACTCAATCGTTTTGATTATTCTTTTTACTAGCTGTCTATTTGTTTAGATTTTATTTTTACATTGGTTACTATTTCTTCTTTTCTCTTCCATGTCGAGTCTTACTCTTTGAGTTTTCTGTAGGTTTATCCACGGTAGAAGGTCGCAAAATCCAGAACTTGCGCCTTTTATCGATAACATACACAGAGTGGGGACTCGCGTTGCGAGGAGAGAGCAGGAAGAAAAAAATTGTAATGGAGCGAATTGAGAACAATCCTGAACTAGAGAGGTTGCAGGGAGACTACACAAGGCCGATACTTGGAGCTAATACCACCTGCATCGTCCTAGAAGAGACCGTAAGGAATTATGATCTGAAGCCTATCTACTATCATATGCTACCATCTTTCTATGGGTTAGCAACTGAAGATCCTCTTGCTCATATGAGGGAGTTCTATGCTACACTGGGGACTCTTCCTCTCAGCGGGCTCACTACTGATCAATTGGGAAGATGATTGTTTCCCTACACTCTGAAGGATAAAGCCAAGAATTGGTTGAACACACTGCCTGCTAATTCTTTGCGGACAATGGAGGACGTGTTCAAAGCATTCACCGAGCGATACTACTCCCGAAGCAAGAGCCACGAGTTGAGGCAGCAGATTGCTACTTTCTCCTAGTTTGACAATAAGACATACCATGAAGCTTGGGATAGATTCAAGGGACTCCTCATCCAATGCCCACATCATAATTACCAGGTCGCGATGCTAAATGAGTTCTTCTACAATGGATTGATCTTGCCGTGTCAGATTATGGTTGACAACATGGCTCCCGGAGGCATTCTTGCACTAACCCCGAGTGCATTGCATGAGCTTTTTGAGACATTAAAGGCTCGTTCCGTATAAAGAAGTCAGAGTGTGAGACAACGTGGATCGCAGGATGTGCGGGCTGCGCACGCAGATGACACTATCAAGGAGCTTCAACTACTTAGACAAGAAATCAAGGCCCTCAAGCAGGCACAAGTGCAAGCCCCAAAGATTGGCGAGGTCTGTACCATTTGTGATGATCCACAACACTCAACTGTCTAATGTCAGTTTAACATCATTCATAGCCAATTTGAAGAGGAACAAGCTAATTGGGGACAAGGTATAGGACATCCGGAATGGGAGGAGCGAAAGCAATATCAGAGGCCGCAACAAAATTTTGTCCATAAGCAGCAAGGGTACAATCCCAACTTTAAGAGTTACCAGAATTATGGAGGAAGGAATGCTAATCAGCAGCAGAACTTTGGAGGCACATCATCTTCTCGCCCTCAGCCAAAGATTGAGGAAGCTGAACATAATTCCATTGCCATCTTGCAAGACACATTAAACTCCTTTAAAAATTCTAAGGGAGCAAATGGAGACACTCACCACTTCTGTCAAGAACATGGAAGCAACTTCCAAAAATTTGGGGACTCAACTTGGCCAGCTAGCACGGGAAGTTGATTTGCTTAAAATGCAACAAGGGGAACTACCTGGACAAACACAGCAAGGAAAGGCTATCCACGTATTGAGAAATGACAAGGAGATTGAGAAGCCATATTATATTCCTGAAGACTCACCCCTTGAGGAAAAAATCAAGAAGGATGGCGTAGTCGAAGAGGATGAAGAAGCCTTGACTGAACAAGCCAAAGGAAAAGAGAAGGATCATGTAGAAAAACCCACTTTACACAAGGCGAGTAACCCATACAAGCCTCCTCCACCATTTCCCGGGCGTCTGAAAGGAAGCAAGTCAGATAAGCAATTCTCTACCCTTTTCAATATGCTTTCTAAAGTGAACATCAATCTGCCACTCTTAGACCTTATTAAGAGTATTCCAAGGCAATCCAAGTTCTTCAAGGAGCTCATCACCAATAAAAAGGATTACGAGCAGAGTACAAATCTTCCTACATTTGAATCAGGGGGTGTTGTTGATATATCGGCTCTACCGCCCAAGTTAGCAGATCCTGGAAGATTCGACATCACTATCTCTATGGGCAAGGATAGAGTTACACGAGCTATGCTAGATCTTGGAGCTGGTATCAACCTCATGCCCTACTCTATCTACAAAACATTGGGAGTTAACAATTTGAAGTCTACACCTATGAGGCTTCAGTTTGCTGATAACTCGGTGAAGACCCCAATGGGGATTGTTGAAGATTTGTTGGTAAAGGTAGACAAGTTTATTGTTCCTATTGACTTTATTGTTCTTGATGCAGATGATACTTCTCGAGGGCTAAGTGACTAGCTTATCCTCCTAGGGAGGCCATTTATGGCAACCACTGGGACTTGTGTTGATGTACCATCACGAACCGTGAGGATGGAAGTTTTGGGGGAGGTTACAGAATTCAAAGCACTAGCTCTAACCACATTGGGAACTAATGCCTCAACTGCTGAAGTTAACTTTGTGCAGCCTGCATATGATGTAGTGAAGGATTCTGACGGTACAAATGGATTAGGAATACACGCATTATTCGATGAGGAGTCAACTGATGTTGGTGTTTCGAACTTGGATGAGTGTGTTGAAGATCAAAAAGACATGCTCCCGAAGAAAACCATCTATGTCAAACGCACTAAAGCTGCTTGTGGGAAGAGCAAGCTGGGTAAAACACTCTATCCTGGTCTTAAAGTTCTTTTATATGACGATGGTTCTAGAGTATTTCCAGGATACCCAAGTTCTACATTCTCCGGACCATTTCATGTGGTGGACGTTTTGTCGCATGGTGTGGTGAAGTTGATGAATCCACGAACCAAAAAACATTTCAAGGTGAAGGATGTCTGTGGAGCATCATTGAAGGAGACGTTCGACAAGGCTGAAGTCGGGCGCCCAAAGTCGCCAAGTTTCTAATCTGATTCAGCAAAGTTGAGCCAACGACTCTAACCAACAGCGCTTCGTGGGAGGCAACCCACGTTTGTGAGTTTTTCTAGTTTTCTTAGTTAGATTTATTGCTTTCCATTAAAAAAAAAACAAAAACAAAACTGAGGAGGGAAATTGACATATATGCTTCATCTATTGATTTTTAATGCATAATAAGCTATATCAGAGCAGTAGGGGAGCTGATACGGTCGGGATTAACTTTGGATCCGAGCCTGTAGATCAAGCTTCGCATATGTAGATCAATCGGACATCACCTGCAGATCAAGCTTCGCATATGTGGATCAACACTATATAACAAAACATTCGGGTAAAACTCACTTGGCCTTAATTATTCTCATTCATAATCAAACACACATTTCGTAGCATACATTAAATAGGTAGGCAAACCATAGATATAACAAGATTTATCTCAATCAAACATATAAACATGCAATGACACAGGAAAAGCGAAAGCTAAAAAGGGCTCGACTAATATTTTTCTGACTAAATCAAAGAATCGGCCAAGACTCAAATTAGCTTGCTAGGGGAAAATGTAAGGTAGGAAAGTATTGTCGCGGCTAAATGGCTCAATCCCTAGTGCCTCCTATCATTCATCACAACTGATTCACCTTTATTGCAACTTTGTGGACAAGCACTCTCAAAGAAATTAGTAGGAAGTGTCCTACTTTAGAGGCTCAAATCTCATATACGGAGTGTGTAAAATTTCAATCCACTTTCACTTATTATTCCTCATCCCAAACTACATACACATGTGCACCAAGTTCTAATCTTCACAACAAATATGATTGCATATCAAGAGATAAAGCACAAGTAAACATGCTTAGCAAAGATCAAGAGTGCATCAACAACTTCAAGTTTTGGCATGCTTCGACGACACAACATAGACAACACAAAGATACCCCTCCTTACACTTGAACCTTGCTTGTCCCAAGCAAGAAAAGAAAAGAATAACGAAGAAGAAACAGGACAAAAAGATACAAAAGTAAAAACACAACCTACCCTACTTACACTTGCTCTTCACCAAAGAGCAAGGAAAAGTGAACACAAAGACACAGAAAACACAAAAGGGAAAAAAACACAGACACAAATAACAAGAAACGAAAATAACAAAGGGGATAGAACGGCATCACCTCCCGCCTCGGGGCGGCAATCGAGAGAGAACCGTATGCTCGAAAATATCAAACCTCTGCCGAAGGGCAGCCACCTCTGCGCGCAGCACCTGGATCGAATCGACAGCAACCTGCAGACCTACAGGGGAGCAACACTCGGAACACGTGGTCCCGGTGGATAAAATCTATTGGGTGATGATTCAATCCTCAGCATGATCATACTTGTGGGAAATGATTCTATCTTCTATACTGAATCACGCTCAGTAGCCTCGTGCTCTGAACTGTTGAGAAGATTTGAAGATCCCAAAACCCTATCTGATTGGTGAACCATTCCATTGTATTCGTATTTATCTCTGAGGTTTCAGACTCAGTAGACACTCTGCTCTGGTCAAGGCGCTCAATAGCTTACCTGCCTCAGCACCAGTGTAGAAGACTTAGTGAATACTGAACTCAGCAGGAGCAGTATACTGAGAGAGTCAGTTGAACTGAACTCAGCAGGAGTAGTTCACTGGACTCAGAGCTGATCTTCAGTAGACCTATCTCAGCAGTCTATCTACTGAATACAAGGTCAGGCTCAGCAACGGCAGATAGTCTTCAGGACTATCAGAATCTTTTGAAAGACAATCAGCATTGTCATGTACGAGGAAGAGAGAAGTCAGCTTCAGTCTATCTCGAAGTTTGTGCTGTCTCAACCACTCCATCCACCTCGACGAATGACAAGCAAACACGTGTCGTCTCACCTGCTAAAGCTGCAGTCAACCTTTTACCTAAAAAGGTGGGAAAGCACTGTACCTACTACACAAAAGAGCCGTTTGCTACCACAAAAGAGGGAAAAAGAAGAAGATCGTCTCCAACGGATCTATTCTTCTCTCCACTCTATAAATAGAGGGATCTTTCAAGATTTAAAAAACGAACGAATGCGCACACCTAGAACACGAGAGAGCATTCAAACGAGCGAAATTAACGACTAAGTCTTCCGCAAGAATCAACCGAGTTATCTCCGGCGAAAGACTACATCCAGCTCAAAAGGAACCAAGCTAAACCGACACAAGCTTCTAGCATCCAAGCGACTAACACAAACCTATAGCTAAACCCTCAGCTGTTCGTCGCTCTAGATAGCTACATTCTCGTTCCTTATCCCTCTAACCCTAAGCTCACTTGTTATATCCATAGCTTAGACGAAGGAGTTCACATTTGAACCCAATCCTTATTGTATAAGGACTCCTTCATTGTTGGAGAAGTTTGTCAAACACTTAAAGTTTGATAGAAGTGTAAACTGGGACTTGCTCAGTATAATCCCCAAGCCACGGCTTTGTCCAGTGTACAAGCTGACTGAGACTAACTCAGTATAATAAACAGCCTCCTGATCTATCGGGACAGTGGACGTAGGATTGTTGATATCCGAACCACTTTAAAAATATCTTTGTCGTTTACTTACTATTTCATTGATTTTACTGTGCATACTGAACATCATATTTAAAATCGATTTAACTGTCTCAGTATTCTGAACTTCTTATCTACTGAACTGAGACTTGCATAAAACGTTTTCCTCATTAAAACTGATTTGGGCCTACACAATTCCGCACACTGAACTCTCACTGACCGATACTGAATTCTAACCTAGTCAGTTAGCATATCTCAGCTGAGTCAGTACTCTTTTAACCTTTAACACGATTCAGAACAGTTGTTTGGTCTGTTGAACTATTTCAGTACGGCACCTTCCTGAATAGGACTGTTCGTGTTCGAAAATTGAGAAATTTGGATTCAGGTGTATTCACCCCCCCCCCTCTACACCTGAACTCACTCACGAGACCAACAATTGGTATCAGAGCTGGTTGTTCTTTGACTCTTGTTATCTTTGAGACTGGTCTATTCGAACGGATCCGAGGGAAAGCGTTTTCCACTGCATATCACTCTACATTCATATCATTATTCTTCATGGCTGATATGTCAGGTATAAGGATGGTACCTATCTTCTCGGTGGAGAACTACGGAGTATGGCGAGTCAGGATGGAAGCTCATCTGACATCCCTCCATGACAGTATGACTGAAGTGCTTGAAGATGGACCTATCGTTCCTATGATTGATAGTGTCGTGACTCAGGACCAAGCTCAAGGAGGAGGAATGGTGACTGGGAAGAAGATCCCCAAAGACAGAAGTCTCTTCACTCCTGAAGAGAAGAAGCTTCACAATCTAGATCGAGTCGCCAGGAATGCTATACTAACCACCCTTAGTGATTCTTATCTTGGCAGGGTTCAGGAATGCAAGACTCGCTAAAGAACTCGGGATGCTCTTGCGCTGCCGAGTCGAGGGACTCGAAGATTAAAGCCAACAAATTAGCGCCTGGAACTCCAAAAGCTGGAAAGCTTGTCTCTCATGCCCGGGGACAAAATCGAAGATCTAAACGTCAGATTTACCAATCTGATGAATTCTATCAATGGGCTGGGAAAGACATTCAGCAACCGAGAGATGAATCTAAAGATCCTGAGGGCACTGCCGGATGGACACTGGACACCTTTTGCCACTTTATTGCGACATTCTGATTTAGATGCTGTGTCTCCTGACCATATCTTTTCAGAATTACAGGCAGAGGAGTATGAGTTCGACAGACCTCAAAGAAAGCTGAGAGCTGAAGCTGATACGAAGATTGACCATGCTTTCAAAGCTACAGTCAGCACAGCATCTCCCGCTACGAGCAAGACGACGAGTAAGACTGAGCCTTCACTCACTGACCTACAAGAAGGAAGTCTAGCTCGGAATACGCGCCGCTCGCAAAGAAAGTATCAGAAGGAGAAAGAAAGGCGTAGAAAACTGACCAAAGCATACCGAGATACAAAAGGTAAGTCAGAATATACACCTAAACGCGCTCCTCATACTCAATCTTCTGAATGCAGAAAGAAAGATGACTCAGCACCCTCAAGGGATAGTGTAACCAAAGAAGAAAAAGTCATCTCTTGCTACAACTTCAAGAAGCCGGGACATTATCAGTATGATTGTCCTGAGCTCAGTAGTGCTGAACGCGCAGCACGCAAGGCAAGGAGAGAGAAATTCGCCCAGAAAAGACAATCCTACATAGCTGGCGAAATCTCAGACGACTCAGAAGAGATCAACTCCTTCATGGATTCATCTGACGATGAAGCAGCTTTCATGACCTTAGAGCATGAAGCAGATGAATCAACTGAAATGTGCATGATGGCAGGCGAAGAGGATGAGGTAAATTCTCATGAACCAGTTAACTCCTCTTCACACACGACACTATTTCAGGTGCAGATGGGAATTTGGACATCTCGACCGCATATGAAGATCTACTAGATGAACAAATTCAGATGAGTCTGCAGCTCAGTAAGACACTTCAGGAGTTGGATACCTTGAAAGTGGAGAATCAGAGACTTTCTCAGGAGAGTCAGGTTGTTACTGAGGCCGAAGGACTTGTGTTGAGACTCAGGGAGGAGTTAAACTCTCTGATGGCCAAGTCTCAGCATCAAGAAGATCGGATTTCAGTCTTGACCAATGACTTGACTCAGAAAGATACTGAACTGAGTCTACTGAAGCAAGAACTGTCAGGACTTCAGACCGAGCACGACGCAATGAAGAAAAGTGATGATGTCTGGAGGAACCTGATGACTGAGAGGTATATGGGCGCAGAAAAGAAATTGGAGGCTATGCTAGCAAGCAATAAGCCAAAGCACTGCAAGGAAGGACTTGGATTCAGTCTAGGAGCTTCCTCATCTGCCCCAGTACACTCAATAGTACGGCTTGCTGATAGATTTGTTCGAGGGGAGACTATCAACGCAGATATACTGAACCCCCTAGCAAAGAACAAACAGAAGATGAAAGCACCTCATCCCACACATCAGCATTCTGACAAGAAGATCAATGCCAAGAAACCCCGGTTCGGTCAAGGGGGGAACCAAAGAATCAAGCTTGGCAGATCAGGATGGACCTCCGAAGCTGACGCATCCTGCTCAGTATGGATCATATTATTATGAACCTATAGTCCGAAGAGGCTCCAAAGGTTAGAAGAAGAAAAAGGCCGCACAGAAGGCAAACGTCGGCGATCCCACCAACTCGAAGATCGGGACTCCTGAACCTCAGAAGCCTCGAAGTCAGCGTGACCGGTCCAAAGGTGGTCGATATGTTGACTCCAATGGAAAGAAAATGTCTGAAACCACCAGGGTTGTTAGACAGATTTGGGTTACTAAAACTAACATCTAAGGACCCAAAATCAAAAATAAAGGGTACCCGAATATAATTGCTGTTTTGCGGGTGCGTAAAGACCCATGGTATGTGGACGACGGATGCTCAAGACACATGACATACCAAAGGAGTCTCATCGAAGAATTATATCACTGAAGAAGGACCCAGAATTGAGTTCGGAGACAATGCAAAAGGCTATACCAGAGGATATGGAACACTCAGCATTGGAACTGCCAACGTTCCAAGAGTATCATATGTTGAAGGACTTCAGCATAATCTTCTCTCTGTTAGTCAATTTTGTGATAACTCAAATAGAGTGATATTTGACGCTGGTTTCTGTGATGTTATTGATAAATCCACAGGGAAAATAGTGTTATTAGGTTCGCGCAGAAAGAACATATATGTGGCTGACTGGAACTCAGCTGAACCTGAAGCTTGCTTATTGGCGAAGAATGACAACCGCACGGGGTGGCTATGGCACAGAAGACTCAGCCATCTCAACTTTAAGACGCTCAACAAGCTTGCAAGAAACACTCTAGCAAGGGGACTGCCGAATGAAGTATTCAGCAAAGACACCCAGTGTGAAGCATGTCTGAAGGGAAAGCAAACAAGGAATCAAAATCCTCCTGTTCCATCGCCTTCCACGGATGGAATCCTTCAACTGCTACATATGGATTTGTTCGGTCCAGTCTCCCCAGTGACGATCGTAGGCGTAAAAATATGCATTAGTGGTCATAGATGACTACTCGCGCTATACATGGGTCATATTCATTGCCAACAAGTCTGACGTCAAAACAGAGTTACCAACGCTTCTGAAAAAGCTCAGTGTCGAGAAGAACACCAAGATCAGAAAAATACGTTCAGATAGAGGAACTGAATTCCTTAATTCCATGGTAAAGGATTTCTGCAAAGCAGAAGGAATAGAGCATGAGACTTCAGCTGCACGCACACCTCAGCAGAATGGCGTTGCTGAACGAAAGAACAGGACTCTAAAAGAGGCAGCTAGGACTCTACTCGCAGACTCAGGACTCCCAACCAAATTCTGGGCAGAAGCTACTGATACTGCATGTTATACTCAGAATAGATCTCTACTAACAAAGCAGCATAAGCGGACACCATATGAACTATGGAACGGCAGGAAGCCTTCTCTATCTTATTTCCATATTTTTAGTTGTTCATGCTTTATCCACAATAATGGGAAAGATCAGCTGAAGACTTTTGATAGCAAATCAGATCAGGGAGTATTCTTAGGATACTCTCGGGTCAGCAAAGCTTTCAGAGTATTCAACTATCGGACTCTTTGCGTGGAGGAAAGCCCTCATGTTGTTTTTAACGAGTTTGCTACTGAAGACAGGAGCAATAACTCAAATTCTGAATCTGAGGACATCAGTAAGCAGCTACAGGATCTAAGCTTAAAAGACAAATATGAAAAGATCCAGCTATGTTGGGATGATGATTCAGACGATGAAATTGAAGACCAATCCCATCGAATCTCAACCACCGAGCAAGTAGGCGAGCGCATTGATTCTCCCGAACAGAATCAATCCCAGGTAACTCAGGTCAATGAAGAAACCATTGAGGTAACTGAGACCAACACTACTGAGAGCAACACCTGAGGGGGAACGTCTAGTAATGTTCCTGAGCTGAATGCCCCTGAACCCGGTGACTCAGTAGACCATACTCTTGTTACTGAATTACTTCAATCTCAGAATAGTACAACTGAAATGCCTAACTCACCTACTATCTGTGTTGAACAAGTTTCAGATGAAGAGTTGAAACATCGTAGATCGTGGCTCGATGCTCACACTACTGATTTAATCATTGGAGATCCTTCAGCAAATGTCAAGACAAGATCCAGATTCTGTCAAGGAGAGAAAGCGTATTATTTTCCTGCTTCTTGTCTACTGAAGAGCCTCAGACCATTGAGGATGCACTGAAAGATGCTGACTGGATCATTGCTATGCAGGAGGAGCTGAATCAGTTCACGAGAAACGAAGTATAGGAGCTTGTAGACAGACCCCGACATCAACATGTTATTGGAACTAAATGGGTCTTCAAAAACAAGCGAGATGAAAACAACGTTATAGTAAGGAACAAAGCAAGACTCGTGGCTAAAGGCTACTGTCAAGCCGAAGGGATAGATTTCAATGTGACGTTCGCTCCGGTTGCAAGATTGGAGGCAATCAGACTATTCCTGGCCTACGCAACACATCAACGATTTAGAGTTTATCAAATGGATGTGAAGTCTGCTTTCCTGAATGGCGTGCTGAAAGAAGAAGTCTATGTGGAACAACCGCCCGGCTTTCAGCAGGGACATCAAGTATATAGACTCAGAAAGGCTCTATACGGGTTAAAACAAGCACCCGTGGGCTTGGTACGATACCCTGTCCCGAGTTTCTTCTTCGTAAAGGTTTTCGAAAGGCACGATGAGACCGCACTCTATTCAAGCATTCGACCGGAAGAAGACTTATTACTTGTGCGGATCTACGTGGATGACATTATATTCGGATCAAAGAATGTCATCATGTGTCAGCAATTTGAAAAGATGATGAAGGATAAGTTCGAGATGTCGATGATGGGAGAAATGAACTACTTCCTTGGTTTTCAAGTCAAGCAATCTAAAAAGGGAACGTTCATCAACCAAGGCAAATACACTCGAGACCTCATCAAAAGATTCGGCTGCACATCCGGCAAATCAATCAAGATCCCGATGAACACGAATATGAAGATAGATCTTGATAAAGAGGGAGTATCAGTAGACCAAACTGAATACCGTGCTATAATTGGTTCTTTATTATATCTAACAGCTACTCGTCCTGACATAACTTATGCTGTAGGTGTCTGTGCTCGATTTCAGGCGAATCCCAAGCGAGTCATATGGACTCAAGCAAAGAAGATTCTCCGCTATCTACGAGGAACACCGACATGGGTTTGTGGTATCCAATGATGATAATATTGAACTAACTGGTTATTCCGATGCCGACTATGCGGGATGTAGAATAGACCGAAAATCAACTTCGGGGAACATGTCGGTTCCTTGGCGGCAAGCCGATCTCATGGTTTTCAAAGAAACAAGCACTCGGTGGCCACGTCGACTACCGGAGCCGAATACATGGCTGCTGGAAGTTGTTGCGCCCGCATCCTTTGGGCGAGACAAGAATGAGAGACTATGACGTCATTCGGAATGAAGTGCCGATTTTCTCGCGATAGTACCGGTGCTATTGCAATCACTCGTAACCCCGTACTTCACACAAGATGCAAGCACGTGGACATCGACATCACTTCATTCGTGACCATGTCGAGAAAAAGGATATCAGGATGGAGAAGATCCATACTGACAAGCAACGGGCTGATATACTGACCAAGCCTCTAGCTGAATCCAGATTCAGAGAACTTTCGGTAGAGCTAGGTCTGTTGGACCCTCTTCGACCCCGGTCCGTAAGAGGTTTCGTGGAGAGAGACATTTCGGTAAGGGGGGAATGTTCACTCTCGCATCGATACATTCAGTACGTAGAGACGAAACCATCTACACGAGGTATCGGACCGACTACTATGTTCAGCGACGGGTTTGCGTATCTCTACTCGGTAGTAATTTAATACAACAAGACTTTGCATTTATGACAAAGATTCAGCATGACATTAATATCTTTTGGTTTGTCTTTATTATTAACGGCTCACATTTAATGCACGACATTCCATACATAAGCTTGCTGAACTCTGCACGCATTTAATGATTATCTTTTCAAAGTTACTACTTAGGCTATTTTACAACTGGCTTTGACTTAGGTGGCTTTTGTGATCATTGCCTATTTTTAACTTCTAATCTTAACCGTCCATATCATAAAGCAAGTTTAAGTTCAGCCTTCGATCGAAAACCGTTCATCTTCATAATTGATATATATATTCGATCATATCCTTGAAACCACCATTTGCATACTTCATAACTTTCAAATTCCGAAAAATCCGAGATCTGCATTCGCAATCCCTACTTGCAACTTCACTCTCATCTTATCTCGAATTTTATCCATTGGTATGCTTATATCTGTTAATGTATTTATTATATTTGTCAGTATCGCATTGTACATCACTGTTCTATCCAAGAAACGGTATTGATTCACTTCTTGTAACAGGTACTATGGCTGGTATATCTGTCAGTTCTCCCGACAAGATAGAGGAAATCATCAGCAAGGGCCGTATCTGGTGCGAACCAGTTATGGAGTTCGACGCGTGCGAGCTCGAGTACATGGGCGAGATCTTCACATATCTGAGGAAATCCGGCCTTGAGGAGTTTCTATCGAGGAAGCCGACCTTCTTCCTTCCTCGACAAGTGGCGGAACTTTATCTGAACTCCGACTCAGTTGGAGGAGACATTCTGGCGAGGTTCGCTGTCAACGCCATTGACGACGCATCGAGGATACTGAAGCAGATGTCCATTAAACAAGCGCTGAAGAAAAGCTTCAACCTCCCGTCTGAAGGTGTCAGCACCTTGGGGTACAATGACGACGCTGTCGACACATACCTATCCATTTTCTGTGGCAAGCCCAGCATTTCCGAAGAATGCCATGCTACCGCAGTTCAGAGCACTGGCGTACATCGTCACTCAGCTGTTGACGAGCCAGGCTGGCTCTTTCGATCAGGTCTCCCGACCGAAGATCCACATGATGATGGCGATCTATGACTGCGTGAAAGTCAATTGGACTGACTTCTTTGTTCGCGAATTTATGGCTCAGGCAGCCAAGTTCGACAAAGCTACGCGAACACTGACCGCAAAGGGAAAGCTTCTCTGACCGAAATTGTCGGTCATGATCGAGGATTTCTGCGAGTCTGAGCAGATCACTTATGACGGCAAAGAATACTTTAATGTGAAGAAAATCCGTTTTCACAACAAGTCCGCGGCCCTGCAACAGATTGGTTCAGGACCGGCCGCGAAGCTTCAGCCATCTAAGCCTCAGCGGGCGACTCCTAAGAAAAGGACACCTCCGGCTAAATCACCTAAGGCACCAGCCAAGAGGCCGAGGAAGGCCATACCGGATACACCTGGCCGAACCGGAGACAACTTCGAAGTGGCTACCGAACCGACTCCTATTCAGCCACTACGGTTGGTAGATGAGTCTTCCTCATCCGAGAAGACCAAGTCGGTGGAGAAAGCCGTCTCCACTGAGGAACAAGTGCAAGAGGAACAGGGAGAGGCTATTGAAGCCCAAAGCGAAGAAGTCCAACGTCCGGATAGCCCTCTCTCTCGTGCCTCCGCTCGGCAGCCGACCACCGCCGACCACGAGACCGACTTCGTTGATGTCGAGTCGATTCTGCGTCTGCGAAGAGAGACTCTCGGGATGGAAGCAACAGTTATCGTCTCTAGAGCTTCCCGAGAGATCATCCAGTTCATTCCAGAGCTTGCTGACTATTCAGATTTGCTCGTCCTAGCCAAGTCAACAAGGCTCCATATGATCCTACGCTTTCAGGAGTGGCCTCAGCTTCAACGCCTTGTTCTACACTACTCCTGTCAGCAGCTACACTTGGAAGAACTGAGATTACGTGAGGAGATAGGCTATTCAGAGCCTGAGAATCTCAACACGATGGAGAATCTAAGGGCAGCCATGCTTGCAATTATTGTTGATCGACGCCAAGCAGCTGGCTCGCCGCCCTCAGATGGGTCTGACCACGACGGTCAGGACCCACCCAAGGATTCAGGCCCTGGACAACCTGATAAAGGATCACTCCAGGACAAGGATACACATGCTGAAATTCCTGATATTCCTCTCGGTATCCTTGGTCCCGAGAAGTCCAAGGCCGGGTGCTTCGTCCCCGCAGAGCCCGCTCAGCTCTTGCTGCAGTTGACTTTCGAAGCAGCGCCCAGCCCGACCGCAAAGCGATCTCGATCAGTGGCAAAAGCCTTAACAGCTCAAGGGATCAAAAATCAAGATCTTGCGAAGGCGATCCATAGGACATGGAAGCAGACTGCTCAAGCCACGACTAAAGAACTTCAGGGGCTGAAGTCTTCTGTCTCTTCATCAGCCGCCCCTGATGTTTCCGCGCTTATTTCAGAAGCGTTGGCTCAGCAACAAGTCCAATTCGAAGCTCAGCTCAAGATCTTTAAGGAGAGACAAGCCAAGCTACTTGATGAATTTTTGGCTTCTAAACTGGCTCATACTGACGCTATCACTGAACAATCCGAGGCCACTGAACAAAGACTTGAGAATATCCAACTGGCCTTGGAAGACAAGTTCATCGCGAAGCCGAATGAGGTAAAGGCCGCAATGAACTCTCTTACAAGCAATTTGATGAAGTTCTAACTTTTGAGAGGAACGAGCCGCATGAGGCTCGACAGCACATCCACAATCAAATTCGATCCCATTGTCAACCTCCTTCAACGGCCTTTCGTAACACAATACTTATCCTTACCCCGACTGCAATTGATGATGCCAAAAAGGGGGAAAGTAGAAGAGGGAAGAGTATTGAGCCGACCAAAGGCAAGAAACAGAGCACTGAGAAGCTGACCCCCACCAAAAGTCCAAAGTCTAAGGGGGAAGCTACACTGAAGTCATCCCAGACTCAGTCTCGGAAGGGTGAGGCCCAGGGTGTTTCGGCTGCGAGCACAGCTGAAACCGGCCCAAGTGGCTCAGGACCCCAGCAGACTACTCAGGCAACCCAGACTCCCAAAGACATTATTAAGGAGGTTGCTGAGTACGCTGAACAGGCGGTGGAGGACTCAGAAGAAGAAGAGGCTCCTCTTCCACCACCAGTTCAAGAAGGCAAGGGCAAACAGAAGCTTAAAATTCCAACCCCTCCAGCAAAGAGATTAAGATACATATCTGCTGAGGAGGAAGCCCAAATAGCTGCGGATGAGAGACTGGCCAGAGAAATTGCAGAGGCCGAAGCAGCTAACAAGCCAAAGTCTAAGCCTGCCAAAGGAAAGACTAAAGCCCCATCCAGAGGAGGAAAGAGAATTGCTAGGCGCGCTTCCGAGAAAGCTCATCATAACAGATGAAGAGGACAGAGAAAAAGAAAAGGAGCAAGACGCAAGAAGAGTACTGAAAGGCAGGGTACATCCAAATCTAGATCTAGTACCCTTGCTGAATCAGAAGAAGCCCCTCAGCAAGCCACTGATACACAAGGAGAAGAAATCGAAGCCATATTTGATCCGATGAACGGATATCTATACGAGGCGAGGAGGCGAGACGGATTCAGCCGCCGCGAGACAGAATTTGGAAGGCGGACCTTGAAGCTATGATGAAAAGGATCGAAGAGGAGGCAAGGCCGAGAGTGCCTTCTAAAGCCGATATTCCATACGATACAGGAAATTCGGGAAGCCAATGACTCGAAATTTCAAAGATGGCCAAGAACAGATGAATGGATACCAGCTCACCAATCAAAGATGGGAAAATGCAAAAATTGAGTTCATCAAGAGGAACTATTTCGGAGGTTCCGGTCCAACAGGACAAGGATTGAAGCTTACATGGAATGGATGTTCGCTATCGAACCCGAACTCTACCCATACCTCAACAAAGCCATATCCGAAGGTATAGAAGTCGGTGTTCCGGACCCGAATCATACCTCCACCGAGAAGACAGGGATGACTCGAGTACACTATGGTACGATTGAAGCGGAAGTGAAGCATGCAAAGGCGAAGAAAGAACTTGTCGGAAGATGAGACTGCGATTTTGCGAATTTCGAAGCTAAGGAAGATCACATACGGGATGTATGGAGTGCCGCTCCCCGAAGATTAGACTCAAGAGTTCATGGACGTAATCAAGAAGTTCAGGTGGCCCCCCTCCTTAGATCTTTAGCTCATTTTCTTAGCATAGCAAGATTGTATCTCATCTTGAATTTCTCTTATATTTATACACCGCTTTTGGCTCGACAACTACTTGTTGTCTAAATAGCCGTGTTTGCTTTATGCTTTAACACTCAGAATCACTGAAGTGATTACTGACACACACTCACTTTGTTTATCTACTTGTCAGTTTTTGCTCGGTTAGATTTCTGATAGACTAGACTTTCATAGAGTTACTATTTCTCTTAGGGGGAAGTTGTTGCATGGGAATTTATTGTAAAGGGGGGGAAAGTGTTCCCCCTCTCGTCTCCCTCGAGAGTCTAGCACTTACAAGACAACTCCACTAATCCTACTTGTAATATTTGTAAGGAGCTCTGTTTCTGAGTAAGTTAGTGTTTAGCATAGTTGATAGGACATAGATGATAGGTTTTGGCATCATCAAATAGGGGGAAATTGTTGGGTGATGATTCAATCCTCAGCATGATCATACTTGTGGGAAATGATTCTATCTTCTATATCGAATCACGCCGGTAGCCTCGTGCTCGAACCGTTGAGAAGATTTGAAGATCCCAAAACCCTATCTGATTGGTGAACCATTCCTTTGTATTCGTATTTGTCTCTGAGGTTTCAGACTCAGTAGACACTCTGCTCTGGTCAAGGCGCTTAGTAGCTTACCTGCCTCAGCACCAGTGTAGAAGACTTAGTGAATACTGAACTCAGCAGGAGCAGTATACTGAGAGAGTCAGTTGAACTGAACTCAGCAGGAGTAGTTCACTGGACTCAGAGCTAATCTTCAGTAGACCTATCTCAGCAGTCTATCTACATAATACAAGGCCAGGCTCAGCAACGGCAGATAGTCTTCAGGACTGTCAGAATCTTTTGAAAGATAATCAGCATTGTCATGTACGAGGAAGAGAGAAGTCAGCTTCAGTCTGTCTTGAAGTTTGTACTGTCTCAACCACTCCATCCACCCCGACGAATGACAAGCAAACACGTGTCGTCTCACCTGCTAAAGCTGCAGTCAACCTTTTACCTAAAAAGGTGGGAAAGCACTGTACCTACTACACAAAAGAGCCGTTTGCTACCACAAAAGAGGGAAAAAGAAGAAGATCGTCTCCAACGGATCTATTCTTCTCTCCACTCTATAAATAGAGGGATCTTTCAAGATTTAAAAAACGAACGAATGAGCGCACCTAGAACACGAGAGAGCATTCAAACGAGCGAAATTAACGACTAAGTCTTCCGCAAGAATCAACCGAGTTATCTCCGGCGAAAGACTACATCCAGCTCAAAAGGAACCAAGCTAAACCGACACAAGCTTCTAGTATCCAAGCGACTAACACGAACCTATAGCTAAACCCTCAGCTGTTCGTCGCTCTAGATAGCTACATTCTCGTTCCGTATCCCTCTAACCCTAAGCTCACTTGTTATATCCATAGCTTAGACGAAGGAGTTCACATTTGAACCCAATCCTTATTGTATAAGGACTCCTTCATTGTTGGAGAAGTTTGTCAAACACTTAAAGTTTGATAGAAGTGTAAACTGGGACTTGCTCAGTATAATCCCCAAGCCACGGCTTTGTCCAGTGTACAAGCTGACTGAGACTAACTCAGTATAATAAACAGCCTCCTGATCTATCGGGACAGTGGACGTAGGATTGTTGATATCCGAACCACTTTAAAAATATATGTGTCGTTTACTTACTGTTTCATTGATTTTACTGTGCATACTGAACATCATATTTAAAATCGATTTAACTCGTCTCGCATTCTCGAACTTCTTATCTACTGAACTGAGACTTGCATAAAATGTTTTCCTCATTAAAACTGATTTGGGCCTACACAATTCCGCACACTGAACTCTCACTGACCGATACTGAATTCTGACCTAGTCAGTTAGCAGATCTCAGCTGAGTCAGTACTCTTTTAGCCTTTAACACGATTCAGAATAGTTGTCTGGTCTGCTGAACTATTTCAGTACGGCACCTTCCTGAATAGGACTGTTCGTGTTCGAAAATTGAGAAATTTGGATTCAGGTGTATTCACCCCCCCCTCTACACCTGAACTCACTCACGGGACCAACAAAATCTGACAATATTGTTAGGCTCCCTATAGCAAATCCTAGTATGTCCCATCAACTCAAGGTCAAAGCAGGGGGGATCAGGCAACCGGGTAAGCAAAGAATAATCAAATATCACAAAGTTCCGTGCAAGGAATGTAGCAAACAGATGACAAAGAGTAAGATGCCTAGCTACATGACTAGAGATGTCATAAATGCTATGCACCACAGAAAATACAGATCATTATCAGTCACCGTATGAAAACCAGTCCAACGCTCAGTCAAATTATGGCAAATAAATTGATGGCACAAACGCAAAGCAAGATCAGTCACAAAAGAAATATCAGAAAGTGAAGTCCGGAAAGGCTGAGTATCAGCCAGAGCAAGCATACGCCAAGCATAAAAAGAACCAACATAATCACGCTGCGCAGATGGCAACCCACGAGGAGTTGCCGCATACGTACCATCCTCCACAGTTAAAATACCCAAACGTGAACACCACTCAACCAATGACAACTCATAAAATACCCCAGCCACACGAAAGCAAATGCTCGGATCATATATACCATGCACATGCTCAAACGAAAAAGTAGTAAAGAACTCGGAAACTAAAGTATGATAGCAAGGATAATGATGCGACTCTAGTAGCCATAACCAACCAATATGATGAAAGTAGGTATAGAATGTACCCAATACGCCGGTGGAGCGGAGGAAGCGGTTATCCATAACTCGGCCATTCCGAAAGCTCTTTCCACGGTGTGAGTGCATGCAGCGACGGAAGAGATCGTCCTCTAAGGTAGTGATGGCCTACACGTCGGCTTCGGTCGGGAATTGGAGAACGATCAAGTTCCCATAGGCGGCGGATTGAAGTTGCGATGAGGACTCATTCGAGTCCGCGAGAGAGAGATGCTCGAAGGTGAGCTCGTCGTCCTCCTCATTCAATGGCTCGTAGTCCGTCTCATCCGTCGAAAGCACCGAGCTGCTCCCTACCTCTTGAATCCAATTAATCTCGTTATCCTCAAAAGAGTGAGTAGGAAATTCATACGGCACTTGGAGGAAGGAGTAGTGATCATAAAAACTGGGTGGAGGTGCGGTGGCTTCAGGCTCGGGCGAAGATGGCGGAGGGTAGTCTTCGGCAGTCGGCTGCGGCGCACCGGCTTCGAGCTCGTCATCATCGTCATCAAGGTTGAATGGTCCAGTGGTGGTAGGCACCAGAGCGCGCCGGATTCAGCCCGTCCGGTGCGGTGGATGACGATGCGAGGAAGAACCATTCAGCGGCGGAATAAACTTATCCTCGGATAAATCGGGTATGGCAACAGTGAATGGGTTCCATCCGGTTGCCGTAGGTGACGGCGGAACCGCGTTGGATGGAACAGTCGACGCGGCGGCGGCGTCTGGCAAAGACGGCGGTGTTGATGGTGCGGCAACAGGTGGCGAATTTAATCGAGAAGTTGGGGGATCTTTTCTTCGGGGCCATACCCATCGGCTTGGGCAAGCGGATTTGGCGGGATTGAACTTTGATTGCACAAAAATGGGAGTTGGATTGAAGTGTGGAAAATGGAGTTTGAAAGTAGTGGGAAAGTGGGGAGAAGGAAATGATAAACTGTTCTAACCACTAAATCCCGTCTAAATTCAAATAAACATTTTTGTTAACAAACGAAAAATCGCCCCCCCAAATAAAAGATGTACAAATATTCCAACTCCACATTCAATCTTTTAATCCGGTCGGCGAGTAAGCACCTCACACTTCCTTTGCCCGTTTCCTCTGTCCATTAAAATATTTGCTCTTCTTCACCAAGATCAACATAAAAACTCGGGCTGCCTCCCGGTAGCGCCTTTCTTTATTGTCTTTGGCTAGACTTCCCTTTTAAGATCAATAGTAGGTAGGATTGGACAAGCGATGCTCATCCACAGTGTCCAACATCTCAGCAGCATGGTAAATCTTCAAACGATAGCCATTGACGGTGAACTCGTCGTTAGAATCGAGTTTTGAAATCGTCACTGCTCCGCTTGGCTAGACGGACCGAATCCGAAAAGGACCTATCCAACGGGAACGCAGCTTGCCCGGCATGAGACAGAGTCGTGACTGATATAATAGCACCAATTGACTTTCTTCAAAGTTCTTAGCACGGATGTGCTTATCTTTCCACAATTTTGTTCGGTCTTTGTACCTCATGGCTGTATCATAGGCTTCAAGACGGATCTCTTCGAGCTCTTGCAATTGATACTTCCTCTCCTTTGCACACTCGTCCAGATCCATGTTAACCTTCTTAACAGCCTACCACGCCTTGTGCTCCAGTTCTACAGGTAAATGGTAAAGCTTCCAAAAATAAGCCGATACGGAGACATACCTAAGGGAGTTTTGTAAGCAGTGCGGTAAGCCCACAAAGCATCGTCAAGTCTCAAACTCCAATCCTTCCTAAAAGGATTCACGGTCTTCTCAAGTATGGCTTTCACTTCTCTATTTGAAACCTCAGCTTGCCCATTCGTTTGTGGATGGTAGGGCGTGGAAATACGATGTTTGACGCCATATTTCTTCATGAGTGACTCTATATTTTGGTTGCAGAAGTGGCTCCCTTGATCACTTATGATGGTCGTCGGCACTCCAAATCTGCTAAAAAGGTTAGATCTAAGAAAACCTGTAACCACTTTAGAGCCATTAGTTCTCACGGCCTTAGCCTCGACCCATTTAGACACGTAGTCTACGGCAAGCAAAATGTACAAGTTCCCACATGAACTCGGGAACGGTCCCATGAATTCCATTCCCCAAACATCAAAGATCTCACAGAAACGCAACGACTTTTGGGGCATTTCGTCCTTCTGGGAAATGTTGCCGGTCATTTGGCAATGTGTACATGTTTTGCAAAAATTGTAGGAGTCGAGGTTTAAGGCCGGCCAGAAAAAACCTGCATCCAAAACCTTTCTGGCAGTACGTTTTGGACCAAAATGTCCACCATAGGGGGACGAATGACAATAATATAGAATCTCACCTTGTTTTGCTTCAGGAATGCATCTGCGAATTACTTGATCAACCCTCATCTTCCACAAAATTGGAACATCCCAAAAGTAGTGTTTGCCTTCACTCTTTAATCTCATCTTTTTGGCATGGGTAAACTCTGAGGGAAGCTTCTTGCAAGTCAAGTAATTAACTATGTTAGCAAACCAAGGGAGTTTGGGAAGGTTACCTATGGCATTAAGCCATTTTGGAACAACATCTGTCGAACTGGCCAGTTGAAGCAGTGGCTGTGTGCAGACTGAAAAACACTGCGCAGGGGCCAGTTTAGCCAAACTGGAGACAGATTCGGGAACAACATATAGGTGTTCTTCAGGAAAGACCTCCTTAATTGATTCACCGTCTTCCTTTTGAATCAAACGACTTAGATGATCAGCTACATGATTTTCTGCTCCTTTCTTGTCTCAGACCTCCCAATCAAACTCTTGAAGCAAGAGTATCCATCGAATCAATCGAGGCTTGGACTCCTTCTTGGATAGAAGGTGCTTAACCGCTGCATGATCTGTATACACTACAATCTTCGAACCAGGATAGTAAGACCGATATTTATCGAATGCGAAAGACAATCGTCAATAGCTCCTTCTCCATGGTAGAGTAGTTGCATTGAGCCAGGTTAAATGTCTTCGAAGCATAGTAAAGACATGACTGTCTTTGTCGGTTTTCTGCCCCAAAACTGCTCCGACTGCCATGTCGGACGCATCACACATTATCTCTAACGGCTTATTCCAATCAGGGGGCTGCATAATCGGGGCTGTGGCGAGCTTCTTCTTAAGGAGGTCGAAGGCCTCCTTACACTGATCATCAAACACGAACTCCACATCTTGTTGTAGAAGTCTTGTAAGTGGTTGAGCTACCTTGGCGAAGTCTTTAATGAAGCGCCGATAAAATCCGGCATGCCCTAGAAAACCTCGGATCTCCTTCACGGATGTAGGTGGCGGTAGCTTTGCAATCAAGTCAACCTTGACTTTGTCTACTTCAATTCCTCGACTAGAAACCACATGACCTAGTACGATGCCCACGATTACCTTAAAATGGCACTTCTCGTAGTTAAGCACCAAATTCTTCTCCACACATCGGGCAAGGACTTTGTCTAGATTCTTTAAACATCTCTCATATGAATTCCCGTAGACCGTGAAGTCGTCCATGAAGACCTTAATGCACTCCTCGATTTAAGTCTGAAAAGATGCTCATCATGCACCTTGGAAAAGTGCCCGGTGCATTACACAGTCCGAATGGCATACGGCGATATGCAAAGGTGCCGAAGGGACAAGTAAACGTGGTTTTGTCTTGATCCTCCTCCTTCACATAAATCTGGAAGTAACCGCTATAGCCATCCAAAAAGCTGAAGTAGGCTTGCCCCACAAGTCTCTCTAACATCTGATCAATAAAGGGTAACGGAAAATGGTCCTTCTGTGTAGCTTCATTCAACTTCCTGTAGTCTACTCACATACGCCAACTTGTCACCAATCGCATTGGTACCAATTCATTCTTCTCGTTCTCCACAACTTGGAAACCGGACTTCTTCGGTACCACATGAACTGGACTCACCCATTTGCTATCAGAAATGGGGTAAATGATACCATAGAAAGAAGCTTCAGTACCTCCTTCAGCACTACCTCTCGCATGTTAGGGTTGAGTTTCCGTTGGTGATCACGGAATGGCTTACTGTCAGGCTCCATGTGAATAGAGTGAGTGCGGATGTCAGGACTAATGCCGATGATGTTGGCTAAAGTCCATCTAATCGCCTTCTTGTGCCTCTTCAAAACTTCCAATAAGGCCTCCTCTTGGGATTGATTTAACTCCTTGCTAATGATGACTGGCAGCGTCTCATCATCTCCAAGATAGGCGTATTTCAAATGTGTTGGAAGTTGCTTTAGTTCAAGAGCTGGTGACTTCACCAATGAGGGCAGAATTCTGTCAGATTCGGCCTGCCTGGGCAGTTGGGCGATGCTGCTGATAGTAGCAAATTCTGGCGATGCATAGAGTGCCATGATGATATCTCTGATCTCTTCATCTCTCATGTCTTTAGCGTCGAGATCAATGAGCCCCTTGGTGAGAGTGAGTACCATCTTATCCTGTAACAAATGTGTCTCAAGATATTCTTGGACAAAACTCTCAATCTCGTCAGTAGATAAAGCCATTTCATTCTCATGATCATAAGGTTTCTTAAGTGCACTTGCAATATGATGAATATAAATCTCATTATGATATCACACACTAATAGAACCTTAATCCACATCAATCACAACTTTCACAGTTTTCAAAAATGGTCTACCCAACAAAACACCTATAGTACCCTCAAGTTGCCTATCATTTGTATCTGTAACATAGAAATCAGTAGGATTGACAAAATTGTTAATTCTGACAAGGATATTTTCTAGTAAACCAATAGGTTCAATGCATGATCTATCAGCAAGTTGTATAATCATCCTAGTAGATACCAACTCAACTCCAGTTAATTGATTATACACAGATAGTGGCATAACATTGATTGATGCACCTAAATCACACATAGTCTGCTTAACCATCACATTTCCTATAAGATAAGGTAAAGTAAACATACCTGGGTCTACACACTTGGCCGGGAGCATTTTCTGGATGATTGCCGATACCAACGTATCCATTAATACCTTCCCGGATTGCTGTATCTTTCCCGCTATGAAGTCCTTGACAAATTTCCAAATTGGGGAATCTTCACGGCTTCCAAGAAAGGTATGTTGATTTCCAGCTTTCCGAATAGCTTTACATAGTCCATGTAGTCCTTGTTCGGTGTCCGTTTCCTTTCCAATGCCTTAGGAAATGGTTGTGGCACGACTATTTCAGGGTCTGCCTGGGCAGTCTGTCCATTTCTGGCAGTCAGCTCTTCATCTTCGATATTCTGCATTTTTGTAGGTTCTGCTAGACTGCTCGGCTTGGCCAGCTCGGCGGTCTGTTTTTTTTAGAGGATTAATCTTTTGGGGATTCGCCTTCGGTGCTGGTTTGGGCAACTCCTTTCCACTCCTCAACATGATATGACTGCAGTTGTGGGAATTTGGATTAGGCTCAGTCTGAGAAGGTAATTACCCTTGACTTCCTCTTATTTCTTGAATGGAGGAATTTAACTTAGAAATTTGTTTAGACAAAATTTCGAAGGTGCCCTGATTATCCCACTTGCTCTGATTAATCTCCTCTTGCATCTGTTGTTGATAGGCAATAGCATTCTTTTGAGAAGAAATCATTTCTGCCATCATCTTCTCTAGCGAACTGTTCTGGTCTGGCTGGCCAGTCGGATGACCTTGCTGCTGAAATTGCTGCTGAAATTGCCTTTGATGTGGAGGCTTATAGGGTTGTTGATACCCTTGCTGCGGTGATGGCTGAAACTGTTGGTGTTGATACATCGGTTGTTGGTATGATTGTTGAGGAGGGTTTCTTGTTGGCTGCGGTACTTGATCTTCTTGTCTCCATCTGAGATTCGGATGAACCTTATTTTGTCCATTCTAATTACCAGCTGCATTAGCCTCCTCTCCATGATATTGCAAAGATGTGTTCCCTCTCTGACCACATGCACCACAAGTGTGATCAGTCATCATGCGCGCAGATGAAGAAGAAGGAGGAGGATTCCTCTCCTTAAACAAACGATCCAATTTGTCCTCGAGTTGGCTGGATTTTTCCTCCATTTTTTAGCCCAACCTTCATATCTACATCGTCTGGAAAGTCTCCACTCGAAAGATTCACAGATTTCGTTTGCATCCTTGGCCCTTTGTATTGTGATGTAGACTGGGCAAGGCCTTCAATTATTGCCCTCACATCAGTATAGTAGCTATTAGCAAATCTACCCT
This sequence comes from Lavandula angustifolia, assembly GCA_028984105.1. Taxonomy (NCBI): domain Eukaryota; kingdom Viridiplantae; phylum Streptophyta; class Magnoliopsida; order Lamiales; family Lamiaceae; genus Lavandula; species Lavandula angustifolia. The sequence goes on from CM054817.1 coordinate 7,171,592, forward strand.
TCAAACCGACATTCACCATGGTTTTGGACTCATATGTCATTCCTTAGTAGAAGCATTGCAGCAAATCCACATCAGAAAAACCATGGCTTAGGCAGCTATCAACTAGCTTCCCAAAACGCTCCCAGTATGCTCCAAAGGACTCGTCAAGCTCTTGAGCGATTCCCGAAATCTCCTTTTTAAGTACTTTTGTCTTCAATTGAGGGAAATACTTGTCCAGAAATGTCTGACGCATCTGAGCCCAAGTAGTAATCGATCTAGGTCTAAGTCCAGAAAACCATGCTCGAGCTCCGTCTTGAAGAGTAAAAGGGAATTGTTGGTCCCAAGATAAACGTTTAGGTGTAGAGGGGGGGGGGGTGAATACACCTGAAACCTTTCTCAACTTAAAACGCGAACAGTCCTTTCTAGGAAGATGTCGTACTGAACAGGTTTAGTAGACCAGATAAGCTGTTCTGAATCGCGTGGCAGAGTGACTGACTTCACTGAGGCCTGCTAGCCGACTTAGATCAGAATTAAGTATCGTTCAGTAGAAGTTCAGTAGAGTGCAAAAATGTGTAGGCCCAATTTAGTTGAGTTAGAAAACGTTTTTAGGAAAACTGTTTCAGTATATTAGTGTAGTCTTTTGAGCTTTGCTGAAACACAGTTGAATGATTTGAGAGATATTTTCAGTATCAACAGTAATCAATGCAACAGTAAAATAAAGCACACAAAACACAACGATTTTTAAAGTGGTTCAGATCCAACAATTCTACGTCCACTGTCCCGAAAAGATCAGGAGGCTATTTTATTATACTGAGTTAGTCTCAATTGGTTTGTGCACTGGACAAACACTGGTCTTGAGATTTATACTAAGCAAGTCTCAGTTTACAAGGTATCAAACTGAAGTGTTTGACAAACTCTCCAACTATGAAGGAGTTCTTTACAATAAAGAATAGTTCAAGGATGAACTCCTTCAATCTAAGCTATAGATATAGTCTGCTGAGCTTAGGTTAGAGGGAAGGGAAAGAGAATGAGGCTTCTAGAGCGACGAACGGTAAAGTGTAAACTTTGGGTTCGTATTCAGTCGCTTGGATACTAGAGGCTTAGAGTCTGATTCAGCTCGGTTCCCTTTGAGTAAGAATGTCGCCTTTCGCTTCGAATAGCTCTTTGAAGATCTTGTAGAAAGCTTTAAGTCGATTCTGAGTTGCTCATAATTGCTCGTGTGTTCTTTATATGTGTCATGAGCTTCGTTTTGAAATCTTCCCTCTATTTATAGATGAGAGGCATGGAAAGATCCGTTGGAGACGATGATCTATGTGTCTCTCTCTTTTGGGCAGCTAACGGCTCTTTCATAGTATGGTGACAGAGTCCTTTCCCTCCATTTCCGCAAAAGTGTTGACTTGCAGCTTTAATCAGAAAGTGGACAGCTAGCTGCTCATCATTGGTCGAGGCTGAAGAAAGTAGGTGAGACAAACAGACTTCAAGACAGATCTGAAGCTGACTTCTCTGTACCTCGTATGACTCTGCTGATTTGACTTATAAGATCTCTAACAGTCAGGGGACTGTCTGGCCGTTGCTGAGTCTGATCTATGTTCAATAGCATACTGCTGCTGAGTCTAGCTCTACTGAAGATCAACTCTGAGTTTAGTGAACTACTGCTGCTGAGTCCAGTTCCATTGACTACTTTCAGTATGCTGCTCCTGCTGAGTCCAGCATTACTGAGTCTTCTTCTCATAGTACTAAGGCTGATAGTCTACTGAAGAATCAGCAGACAGAGCTGAACGCCTGAACCATGTAGGAAGGATGTCTACTGAGTCTGAAACTCTCAGAGACAGAAACGAAACAAATACAACTCAATGGTTCATCAATCAAAGTAGGGTTTTGGGATCATCCAACTCTATAAGCACTAAGCTACTGAATCATCTCCCAATAATTTCCCCCTATTTGATGATGTCAAAACCTAACACTACAAACTGTTAGAAACAGACTCTTTACAAATATTACAAGTAGAATCAGTGGAGTTGTTCATCAAGTTCTATACTACTGAGGGAAGGTACAGGGAAGAAATATCAGAACCTATACATAATCCTAACAACAATTTTCCCCCTTTAATAAACCTCATACAATAAGTTCCCTCAAGCTTCGAAAGAAAATAGATCTGTCAGCTAAGCAAAAACAAAAAGACACAAATATCAGTAGTGAGTGTATGAGTCAGTAATCACTTAGGTGATTCTGAGTGTTAAGCATAAATAAAAAAGGCCATGAAGACAAAAAGATATTGTCGGGCCGAACAACAATGATGTTTTATAGATATAAAAATATTCACTACAATACATCACATGCTATTCTAGAAAACAAAAAACATAAGATACATGGAAGCTAACTATCTCCTGAACTGGTGGATCCGTGCTTTGAAATCTCTTGACTTCTCCTCAGGCAACGCCAATCCATACATTCTGAAAGTATCTCTTTTGAGCTTTTGTATCTTCAGCATGTCATCAAGTTCAGCTTCATCAAGATTCGGGGCTATGACCGCATTGTTGACCTCTCCTTCTATGACTCCAACATGCAACGATCTATCGAGCTTCTGTGGAGGAGACAGCGGTCTAGGAACTGGAACTCTGACATCAATCTTCTTAGCTAAGGTTTTCTGGACTCTAGCATAGGTTTAAGGGTCGCTCACCAGAAGCCATTCAGCAAAGGCTGTAATTTTATCCATGTCAGGCCAGTACCTCCAGATGAAGTACCTCTTGATGAATTCTGCTTTGAGAGTTTCCCATTGCTGAGTCCGCTCCCATGGCATCCATGTGTCAATTCTTGGCCATCTGTGAATCTTGAGATCAGTAGGCTTCTTGGCTCGTCCGTACCTATAGGGGATTTCAGCTTTATCAGGTACCCTCTCTCTCGCCTATTTCTCCATCCTGAGTCTTAATGCTTCGAAGTCGGCAAGCATAAGCCTCTCTTTGGCTTCGCTGATTTGTCTAGCTTCAGCACCTCTGTCTAGAGCCCTATCCATCGCGTCCCATATCTCTTTCATCTCCTGTTCTTGTGCTTTAGAAGGGAGATACGACGGAACATGCCCTTCTTCTTCTTCTGAATCAGCAGGTGTTTGAGATTTGGACTTAGTTCCTCCCTGCTGACCAGTCTGCTGCTGCTGCTGCTGTTCTTTCTCTTTTTCCTTATCAGCCTCATCGCCGATTTTTAGCTTTGAGGGGGTGGCCTCGTTCCAGGCTTCCTTCCCACTTGGACCTTAGTCTTTCCTTTCGCAAGAGCTTTCTTGGGCTTATTGGCAGCCTCTGCCTCAGCAATCTCCCTGGTGAGCTTTTCATCTGCTTCAATCTGAGCTCTCTCCTTAGGGCTTATGAACCTCTTAGCTCCTTTCTTCGGTGGGGTTGGGAGTTTCAGCAGTTTCTTCCCCTTACCTACCACCGGAGGTGGCAGAGGAGTTTCCTCCTCATCAGAATCCTCTTTAATAAAGTCAGCAACCTCCTTGATGTGTTCACTGGGAGTCTGGGTTGCTGAGTCTTTTGGTCCTGAGCCGCTTGGGTCGGTCTCAGCAGGCTCTACATCTGCTGCTGCTGAGACACCCTGGGCCTAACCTTTGCCTTGGGGTTCAGTAGGAGCAGATTGACGTCCCGATGCTCCCCTTACTGATCTAGTCCCCCTCGGTGCCTTCAGTATCCTTTCCCTTTCCACCTTTTTGGCATCATCAACTGAGCCAAAGACAGGAACCGGAATCTTCTTGTTCAGACCTTCGTATACCGTGGCCAGCTGATCCAATGCTGCCTGTATTTTTTCGAGGCGGAGGTGGAGTTCATTCCTTTCTTCAACAAGTTCATCACCATACTTCTTATGGGAAGAATCCACCACAGTCTGAATGGCTTGCAACTTATTATCCATCTTCTCTTCTAGAGCCTTCTGAATAGTTTAAAATCTTCGAGTAGTTTCTTCTGGGCAGCTTCCATCAGTGCTTGTTGCTTCTCGAACTCTGCTCGTTCAGTGGATAGTGTATCTGTGAGGATAGTAGAGAAGTCCGGAGCTGGAGTGTTCTGAATGGAAGTTCTGAGCTCCTTCATCTCCTCACTTTGAGCTAGAGTCGACTGTTTCCACGTCTTGTGGACATCCTTGGCCAGAAGTCTGTTCTGAGCACCTTGACTTCTCAGGGCCTTGGCCATAGTCTTCGATCGTCGGGTCTTAGGGCTGGGCGCTACCTCGAATGCAGACCACAGCAGAAGTTGTACTGGGTCCGCGGTCTGAGAGGTACCAGCCGCCGACTTAACTGGAGGGAGGATGCTGAGTGGGACTTCAGCAGTTGAGGGTTGGGCACCCTCCTCCAATTGAGATCCCTCAACAGGCTTCTCAGGGCCTGAATCACTGGGCGGGTCCTGATCATCAAGATCAGACCCATCTGAAGGCGCGACTGCTGTAGTCGGGACTCTGTCATTCATCAAGGCCAGCATCGCCGCCCTTAAATCCTCTAAGGAGCAGAGTTCAGCAGGCTCAAAGTAGCCTATCTTCTCATGGATTATAAGCTCCTCCTCATGGAGTTGTTCATAGGTGTGGTGTTGGATCAGCTTGTTCAGAGTTGACCACGCCTGGAACCTGATCAATGTATGAAGCCTGGCCTGCCTGGCTAGAGCAACCAAGTTAGAATGACTTGATATTTCTGGAATGGCCTCTGAGACTTCTCGGGAGGCTCTGGTTTGAAGAGCTGAAGCCTCCATCTCGATTGTCTCGGCTTCAGAAGCTGTCTCCGAGTCTTCAACCTCTATCGGAGACATCTCTTTTTCAGCAGACGGAATACTGCTGAGAGGTGGAATATCCAGCGGGCTTTGAGTAGTAGGTGTAGTAGGCTTAGCATTTGACCCCTGTTCCACTGTCTCTCCCTTGTCAGCTGATACAGTCTTCTCTGCTGAGACAGTTTTCTCAAAAGAGTCTCCATCATCACGCAGTCTGAACGGAGGGACGACTACTACCTTAGTGACCGTCTTCTGCTTCTTCGACGGTGTCTTCTGAGCAGTCTTGGGAGGTGACCTCTTCTTGGTCAGAGTAGAAGACTTCTTTGAACCTTTCTTGGGCTCAGCAGGCCCTGCTCCAATTTGCTGTAAGGCTGCTGCCCTGCTGTGAAACCTAGCCTTCTTTGGGTTGAAGTACCCTTTGTCAGTATAGACGTGGTGGTCAGCACCATAGTAGTCTTCAATCATCACTGTCAGCATCATCCCATAAAGAAGCTTTCCTTTGACAGTGAGACTGCATGTAGCTTTATCAAACTTCGTAGCCTAAGTCATGAATTCTTTAAGGAAAAACTCAGTCCAGTTGACCTGTGCTCTGTCATAAATTGCCATTATCATTTGCAGCTTGGGTTTGGATACTTGATCAAATGATCATGCCTGGCTAGTTAAGATCTGAGTGACTATATACGCCAGCGCTCTATAATGTGGCAGCATTGAGTTCTTCGGAAAGGCAGCCCTGAATGACGTGGGCTCGCTGCAGAAGATTTCCAAACACTCGTCCAGCATATCATCTTTGTATCCTGAAATACTAATGCCGGTGCTAGGCAACTGAAAGCTCCGCTGAAGAGCTTGTCGGATAGACATCTGTTTGATCTTAGAGTCAGCACGGGCGGGGTCTATGATGTGATGGATGATGAACCGACCCCTAATAACTCCGTCCATGGATTCAGAATTCAAGAAAAACTCTGACACCTGTCTCGGGAGGAAGAAGGTTGCCTTCCCAGAGAGATATCCTTCCAGTCCTGACGCCCTCAATGCCTCCAATATCTCCTCCATAAAGTCCAACTCGCAGGCATCAAATTCCATGATTGGCTCACACCAAACACTGTCTTTCTCTAGGATCTCAACGATGTTGGCCGGGACAGTGACTGTAACGTTCCTTGTTGCCATGACTATGATCTGCAAAATGAGATATCAGTATCCAAAAAAAAATATTACAACGAAATACGTGATACTGAGTATGCATGAAGTTTACCGAAGTGATTTCTGAGAAGTTATAAGAGCAGTTTGAAAATAGTAGATGATATTCTCAGAAAATTCCAGGGTTTAAGGTTGCAGAGCGAAAATGGCGGTTTTTCAATCTTTGAATGTGTTTTATATGATCAAGTAGACGAACAGGTTTACATCCACGGTTCAGTCCAAATCTGCTTTATGAGATGGACGGTTAAGATTTAATGTTATAAAATAGGTAATGATCAAAATAGCCGCCTAAGTCAAATTATAGTTGTATATAGCCAAAGAAGTAACTTGATTAGACATGCATTTAATGTGCCGCAGATTTCAGCATACTTAGCATAGATTGTCATGTATTAAATATAAACCGTTATATTAAATGACATTTTCTAAGGCATCGAATACGAAGTTGAATCTGAAACATTAATGCATAAAATATTACATTGGCTACTGAGTAGAGATGCGCAAATCTGTCAGCTGAACATCATAGTCAGCTGATACCTCGTGTAGATGGTTTCTGAATCTCCATGTACTAAATAGGTTCAGTACTGAGAGTGAACATTCCCCCTTGGTGAATGCTCCTCTCCTGAATCCACTTACTGGAGTCAGTAGGGTCCAGCAGACCTAGCTCTACTGAAAGTTCTCTGAATCTTGCTTCAGCTAGAGGCTTGGTCACAATATCGGCTCTTTGATGGTCAGTATGGATCTTCTCCATCCAGATATCCTTCTTTTCGACATGATCACGAATGAAGTGGTGTCTGATGTCCACGTGCTTGCATCTAGTATGAAAGACACGGTTCTGAGTGATTGCAATTGCACTGGAGCTATTGCAGAAGATCGGCACTTCATTCTGAATGACGTCATGGTCGCGTAGCTGCTATCTCAGCCAAAGGATTTGGGCGCAGCAACTTCCGGCAGCCATGTTTCAGCTTCAGTAGTTGATGTCGCTACTAAATGTTGTTTTTTGAAAACCATGAGATCAGCTTACTGCCAAGGAACTGATAACTTCTAGAAGTTGACTTTCGGTCAATCCTACATCCTGCATAGTCAGCATCAGAATAACCAGTTAGTTCAATATTATCATCTGCTGGATACCATAAACCCATGTCAGGTGTTCCTCTGAGATAGCGAAAAATCTTCTTTGCTGAGTCCATAAGGCTCTACTTAGGATTCACCTGAAACCGAGAGCAGACACCTACAGTATAAGTTATGTCAGGTCGAGTAGCAATTAGATATAATAATGAACCAATAATAGCACGAAATTCAATATGGTCTACTATACTCCTTCTTTATCAAGATCGATTTTCATATTCGTGTTCATCGGGATCTTGATTGGTTTGCCGAATGTGAAACCGAATTTCTTGATGAGGTCTCGAGTGTATTTGACTTGAATGATGAATGTTCCCTTCTCAGATTGTTTGACTTGAAAACCGAGGAAATAATTTATCTCTCCCATCATCAACATTTCGAACTTATCCTTCATCATTTTCTCAAATTGCTGACACATGATTACGTTCTTTGAGCTGAATATAATGTCATCTACGTAGATCTGCACAAGTAATATATCGTCGTCCAGTCGAATGCTGAATAATGTGCAGTCTACTGTGCCCTTCTGAAAACCTCTCTGAAAAAGAAACTCAGACAGGGTATCATACCAAGCCCTGGGTGCTTGTTTTAACCTATACAGAGCCTTTCTAAGTCTATAAATCTGATGTCCCTGCTGAAAGCCGGGAGGCTGTTCTACATAGACTTCTTCTTTCAGTACGCTGTTTAGGAATGCAGACCTCACATCCATTTGATAAACTCTGAAGCGTTGATGTGTTGCGTAGGCTAGGAATAATCTGATTGCCTCCAATCTTGCAACTGGAGCGAAAGTTTCGTCGAAATCTATTCCTTCGGCTTGAAAGTAGCCTTTTGCCACGAGTCTTACTTTGTTCCTTACTATGACATTGTTTTCATCTCGCTTGTTCTTGAAGACCCATTTAGTTCCGATCACATGTTGATGTCAGGGTCTGTCAACAAGCTCCCATACTTCATTTCTCGTGAACTGGTCCAGCTCCTCCTGCATAGCTATGATCCAATCAGTATCCTTAAGAGCGTCCTCAACTGACTGAGGTTCTTCAGTAGACAAGAAGTAGGAATATAATGCGCTTTCTCCCTGACAGAATCTGGATCTTGTCTTTACACTAGCTGAAGGATCTCCATTAATTAAATCAGAAGTGTGAGAGTCCAACCACGATCGACGATGTTTTAACTCTTCATCTGAAATTTGTTCAACACAGATAGTAGGTGAGTTAGGCATTTCAGTTGTACTATTATGAGATTGAAGCAATTCAGTTACGAGAGTTGGGTCTACTGAGTCACCAGGTTCAGGGGCATTCAGCTCAGGAACTTCATTTGTTCGCCCTGAATTATTATCCTCAGTAGAGGTCTCAGTTACCACTTGGGTTTCTTCATCGACCTGAGTTACCTGGGATTGACTCTGTTCAGTAGAGTCAATATGTTCAACTACGTCTGCTGCTGGCTGAGATTCAGTAGTCTTATCTCAATTTCCTCTTCTGAATCATCATCCCAACACAGCTGGATCTTTTAAACTTTATCTTTTAAGCTCAGATCATGTAGCTCCTTACTGGTGTCCTCAGATTCTGATTTTGAGTTTCTGCTCCTATCTTCAGTAGCAAACTCATTAAAAACAACATGAGGGCTTTCCTCCACGCAAAGGGTCCGGTAGTTAAAAACTCTAAGGCTTTCCTGACTCGGGAGTATCCTAAGAAGACTCCTTGGTCTGACTTGCTATCAAAAATCTTTAACTGGTCCTTTCCATTATTGTGGATAAAGCAAGAACACCAAAAATATGGAAATAAGATAAGAAAGGCTTCCTGTCGTTCCATAATTCATATGGTGTCTTCTGATGCTGCTTAGTTAGTAGAGATCTATTCTGACTATAACATGCAGTGTCAGTTGCTTCTGCCCAGAATTTGGATAGGAGTCCTGAGTCAGCGAGCAGGGTTTTTGCTGCTTCTTTGAGTGTTCTGTTCTTCCTTTCAGTAATCCCATTTTGTTGAGGCGTGCGTGCGACAGACGTCTCATGCTCTATGCCTTCAGATTTGCAGAACTCTTCCACAATCGAATTCAGGAACTCAGTTCCTCTATCTGAACGTATCTTTATGATTTTGGTGTTCTTCTCGACACTAAACCTTTTCAGAAGCGTAGGCTACTCTATTTTGACGTCGGACTTGTTGGCAATAAATATGACTCATGTGTAGCGCGAGTAGTCATCAATGACCACTAAAGCATACTTTTTTCCTCTGATCGTCACTGGAGAGACTGGACCGAATAAATCCATATGTAGCAGCTGAAGGATTCCATCAGTGGAAGGCGATGGAACAGGCAGATTTTGCTTCTTTGTGTGCTTTTCCTTCAGACATGCTTTACACTAAGTGTCTTTACTGAGCGTTTCTAGCTAGCTTGTTGAGCGTCTTGAAGTTGAGATGGCTGAGTCTTCTGTGCCAGAGCCACCCTATTCTGTTATCGTTCTTCACGAGCAAACAAGCTTCAGGTTCAGCTGAGTTCCAGTCAGCTACATAGATATTCTTTTTACGCGAACTTGATAACACTGTTTTCCCTGTAGATTTATCAATGACATCACAGAAACCAGCGTAAAAAATCACTCTAATCGAGTTATCACAAAACTGACTAACAGAGAGAAGATTATGTTGAAGTCCTTCAATATATGATACCCTTGGAACTGTGGCGGTTCCAATGCTAAATGTTCCATAGCCTCCGGTATAGCCTTTTGCATTGCCTCCAAACTCGATTCTGGGTCCTTCTTCAGTAGTATAATTCTTCAGTAGGTCCTTCTGGTATGTTATATGTCTTGAGCATCCACTGTCCACATACCAAGGGTCCTTGTGCACCTGCAAAACAGAATTATATTCAGGTACCCTTTATTTTTGATTTTGGGTCCTTAGATGTTAGTTTTGGAAACCTAAATCTGTCTCACGACCCTTATGGTCTCAGACAGTTTCTTTCCACTTTGATCAACATATTTGACCACTGGACTGATTGATGCTGACTTTTGAGGCTTCACTGGTTCAGGAGTCCTGATCTTCTGAGTTGGTGGACTGCTGACCTTAGCCTTCTGAACGGCTTTCTTCTTCCTTTTCTGACTTTTAGGTCCTCTTCTGACTATAGGATCATAATAATATGACCCATACTGAGCTGGATGTGTCAGCTGCGGAGGTCCATACTGAACAGGCCACTTAACTCTACTAGTTCCCCCTTGACTGAACTGGGGTGATTTTGAGCTAATCTTCTTGTCAGAGTGCTGATAGCTAGGATGAGGTGCTTTCATCTTCTGTTTATTCTTTGCTAGTGGATTCAGGATCTCAGCATTTATAGTCTCCCCTTGAACAAACCTATCAGCTAGCCGCTTCTTTGAGCGTACTGGGGCAGATGAGGAAGCTCCATGGCTGAAACCGAGTCCCTCCTTGTAGTGCTTAGGCTTGTTACTAGCTAGCATTGCTTCAAGCTTCTTTTCAGCGCCCATGTACCGCTCGGTCATCAGATTCCTCCAGACATCATCACTCTTCTTAAGCATTTCATGCTCGGTCTAAGGTCTTGACAACTCTTGCTTCAGTAGACTCAGTTCAATATCCTTCTGAGTCAAGTCATTGGTCAGTAATGAGATCTGATCTTCTTGATGCTGAGACTTGGCCATCAGAGAGTTAATCTCCTCTCTGAGTCTCAACACAAGTCCTTCAGACTCAGTAGCAACCTGACTCTCCTGAGAAAGTCTCTGATTTTCCACTTTTAGGGTATCCAACTCCTGAAGAGTCTTACTGAGTTGCAGGCTCATCTGAATCTGCTCGTCTAATAGTTCTTCTTATGTGATCGAGATATCCAGATTCTCTTCTACACCTGATATAGTATCGTGTGTGCAGTGTGAAGAGGAGTTAAATAGAGCGTGAGAGTTTACCTCATCCTCTTCTCCTGCCATGAGACACTTTTCAGCATCTTCTTCATGCTCTACGGCCATGAATGTCGCTTCATCATCTGATGAATCCATGAAGGAGTTGACTTCATCTGAGTCGTCTGAGAGTTCACCGGCAATGTATGCTTGACGCTTCCTGATGAAGTTCTCCCTTTGAGCTTTACGTGTTGCTCTCTCAGCAGTACTGAGCTCAGGACAGTCATATTGGTAGTGTCCTGGCTTCTTGCAGTTGTAACAGGTGGTGACTCTATCTTCTTTGCTCTTACTGTCTTTCGACTGAGCTGAGTCCTCCTGTTTCCTGCAATCAGAAGTATGTTATTCAGGAGTGCGCTTGGGTGTATATTCTGACTTACCCTTTGACTCTCTGACGAATCTAGAGAGTTTTCTACGTCTCTCCTTCTCCTTCTGATACTTCACGGCAAGCAGTGCATATTTCTTAGCTAGGTTTCCTTCTTGTACATCACTGATTGAAGGTTCTAGCCTGCTAGACGCGAGAGCTACTGTGCTGACTGATGCTTTGAAAGCATGGTCGATTTGAGTGTCAGCTTCAGCTTGCTGCTTCCTTTGGGGTAGACCGAACTCGAACTCCTCAACTTTTAATTCTGAAAAGATATGATCAGGAGAAATAGTATCAAGGTCAGAATGTCTAAGCAATGTAGCGAATGCAGTCCAATGTCCGTCCGGCAGTGCTCTCAATATTTTGAGATTCATTTCTCGGTTGGAGAATGTCTTCCCAAGCCCGTTGATTGTGTTCATCAGATCCGTAAATCTGACGTTAAGATCTTCAATGGTGTCGCCAGGCATGAGAGACAGTCTCTCTAGCTTCTGAAGTTCCAGCGCCAGTTTGATCGCCTTGATCTTCTGAGTCCCCCGACTCAGTATTGCTAGAGCATCCAAGAGTTCCTTCGCGGACTTGCAGTCCTGAACTCTTCCGAAATAGGAATCACTCAAGGTGGTCAGTATGGCGTTTCTGGTAACCCGGTCTAGATTGTGAAGCTTCTTCTCCTCAGGGGTTAAAATGCTTATGTCTTTAGGGATCTTCTTCCCGGTCACCATGCCACCTCCTTGTGCTGGGTCTTGGGCTTCGACAGTATCAATCATAGGAATGATAGGTCTGTCTTCCAGCACCTCTGTCATCCTGTCGTGGAGGGAAGTCAGATGTGCTTCCATTCTGACTCGCCATACCCCGTAGTTCTCTACTGAGAACATGGGTACCATCCTGATTCCTGACATATCAGACATAGTAGATTGTGATGTGAATGAAGAATGATATGCAGTGAAAATGTTTTCTAGATCCGTTCAAGTAGACCAGTTTCAGAAAACAAGAGTCTTAGAGAACTCCTGCTCAGATACCAATTGTTGGTCCCGAGATAAACGTTCAAGTGTAGGGGGTGGTGAATACACCTGAAACCTTTCTCAACTTAAATGCGAACAGTCGTTTTCAGGAAGATGTCGTACTGAACAGGTTCAGTAGACCAGATAAACTGTTCTGAATCGCGTGACAGAATTCAGTACCGTTCAGTAGAAGTTCGGTAGAGTGCGGAAATGTGTAGGCCCAATTCAGTTGAGTTAGAAAACGTTTTTAGGAAAACTGTTTCAGTATATTAGTGCAGTCTTTTAAGCTTTGCTGAAACACAGTTGAATGATTTGAGAGATATTTTCAGTATCAATAGTAATCAATGCAACAGTAAAATAAAGCACACAGAACCCAACGATTTTTAAAGTGGTTCGGATCTAACAATCTTACGTCCACTGTCCCGAAAAGATCAGGAGGCTATTTTATTATACTGAGTTAGTCTCAGTTGGTTTGTGCACTAGACAAACACTGGTCTTGAGATTTATACTGAGCAAGTCTTAGTTTACAAGGTATCAAACTGAAGTGTTTCAGTGAACTACTCCTGCTGAGTCCAGTTCCACTGACTCCTTTCAGTATGCTGCTCCTGCTGAGTCCAGCATTACTGAGTCTTCTTCTCATGGTACAAATGCTGATAGTCTACTGAAGAATCAGCAGACAGAGCTGAACGCCTGAACCATGTAGGAAGGATGTCTACTGAGTCTGAGACTCTCAGAGACAGAAACGAAACAATTAATTAACCTAGATTAATCTGGAACCTTAGTGATTAATTATTAAGCCTAAGTCTCATGAATTTATTTGTGCGCGTTTCACATTTTACCGAACCCTAAAAATAAATTAGCTACACATTACGGTCCAACTGGGCAAGCAGACCGTAAAACTGGACTGAACAATGAACATGCTGCAAAATCAGAAATAATGCACACGAAAATTATAACAATTAAACCTACCGATTTGAAAACTAGGAACACAAAATTTAACCCTAGTTAACTTCGAAAAATCATAATCCATGAACCCTAAATATCCGAATCAATCTAAAGAAACAATATCCAAATCAAACATCAAAAATTAAATAACACGAATTTGTTTTTCTAGAGTTGCACCTAAAGATCGAACGGTAGAAATCGACTGCTGAAATTAACTTGGAACTCTCTCGGCTTTGGAAAAACGGTGACGGAATTCACAGTGGTCGACTTCAGATAGCGGACGGTGGCTGGCAGAACTAACGGCGGATAGAAGCGGTGATCGGTTTCTCTCATCGGTCGGCGGCTAAGTATGGTGCTGGAGTCTCCTTCGGCTTTCGGCAACGATGATTAACGGAAGGAAAAATATGTTATGAATTCGTGTCCTCCTTCTCGCGGCGCATGTAGGTATATATATCTAGGGTTTTTCTTCTCAATCCTTGTAGAATTAGGAATCTTATCTAACAAGTATGGAAAGATTTAATGATAAACAGATCTCGATTTCCAAAACTAACATCTAAGGACCCAAAATAAAAAAAAAAGGGTACCTGAATATAATTCTGTTTTGCAGGTGCACAAGGACCCTTGGTATGTGGACAACGGATGCTAAAGACACATGACATACCAAAAGGACCTACTGAAGAGTTATACTACTAAAGAAGGACCCCAAATCGAGTTTGAAGACAACGCAAAAGGCTATACCAGAGGCTATGGAACACTCATCATTGGAACCGCTATAGTTCTAAGAGTATCATATGTTGAAGGACTTCAGCATAATCTTCTCTCTGTTAGTCAATTTTGTGATATCTCGAATAGAGTGATTTTTTACGTTGGTTTATGTGATGTTATTGATAAATCTACAAGGAAAACAGTGTTATCAGGTTCGCGCAACATGAATATCTACATAGCTGACTGGAACTCAGCTGAACCTAAAGCTTGATTGTTGGCGAAGAACGACAATAGAACGGGGTGGCTCTGGCACAGAAGACTCAGCCATCTCAACTTCAAGACGCTCAACAAGCTAGCTAGAAATGCTCTAGCAAGAGGAGTGCCGAAAGAAGTATTCAGCAAAGACACTCAGTGTGAAGCATGTCTGAAGGGAAAGCAAACAAAGAAACAAAATCCACCTGTTCCATCGTCTTCCACTGATGGAATTCAGCTGCTACATATGGATTTATTCGGTCCAGTCTCTCCGGTGACGATCAGAGGCAAAAAGTATGCTTTATAAAAATAGAGTTACCTACATTTCTGAAAAAGCTCAGTGTCAAGAAGAACACCAAGATTATAAAAATACGTTCAGACAGAGGAACTGAGTTCCTGAATTCGATGGTGGAGGAGTTCTGCAAAGCTGAAGGCATAGAGCATGAGACGTCTGCCGCACGCACGCCTCAACAAAATGGGGTTGCTGAAAGGAAGAATAGAACACTCAAAGAAGTAGCTCAAAAATGATTAAAGCTTTCCGCAAGAATTTCATAGAGTAATCTCCAGCGAAAGGCGACATACTTGCTCATAGGGAACCGAGCTGAATCAGATCATAAAGCCTCTAGTCTCCAAGCGACTGAATACGAACCCAAGTCCATACTTAACCGTTCGTCGCTCTAAAATTCACCTTCTTGTTCCCTATCCCTTTAACCTAAGCTCAGCAGTCTATATCCATAGCTTAGAACGAAGGAGTTCATCTTTGAACTGATCCTTATTGTAAAGGACTCCTTCATAGTTAGAGAGTTTGTCAAACACTTTAGTTTGATATCTTGTAAACTGAGACTTGCTCAGTATAAATCTCAAGACCAGTATTTGTCCAGTGCACAAACCGATTAAGACTAACTCAGTATAATAAAATAGCCTCTTGGTCTTTTCAGGACAGTGGACGTAGGATTGTTGGATCCGAACCACTTTAAAATTGCTTGTGTTCTGTGTTTTTTACTGTTGCATTGATTACTATTCATACTGAAAATATATTTCTAAACCATTCAACTGAGTTTCAGCAAAGCTTAACAGATGGCACTAATATACTGAAACTATTTTCTTAAAAACGTTTTCTAACTCAACTAAATTTGGGCCTACACATTTCTGCACTACACTGAACTTCAGCTGAACGGTACTGAATCCTGACTAAAGTCAACTAGCAGGCCTCAGTGAAGTCTGTCACTCTGCCACGCGATTCAGAACAACTTATTTGGTCTACTAAACTTGTTCAGTACGGCATTCTCCTGAAAGGGATTGTTCGCGTTTTAAATTGAGAAATTATTTTCAGGTCCCCCCTCTATACCTGAACGTTTAGTCTCGGGACCAACGGTGATGCTCTATTGCTTATCTGTTTATGTGTATAGATTTTAGCATGATCGCTTATCTTTTATGATTTTCTATACAGATTGTAGCATGATCTCCCCATGGCTTTTCTGAAATTTTGTTAAATTCGTAGTAATAATATTAGGAATCATAAACATTAGACTTAGAAGCTATGCAAAACTACTTTATGCTTTTAAAAATTAGACTTAGATTTTATAAAAAACTACCTTTAGGCACTATTGCTAGCCTTGGACTTCATCCAAAACAACCTCTCTGCACTATTGCTAGCCTTACACTTATCATAAAACAACCTTCTGCAACATAAAAAAGTTGTTGGTCCCGAGAGTACGTTCAGGTGTAGAGGGGGGGGGTTGAATACACCTGAAAACCTATTTCTCAACTTAAAACGCGAACAGTCCTTTTCAGGAGAGTGTCGTACTGAACGAATTCAACAGACCAAATAAGCTGTTCTGAATCGCGTGGCAGAGTGACTGACTCGATTGAGGTCTGCTAGCTGACTGGAGTCAGAATTCAGTACCGTTCAGATTAGAGTTCAGTTGTGCGGAAATGTGTAGGCCCAAATTCAGTTGAGTTAGGAAAACGTTTATAAAAATAGTTTCAGTAGATTAGTTCAGTCGATTAAGTTTTCTGAAACTCAGTTGAATGATTTAAAAGATGTTTTCAGTATGCACAGTAAATCAATGCAACAGTAAAATAAAGAACACAGAACACAGCGATTTTTAAAGTGGTTCGGATCCAACAATCCTACGTCCACTGTCCCAAAAGATCAGGAGGCTATGTATTATACTGAGATAGTCTCAATCGGTTTGTACACAGGACAAACACTGGTCTTGAGATTTATACTGAGCAAGTCTCAGTTTACAAGGTATCAAACTAAGTGTTTGAAAAACTCTCCAACAATGAAGGAGTCCTTTACAATAAGGATAAGTTCTGAAGTGAACTCCTTCGTCTAGGCTATAGATATAAACAGTTGAGCTTAGGTTAGAGGGATAGGGAATAAGAAGGTGGCTTCTAGAGCAACAAACGGCTAAGTATAAGCTTTGGGTTTGTGTTCAGTCGCTTGGATACTAGAGGCTGTATGATTCTAATTCAGCTTGGTTCCCTATGAGCATAAATGTAGTCTTTCGCCAGAGATTGTTTCTTCGAATTACTTGCAGAAGACTTAGTCTTTTTCGAGTTGCTCTCTGAATGCTCTGTGTGTTCTTCGTTTCTCTCGTGAGCTTCAATTTGATTTTATCCCTCTATTTATAGAGCAGAGATTAGGATAGATCCGTTGGAGACAACAATCCTTTGTCTCTCTCCTTTGGGTAGCTAACGGCTCTTTCGAGGTATGGTAGCAGTGTCCTTTCCCTCTATTTCTGGAAAGTTGTTGACTTGCAGCTTTAACAGATATAGGACAGGTGGCTGCTTGTCATTGGTCGAGGTTCAGAAAAGTGGTTAAGATAGAATAGACTTCAAGGAGATCTGAAGCTGACTTCTCTTTTCCTCGTATTGACTCTGCTGATTTGACTTTTAGAGAATCTGACAGTCAGAAGACTGTCTGGCAGTTGCTGAGTCTGATCTCTGATTTAGTAGCATGCTCCTGCTGAGTCGGCTCTACTGAAGATCAGCTCTGAGTTCAATGAACTACTCTCGCCGAGTTCGGTTCCACCGACTCCTTTCGCATATCTTGCTCTCGCTAAGTCCAAGATTCTACCGAGTCTTCTACTTTTGGTACTGAGGCAGGTAATCAACTGAGCGCCTAAACCAGATGCAGATTGTCTACTGAGTCTGAAACCTCAGAGACAGAACAAGTTACAATTGAATGGTTCACCAATCAAGATAGGGTTTTGGGATCTTCAAATCTTCAGTAAGTTTTCAGAGCACAGGGCTACTGAGTTAGTTCTTCAACTGAGAAGGCTGAATCATTTCCCAACATTTCGCGCTGTTGCTAGGGACTGAATCATCACCCAACATTTTCCCCCTATTTGATGATGCCAAAACCTAACACCTGAAAGACTAATACTATGACTTATCAGAAACAGATCTCCTTACAAATATTACAAGTCGGATCAGTGGAGTTGTTCTTCAAGTCCTAGACTACTGAGGGAATTAGGGCAGAAATTACAGAACCTATACTGAATCTAATCAGCATTTTCTCCCTGTCTAACAACATTTTCCCCCAAATACTAAGCAGTCTATCAGAATCTAGCTAAGCAAAAACTGACAAAGTATAAGAGCAGTGAGTGTGTGAGTCAGTAATCACTTCAGTGATTCTGAGTGTTAAGCATAAACAAACAAGGCTATTTAGACAATAAGGAATTGTCTAAGCCAATAACAGAGATATTTTATAGATATTAAAGAGATTCAGTTCAATTACATCATCTGCTATACTAAGAAAGAGCAAAAGAAAGATACAAAGAAATACAGAAGTAAGATAGTCATCTGAACCGCTTAATCTTGTATTTGAAGTCCTTTGATTGAGTTTCAGGAAGAGGCAGTCAATGCATCCGGTAAGTGACCTTCCTCAGCTTTAGTATCTCAGCGAAGTCAGCTGGGTCTTCTTCATCTAAGAATTTGGCTTCAGCAGCGTCCTTCACTTCTTTCTCGATCACTCCATAATGAACAGAGCCGTCTAATCTCAGTAGGGGCGGCAGGATTCTGGGGGCAGGCACTCTGACATCTACTTGGTCTTTGATAGCCTTCTGAAGTCTGGCATACTTCTCTACGTCTGCTCTCATGACCCAT
The DNA here is from genome assembly GCA_028984105.1 of Lavandula angustifolia. NCBI lineage: Eukaryota > Viridiplantae > Streptophyta > Magnoliopsida > Lamiales > Lamiaceae > Lavandula > Lavandula angustifolia. The sequence goes on from CM054817.1 coordinate 7,189,880, forward strand.
TCAGCAAAGGCTACTGATTTGTGCTTTTCAGCCCAGAACCTCCAAAAATAATTCCTCTTGATAAGTTCAGCTTTCAGCGACTCCCACCTCTGAGTAACTTCCCACGGCATCCACTCATCAACTCTCGGCCATCTATGGATGTTGAGATCAGTAGGCTTCCTGAACTTTCTGTATCTGTATGGAATGTCAGCTTTCTCAGGAATCCTATGACTTGCTTCTTGTTTAGCTTTCAGCCTAAGAGCTTCAAGGTCTGCAAGCCTGAGCCTTTCTTTGGCTGCTTCAATCTGTCTGGCCTCTTCTCCTCTGTACAAGTACCTCTCCATCTGAGCCCATATTTCTTCCATTTCTTGTTTTTGTTCCTTCGAGGCGACATAGGAGGGCTTGTGAGGCTGTTCTTCTTCTGAATCAGCAGGTGTGGAAGATTTTTCCTTAGATGTGCCCTGCTGTCCAGTAGTCTGCTGCTGCTGCTGCTGCTTCTCCTTTTCTTTGTCAACTTCATCACTAAGCTTCAGTGTTCGAGGAGACAGCCTAGATCCAATCTTTTTGCCTCCAGCTGGAGCCTTTGTCTTGCCTTTAGCATGCTTCTTCTTAGGCTTGTTCGCAGCTTCAGCTTGAGCTATTTCTCTTGCTAACTTTTCGTCGGCAGCTATCTGAGCTTCCTTCTCCGGAGTAATATATCTCTTGGATCCTTTCTTCTTGGGAGGGGTGGGAAGCATCAGTATCTTCTTGCCTTTCCTAGCAACTGCAGGAGGTAGAGGAGCTTCTTCCTCTTCTGACTCCATCAGCGTACTCAACAACCTCTTTGATAATGTCAGAGGGTGTTTGGGTTGCCTGAGTCGCGACTTCTTTGGCTCCTGAGCCGCTTGGGCCAGTCTCAGCAGGCACTACAGCTCCTGCTACTGAGACACCTTGGGCCTCGCCAGTCTGAGTAGGTCCAGTGGGGGCAGATGTCTGAGTTTGAGTTGCCCCTGCCACTGACCTTGCTCTCTTTGGGGCTTTCAGTACCAGTTCCTTTGTTGATTTTCCTTCTCTTATTCCTTCCCCCTTTTTGGCATCAGCAAATTGGGTCAGGGATGGAATTGACACCTTTCTGTCCAGACTTTTGTACGCTTCTGCAAGATCGTCTAATGAATTGTGCAGCTTGGTCAGCTTCTCATGCAACTCGTTCCTCTCCTCAGTGAGCTGAGCACTGTATTTCTTGTGGGAGGCATCGGTTGCTGTCTAGAATTCTTTCAGCTATTTCTCCACTCTCTCTTCGATCACCTTCTGGATAGTTTGAAGTCTGAGATCTGCGGCTTGAGAGATAGAGGTGACGGATTCAGTATGTGTTGTATGTGCGTCCTTATAGTCTTTAAGCAATTGAGTCTGGCCAGCCTGAATCGTCTTCAGCTATTCATCAAAGTCATCTCTCTGTGCGGCAAGTGCATTTTTCAGAATGTTGGAGAAGTCAGTGACTGGAGATGTCTGAATGGCAGTTCTGAGTCCCTGGAGTTCAGCACTTTGAGCCTCAGTGGTTTGCCTCCACGTCTTGTGGACGGTGCGGGCAAGTAGACGATTTTGTGTACCTTGGTTCCTCAGTGCCCTAGCCACTGACTTTGATCGTCGGCTCTTCGGGCTGGGCGCTACTTCGAAAGCAGACTCTAGAAGGAGCTGAAAAGCTTCAGCTGCCTTCGAAGTACCAGCCGCCGACTGCCCTGGACCAAGAATGCTGAGCGGCAGTTCAGCAGTTGATGTAGGAGCATCCTTGTCCAGTTGAGATCCCTCATCAGGCTTCTTAGGGCCTGAATCACGGGGTGGGTCCTGACCATCGGGGTCAGACCCGTCTGAGGGGACAGATGCTGAGACTGGTTGTCTATCATTCAGCATAGCCAGCATCGCGGCCCTCAGGTCTTAAAGGGTACCGAGGTCAGATGGCTCTGAGTAGCCAATATTCCCCCTGATTATCAGCTCCTCTTCATGAAGCTACTCGCAGGAGTGGTGGATGATAAGTCGTTTCAGGTTGTGCCACTCCTGGAATCTGATCAGCATGTGGAGTCTCGCCTGCCTTGCAAGTAATACCAGATCATTGTGGCTGGCGATCTCCGGAATCAGTTCAGCTATCTCTCTGGAGGCTTGTGATTTGAGAGCTGAGGCCTCCATCCCGATCGATTCTGATTCTGAGGTTGTCTCCGAGTCTTCTACTTCAATCGGAGACGGCTGCTTCTCAGCAGATGGTATGCTGCTGAGTGGTGGAACGTCCAAGGGGCTTTCCAGAGTTTGGACATCTTCAGCTTGGACCCCTTGGTCCATGGTTTCACCATGCTCAGCGGAGACTGCCTTCTCCACTGATGGTGTTTTCTCGGACGACTCAGTTTCATCCCTCAGTTGTAGAGGACGCTCAGCAACAACTGCCTCAGGCTCTGCCTCCGGCACGACATCACTGACTTTCTTCAACTTCTTGGTCAGCGTCTTAGGAGTAGATTTGGGAGGGGACCTCTTCTTGGTTGGAGTGGAGATCTTTAGAGTCCCGATATTGGGATCAGCGGGCCTTGAGCCGATCTGCTGAAGGGCCGCTGCCCTGTTCTGGAATTGGACCTTCTTCACGTTAAAATACTGCTTGTCAGCGAAGGTGATGTTGTCCGATCCGCAGAAGTCTTCAATCATTACAGAAAGCTTCAGACCATACAGAAGCTTCCCTTTGACACTCAACCGTCTGGTTGACTTGTCGAACTTGGCTGACTGCGTCATGAATTCTTTAAGGAAGAATTCCGTCCAGTTTATCTTCGCTCTGTCATGTATGGACATCATCAGCTGGATTTTGGGCCTTGAAACTTGATCGAAGGAGCCAGCCTGACTTGTTAGCAATTGAGTCACGACGTAGGCTAAGGCTCTGTATTGTGGGAGCATGGCATTCTTTGGAAATGCGGCTCTGAAGGACGTCGGCTTCCCACAAAATTTTGATAGGTATTCATCCATAAGATCGTCCTTATATGCCACAGTGGTGAATTCTTCATTGGGTAAATTGAAGCTTTTCTGGAGAGCTTCGCGGATGGACATCTGCTTGACCTCAATAGCAGTACGCAAGAGGTCGCCTACTGAATGAACAACGAACCGACCTCGGATATCTCCGTCTACTGATTCTGAGTTCAGGTAGACCTCAGCAACTTGACGCGGGAGGAAGAACGTCGGCTTCCTCGTCAAGAACCCTTCAAGCCCTGTCTCCCGAAGGGCGGAGAAAATCTCCTCCATGTAATCCAAGTCGCAGGAATCGAACTCCATAACTGGTTCACACCAGACTCGATCCGTCTCAAGGATCTCTTGCATATCAACCGGAGCATATACAACGTTTCCTGTCATTTTAATAATCTGCAAACACAGTATAAGTCTGTATCCAATAAAATATAAAAAAAATAAACTCAAATGGTACTGAATGATCATTGAAATTTACCAAAGAATTTTCTGAGCAGTTTTAAAGGATAGGTTTTGTAACGAAGTGGAAAGTATCTCAGAAAATCTAAGGTTCGCATGATATTAGCAGAGTAGAAATGGCGGTTTCAAACATTTGAACATGTATATATATCTTAAGGAAGATGAACAGTTAAATATCAATAGTTCAGTTTGAATGCGCTTTTTGAGATGGACGGCTAGGATTAAGTTTTATAAAATAGGCAATGATCATATTAGCCGCCTAAGTCAAAATACAGTTGTATATAGCCAAAGAAGTAACTTGATACGACATGCATTTAATGCTTTGCAGAGTTCAGCATGCTTTTACATAGAATGTCGTGTATTAAATGTAAACTATTAATATTAAATGACATTTTTCTAAGGCATTGAATACGATGCTGAATCCGATTCATAAATGCACATAACTATTCTATTGGCTACTGAGTAGAGATACGCAAACCTGTCAGCTGAACATCGTAGTCAGCTGATACCTCATGTAGTTGGTTGCTGAGTCTCTACATACAGATTTTACTCAGTACTGAGAGTGAACATTCCCCCTTACTGAATGATCCTCTCCTGAATCCACTTACTAACTGGAATCAGTAGGGTCCAGCAGACCTAGCTCTACCGAAAGTTCTCTGAATCTTGCTTCAGCTAGAGGCTTGGTCAGTATATCAGCCCTTTGATGGTCAGTATGGATCTTTTCCATCCTGATATCCTTCTTTTCGACATGGTCACGAATGAAGTGATTTTGATGTCCACATGCTTGCATCTCGTATGAAGTACAAGATTCTGAGTGATTGCAATAGCATTGGTACTGTAGCAGAAGATTGGCACTTCATTCTGAATGACGTCATAGTCGCGTAGCTGCTGTCTCAGCCAAAGGATTTGGGCGCAACAACTTCCGCCAGCCATGTATTCAGCTTCAGTAGTTGACGTAGCTATTGAATGTTGTTTCTTTGAAAACCATGAGATCAGTTTACTGCCAAGGAACTGACACGTTCCAGAAGTTGACTTTCGGTCAATTCTACATCCTGAATAGTCAGCATCAGAATAACCAGTTAGTTCAATATTATCATCAGCTGGATTCCATAAACCCATGTCAGGTGTTCCTCTGAGATAGCGAAGAATCTTCTTTGCTGAGTCCATGTGACTCTGCTTCGGATTCGCCTGAAATTGAGTGCAGACACCTACAACATAAGTTATGTCAGGACGAGTAGCTGTTAAGTATAATAAAGAACCAATTATAGCACGAAATTCAGTTTGGTCTACTGATACTCCCTCTTTATCAAGATCAATTTTCATGTTCGTGTTCATCGGGATCTTGATTGATTTACCGGATGTGCAACCGAATTTCTTGATGAGGTCTCGAGTGTATTTGCCTTGATTGATGAACGTTCCCTTCTCAGATTGTTTGACTTGAAATCCAAGGAAATAGTTCATCTCTCCCATCATTGACATCTCGAACTTGTCCTTCATCATTTTCTCAAACTGCTGACATATGATGACGTTCTTCGAGCCGAAGATGATGTCATCTACGTAGATCTACACAAGTAAAATGTCGTCTTCCAGTCGTATGCTGAATAATGTGCGGTCCACTGTGCCCTTCTGAAAACCTTTCTAAAGAAGAAACTCAGACAGGGTATCGTACCAAGCCCTGGGTGCTTGTTTTAACCCATACAGAGCCTTTCTGAGTCTATAAACCTGATGTCCCTAATGAAAGCCGGGAGGTTGTTCCACATAGACTTCTTCTTTCAGTACTACGTTCAGGAAAGCAGACTTCACATCCAATTGATAGACTCTGAATCTCTGATGTGTTGCGTAGGCTAGGAATAGTCTGATTGCCTCCAATCTTGCATCTGGAGTTCGTCGAAATCTATTCCTTCAGCTTGACAGTAGCATTTTACCACGAGCCTTTCTTTGTTCCTTACTAAGACGTTGTTTTCATCTCGCTTGTTCTTGAAGACCCATTTTGTTCCGATCACATGTTGATGCCGGGGTCTGTCAACAAGCTCCCAAACTTCGTTTCTCGTGAACTGATTCAGCTCCTCCTGCATAGCTATGATCCAGTCAGCGTCCTTAAGTGCATCCTCAATTGACTGAGGTTCTTCAGAAGACAACAAGCAGGAATATAAGGCGCTTTCTCCCTGACAGAATCTGGATCTTGTCTTTACGCTTGCTGAAGGATCTCCAATGATCAAATCAGAAGTATGAGCATCCAGCCACGATCTACGATATTTTAACTCTTCATCTGAAATTTGTTCAACACAAATAGTAGGTGAGTTTGGCATTTCAGTTGTACTATTCTGAGATTGAAGCAATTCAGTTACAAGAGTATGATCTACTGAGTCACCAGGTTCAGGGGCATTTAGCTCAGGAACATTATTAGTTCCCCCTGAATTATTATTCTCAGTAGAGGTCTCAATTACCACTTGGGTTTCTTCATCGACCTGAGTTACCTGGGATTGACTCTATTCAGTAGAGTCAATTTGCTCAGCTACTTCTGTTGCTGGCTGAGATTCAGTAGATTTGTCTTCAGTTTCTTCATCTGAATCATCATCCCAACATAGCTGGATCTTTTCAACTTTATCTTTTAAGCTCAGATCCTGTAGCTGCTTAGTGATGTCCTCAGATTCAGGTTTAGAGTTTCTGCTCCTGTCTTCAGTAGCAAACTCATTAAAAACAACATGAGGGCTTTCCTCCACGCAAAAGATCCGATAGTTAAAGACTCTGAAAGCTTTGCTGACCCGGGAGTATCCTAAGAACACTCCCTGATCTGACTTGCTATCAAAAGTCTTCAGCTGATCTTTCCCATTATTGTGGATAAAGCACGAACACCCAAAAATATGGAAATAAGATAAAGAAGGCTTCCTACCGTTCCATAGTTCATATGGTGTCTTCTTATGCTGCTTCGTCAGTAGAGATCTATTCTGAGTATAACATGCAATATCAGTAGCCTCTGCCCAGAATTTGGTTGGGAGTCCTGAGTCTGCGAGCAGGGTTCTTGCTGCTTCTTTGAGTGTTCGATTCTTCCTCTCAGCAACCCCATTTTGTTGAGGCGTACGCGCGGTAGACGTCTCATGCTCTATGCCTTCTGCTTTGCAGAACTCCTCCACCATAAAATTCAAGAACTTAGTTACTCTGTCTGAACGTATCTTGATGATCTTGGTGTTCTTCTCGACACTAAGCCTTTTCAGAAGCCTTGGTAACTCTGTTTTGACGTCAGACTTATTGGCAATAAATATGACCCATGTGTAGCGCGAGTAGTCATCAATGACCACTAATGCATACTTCTTGCCTCTGATCGTCACTGGAGAGACTAGGCCGAACAAATCCATATGTAGCAGCTGAAGGATTCCATCAGTGGAAGGAGATGGAATAGGTGGATTTTGATTCCTTGTTTGCTTTCCCTTCAGACATGCTTCACACTGAGTGTCTTTGCTGAATACTTCATTCGGCAGTCCTCTTGCCAGAGTGTTTCTAGCTAATTTGTTGAGCGTCTTGAAGTTGAGATGGCTGAGTCTTCTGTGCCAGAGCCATCCTATTTTGTTATCATTCTTCGCCAACAAACAAGCTTCAGGTTCAGCTGAGTTCCAGTCAGCTACATAGATATTCTTTTTGCGCGAACCCGATAACACTGTTTTCCCTGTAGATTTATCAATGACATCACAAAAACCAGCGTCAAAAATCACTCTATTCGAGTTATCACAAAATTGACTAACAGAGAGAAGATTATGCTGAAGTCCTTCAACATATGATACTCTTGGAACTGTTGTGGTTCCAATGCTGAGTGTTCCGTAGCCTCTTGTATAGCCTTTTGCGTTGTTTCCAAACTCGATTCGGGGTCCTTCTTGAGTAGTATAATTCTTCAGTAGGTCCTTTTGGTACGTTATGTGTCTTGAGCAACCGCTGTCCACATACCAAGGGTCCTTGTGCACCTGAAAAATAGAATTATATTTTGGAACCCGTTATTTTTTATTTTGGGTCCTTAGATGTTAGTTTTGGAAACCCAAATCTGTCTGAGACAACCAGGATCGTGAGATGAGGAGGCTCCATGGTGGTCTCAGACAGTTTCTTTCCACTTTTGTCAACATATTTGACCACTGGATTGGTCGATGCTAACTTCTAAGGCTTTTCAGGTTCAGGAGTCTTGATCTTCTGAGTGGGTGGACTGCTGACCTTTATCTTTTGTATGGCTTTCTTCTTCTTCTTCTGACTTTTGGATCCTCTCCTGACTATAGGATCATAATAATATGACCCATACTGAGCTGGATGCGTCAGCTGCGGAGGTCCATACTGATCAGCCCATTTTGCTTTGCTGGTTCCCCCTTGACTGAACTGGGGTGATATGGTGCTGATCTTCTTGTCAGAGTGCTGATAGCTACGATGAGGTGCTTTCATCTTCTGTTTGTTCTTGGCTAGGGGGTTCAGTATGTCTGCATTGATGGTCTTCCCTTGAACAAACCTATCAGCTAGCCGGTTTTCTGAGCGTACGGGGGCAGATGAGGAGGCTCCATGGCTGAATCCAAGTCCCTCCTTACAGTGCTTGGGTTTGTTGCTTGCTAGCATAGCTTCCAGCTTCTTTTCAGCACCCATGTACCGCTATGTCATCAAGTTCCTCCAGACATCATCACTTTTCTTCAGCAATTCATGCTCGGTCTGAAGTCCTGACAACTCTTGCTTCAGTAGACTCAGTTCAGTATCTTTCTGAGAGAGAGAGAGAGAGAGAGAAGAGAGAGAGAGACTCAGTTCCTCCAAATTTATGCTACAAAGAAACTCAACAATCAATAAAAAAAAATTAAATTAAATTATCACAAATAATTCAAGCATAGTCTTGGTCAATTGCAATTTATTGACCGGTCAATATACACTACACTTAGTTTCTTTTCTTTATTTTAATACAAAAATGCATTTACTCGGGAAGCCATTTCACACGTTTGTTGTTCAATTCAATTCAACCCACCAGTTGGACGGAATCTTCAAACTTTCCACAGCCACATCTATACTACTCCTCTCTCATGAACCATCCGGGGTCCTTCTCCGGCGGCGGCGACGCCGACGGCAACAGGCCCTCTCCAAGAAGGGAGCTGCAGCTGCAGGGTCCACGCCCCTCCGCCCTCAAAGTCAACAAAGACTCCCACAAGATCAGAAAGCCACCAGTCGCTCCGCCGCCTCTCCACAACCCGCCGCCGCCCCAAGCTCCGCCGCAAGCCCCAGAGAACCGGCAGCCTATCATCATCTACTCCGTGCCGCCGAAAATCATCCACACCACCGTCAGCGACTACAAGAGCCTTGTGCAGCGTCTCACCGGCAACAACACCGACGGCGCCAGCTCCTCCTCCGGCATCGGGGACCTCTCTCCTGCCGCTAGGCTGGCTTCGATAGAGAAGACAAGCCCTCCTAAAGAGAGAGAAGCCGCCCCCGATAACGACTTCTCCAATTTCCCCATGGGCGATTTTCTCGGAGATTCGAACGTGGAATTGGGCGCACTTCCCGGAATTCTTTCGCCGGCGCCGGGGAGTCTGCCGCCTATACCGTCTGGATTCTTCTCTCCGGCGGGGGATCCGTTCATGATGGGATACAACATGTTCATCACAAGCCCGACGACGTTGTTCACCGCCCCTATGGTGTCGCCGTCGCCGTCTTCTTCTGATCTATTCAATCCATTCTTTGACTTTTAATTAATGAATTATCTTTTTTTTCTTTTTCATTCCTTGCTCTAGATGACCAAACAAAACTAACTTCTTTGGTGGCTTTTAGCTAAGTTTTTCTAGATAGAGAATGTGGAAAAAATTCATGGAGGAAACTAACACCACTTTATCAAGAAGGGAGATTTATTTATGGATTTGTTCTGCCAAAATTGGCTTTGAGTAAGAAATATTTGTTACTTGTCTTATTTACTAATTTACTCGAATTGGTGATAGCAAAAGCAATGCAATTTCTCAAGCAAAGTTCTCGCCGCTAAGCAAATTCTACTTATCATTTTATAATTATAAACACATGTAAGTAATAAACCAGACATTAGAAGTAATAGCGTCCTTTTAAATTAGAAGTAATAGTTGTAACTGAATGCTTATTAGTGGAAAAATAATAATGAAAACTAAGAGTGTCAATTGGATGAAGTGGATAAAGTGCAGCATAAGTATTGGTCCTATTGGATTATGATCTAATTATTTATTATGCGCTCCTGCATAAAAATTCGGAAACGGAATCTACAATTGTAAGGTGGACGGAATATTTAATAAAACAGAAAGTATATTTGCGACCATTACATAATTTAAGAGCACCCATTCGCCTCTAAATCCTATTTTGCCAAGTCAAAAATATTGAGATCCAACTATTCAAAATAACACTCAAAAATATTGATCGCCGACCGGATTCTCCAGAATTGCCAACTATAGGAGAGATTTTTTCGTCCATCATACTGATAACAATGCATAAGTGATGATATGTTAACTAAATTACTGTATTAAAAAAACGTGGGAAACGTTTTTCTGCCTAGCGGACAAATTTGACTAATAGTATGAAGAGAAAATAAAGTACTCCTTCCGTCCCACTGGAAACGACGCGTTTTCCTTATCGGGCCGTCCCATTGAAAACGACATGTTTCCTAAAATAGAAATATTTAGGCAAACTTAATTTTCTTTTAGTAACTAATTAATTATTACTAACAACAATTAACACTTAACTAAATTATGTTATTATTACTCCCTACTTCATCTCAACCTAACCCTAATTCATTCTCTCGATCTCCATTTTCTCTCTCTGTTCTTGCGCCGCTTCTCTCTCCGTCTCGAACTCTCTACTTCGCCGCACCTCCGTCCACCGTTCGCAACCCTCTGCCATGAAGTCAAACCCTTCCCGATCTGAGACCTACACCGGCACACAGTCGTAACCCTCCGTGATTTCTCCCCTTCAATTTAACGGATCTGAGACAGGCGAAGTTGCGCCATCATCGCCCTCCTCTGCAATTTCTCTCCTTCCATTCTCCAGATCTGAGACGGATCTGTCCGGATCTGAAACGGGCGAGATGTCTCCGTCGGGGGGGGGAACTACGACAGCCTTTCTTAGTTGATGATGAACTCTCGTACAGATCCTAAGGATCTACATCCTGAAATCCGAGATGTCGACGATCGGGTCGATCTGAGCGGAGAAGAGGTCGTCGCCTCCTTCTTGGAGCGCGGCTACTTCAGGAAGGTGAACGTTCGTTACCCGGAATCTTTCAATAAACGGTTCCTGGGTGTGGAGGAGGAGTATAACTTGAAGAGGCGGAGATACAAGGACGCGCTTGAGAATTATGAATATGGATCGAGAATTGTCTCAGAATCCTGCAATGCCCTGGTGAGATCTTTCCTGTCGTTGTTTCAAAATAAGCATGCGGGTGATAGTTGTTATTTGCTTGTTATTGTGGTAGGAGGGTGGTTAAGCTTGAAATGATAAGAAATATGCTCACACTTAGGTTTTGTATTGGGAAAAATAACATTGTTATGATGACAAAACTGAAATGCACTTTTGCAATTACTATGACTAATGAACTTGTTCCTAATATTCCTATGCATAATAGGAATGATGAACTTATTGTTGGTAACAATAAGTTCATAGTTGTGATGCCTTGGTACTGGATTGTATTATGTGTTGCATTATCTGTGTGAAGGGAACTTCTGTGTTGCATATTCTTCTGTTCGATTATGTATTCTGTGTTCCTGCAATGCTCTGATATTAAGATTAATTCTGAGCCCCATACTGCTGGTTTTGTATATAAGATTAATTATTATGTGTTCCTGCAATGCTCTGGTATTAAGATTAATTATGTTCGGTTATGTATTCTGTGTTCCTGCAATGCTCTGGTATTAAGATTAATTTAGTGTCTATAATACTTTGACATTCAGTAATAGACTTTAGTCATAGACATTCAGTTAGAATAAAAGAAACATTCAGTCATAGACTTTACAACTATACAGCTCTTGGTTTCTGTAAACAAAAACTTTGACATTGTCCCAAGGCTGCTATTTACAAAAAACATCTTCAATTACTGCAAGTTTTCAAGCAAACTCCACTGCATCTTATCTTTAAAACTCCACTACATCTTTAGTCATCTACCAACTGTCAAATCATCCACATTTAGCCCCAACCTCTCCCTTAGCTCTTGTATATCAGTTAGGGTTCCATTTTCCATCATATAGTTGATGCATTCTTCTGCCAAACTGTTGGGAACTTGAAGATCCATTGGTAGAGCATCCAATCTTATTAAGCTGTCCTTCTTTAGGTGTGGGATTTTATAGCTGTTGTTGCCTTTAACCTTCATAATTTCAATCATACACCCTTGCAAGCTCAAAAATACTTTGTTAAGGCTGACTGGAGATAGTTGTTCAAATGAAAGAACAACTGCACTTATTAGTTGGTCCACATTATAGCTTGCTGTTTCAACTTGTATACTCTGAATGGCTCTAAAAAACCCTAGGTCAAGGACATTAGTGTCAGGGCTATTAGGTGGCTGAGAAATCAATCTAATATCAAACCCTTCCTTGTTGGCTGCCTCTCTAAACTAAATATCACTGTCTTTGATGTGGGGCTTAGCATTATCTTATTGTATAAAGATATGCTTGCTGGCATCTTTTGGCCACTTTTCTCTAATATCAAACCCTTCCTTGTTGTATAAAGATATGCTTGCTGGCATCTTGTTGTATAAACAGTTTAGCATTATCTTGTTGTATCTGCCAATATTAACATTAATAATTGCTATTATCGTTGAATTCAAGTCTGAAGCAGTTCAGCTCTTAAATAAAAGCTGAACTGTGTCAGCTCTTAAATGAAGCAGATGCTATGCTCTGCACATTAGCTCATTAATTGCATGTGAATTGTTTAAACTCTGAACTGTTTCAGCATAATTTCAAACTCTAAACTGTTTAAGAATTGATTATAAATCAGAACAGCTGCTTACATAGCATTTCTTCTTACTGTTCTAATTCAACAAATGTCAAAACATACAATTTTCTATTACATGTGATGCATACTTCATTGCATTTCCATACCTGATTTATTAGGCAGACTTTAGTGACTTCTTTGGTTATAGATGGTATTGGCTGAGTCTCCAATGTGCCTGATGGTCGACTTTTGCTTTTCCTTTTTGCTGCAACTTGTTGAGTGAAGGGAAAAATACCTATTTTCCCATCAAATAAAACTGATCCATCTTAATTGAAAATAGGACGGCACACAACACACATAAACATAACTTTTGCGATGAACTTCTTGTTTTTACAAGTTCTATGTGGCTCGGCCTCTCCGGGAGTAAGATAAAATCTATGTGATACCTTTGTTATATAGAACCATTTTTCATCTATATGTATTGTGTTGTGCATATCCTTGAACTTCAACAGATTTAAGACTCGATGAAACTCTAGTGCTTCCATAGAAAACCTTAGCATAAGTAACCTACAATCTGTTGTTAGGTCGGGCCTAATTGCACTAGTGTGAGCTTTGATCAAACCTTTCGTCACCCACCTACCAACTGTACTGCTGCTACAACTAATGCCACATGCTAATTTTCTAATAGTTGATCTTTTTTGTAACTCAAGTGCTTGAATCAACTCCAAATCTATGAACACTCTTCTGTTGGGTCGAATTTTACCTATCTTAGCACTTTGCAGATAAATCATCTCACCAGAATTTTGTTGTTTCTTTGCTTCAGTCCATTGACGATGAACCGTGCTCCGAGAACAATTCCACTTGATGGACGCTGCTTTCATAATGCCTCTGTCCGGCTTTCCATTATTGCAGTTTTGTAGCAAGAATTGGACAAGTTGATTTCGTTGTTTAGTGGTAAGATTAACTGGTGCCATGTTTGAAGATGGAGATTTTTAGAGAGAAGAAGGAAAATTAGAGATAGGGCAGTTGTGAGAAGATGAATGATGTGATAATGGAGCTTCTGCATTTATAGAGTAATGGTTGTGCGCCCATTTTGAATTTGCTACTGTACTTCAAAATAATCTGGCGGCAGATGAATTAGTGTTTTTAAACCTTTGTTTATTTTCCCTCCTTTTTGTTGTCACTGAGATTTTGGAATAAAGCATATTCATTTGCTGATGTGGCCGTGTATGCGTAATGTGACTTGCTGATTTACTGGAATTAAGCATTATATTGATTTGCTGATTTGCTAAGCATATTGATTTGCTGATTTACTGGAATTAAGCATATTTAATTAAGCATATTTCAAAAAATAGGCGCCTAAATAAGAATTAAAGTGAGATTAATTTGTTGTTGTTAATAGAATCAAAGTGATTTTGCAAATGTTAAATGTTTAGGTAGAGAAAGTGATAATGTGAGTTGGAAGAGATAAAATTTAAAATATTATTTATTTTAACAAGTGGGCCAAGGAGATTAAATCTTAAACACAACCTCCTAAATTCCCGCGTCCATTGGAAACGCGTCGTTTCCAATGGGACGGAGGGAGTATTTTTTAACATGAGAGAGAAAATCTGCAGTATGAATCCGAGAGCGAGAGATGTAATACTTAATTATGATATATTTAGATTGGCAAATTACATAATATTTAAAGCAAGACCAACAAAATAACATTTTCAACAAGACTGTGTGACTTGTGATCTCCGAGTGCCAACGTTCTCACCTCTAATGGCTTTCGAGATGTTAGCAGGTTTATTCAGATTAAAGACAACAACTGCACCATACATTACTGAATGAAATACAGCAGCTTGATGTTAAAAGTGATTAATGCAGTCATATCATATCCATCACGGACACTTCCTTCCAAGTTACATCTTGGTACGTAGGTGAGAGTCCTCCTCATCATAAACTCCATCGACCTTTGTAGCTTTGAGTACCAAACACAAAGAGCATTCAACATTACTGCCTAAAAGCAGTGTGTGGTAACAGAGAATCATGAACATTCAATTCTGCTAGTGCAAAATAAGAGAACTACACACAACTTTTACTTTTCTCAAGCTTTGCTTTCTGCAAAATTAAGTGCTAATACTCGTATTACTTATATTTGCCACTTAGTACCACTAATCAAGCAAAACCAAGATACTTGTATAAATTACAAACCATGTAATTTGCATGGTAATAGCGTTTAAGCATCAAGGTTCTGGATCAAGACTCATTCTCTGCACTCTGAAGGGCTGCAGCAGTGTCTGTTGTATAAATTACTTTTCTCTGGACTCTTGTTGGGATGCCAATGCTCTCCACTGTAGCTTGCAAGAGTATTTCATTCATCACAGTTGCCAACATCCTCAACAGGAAAAACATAAAAACTTTAATTAAGGTCTGAAACAATTTAGTAATGAATTACAAATCCCACATTTTACAACGATGGAATTCTGAGATAAGATCTTTCCTCAAGTGTGTACAAAATAGTTTAGAAACTTGATTGCACCAGAATATGACGGAAATGTATCCAAATTGATAACAGATCTTAGAGACACCATTTTCCTTAATCTGGAACCAGCAATTCAAAATTGACACCATTAGCATTGGCTATAAATCAGTTACAAAGAGAAGTATTCAGATATGTAGCGGAGTGATATGAAAACCATAAAATGCCCGATTTACGTGTGTTTTTGCATGTGTTATCTAGCTAAGATTAGAATACATTTGAACACCTTTTGATGGAAAAGGAAGATGAGATTAAGAAACCTCAATTTTTGTGATGCACCAGAATTGACGTACATGTGACAATTAAATCTGTTCGAAGGACCACAAACCAGGTACGAAATGGATATCAATGCAAGAAATAAGAGCTAACCCAATGTAATCAGCAGAAGAGCCACTGCTCCCACCCCAAGACGCGCCCCTTACACCAACAACAATTACAACCTGAAAGGTTTATCATATAAGCTAAAGAATACTCAGGCTAGTAGGAAACAGTTCCCACTGTTTTGAACTAAAACCAAATAGGAACTTGGTTGAAATATAATGTATCTGTCACATTGTTCTGCATGGAAATGGTGAAGTCACCACACGGATAACTATTTCATGCCAAATATACATTCAGAAAAAAAAAGATTCAAGATCCTAATTCTTGAATGAGAAAAAGGAGAATGTAAATGGCTGACTGAAAGGAAATAGAAATCAATCGGGTAGATAATTTACATACTTTCTAGATAAACATAAATAGCTCCAAGTTCCAACAAAAAGGTGCACACAGACCTACCTTAATGCCAAGCCGAGTAACAGATGCAACCTCCCTTGCAATAGACATTGTTATCTGAAAAGTCACAGATAAGAATCAAGGAGTTGAAACAAATTCTCAAAATGTTAGGCAATGTAATCCAACCTTTGGATCAATATTCTGTGCTTGATCACCAGCAAGTGCCTCTCCGCTTACTTTCAGCAACACCCGACGCCATTTATATGTGGGTTTCAGCATGCTACTATCACTCACTGTGGTACCAGAAGGAGGCATAGATATCGACAAGGTTTTAAAAAACCCAACTGAGGCCCGCCTCGAGGCCCGCCTCGAATCGAAACGGCGAAAAAACGCCTTGAGGCTTACGCCTCAGTCCATGCGTTTCTTTTGAGCGCCTCGTTCCGGCGAGGTGCGCCTCGAGGCGCGCCTTTGAGGCATTTTTTCATTGAGGCGGTCCCTTTTTTTATCGGGCCATAATTCGAATTCTTATTAAATTAATGTAATTGAGCTTAAACCCAATTACATTAATTAGATTTTCAATTAGCCCAACCCAAAATATTTAGATTAGAATTAAAATTGAGTAGAAAACAGCGTGAATTGTGAATTGTATTGTCGGGCCGCTCCTCCCTGCCGCCGTGAAATTGCATTCTCGCGCCGTGAAATCGTGAATTGCATTCTCGCGTCGCTCCTCCCTGCCGGCGTCGCCGAAACCGGCGCCGCCGAAACCGGCGCCGCTCCTTCCTGCCACCGTCGCCGAAACCGCTACCGCTCCTCCCTGCCGCCGTCGCCGAAACCGCAGCCGCTGCTCCTCTCTACCGCAGCCGCCGAAACCGCTGCTCTTCCCTGAAATTAATCTTCCGCTTCCGGACACCCGTTATTAGTCTTTGCTTCCTAAACGAAGAGGTTATAGTAAATTAGACATTTCTTTATGTGATTAATTGCCTAAAGTTTTATTAGATAGCTGGGTATAATTAATTATTTAACTTAATAAAACGAAGAGGTTAGCTATGAGCTAGTAAGATTCATTGAATTCTTCTTCCAGAAAAGACATTTTGGCCACCAATTCCCATGTATTTCACTAAAAAGTTAAAATCCTAGTTGTGGAGAATATTGAACCCCATGTATTTTGAATTTGAGAGTATTTTAGACTTATGTGTTATTATATATTTATTAGGGGAAAAAAATTAAATTTACGCCTCAATTTTACGCCTCGTTCCGTTTCGAGGCTTACGCCTCGTGAAACCATGGAAAAACGCCTCGAAACCCGTTTACGTTTTTTAAAACCTTGGATATCGATGAAACCTATGGTTGCCTACAGAAAGAAAGGGAAACAAAACTAACATCCAAGCCACTCTAGAATTAGTTTTTAGTTAATCTGTTGTTCTCCTTTGTCTACATCTGTTACTGTAACAAGAAGGAAACCTAGTAGAAAGTGGAAACCTCTGATAAGCCAGTCAAGGTGTTATATATTATGCCGAACAATAAGATACTCAACTTCCAGTAAGTGAGGACATATAATGGGTAATAATTAATAACTAAACATAAGCAAATGAATGTGAAGTCTTCTATTCCAGATTAACCATTACAACTATTGAGAAGTTTTCAGAGTTCGATGAAACTAAGATGTCAGTCCACCCAAAAATCTGCATTACCGACATGCCCGTATCTTAAATTTAACCACCATATGTTAAAGCATAATTCCATTTTATCATGTCTGACATTTTAGAATCCTCTGTTCACTATTTAGATAACAGATTCTATTCCCAGTTGGCAAGAATAGATTAGTTCTGCAGTAAATTGATACATCTTAAAGAAAACAAAATCATCTAAATCAACACCACCAGACAATTCTTCATATTGTTAAACTAAAATTATAGCAAATGCAGAAGGCAACGCTTGCCAACTTCCCTATTCTCAAACTGCCAAACACGTTCCTTGTATACTACGTGCATAGAATCACTAAAAGAAACAATAGCCACTGCAATTTAGCAACAATTTCAAGATACACCCAATATCTAACAAAGCAATGCATGAGAATCCCGACAATCAACCATCACTTAGAAAAAAAATAAATTTACATAAGATGGCAAGAGAAAGAGACCTCAAATTCCGGGAGTTCGAGGAGGAACCGACTTCAGCAGCACAACAACATAACTGGAAGTGCTAGCCGCATTATTTTGACAAACAAACAAAATTAGGTTTCGAGAAACAGAATGAGGGCGAAGAGATGGCCTCGAACAAACTGATGGGGCGGCTTAATAAAACGACGCAGTTCAACTGAAATCCTCGAACAAACCATACACTGTTAATGAGCAGTTCAAATCATCAATGCCATATGCCATACTACCCTACTTTAGGTTATTAATAATAATCATTATTTCCGCAATAAATACTCAATTTGGAAAAATGATAATGACTCGTTTTGATAGAATTAACATTTAAGGTAGCACTGTGGCAATAAGTAAAAAGGTTGAAATCAATTTCATTATTACAACTTAGTAAATATTGAATCAATTTATCTGTATTATCGCATGCGTTGAATTAGGATCAAGATTTCATATATTTAAAAAGTTATGAGATCAAAATTATAATATTATAAGTTAAATAGGTGAAAATTATGCCAATCAGAATCGCAATGTTCCCTTTCCCATAAATAAAGTAGATAAATTACAACATAAGTTAAGGGAATTTGATATTGTATCTACCCAAATAATTTCAACTGAAGCACCAACACTACTCAAAAAATATGAAGAAAGTGTATACTTTCTTCAAGAATGTGACAGCAAACAAATCATATTTAAAGATGTGTGGCACCCGCCTACCGCTCCTTATTTTTGTTATATAAAATTATTATTATTATTTTGTTGTTGTAAAAGGACATCAATATGCAAGACAATATGCAAGAGTTGAACTCTTATAATTTCTACCAAATATTGTTATTTACATTTAAAATAGTATAAAAAACTGCACAACATCCTAAAAGAATACAAGTTACATAAAAACTAATAGAAAGATCAAGAGTCATGATCTTTTATGTAGAAGTGTCTCTAATCCTTTTCTATACTTTGACTGGCAACCCATAGTTATGGAACATCCTAATCGTCCCATCCCAATTTGCTGTCACAAACACAAGCCCCCACGTCGACGATAAACTCCTAGTCCTAGAGCCAGCGTCATTGCTCGTTTCTTGCTGCTGCTGATAATAATGGGAATGATCACCACAGGCAGTGCATGGTTGATCTTCCATGGACGGAGGAAGTCTCTCTTCGGGCCACGTCGCAGAGCCCCTAGACGAGGCATCCATGGAGAAGCAGTTTGCAAGAGAGAAATGCTCACTTTGTTCGGTTGGACAAGTAGAAGAAGCAAAACTATCGTCTCCTACAACCGTATCTGACCAAATCAGCACCACTGATGCGCCTTCAGACAAGAAACTCTCACACGAACGCATTGACTTAGCTTGTTTCGATGTTGGGATGCACGGATCATCATAGTTCCAAACATAAACACGCGAGTCCTCCCCTATCGACACTATGTGCCTCCCACTCGATGTAAATGAGGCGGACATCTGACTTCCTGACTTTGTTAGACCTATTATGTAAAAGGAAACCGCGTATTAGAAAGCTATACAGCAAACATAATCTTCCAAACAAGAGCATACTTTCATGTGTTTGTGAAATTTAGACCATTTAAATATACCTTTGTACTTGTGCACAACCTCGAGGCCATCAAGTATGCGAATCTTGGAGTCCTCCGATGATATCATCATTCTTCCGGAGTCATTGTTCAGAAACTGCAGACGAAAAAGTTCATATAAACAAGCTGAGAGTATAGAAGCTTATAAAGATTCAACTACCGAGGGGATTTTAGTGTAATACCTGAATGCCTGTGATTTTGTTGTCATATGATTTATTTCTACCCTTGAAGTTGATCTCTGCATTCAAGATGAGTTCATTGTCTGCATCTGATGATTCGTAGAAGCGGCAGTTGCCAGAAAGAGAGCCAACAACAAAACCCTGCAACCATGAATTATCAAACTTAAGGTCTACGGAATAAATCCATTTGGCATCAATTTGAAATGGGTTACCGTTCCGTTTGGCTGGTAGCATACTGCTGTTACTATGTCTTGCATATTAGCCCATTCCTCGACTCTCTTACTATGGATGCTCCATATTCGAACTTTGCCATCTATGCAGCCACTAACGAAATGGCCCTCATCCGTAGGATTAAATTGAACACATGTTACTGGATCCATACAAACAACAAGAACAGTTAGTTTAGAACTCAGAAAACAAACATAGTCATGGTTAATCACAAACATTGACTGCAATAGTTATAAAAGAGTCTCTCTTTACCATAATTGCTGTGATGGAAAACTCCTAGACATTTATCACAATCAGCTTGCCATAACCGGATAGTATTATCCGTGGAAGACGATAGAAGATGCTGCAACCAAAAACTTCATTCAGATACAATCATACAAACAAGATTAACAGAAGAGTAATCAACTAACAAGCAAAGTAACAACTTACATTAGATGTGGACCAAGCAAGGTCTAAAACGTCGCCTCTATGGCCCTCGAGTCGTTGAAATGGTGCTTCTTCAATATGGAACATCTTGTCCGGGATGACAATGGATGCACGACTTGATTTGTTATTCCGTGGCTTGCCTTCCATATCTGGACTACCATAACAGCACTCATCAGCACTGCAAGGGGTATCTACCATGGTGATACGCCATATGCAAACTACACCATCTTCACCGCCGCTAGCAAGATATTGGCCATCAGGACTGAACTTCATTGTCCAGATTAGTCCATCATGAGCTTTGAGTACTTGTCCAGCGTAGATAGCGGTGCACTCCATGCAACTCTTCCGGTTTTGCTCTGTTCTCATGCGAATCATACTTCCTGCCTTCGCGAGTAATGTTGATTCCTTGGATACATTAGTACTATGGTTTTTCATCATTTTCTGTGATAAGCTTCTCAACCAGCTCATCACTTTTGTCTTCTTTTTCTTAGTAATGGCTGACCCATCTCCTACACATTGCTCGATGGATAATAGATTTTCATCCATTACCTCCTCTACATCAATGCTCAAACTATCCAACCAATCCTGCTCAGGATAATGAATGGAACAGTTTGCTTCACTATTAGATTTCCTCCTTTCAGAGAGCAAACTCTCATCAATGCTTTCAATCTCATCCACCTCACAAGATGAACACTCATCAAAACCCATTCTAGATAAAAACATACTCCTTCTTTCTCCAACACTCTGTGGCTCCTTCAACCAAATATCATAATCTTGAGTCTCTTTCACAACAACTGACTCCTCCAACATGAAGTGATCAGTTGTATCAAAGAAAGCCTCTTCTCCCTCACAAACGCTCAACATTTATCACAAGCTTTATAACTACACATTAAACCACTTGAATTCTTCTCTCAAACAACAATGTCATTTCAGAGAGAGAGAGAGAGAGAGAGAGAGAGAGAGCAGCCTTTATAAACCAAACGAAACCCCAACATTCACGGACCGAGTTTCACTCCAAGAACTAAGCCAAACAGGAGAATTGCCCATGGTATGCTATTCCCTTATAATATATGATTAAAACAAAGCCTGTTCCTTATAAACACTTGGCCACATTTGCAGACTCACAATTAAATGATTCTAAATCAATATAATTCGGTTGCCCCACCACACTAGGAAGCTAAATAATAATGCGAGGAATGGAAAACAGACAGACCAAAAGGGATTGGAAATGCTTGAATTGCACCTTGAAATGCTTGCAAAGCACACAAAATCCAAACAGTATCACCGCTCTCCCTTTGATTGTGGCCTCTGCATCACCAAATGACAAATGAGAAACGCCCACGCACAAATACAATGCACACACAATCCTCCAAGAATGCTCAAGTTCTCTGTACTTTGACTTGGCCAAATAGTTTGAAATTGAAGCAAAGGTAAAAAATACCCAAGCTTTGATATAAACAAATACTCAAAAAACAGCAATCTTGACTATTATAAAGTGTATGTTAGGGGTTTAATAAAGGGCTTTGAGATCTGTGAGTTTTGAAGATGGTTTCTTGGGAATTTTGGCAGCGCACGAGCAGCGGAGTACAGAAGAAAATACTGTTGCCTTCTACTGGGACTAAATGAGGCCTATACACTATACTATATATATGTGTGTGCAGGCAAAGCATATATGTGTTCAGTTTCTGTCAATATGCTATGCTATTATTTTAGACACCCCTCTCTCTCTCTATCTCAAAATGGCAACCACCTTTGGCTTTCTCTCTCAACAAAGTCAATTTCCACACAAGGTCCAAAGCTTCCTCCACTTTAGCGACAAGCTGTTAAAAGTTAAAACTGGATTGGACTTAAGAATTTCAATCAATAAAAAATGAAGAGAAAAGAGCAACAATCTCATCATCTACAGACTATCCCAATACATTTGCAGCATGGCAAAATAACTAAGTTTGATGGGAATTTAAAAAAGTAGGAAAATTGCTAACTTTTGGCATTGAATAATGGGAAGCCATAAAGTACTAGTATATTTCATGCACGCGATCTTGATTGGGTGGAGATTACATATTTGAAAGCCAACATTTCTTTAGTTTTTATTTTTATTTTTTTTTTTATTTTTTTTTTTGTGGGGGGGAGATGCGTAATTATTGGTAGATATGGTGGAATTATTGGAAGAAGAATTGTAGAAACGCGAGGTTGGTTGGATATAGCAAGTACAGGCTGTGCATTTGTTGTTTGGTTAATTTATGCAAATATAAATAAAGCATAAAATAAAAGCTTTGAAGCTGATTGTCTTGCCCTATGCCATAGTAAAAGTGTAGGTGTTAGCCTGTCGCAACCTAAAACAATAAATTGGGATGGCGATAACTCGACACACACATATTAAGGACATACATACACATACTAATTTATTTCTTGTACGAGTTAGTGTATGTACGCATTAAATAAATTTCATTAATGTGAGCTCAAATTATGAATGTGTAAAAAATGTGTTATTCTAGCAAGATAAATTTTCTTAAATAGTCAATTGGGTCAACAAACAACAAAAACGTATTCATCTTTTTATTGTTTTTTGCATGCTGAAGTTGTACCGGTATAGATCAGAAGTTCCAATAGACCTAGGTCACGAAGTCACAATTAAGTTCCATTTATTATAGAAATTCGGATAATTTACATCACCTTTTTTTTGAGCGAATATTTCATTCAAACTTCATTACAATAATGTGTTTTTATATACAAATGACTGTATGGTATGAATATTTTAGAAACCACCTACCTAATTTTCTTATTTTCCTTTTATTTTTAATTCAAAAAGAAAAAAATAAATTTCATTAAGGGTAACTATGTCTTTTTATATTTTATATTTTTAAACTAAACCAAGCACCTCCACCTCCTACGGCGGCAGCGACGGGCCGCAGACCGACAGCGGTGGTGGTGGTCGGTGGCGGCGGCTAGGGATGGCAAAAGGACCCGGACCCGTCGGACCCGACCTGGACCCGCACGCAATGGGGCGGGTAATACCCGCCCCGTAGGAGTGTGGGGCGGTTCCGGACCCGACCCGTACCGGGTCCGGGACGGTTCTGGTTCCAGCCGCGGACCCGTCCCGCCCCGCCCCGTTTAGACCCGCCCGTATAGACCCGCCCCGCCCCCGGCCCGGACCCGTCCCGGACCCGCCCCGTAACAAATTAGAATTTAGAAGTGTAAAAGTGTTACTTGTAATCAATAATTTCTTTATATGCACTTATGCCGTTTGAGCTAATGTTCACATTTATTAATATTTTACATGTATATAGTTATATATAAGAATATTACATACTAAAATAAAAAAAAATTGATACATCTAACAAAAAATTAGCTTATAAAATATAAATATTAATTTTCTAGAATTCAATATACTATATTTAAATTGTAATTATCTATGAGGATATGAACATCTTTATGACTTTATGATTTGGACATCTTTGTGACTTTATAATTTGTATTTTGTTTATTTGGTAATATCCGAACATATGAAATTGTGTATGTTTTATGTTTGTTGTAGTAGTATTGACGATAACAGGTTTTGCAACTTGATTAGTTCGTAGTGATTAGTGTTTTTGTAGTAATGAGAAGCAAAAAAAAAAAAAAACTACGGGGAGGGGCGGGTAGGACCCGCCCCGTGCGGGTCCGGTTCCGGGGCCAAAGGTGCAGACCCGTACGGGTCCACGGGGCGAGGCGGGTCCGCGGGTCCGTTGCGCGGGGCGGGTCCGGGTAGTATGATACCCGGACCCGACCTGCCATTTTGCTATCCCTAGCGGCGGCAGTCGGCGGTGGAGGTCATTCGCCGAAAAATCTGTTGGAAAATGTAATTTGGTTATGCATACTATGGTGTTAGTTTATGCATAATTAAGAACATTTTCATGCATAAAACCATCTGTTGTGTGGATATTATGTTCTAAAATAAAAATACGTTTTATACGTATTATAGTATTTATTTTTGCATAACCCCGAAAATTTTATGCAGAAAATTGTCTATTATGTGGATATTCTGTTATTTAATAGAAATATTTTTTGTGCATATTATAATATTTGTTGCCCCAACAATTTTATGCATAGACTGACAATCTTCTATAAATTATTACATTATAAAATTAAAAAAAAAATATACCCCAGTAAATGACTAATTTATACATAATTACGTGATTTTTATACATACATTGTCTGTGTTTGTGCATATTGTGATTTTACAAACAAAATTCATCATACTTATAATATATAACCAAACTCTCATTTTCTCTCCAACTAGTGCCGACGGCGGCAGGTGGACAGGAGGTGGTAGGTTACTAGGTTTTTTTTTGTATTTTCCAATTTAATTAATAGTATTTGTTGTTTATCATTTTACCCTTTTTCTAATTTTATTAATTAATAAAATTAAAAGAATAGATTAATTGTACATCATAGATCGAATGAAGATCTATGGTGTACATTGGTTCTTAGTTTTTATCTAAAGAATAATTATTAGTAGAACCATATATATATATTGGATCATATGAGAAAGAGGCTTAAAATAAGAAATAGGAAGGAATCCTAGCCCTCCATTTTTAAAAATCTATGATTGTGATTATTTTGAAGATATGTTTTTATTTAATACATTATTATTAATAACATATCATTAAGGGTATTTGTGTCCATTTAAATTCCTTAATTTGTGGAACCGTTTATAATGTGAATCCTAATCTTCATCATCTTCTTCTTTTTTTAGTAATTGATTCTCTTTCTAAAATAGCATATAATTTCCATTTCAAAGAAAATTTAGGTTCTAATTTGAGTTCAAATTTTTGAATTTAGAGATTGTTTGCGTATTTTTTCATTTCCTAAATAAACATTTCATCTCTTTTCTCGTTTGTTTCCATTTCTTGAATAAGTTAATATAATAATATGATGACATTTTTAGAGTAAATATGCATATATTTTCATTTAACTATACATAATATTATTCATTTATATGGATTCAATTAAAGTATCAGGACCCAATTAAATTTTTATAGAAATAGTGAATTAATATTTCGTTTCATCAAAGTCTAAATATGCATGAATTTAAACATAATTATGCATAATACTATTAATTTATATGCATTAAATATTGTGAATGTTTTGTATCTCATAATGTAATTATTAGTGCTAAATATGCATATATTCTCAAATAATTGTGTATAATACTATTCATCTATATGCATTCAATTTAAGTATCAGGATACAATTACATTGTTTTAGAAATAGTGAATTAATATTTCGGTCATCAAAGTCTAAATATGCATGAATTTAAACATGATTATGCACAATACTATTCATTTATATGCATTAAATATAGTGAATTTTTATATATCGCATAATGTAATTATTAGTGCTAAATATATATATATATATATATATATATATATATATTGTTAAATAACTATGCATAATACTATTCATTTATATGCATTTAATTAAAGTATCATGACACAATTACATTATTGTAGAAATAGTGAATTAACATTTCCGTTCATCAAAGTCTAAATATGCATGAAATTAACCATAATTATTCATAATACTATTCATTTATATGCATTGAATATTTGTGAATTTTTTCGTATCACATGATGTAATTATTAGTGCTAAATATGCATATATTTCAAATAACTATGCATAATACTATTCATTTATATGCATTCAATTAAGTATCATAACACAATTACATTATTTTAGAAATAGTGAATTAACATTTTTTTGTAGAAAACTGTCGCTGCAAGTTTTAATGGTAGTCAAAGGGTTTCCTTTTTTTAGGGAGAGTTTCCATCTAAATAATGGAGCAGTTACACAAAAAAGGGAGTGTAAAAACTAATAATATGCATATATTTTTTTACCTAATATACCCTTTCCTTATTATATGATTTTTTAGATGATAAAAATTACAAAAAATCTTATTCATTGATTAGATATTAATCTATGGATATAAATCCTTCTTATTTCTTATTTTAAGAACCCTTCTTATAGGATCCACACCCTATATATATATATATCTACCAGGCTATCACGATACTACACCATAGCAATCACTATGCTAAATTAAATTGTCAGTATTTATAAAACTATTAATTTAAAATATTTGTCTCGCTCTAATCAATAGTTGGAACTCACTCTTGCTGTCTCTTGCACAAACCAAAATACTGTCCAAGTCATTAATGGGCAAATCTTTGTTGATTTTCGTCTCATAAATTAAAGAGGGTGTATCTAAACTCAAAAGAATATGGGATTCACGATTTATTAGTTAAAGAAGGGGATTATGAAAGCTAAACGAAGACATACTTTTCAACACCTTTTTACACAATTATTCATAACAAACAAGATTCTCCAAAAAGGTAGTAATAATTCACGTATCATCAAAAAAAGATTCAATATAAAACTAATCACAACACACACATATATGACACTTTTGTATTAATTAGTTGGCACGTCTAATTTCAAACAATATTATGAGATTATATTTCCTCGACATAAGGCCCGAAAAGATCCTTAGAAGATATTGTATTATGATTAGGGTTAGAGTTAGTGTTAGGATTAGACTAAAATCTCCAAACCATGTGCCCATATATTTGACTGACCTATTCACTAATAAAATTCTCCACTTGTGCGGTTTATTAATTACAGAATCCTACAATCTTATAGTTAATTATTATTATCAAGATCATTAGTTGGAAGTTTTTCTTACCATAAATAAATGTAATTCGTGACGCATCGGATAAACACAAAAACTCTAGAACCATATACACATACATTCTTTTTTTAATAGGAAAGGACAAAAAATATACTCCCTCCGTCCCAGCACAAGTGACACAAATGTTTTCGGCGCGAGAATTTATGCGGTGGAAGATAAAGTATGAGAGAGAAGTTTATGATAAAGTAAGAGAGAGAAGATGAGTGAGATTTTGAGAGAGTAATTGATAAAGCAAGAAAGTGAAATAATAAAATAAGAGAGATAAATGATTAAAGTAGGAAAGAGAAATGAAAAAGTATGAGAGAGAATTGATAAAGTAGGAGAAAATTTATGATTTTTTTTTAAAATTATTTCCATTTTTGGAAGTGTGTCACTTGAGACGGGACGCCCGAAATGGAAAGTGTGTCACATGGAGCGGGACGGGGGGGAGTATAAAATGCATAAAGCTAATATATGTTTATTTTATTACAAAAAAAAACAATTATGTTCTAATGTTTTTTAAATTATTGCAAGAAGATCCTTATGGTCAAAACTAATAGCTTATGTGTTTCAATCAATCACCTAGATATGTGTCTTGAATTTTTTTTTTACAATATTTACTAGTATACAATATTTGAAATACGTACTTTTATAATGTGCTTATGATGTTTACTTTTGACTAATTAACAAGTGCATAAGCGCTAACATTATATTGTTGCTCGCACTTTAAATTGGTCTACTCTCATGAGCGATTGAGACTACTCAATTCTTCCAAATCCACATTTTCTCCTAATTCTTATCTAGTGTTTAGATTTTGTATCGTCTCCTTTATACTACCAACACTGTTAAAGATTGCAAGGCGATTGGGATAAAAACGTGCTGTTAATTTTCAGAAGTGTTTTCGTGCAATATTTTTAATATAAAAATCATTTTTTTCCAAGAAAACAAATACATGTTAGTTTTATATATTTTCACTTCAACATTAGGTATTTTATTGTCTATTTCCTGGGGGCAATTTTTGGTTTTTAGATGAGGAGTTATATTTCAATAGGATAAAAAAAGATATAAAGTTTATTTGTGTTTGGTTCGACATTAAAGGAAATTAATGATAGAATACATATATGTAGCGGAATTAAGTAGTATACGATTTCTTACTTTAAATATGATGCTCCAGATCACCGATGATCACAAGGATTACTGTTTGATTACATAATCCAAATGTTTGAGATTTACAATGAAGAGTATATATATAGAGGAGATGGTTCAATAAGGAACACCCCATTAATGAAAGAATTAGGAACAATTATCAAACTTATATTTAGTGAGATGGAAGGTTGAGATTAAAAGTTACATAAAATGTAGAAATAAAGAGTTTTAAAATAAGCTTCTCACAATAAGGATAAATTGGTCAAATTACATCTCAATTTCTTAAAATAAGACTTTGGGCAAGTTGGGCAAACGTGTTTTCTCCCCTCTCTTATTTTCTCTCCTCCTTGCATTCTCTCCAAAGTCTGATTGAGGAAATCATCTGATTGAGGAATTTCTCTCCAAAAAGTTGTCGGCCCCACCGAGGAGGTTCATCCCCCACCAACAAAGTCGGCGTGTCTCTCTCTCTCTCTCTCTCTCTCTCTCTCTCTCTCTCTCTCTGATTCCTTCTCTAAGTTATAGTTTCGATTATGCAGAAATGAGAATTGTGGAAGAAGCAATTTCAAACTCGATCTGGAATTAGGCTTAGTTGAAAAAAGTGTTTATAATTTATAAGGTTATAGTTGTTGCCTTTTGTATTCGAATAGCATGAACCCTCATTTCTCTTTAATTTGAGGCTTTTACTTCTAACTCATATTTCTGACTGATTTTTCTTCGATTTTAGAGTTTATTTGCTTTTTTTGTTAAATTTAACGAAAGTGTTTTGAAATGGTGAGAAACTTAAAACTCATTTCTTTGTAATTTTTGTTTATCTGCTCATATTCAAATCCTAAATTTTCACTTCAATTTAAAAATTTATATGCACTTTCATTAAAAACTGTATGTAATTTGATTAATAATTTTATGCACTTCGATTAAAAAGTGTATGCACTTTTTGAGAACTGTATGCACTTTAATTGAAAATTTTATGCACTTTGTTTAAAAATTCTATGCACTTAAGTTGATTACTCAAATTAAGGTGAAGAAGAAGAAAAATGGAGAAAAAAATGTGAAAAATCACGTATTTAGGTGGTTTAATCAATTAATCATTAAGAAAAATAAAAAAAATCAAAATAAAAGTAATTTGAAGAATGATAATAGTGAGAAGCACGAAAGCGTATTCTCTTTGTAGTTAAGAAAGATATAAGATTCATAATATAAAATAATTAAGAAATTAAATGTTGAAAGGACATTCATACCCTTAATGAAAACAAATGTATGATTTTCTAACTTAAAAAAAATTATACCATAATCTTGCCACACATCTTTAAAATGGAGGGCTATGATATGTTCCTAGTTCCTTCAATAAAGTGTTGTTCCTTAATGATACATCTCCTATATATATATATATATACTTTATTTATTTCATGTAAGTCCTTTACTTATATAATATTACAAAATGACACACATGAGTGTATATATTACCAACATATCCCCACTTACCCATGGTGGCTGTTGGACAAATAATCTATTCACATTGACATACACAAAATCGCACAAACAAATGGATTATGTGACCCGCGAGGATATGAGCTTTAAATGTTATACGTCGGTTAAGAATATATGACAGCTTAATTGTTTAAATAATCGAGGATAATTAACTCGATATACCCCAGGCTACTTCGTAAAACACACCAATCAACATATCTCTAATCCCTTAATAATAATAGAGCACACTTGATCATTTTCCATAGTTATGTATTCATAATCACATCCTTTACACGATTGGCTAGCCAATGAAAACAAGAAGGGTGTTAATCAAAGATAGCCTTCCTTACTAACTTATATCTCTTAGTTCTATCATTGCTGCTTTCCGAACATGAACCGCATGACCGAATTATCTTGGCTATTGGTCACACCTTAAAGTAGCAACACTAAGACAAATCTCAAGACATAGTAGAAAGTCCAAATGGTATACTTTGAGATATTAGAAAATAACCTCAAGGTCTCACACAACGAAAATAGGGATTCACAAATTTTTTGTTACCTTATTGGTCAACTGGCACACGTGGTATGAAGACACGTGCTATGATGCATCTCTTCCAAACGTGGAAGTGTATGTCATTCTTTTCTCTGAGAAAATGCATCATACAGATCTTAGTTCAAGAGCTCCTCATCACTTAACTTGAGATTTCCTCCAATCCGCGCAGATCCCACAATCTAAAGGGAGAATTTCGAACTAACCTTTGTAAAAAGTTTTAAAATGGACTATGGGAAACTCAGTCGACTACTTTATCAGATGGTAGTCTGATCTTCACTCATCCTCGATGATGAAGACGATTACTCGTGTGAAAGAGTCAATCTCTACTTGTAGGCATACTTTAAAATCACTAAGATATAGAGAGACACATACATACATAACAAACATTATCATATAATAAATGCATTACAACATCGTAGTCAATCTCATTTTTTGCAAACCAAGTGCTTTAACATGACTCATGAATACTTCTCTAGGTATCAGTTTGGTCATGGATCAACAATATTCTGATGTGTATGTATATACTTAAGGACTAGCTTCTTCTGTCCAATAATATCTAACACAAAGTTGAACTTCATGTCGATGTTTTTGGTTTTACCATAATACTTGGAATCCTTGGTGTAAGCAATAGCTGCTTCATTAGCACAGTAAATCGTATAGCTTCTTCTGAGGTGCTTATGATCCCTAAGTGTTGTAAAAATGTTCTCAACCAAATAGCTTATTGTACTGCTGCTGAACAAGCTATGAATTCCGATTCTATTATAGACAATGCTACACATGTTTGTTTTTTGATGTGCCATGAAATAGCGCCATAATTGAGCAAGAAAGCATATCCTGAAGTGAATTTTCTATCATCGACATTATCACCACAATCAGAATTCGTGTATCTTTACAAAGTCTTTTCCCATGATAACATAATAAATAGTTTGCAGTACCCTTTAGGTATTGGAAAATCCTCTTAACAACTCTCTAGTGTCTCTTCTATCGGTTGGATTGATACCTACTAACTAGGCCAATGACATAGCAAATGTTAGGATGAGTACACAACATAGCATACATCAAGCTCCCGACAGTATTGGCATATGATACTTTTGACATCTCATCCTTTTCTTGTTGGTTTTGAGGACACATATCGCGACTCAGACTTTCTCCTTTAGTGACAGGAGTGTCTATGGGTTTTCAGTTCTCCATCTTGAAACGTTCAAGAAGTTTCTTAATATAAGTCTCATTTGAAAGACTCAGTAATTTCTTAGAACGATCTATGTGGAACTTAACACCAATGATGTAATCTGCCTCACCCATGTCCTTCATCTCAAAATTTGAGGACAACCATTTCTTAATGGTCTTCAAGTTTTCTTAGTTATTCCTACCCAATAATATGTCATCAACATACAATGATAGAATTACAAACTGTTCCCCAGAACGTTTTATGTAAATGCAGTGTTCTTCATCGATCATGACAAAGTGGTATGAAATAACAACTTCTTGAAATTTCAAATACCATTGTCTCAATGACTGCTTGAGTCCATAAATGGAACTTGTCAATTTCCAAACTTTATCCTCTTAACATTGAAGTATGAAACCCACTGGTTGTTCTGTGTAGATTTCTACTTCTAGTTCACCATTGAGGAAAGCCATATGTACGTCCATTTGATGTAATTCTAAGTCTAGATTAGCCACTATAGCTTGGAGTAGGTGGATCGATGCAAATCTCACAACTGGTGAAAAAGTTTCTTCATAGTCTAAACCCTCTTGTTGGGTATACCTTTTGCCACCAATCGAGCTTTATATCTTCTTTCAATCGATCCATTAGCTTTCCTCTTAATTTTGAGAACCCATTTGTTCCCAGTAGCCTTACGCCTTTGTGGAAGATCAATCCGCTCCCAGACATAGTTATCTTTCATCGACTCCATTTCTTCTTCTATAGCTTTCTTCCATTTTTCTTTAGCAGGACAAGATAAAGCCTCCTTGACAGTCTTAAGCTCCTCTTCATCCTCTAAGCTTATGAGAAATGCATGTCCTTCAATGTCATAATTGTTGGAATTTTTTTATACTCGAAGCAGTTTTTATACTTGTATACAATGTGTTTTTGTCCTTACCACTATTTTATTCTCCTATCTGATAAATATATATATTTGCACATGTAATCATTTATCTTGTACAAAAGTTAGATTTGTGTAGTGTGTCGGGTATCACAGAAGACAACACAAATTGGTTGAACTGACAAGATATAAACAGTTATCACAACTGAGACAACTTAAGGATAAGTTGTCGGTTTAAGCTGCAGTTTAGATAAGAAGTGGCTTGTCTTGGCTGCTTGTCTTTACTGGTACACTTAAGGTGGTGTATTGATGGATCACACTGAGATGTGTTCTCCTAACTGACCTTAGTGGAGAATCAAGCTCTCGGTGACTTAGCTGGTCTTAAGCTTGATAAGACTTCAGCTGAGTGCATTTGGCTATCTATCACTTTGACCTACTATGGTGAACGTCATCGCGACCGAATCTACGTATCTTGGGTGTTAGTAGTTATTTGTGGCTCAGGCTGGTTGTCTGTATCTTGCAACCGTATCCTAGTAAAATGGGTTGATAATATCCCCTGAGGAACTCGAAAGGATTAGTACACTAAACCCGGCCGGTTGATTAAGTTCAGGTGTGTTAATAAGGTCGAGTGGTACTACTCAGGAATATAAGATGTTAATTAATTTAAGCTGTTATACCTGTTAATTAATTAACGAATATTTCTATCTTAAATACGGAGATCGATTAAGTCTAAAATACAAGCCCTTGCTCAATTTGGGATAAAGGGGTAAGTCAGCACGAATTCTCTAGTGGAATGAATCTGTGTTTATTAATTAATTTTTCTCTGGGCTGAGCATAGATAATTAACTAATTTGAGGCCCTGCTTTATTTCTTGTATTAGATCTCTGATCTGTCCCAATTAGTTGTCCAGTTATTTATTGTCTCTCAGAAATCATTATTAATAGATTAATGTAATTTTACATTATTTAATAATGTTATTTATCTGAAATTTTACATTATTAATAATGTTACATTATTTTATGTTAAGGGTAAACTAACATCTGCAACAACTTAACTCATACAAAATATCGAAAGAAGACTTAAAGTCTCAATCATCAATCTCATACAAGTGTTATCAGAAGCAGACTTAATTCACAAAACACAAAAGCAAGTTCTTCCCACATATGTACATGAAACATATGGAATGAAAAACAACTAAAACGTTCCTTCAAAACATGTGCATACTTGGTTATTCAAAAAAACATCATAGTGTACCAAATAAAACTGGAAATATAAGCCATAAGCTAATGAAAATTAATGATAGAATACATACCTGCAGCGGTATTGACTAGTAGACGAATTCTTACTTTAAACATGATGCTCCAGATCACCGATGATCACAAGGATCAAAGTTTGATTATACAATCCAAGTGTTTGAGATTTCTAATGAAGAGAGGAATGAGAATTAGCGTCTGTTTCTATGGTACTTCTTCTGACTTTACAGAGATTAAATTGATGAATAACTGCTTCTCATTCTCTCTCTCTCTCTATATATATATGTATGTATATACTTTATTTATTTCATATAAGTCCTTAATTATATAATGTTACAAAATAATCCCCATGAGTGTATATATCACCAACATACACTCTCAGGAAACTTAATTATTGCATGATACGAATCTTGTACATGAACGGTGAAAAGCATCACTTCGATTGGCTAAAAGCATAATTTGTAAATGCAATAGATAAAATTGTGTAATTTTCTCGTTTATTCTTTCCAGTCTAATTACCTACAAATTATAGTACTTATATATAATATAATCTATAAATTATAAAAAATCTAAACAATATCAACCACGTGCAATAAGTTTGAATAGTGGCAGATCCAATGAACATGTAGGGCATCATCCATCTTCAAATTATATACAATCCCAAATTTTCTTTATAATTTTTTAAAATATGTTATTCCGCTCCATCCATCCCCGAAATTATTATTGCAGATTTCGTTTCCCATTGTTAATTCTGTATCCTCTCCTGGGCTTGATCTAAGATAGACATTAGGTGTTTCTTACTTCTTAAATTTGTCTTTTGGGTTTTGGCATTTTGGGTTTTGGCATTATGCACCTCTTTTACAAGAATTCTTATTTCGAATTCTCACTCCGAATGTGCTATTAAGACTTGTTCGATGCAATAATAGTTAATACAATCCCCTTTATTCTGGTATAGTAAAAAAATCATTACTATATTTAAATGTAATATATTTTTATTTAAAAAAATCTCATGCATTAATCTAGTTATTTTGCATAAGAAAACTGGAACATGTCGATTCAACTTGAGTTCTGGAAGAAAAGTTTGTGTTTTGGGCTGGCCGGCCCAAACATAACACTTTCACACAACAAAGAAAAGTTCGTATGCCGTGAATAAATAATAAAACCAATAATAAATAATCCAAATTTGAATAAACTGAAGTAGAAAATATTTTTCTCTTACTTTTAATTTGAGATATAAACACTTGGTCAGTTGTGGTAACCATCAATGAATTCAAAAGTAGGATACTGGAGATGGAATTTGATTCTTTACTAGTTGGCCTACATGTTTTCTTGTAAGTCACTAACACGATCACTTTTGAGGTGGCAATCTGGACCAGAACCTTCCAATTATTTAATAGATAGCATTTTGGTTAAATGGATGGTAGAAAATTCACAATCACTATATATTAATATCCGTTATAAAAAAAATATAAATTGTACTAAATTTATTATTTACAATAAATTTGGTCCATACACATGATGATATTTAAATTTGTGACATTTTCATTCTATCGTAGTTCATCTCAAGGGGATAATAGTGAGCGTATTGTGTAAGGGATACAATATATGATGTCTAGTAATTGATTTACCTACCAAGTAATATAAATAAATCTGATAAGAGAAGCTAATATGAAAATTGAACATCATTTTCGTTCTGACCTTTTTTTTTCGCAACTTGGACTGATCTATTTGAATTAATAATTTTCAATTCTATATACAATGAAATGAGTTTCTAAATCTATAATGCAGCCATTCATTTCAATATATATTTATATGTATTATACTCCCTCCGTCCCATCTTTCTTGTTCCATAGTTTTTCGGCGCGGTATTTTAGAAGAGTTGTTGGTTGTGAGTAGGGATGTGGAGCCCTCAAATAAAGTGTGTGTAATAATTTTCTATTTTAGACAATGGAACAAAAATTGTGGGACGTCCCAAAAAGGAAAGTGGAATAAGAATTATGGGACGGAGGGAGTAATAGATTCCCTAAAGATGATATGATCACATTTTTATCGTTGAACGCATGATCTTTTACTTTGTGATTCTCTTCCAGTTTCTTCAATAAAGTCTTTTTTTATTGTTATTATTATAATTTTTTTTTACGAATCCATTATTCGAACACCATATGTATAGTGAAAAGATTGTGAATTAAGAATATCAATCATTTAGAAATTCCCTATTAAGTGGAATATTAGAAAAGACAATACAAATAATTAAATTGAAAAGGTAACACTTAAGAATGATCTTGAAT
Organism: Lavandula angustifolia; assembly: GCA_028984105.1. Lineage (NCBI taxonomy): Eukaryota > Viridiplantae > Streptophyta > Magnoliopsida > Lamiales > Lamiaceae > Lavandula > Lavandula angustifolia. Next base: position 7,225,432 of record CM054817.1, read on the forward strand.
AAATTATGATAGTACATACCGAGATTCCACATTTTGTTGTCTTGTATCAATAAGCAATCGACCAAAATCTATTACTTGTATGCACATGTGGAGAGAATCTCATACAGTTTTCATTATTCATAAACTTTGAACAATTTAGCCAAGTCATAATTATTATTATTATTTTTTTAATGACGAGGAACTCGCGGCTCACATAGGGTGTCAAGTGGGATTTGAACCATGACCTTTCGACCACAGACCATCCACCTTCACCTCTATGTCATTCCAGCTCATGTGCAATAGCCTGCAAACCACACAGAAGAGTTAAACCACCCTTAATGTGACAGAGTGACAGGCTCACACATAGCGTGTCCAGTGGGAATTGAACCCATGACCTATCGGTCCCGGGCCACCCACCTTCACCGCTATGCCATTCCAAGGGGACAAGTCATACTATTGATTCTTATTCATAGGTTCAAAGTATCAATACCCATGTGCCAACCACTGAGTATAAGAATAGAAGATGACCCATTAAATACCGATTCCATCACGCTTTACTTTAGCATATTTAGATTAGATTAAGATGGGGCATCCATACTTGTTAAATCAACCCGTAATTGCTACTAAAAATGCTCCCTAGGAATATAACTTTTCCTCAACCTATTTAAATAGACACCAACAAGGTGGTTCATATTATACACAATCATATTAATATACATAGCGATCGATGGCGATTACAGGCGGCGACATCGCACGCAGTGTGCCGAGTGGCGGCAAGTACCAGATGACGGTGGAGGAGTTCAAGAACTGGCTGATGAAATTTGACTCCGACAAAGATGGGCGGATCAGCCAGAAGGAGCTCCGGCAGGCCATCCGGAGCTGCGGCGGGTGGTTCAGCGGCTGGAAGAGCAGCCGCGGCCTCGTCGAAGCCGACACCGATGGAAGCGGGTATATTGATGAGCAGGAGATTGATTGGCTCTTGGATTTTGCCGAAACCAATATGGGGTTCAAGTTTTATTATTGAACACTAGTATGTAACAAAAACAAATGTTAATTAGTTTGTGGTGCTATGTTTTTCAATAAATTTGGTTTAGCTTGTCAATTCGTAGCATGCATAGGCTGTCTTGCACAATTTATCCTACTTATAAGGAGGATGGATCCCTCCAAATCGTGCAGAATTTCATGAAATTACAGATTCCATTGTTTAATTCTCACTATATATGGACGGTATGAACTGTCCAAACAAAAATTTTGAATTTTCTTTAGAAAAATGCGACAGACCGTCCAACCTTTCACACCCAACTTTGAAAATTATTTTTACTCCGGAAAACTCGATTTTGTAAAATAAAAGAGATGAATACTTTGATTCGAAAATCTGAATGCTTATGATTCATGAGTTTTGAGTTGTTCTGTACTATTCCAAAAAAAGAACATAAGCTTTCATATTTCGAATAATATTTTTCTTATCAATACATCTCCCAAAACATTCCTCCCAATTAAATGATAACGAATGAGTCTGTCACACGCTATGAGTTTGAATAAGAAAGAAGTATGGTTCATGATAATAACAACGGATTTCGGATTTGTCTCATCGTAAAATAATTAAGTGCGATGTGATTATGAGAAACTAATAACCAAAGCACAAAATGTCCAAAAAAAGACTGAGCCAAGTGACAGATTGTCTTCACTCCCACAAACTATCACAAGATATCAACTCTTGAGGTTCTATACTATACGACAAAATGACCATGCTACTATTGACATCTATACTATTGTCTCTCTCTCTCTCCATAAATAAGCTTCAACGATTAGTTTTGATTTGGATATCCAGCCACTTGTTGTAATACACACAAGTAGTGGGGGAGATAACCCCATCAGGTCTGCACATATCAATCTTGGGACACATACCACAAGGAATTGAAGCAAACACACCTTTAATCCAACACTTTCCACCTCCAGCCTCAATACTTGCAACTCTGTAACAAGTCTTTCCAACAGGAATTCCGTAATAATCCCCCAAACCCGTGCTCTTCACCTCGATTATCTCACCATCTAACACCATTGCGGTATAGGGACATTGATTCTTATCCCGTCGTGCTCATCCACACCCTTGTGGATTTCGTCCAGGGCGGCAACCTTGTCCTTATTGATGTGTAGGAAGCAGATACGCTAAAGCACCCGAATAAACTCCGTGTCCAGCTTCCCATCCGCATACCAGATGCCTCCACTGACTTCCTTACAAGGCGCACATTCCATTCCCATGTACACTTTCCTTCCTGCATATTTAATGCTTTTCACCTGCTTAATCAAACCTTTACCCTCCAAAGACTTGACTGCTTTGTTGATTGCGAGGCATCCAGATTACTCTCGATTTTGATTCCTCTCGACAAAATGCCTTCACTGCCTCTACTCAGGATCAAATCAAGGAGTGACTGCTCATCGTATGATAGAGGTGGTGCACCTGTTCCAGCTCTCTTCCGCTTCGATTCACTCATTCCTGTCAAAAAAATCAACAATAATTTATCTTCACAACTTATATATGTTTACCACCTCAAAATAACAAGATTTTTATTGCGTCAATCAATAACAACCCAATCCAACAGAGTAATACAATCTTCCTCAATCCCAAAGATTCCTTCCTACTCAAACTAAATGGTTTACACCATTTATAACTGCACTCACTTGACTTGTTTACAAGTAAAACATCGTCTGATTCATTACAATTTACAATATCTCAACTCCCAGCACTCTTCAAACCCCCAAAACCAACCCCCTTTTGAATCCATTTACAGGAATCGGCCAGCATGTACCGCGTGAGGAACTTATTAACAATTTACAGCAACCCACAAATAATTAAACAAAAAAGTGTGGAAATTCCAATCCGCATATCAGAAAGCAACATTTAGCAGCATTCTAAAAAAGTCATATAGATTTCGATTAACGTCAAATACGCAAATCGACATATATAAACGTTCAAAAAAAGAGAGAGAAGTGAATGAAACTTGAAACCAACCGGAAAAAGCGACGCCGTTCCTCGGATTTTATGAAACTGCAAGGAATTCTCGAGCGGAATAGAGATCCTTGCAAGTTAAGTTTGTGGGACTTTTTATACTGGGTCGGATGGAATCATTCGCGTAGGAAGATTAGAAAAATAATAATTAGGGCCAAGGGTTTCACATCCTGGATTTTTTTTATTTTAATTATTTGTCAAGTTGTTTTCAAAATTTATTTTATGATAGACTAGATATTTTGTTAGGATATCCTCGCCCTATGAAGCTTATTCCTATTATACCTTCATGTATATTTCTATCATAAATTAGAATTTATCTCGTATATCTTGGGGCCTACTCAATTAGGCCACTATAGTTATATTTATTTTGCTCACTCATAATGAGAATACACACTCTTACAATCAAATACTTCCGTTCCACTCCATTAGTCCATTTTCCTTTCGGCACGGAGATTAACAAAGTTGTTTGGTGTGTGTAAAATAGATAAAGTAGTGGGGTCCACTTGAATATATTAGAGTATTATTTTAAGTTAAAAAGGGAAAGTGGACTAATGGAGTGGAACGACCCAAAAAGGAAAAGTGGACTAATGGAGTGGAACGGAGGGAGTATATTTTATATGGTATCAAGAGCGAGTTTTCTTTCTAAACCCTAAATTTGTTTTCACTACCGCTGCTTCCTAACTCTTGATGATGATCTATTTTGATCATCTTCTTCTTACTTCATTCGTCTTATTGTTTTCCATGGTCCTTCACGAACATTGGTCTCCTAATCTCTTTTTGGTAATCGGCCGCCTATCCTCCTCTTACCATCCCTTCTCGATTTCCATGGCTACTAATAAAACCCTAGACTCAACTTCACCATATTTTTAGCCTTCAGATAGTCGGGCAAAGTTTGGGAGGATTTGTGTGAACATTTTGGCAAGAGAAGCGAGACTCGTGGTTTAGAGCTTCGAGAGAAGTTATTCAACACATGTTAAAACATAATAACATTTTCATTTTATAAGATACCACTTTATTAATACTTTCAAATATTAATTTTTGACTTTCAGCATTTTTTGCAAACACTTACAAATTATCAAAATCAATAGCTTTCAGCTGCTTTCAGCCACTTTCAGCAGCTTCCAACAACTCTCAGCACTTATCAGCTACTCCAAACACCCACTAAGGCAAACTCTGGGGCTTTTGGGATGAGATAGAGAATATATCTCCAATTCCACGATGGTCTTATAAGAAATGCACTTGTGATCATGGGAAACAACTAACCAATTATTTGCAAAAACATTGTCTTCTTGTTGGTCCAGAAACGAATCTTCAGGTGTAGAGGGGGGAGTGAATGCACCTGAGTACCAGTTTTAACTCGAATGCGAAAGTCAGTGTTCATTGAAGTTGCTCACTGAAGGATTTAGCTTGCCAAGTTAACTTTCAGATCGCGTGGGCAGAGTGGTTCGTTCTACTGAATCACGTCTACTGACTTCAGTCAGTGTACAGTAAACTCAGTATACGAATGTATCGGAAGTGTAGGCCCAAATTTTATCGTATCTTAATTTAAAAAATAGTTTTTAATGAAAATTTGTTTAAGTCGTGCTTGTGCGTCTATTCAACTTTACTGAAAATCTGATTTATGCTTTGTAAATAGTTTTATGCAGTATGAACAACAAGCAATAAAACAGTAAATGCACAACGATTTTAATGTGGTTCGGATACACAAGATCCTACCTCCAATGTTCTGAACAAAGCAGGAGGTCTTGATCTTATTATACTGAGTAAGTCTTAGTCGATTTGTACGCTGGACAGATACTCTACTTATAGTCGTAGTGACTTTACAATTTTCAAACACGGGGTTTGAGTTTCTCCAACTAGAAGGAGTTCTTACAATAAGAACAGTTCTACAGAATATGAACTCCTTCGGTTGTATATGAAGGAAAAATAATAGGAGAGGAATTGTACTTTCCTCCACGTATGTTGTAGTCGCTTTGATTGTTGCTCCTGTTCAGATCTTCTGATTTGCGTCCTGGCTTTTTTCTCCCTCTGGGTGGTCAGAGAACTAAAGAAAATTATATCGTCTCTCTCTCTCTCTTAAACTCGTGTTTGTGAGTAAGAATGTGTGAATGTGTGTATTCTGATTATGAACATAATACTAATATATATAGGCTTCAAGAGCCAATATAATATTAATATGTGTAACCCATTAATTTAATTATATCCTTAATGGACTTCTACATAATTAGTCTATAATATAATTAATTAATCTAATGGGCTACTAATATTTATCAATTAATTGGCCCAGCTAATTAATTTCAGATAAATAATATTATTAAATAATGTAAAATACATTAATATATTACTCCCTCCGTCCCAAAATTCTTGTCCAATTTGCTTTTTGCACGGTTTTTAAGGAGAGTTGTTAGTTGTGTGTAGATTGGTATAAAGTTGTGGGTCCCACAAAAAAGTTGTGTGTAATAATTTACTAAAAAAGGAAAGTGGACAAGAATTTTGGGACAACCCAAAATGGAATAGCGGACAAGAATTTTGGGACGGATGGAGTAATAATGATGTCTGAGAGACAATAAATAACTAGCCAACTAATTGGGCTAGATCAGAGATCTAATACAAAAAATAAAGTTGGGCCTCAAATTAATTAATCATCTATGCTCTGCCTAGAGCAAAATTAATTAATAAACACAGATTCATTCCACTAGAGAATTTGTGCTGACTTATCCATTTATCCCGAGCTTGTATTTTAAACTTAATCGATCCCCGTATTTAAGATAGATATATCCGTTAATTAATTAAGCACACTGACAGCTTAAATTAATTAACATCTTATTATGTTCCTGAGTAGTACCAGTCGACCACATTAACACACCTGAACCTAATCAATTGGTCGGGTTTAGTGTGCTAATCTTTACGAGTTCCTCAAGGATATTATCAACCCATTTTACTAGTTTACGGTTGCGAGATTCTGACAACCAGCATGAGCCACAAATAACTACTAACACCCAAGATACGTAGATCCGGTCGCGATGACGTTCACCATAGTAGGTCAAAGTGATAGATAGCCAAATGCGATCAGCTGAAGTCTTACCAAGCTTAAGACCAGAAAAGTCACCGAGATCTTGGTTCTCCACTAAGGTCAGTCAAGAGAACACATCTCACTGTGATCCATCAATACATCACCTTAAGTGTACCAGTAAAGACAAGCAGCCAAGACAAGCTACTTCTTATCTAAACTACAGTTTAAAATGACAACTTATCCTTAAGTTGTCTCAGCTGTGATAACTGCTTATATCTTGTCAGTTCAACCAATTTGTGTAGTCTTCTATGATACCCGACACACTATGTTGGGTGATGATTCCATCCTCAGCACTGTTTCACTCAGTGGGAAATGATTCGGTCTTAGACACTGATCTTAAGCTCAGTAGCCTTGTGCTCTGTACTTGTCTGAAGATTTGAAGATCCCAAAACCCTATCTGAATGATGAACCACTCCCTTGTATCTGTTCTGTCTCTGAGGTTTCAGACTCAGTAGACACTCTGCTCTGGTCAAGGCTCTCAGTAGCTTATTTGCCTCAGCACCAGTGTAGAAGACTCAGTGATACTGGACACAGCAGGAGCAAGATATCGAGAGACTCGGGGATCTTGGACTCGGCGGGAGCAAGATATGCGAGAGAGTCGGGCCAACCGAACTCAGCGGGAGTAGTTCACTGGACTCGGAGCTGATCATCGAGAGACTTATCTCGGCGGTCTATCTACCGAATACAAGGTCGGACTCAAGAACGGTAGATAGTCTTTAGGGATCTGCCGGAATCTTTTGAAAGACAATCGGCATTGTCATGTACGAGGAAGAGAGAAGTCGGCTTCGATGCCTCGAAGTTTGTCTTTGTCTCAACCACTCCATCCACCTCAACGAATGACAAGCATACACGTGTCTTCTCACCTACTAAAGCTGCAGATCCAACCTTTTACCTAAAAAGGTGGGAAAGTACACTGTTACCTACACCAAAAGAGCCGTTTGCTACCAAAAAGAGAGAGAGAGAAGAAGATCGTCTCCAACGGATCTATTTTCAATCTCTGCTCTATAAATAGAGGGATCATTCAAGATTTGAAGAGAATGCGCGCACCAAGAACTAGAGAGAGCGCGAAAAAGAGCGAATTCCAAAGAACAAAGTCTTAGCAAGAACTCGAAGAACAATCTCCGGCGAAAGACTACATTCTAGCTCATAGGGAATCAAGCTAAACCAACATATAAAGCCTCTAGTATCCAATCGACGTTACACGAACTTATAGCTTACCTTCAGCTGTTCGTCGATCTAGAAGCTACTCTCTCATATTCCCTATCCCTCTAACCCTAAGCTCAACCGTTCTTATCTATAGCTTAGACGAAGGAGTTCACATTTGAACCCAATCCTTATTGTATAAGGACTCCTTCACTGTTGGAGAAGTTTGTCAAACACTTTAAATTTGATAGTGTTGTAAACTGAGACTTGGATCAGTATAAAAACCAAGACGCGGCTTTGCCCAGGTGTGCAAGCCGACCGAGACTAACTCGGGATAATAAATAGCCTCCCGATCATTCGGGACGAGTGGACGTAGGATTTGAGCGATATCCGAACCACTTTAAAAATCCTATGTCTCTTACTGCTTTCTTAACTGTTGCATTGATTTTACTATTCATACTAAACATCATATTTAAAATCAATCAACTATCTCAGCATACTGAACTTTTAAATCTACTGAACTGAGACTTAAAACGTTTTCTCACAAAAACTGATTTGGGCCTACACTATTCCGCGCACTGAACTCTTACGTAGATACCGAATTCCGACCTAGTCCGTTAGTAGATCCTCAGCTGAGTCAGTACTCTTAGCCTTTAACTCGATTCGAAAACGGTTGTGCGGTCCGCCGAACTCAGTTTGGTCGGACACCATCCCGAATAGGACTGTTCGAGTTCGAAGTTGAGAAATCGAATCGGGTGTATTCACCCCCCCTCTACACCCGACCGTACACTCGGGACCAACAATTGGTATCGGAGCGGGAGTTCTTTAAGACTCTTGTCACTTTGAGACCGGGTCTATTCGAACGGATCCGGAGGAAAACGTTTTCACCGCATATCACTCTACATTCATATCTATATTCTTCATGGCTGATATGTCAGGTATAAGGATGGTACCCATGTTCTCGGTGGAGAATTATGGAGTATGGCGAGTCGAGAATGGAAGCACATCCGACATCCCTCCAAGACAAGATGACCGAAGTGCTTGAAGATGGACCTATCGTTCCCATGATCGATAGTGTCGTAACTCGAGACCAAGCTCAAGGAGGAGGAATGGTGACCGGGAAGAAGATTCCCAAAGACAAGTCTCTTCACTCCCGAGGAGAAGAAGCTTCACAACTTAGACCGTGTTGCCGTAAACGCTATACTGACCACCCTTAGTGATTCTTATCTTGGTAGGGTTCAGGAATGCAAGACTGCAAAAGAACTCTGGGACGCTCTAGCGCTACTGAGTCGAGGGACTCGAAAGATTAAAGCGAATAAACTAGCGCTGGAACTCCAAAAGCCGGAAAGCTTGTCTCTCATGCCCGGTGACAAAATCGAAGATTCGAACGTCGATTTACCAATCTGATGAACTCTATCAATGGGCTGGGAAAGACATTCAGCAACCGAGAGATGAATCTGAAGATTCTGAGGGTACTGCCGGATGGACACTGGACACCTTTTGCCACTCTATTGCGACATTCTGACTTAGATGCTGTGTCTCCTGACCATATCTTTTCAGAATTACAGGCAGAGGAGTTTGAGTTCGACGGACCTCAAAGAAAGCAGAGCCGAAGCCGACATAAAAATCGACCATGCTTTCAAAGCATCGGTCGAGCCAAAGATCTCCAAAGAACGAGCAAAACGACGAGTAAGACTGAACCTTCACTCAATGATCTACAAGAAGGAAGTCTCGCTCAGAAGTATGCACTGCTCGCTGTAAAGTATCAGAAGGAGAAGGAACAACGCAGAAAAGTGACTAAAGCCTATCGGGAAACGAAAGGTAAGTCAAATTATATGTCGAAACACACTCCTGACTCACAATCTTCTGAATGCAGAAAGAAAGATGACTCAGAACCATCAAAGAATAGCGAAAGCAAAGAAGAAAGAGTCATCGCTTGTTACAACTGCAAGAAGCCGGGACATTATCAGTATGATTGTCCTGAGCTCAGTAGTGCTGAACGCGCAGCACGTAAGGCAAGGAGAGAGAAATTCGCCCAGAAAAGACAATCCTACATAGCTGGCGAAATCTCAGACGACTCAGAAGAGGTCGACTCCTTTATGGATTCATCTGACGATGAAGCAGCCTTCATGGCCTTAGAGCATGAAGCGTAAGAATCGGTCGAAAAGTGCGTGATGGCGGGCGAAGAGGATGAGGTAAATTCTCATGAACCACTTAACTCCTCTTCACACCGCACACACGACACTATTTCAAGGTGCGATGAGAATTTGGACGTCGCGACCGCATACGAAGAACTGCTCGACGAACAAATTCGGATGAGTCTGCAGGCTCGGCAAGACTCTTCGGGGAGTTGGATACCCCGAAAGTAGAGAATCGAGACTTTCTCGGGAGAGTCGGGTTGCTTACCGAGGCCGAAGGACTTGTGTTGAGACTCGGGGAGGAGATAAACTCTCCGATGGCCAAGTCTCGGCATCAAGAAGATCGGATTTCGGTTTTGACCAATGACTTGACTCGAAAGATATCGAACCGAGTCTGGTCGAAGCAAGAAATGTCGGGACTTCGAGGCCGAGCACGACACACCGAAGAAGAGTGATGATGTGCCGGAGGAGCCTGATGACCGAGAGGTACATGGGTGCTGAGAAGAAATTAGAGGCTATGCTAGCAAGCAATAAGCCAAAGCACCGCAAGGAAGGACTTGGATTCGGCCAGGGGAGCTTCCTCATCTCGCCCCAAGACACTCGAAGTACGGCTTGCTGATAGATTTGTTCGAGGGGAGACTATCAACGCAGATATACCGAACCCCCTAGCAAAGAACAAACGAGAAGATGAAAGCACCTCATCCCACACATCGGCATTCCGACAAGAAGATCGGTGCCAAGAAACCCCGGTTCGGTCGAAGGGGGGAACCAAAGAAATCAAAATTGGCAGATCAGTATGGACCTCCAAAGCTGACACATCCAGCTCAATATGGGTCATATTATTATGAACCTATAGTCAGAAGAGGTTCCAAAGGTCAGAAGAAAAAGAAAGCCACACAGAAGGCTAAGGTCGGCGATCCCACCACCGAAGATTAGGACTCCCGAACCTCGAAGCCTCGAAGTCACCTATGACCGATCCGAGTGGTCGATATGTTGACTCTAGTGGAAAGAAAATGTCCGAAACCACCGGGGTTGTTAGACAGATTTGGGTTATGAAAACTAACATCTAAGGACCCAAAATCAAAAATAAAGGGTACTTGAATATAATTGCGTTTTTGCGGGTGCGTAAAGACCCATGGTATGTGGACGGCGGATGCTCAAGACACATGACATACCAAAGGAGTCTACGAAGAATTATATCACCGAAGAAGGACCCGAGTGAGTTCGGAGACAATGCAAAAGGCTATACCGGAGGATATGGAACACTCAAGCATTGGACGCGCCAACGTTCCAAGAGTATCATATGTTGAAGGACTTCAAGCATAATCTTCTCTCTGTTAGTCAATTTTGTGATAACTCAAATAGAGTGATATTTGACGCCGGTTTTCGTGATGTTATTGATAAATCCACGGGGAAAAACGGTGTTATCGGGTTCGCGCAGGAAAGAACATATATGTGGCCGATCGGAACTCAACGAACACCGAAGCTTGCTTATTGGCGAAGAATGACAACCGCACGGGGTGGCTATGGCACGTAAGACTCAGCCATCTCAACTTTAAGACGCTCAACAAGCTTGCAAGAAACACTCTAGCAAGGGGACTGCCGAATGAAGTATTCAAAGCAAAGACATTCGAGTGTGAAGCATGTCCGAAGGGAAAGCAAACAAGGAATCAAAATCCTCCGGTTCCATCGCCTTCCACGGATGGAATTCTTCAATGCTACATATGGATTTGTTCGATCCGGTCTCCCAGGTGACGATCGGAGGCGTAAAATATGCATTAGTGGTCATAGATGACTACTCGCGCTACACATGGGTCATATTCATTGCCAACAAGTCCGACGTCAAAACAGAGTTACCAACGCTTCGAAAAAGCTCGGTGTCGAAAAGAACACCAAGATCGAGAAAAATACGTTCGGACGCAGGAACCGAGTTCCTTAATTCCATGGTAAAGGAGTTCCGCAAAGTAGAAGGAATAGAGCATGAGACTTCACCGCACGCACACCACGAGCGTAATGGAGTTGCTTGAACGAAAGAACGGAACTCTAAAAGAGGCAGCTAGGACTCTACTCGCGGACTCATGACTCCCAACCAAATTCCGGGCGTAAGCTACCGATACGCATGTTATACTCGAGAATAGATCTCTACCGACAAAGCAAAGATAAGCGGACACTATATGAACTATGGAACGGCGGGAAGCCTTCTCTATCTTATTTCCATATTTTTGGTTGTTCATGCTTTATCCACAATAATGGGAAAGATCAGCTGAAGACTTTTGATAGCAAGTCAGATCAGGGAGTATTCTTAGGATACTCTCGGATCAGCAAAGTTGTTGGTCCCGAGTGTACGGTCAGGTGTAGAGGGGGGGGGTGAATACACCTGATTCGATTTCTCAATTTCGAACTTGAACAGTCCTATTCAGGATGGTGTCCGTGCAAACAGTTCGGCCGGACCAGACTGCATAACCGTTTCGAATCGAGTTAAAGGCTAAAAGAGTACTGACTCAGCTGAGATCTGCTAACTGACTAGGTCAGAATTCAGTATCGTTCAGTGAGAGTTCAGTGTGCGGAATTGTGTAGGCCCAAATCAATTTTTTTGTGAGAAAAACGTTTTAAGTCTCAGTTCAGTAGATTTAAAAGTTCAGTATGTTGAGACAGTTGATTGATTTAAATATGATGTTCAGTATGAATAGTAAAATTAATGCAACAGTTAAGAAAGCAGTAAGAGACACAGGATTTTTAAAGTGGTTCGGATATCGCTCAAATCCTACGTCCACTGTCCCGAATGATCAGGAGGCTATTTATTATCCTGAGTTAGTCTCAATCAGCTTGCACACTGGGCAAAGCCGCGTCTTGGTTTTTATACTGATCCAAGTCTCAGTTTTCAACACTATCAAACTTAAAGTGTTTGACAAACTTCTCCAACAGTGAAGGAGTCCTTATACAATAAGGATTGGGTTCAAATGTGAACTCCTTCGTCTAAGCTATGGATATAACAAGTGAGCTTAGGGTTAGAGGGATAAGGAACGAGAATATAGCTATCTAGAGCGACGAACAGCTGAGGATTTAGCTATAGGTTCGTGTCAGCCGCTTGGATACTAGAAGCTTATGTTGGTTCAGCTTGGTTCCTTTTGAGCTGGATGTAGTCTTTCGCCGGAGATAACTCGGTTGTTTCTTGCGGAGGACTTAGTCGTTAATATCGCTCGTTTGAATGCTCTCTTGTGTTCTAGGTGCGCGCATTCTCTCCCAAATCTTGAATGATCCCTCTATTTATAGAGCAGAGATTGAAATAGATCCGTTGGAGACGATCTTCTTCTCTCTCTCTCTCTTTGGTAGCAAACGGCTCTTTTGGTGTAGGTAACAGTGTACTTTCCCATCTTTTTAGGTAAAAGGTTGACTGCAGCTTTAGCAGGTGAGAAGACACGTGTATGCTTGTCATTCGTTGAGGTGGATGAAGTGGTTGAGACAGCACAAACTTCGAGACAGACTGAAGCTGACTTATCTCTTCCTCGTACATGACAATGCTGATTGTCTTTCAAAAGATTCTGACAGTTCTGAAGACTATCTGCCGTTGCTGAGTCTGACCTTGTATTCAGTAGATAGACTGCTGAGATAAGTCTACTGAAGATCAGCTCTGAGTTCAGTGAACTACTCTCGCCGAGTTCGGTTCAATCCGACTTTCTCGCATATCTTTGCTCTCGCCGAGTCCAAGATACGAGTCTTCTACACCGGTGCCGAGGGCGATGAGCTACCGAGCGCCTTGACCAGAGCAGAGTGTCTACCGAGTCCGAAACCTCGAGAGACAAATACGAATACAAAGGAATGGTTCACCAATCGATAGGGTTTTGGGATCTTCAAATATTCTCAACGGTTCGAGCACGAGGCTACCGAGCATGATTCGAAGATAGAAGATAAGAGTCATTTCCCACAAGTATGATCATGCTGAGGATTGAATCATCACCCAACAATTTCCCCCTATTTGATGATGCCAAAATCTATCATCTATGTCCTATCAACTATGCTAAACACTAACTTACTCAAAAACAGAGCTGCTTACAAATATTACAAGTAGGATCAGTGGAGTTGTCTAGTAAGTGCTAGACTACTGAGGGAGACAGGGCAGAACAATTTCCCCCTTTACAATAATTTCCCCCATGCAACAATTTCCCCTTAAGAGAAATAATAACTCTCCGAAAGTCTAGTCTATCAGAGATCTAACCGAGCAAAAAACTGACAAGTAGATAGACAACGTGTGTGTGTCAGCAATCACTTCAGTGATTCTGAGTGTTAAAGCATAAAGCAAACACGGCTATTTAGACAACAAGTAGTTGTCAGAGCCAACAGAAGATTTGTATATATATAATAAACAGTTCAGTACATTACAAATCTTGCTAAGCTAAAAGAAGAACTAAGAGGGAGAACCCTTAAACCGCCGAATCCTATTCATGAAACCTTGGGATTTATCTTCGGCAGATGGGACTCCATACATTCCCGAACGTGTTCTTCCTCGGCTTCGTGTATTCGGCGAAGTCACCGGATCATCTTGTTCTAGTCCTCTCGTTCAACGCAACATTCTTCACTTCTTGTTCAATCATTCCGAGATGTACTGAGTCGTCTTGTCTTCTGGGTGGAGGAATGATCCTTGCTTCAGGAACGCTGACTACTACCCCTTCAGTTACTGCTTTGTGCATATATGGGTAAAGATCGGGTTCGGTAATGGTCATCCACTCGACATAGGCATCGGCCTTAGACATTTCAGGCCGTAATCGCCGTAAATAATTTCTCTTGATAAACTCTATCTTGGCCGATTCCCATCTCTCGATTGAACCGAATAGGCATCCATTCGTCCGATCTTGGCCATCTATGTGTTTTCGATCGTTTGGCTTCCCCGAACCTTCGTATCGATAAGGAATGTCGGCTTTCGAAGGAACTCTCGGCTGGCCTCTTGTTCAGCACGCTTCCCGAGTGCCTCAAGGTCCGCCAAATGTATCCTGCATGCGGCGGCCTCTATCCGTCTAGCTTCCTCTCCTCTAGGAGATATCTATCCATCTCGAGCAAAGATTTCTTCAATTTCCGCATCTTGCTCTTGAGGCTTCGAGGAGCTTGTTCCGATTCGGCGAGAGTACTAGATCTAGATTTAGATGTACCCCTTGCCTTTCGCATTCTTCTCGCTGCTTGCTCCTTGTCTTTTTCTCTCGTCCTCTTCATCTCGTTATGATGAGCTTTCTCGGAGGCGCTCTAGCGGTTCTCTTTCCTCCTCTCGGATGGGGCTTTAGTCTTTCCTTTGGCAGGCTTAGACTTTGGCTTGTTAGCTGCTTCGGCCTCTGCAATTTCTCTGGCCACTCTCTCATCCGCAGCTATTTGGGCTTCCTCCTCAGCAGATATGTATCTTAATCTCTTTGCTGGAGGGGTTGGAATTTTAAGTTTCTGTTTGCCCTTGCCTTCTTGAACTGGTGGTGGAATAGGAGCCTCTTCTTCTTCCGAGTCCTCCACCGCTTTGTTCGGCGTACTCGAGCAACCTCCTTAATAATGTCTTTGGGAGTCCGGGTTGCTCGAGTAGTTTGCTGGGGTCCTGAGCCACTTGGGCCGGTTTCAGCTGTGCTCGCAGCCGAAACACCCTGGGCCTCACCCTTCTGAGACTGAGTTTGAGGCAGCTTCTCAGTACTCTTCTTTCCTTCCCTTTTTCCTTCACTTTCCCCCTTTTTGGCATCATCAATGAGCACCGGGGTAGGGACTATGACTGACTTCTTCAGACTTTTGTAGGAGGTTGACAGCTCATCAAGACGATCGTGGAGCTTAGTCAGAGCCTCATGCAACTCGTTCCTCTCCATGGTAAGGTTCTCCTTGTACTGCTTATGAGAGAGGTCAGCTACTTCCTTGAAGTCTTTCAGCTTCTCAGTGATCTTGTCTTCCAAGGCCAGTTGGATATTTTCAAGTCTTTGTTTAGTGGCCTCGGATTGTTCAGTGATAGCGTCAGTATGAGCCAGTTTAGAAGCCAAAAATTCATCAAGTAGCTTGGCTTGGCTCTCCTGAAAGATCTTGAGCTGAGCTTCGAATTTGACTTGCTGCTGAGCCAACGCTTCTGAAATAAGCTCGGAAACATCAGGGGCGGCTGATGATGAGACAGAAGACTTCAGCCCCTGAAGTTCTTTAGTCGTGGCTTGAGCAGTCTGCTTCCATGTCCTATGGATAGCCTTCGCAAGATCTCGATTTTTGATCCCTTGGGCAGTTAAGGCTTTTGCCACTGATCGAGATCTCTTTGCGGTCCGGGCCGGGCGCCGCTCGAAAGTCGACTACGAGAAGAGCCGAGCGGGCTCTGCGAGGACGAAGCACCAGCCTTGGACTTCTCGGGACCAAGGATACCGAGTGGTGGAGCGGTTTCGGTATGGGTATCCTTGTCTCGTGGATGTCCCTCATCGGGCTTTCCGGGGCTCGAATCACCGGGTGGGTCGTCATGGTCCGACCCATCCGAGGGTGCTTGGGCCGGAGGCGTGCTTTGCCGATCATGAATCATGGCCGCATTGCAGCCCTCGGATTGTCCATTGAGCCGAGGTCTTCGGGCTCGAATAGCCTTATCTCCTCTCTCGGTCTCAATTCCTCTTCATGCACTGCCGACATGAGTAGTGGAGGACAAGGCGCTGTAGACGAGGCCACTCCTGATGTCGCAGCAACATGTGGAGGCTTGCTGTCTTGGCGATGAGCAATAAGTCTGAGTGGTCAGCAAGCTCCGGAACTAGTTGCAGAATTTCTTGGGATGCTCTGGATATAATCACTGAAGCTTCCATCCCGATTGATTCACCTTCAGATGCAGTCTCAGACTCCAAGTCTATGTGTGAAGTCTGCTCTTCAGTTGGAGGTACTGAGCTGAGTGGAGGGATAGAAAGGGGGCTGTCTAGGCGCTGAATTTCTGCGCTCTGAGCTTCAGAAGCATCCCCTTGGTCCCTTTCAGTGGAAACAATCTTTTCCACTGACTGAGTCTTCTCAGAAGACTCGGACTCATCAACCAGCTGCATGGGCTGAGTAGTCTTCTCAGGATCCTGTTCAGCAGGCACTTGTGGAACCTCCTCAGTAGCTGGCACCTCAGCGGCTTTCTTCATTTTCTTTGCCGGTGCCTTAGGAGTTTTAGTGGGAGGGGTTCTTTTCTTTGTAGGCGTAGCCTGCTGAGACTTTGATTTCGGAGAGACTGCTGAGGGTCCTGACCCTATCTGCTGAAGCGCTGCTATCTTGTTGTGAAATCTGACCTTCTTCACATTGAAGTACTCCTTGTCACTGTAGGTGATAGGCTCAGATCCGCATAAATCTTCGATCATGATGGACAGTTTGAGTCCATACAGCAATTTACCCTTTGCGCTCAGCGTGTTCGATGCTTTGTCGAACTTAGCAGCTTGAGCCATGAATTCTCGGAGAAAGAAATCCATCCAATTTATCTGGGCTCTGTCGTATATGGCCATCATTATCTGAATCTTAGGCCTCGACACCTGGTCAAACGACCCTGCTTGGCTTGTCAGTAGCTGCGTCACTATATAGGCAAGTGCCCTGAACTGAGGCAACATGCTGTTCTTCGGAAAAGCAGCTCTGAATGTAGTGGGCTTTCCACAGAAGATGGTAAGGTATTCATCAACTCGGTCGTCTCTATACCCGACTGTACTGGTTCCTTCGGAGGGCAGATCAAAACTCCGCTTCAAGGCATCCTTGATGGACATTTGCTTCAGCTCCATAGTGGCGTTTTGGATTGAATGGGCAACGAATCTCGCCACTATATCTCCAGACACTGCGTCTGAATTCAAATACAGCTCTGCAACCTGTCTTGGGAGGAAGAACGAAGGCCTCCTAGACAGAAATTTCTCCGGCCACGACTCGCGCGAGCCGAGAAGATCTCATCCATATACTCCAGATCGCATGAACAGAAATCCATGGTGGGTTCAAACCACATGCGATCCTTCTCCAGAATGTTCTGCATATCCGCTGGAGATATCATAGAAATATTGGTTTCCGCCATTGTATCTGTTACAAGAAATGAATCAGTACTGTTTTTGGATAGAACAGTGTTGTGCAATGCGATACTGAAACATATAACAAATACATTAACAGATAAGCATACCAATGGATAAAATTCGAGATAAGATCGAGAGTGAAATTGCAAGTAAGGATTGCGAATGCAGATCTCGGATTTTTCGGAATTTGAAAGTTATGAAGTATGCTAATGGCGGTTTCAAGATATGATTGAATATATATATCAACTATGAAGGTGAACGGTTTTCGATCGAAGGCTGAATGCAAACTTGCTTTATGATATGGACGGTTAAGATTAGAAGTAAAAAAAATAGGCAATGATCACAAAAGGCACCTAAGTCAAAGCCAGTTGTAAAATAGCCTAAGTAGTAATCGGTGAAAAGACATGCATTAAATGCGTGCGAGTTCGACAAGCTTATGTATGGAATGTCGTGCATTAAATGTGAGTCGTTAATAATAAAGACAAAACCAAAAGATATTAATGTCATGCTGAATCTTTGCCATAAATGCAAAGTACTGTTGTATTAAATTACTACTGAGTAGAGATACGCAAACCTATCAGCGAACATAGTAGTCGGCGATACCTCGTGTAGATGGTTTTCGAATCTCTACGTCTTCGAACTTACTCGATCGAGAGTGATCATTCCCCCTCACCGGAATGTTCCTCTCCCGAAACCTTATTACCGATCGGGGTCGGTAGGGTCCAGCAGACCTAGCTCTACCGAAAGTTCTCCGAATACCGGATTCGGCTAGAGGCTTGGTCAAGGTATATCGCCCTTTGTTTGTCGGTATGGATCTTCTCCATCCCGATATCCTTTTTCTCGACATGGTCACGAATGAAGTGATGTCCGATGTCCACGTGCTTGCATCTCGTGTGAAGTACGGGGTTCCGAGTGATTGCAATAGCACCGGTAGTGGTCGCAGAAAATCGGCACTTCATTCCGAATGACGTCATAGTCTCTCAGCTTTGTCTCGGCCCAAAGGATTTGGGCGCAACAACTTCCAAAGAGCCATGTATTCGCCTCGGTAGTCGACGTGGCCACCGAGTGCTGTTTCTTTGAAAACCATGAGATCGGCTTCGCCAAGGAACCGACACGTTCCCGAAGTTGATTTTCGGTCTATTCTACATCCCGCATAGTCGGCATCGAAATAACCAGTTAGTTCAATATTATCATCACTGGATACCATAAACCCACGTATCGGTGTTCCTCGTAGATAGCGGAGAATCTTCTTTGCTGAGTCCATGTGACTACGCTTGGGATTCGCCCGAAATCGAGCACGTACACCTACGAAGATAAGTTATGTCAGGACGAGTAGCTGTTAGATATAATAAAGAACCAATTATAGCACGGTATTCAGTTTGGTCTACTAATACTCCCTCTTTATCAAGATCTATCTTCATATTCGTGTTCATCGGGATCTTGATAGGTTTGCTTGGATGTGCGGCCGAATCTTTTGATGAGGTCTCGAGTGTATTTGCCTTGGTTGATGAACGTTCCCTTTTCAGATTGCTTGACTTGAAAACCAAGGAAGTAGTTCATTTCACCCATCATCGACATCTCGAACTTATCCTTCATCATCTTTTCAAATTGCTGACACATAATGACATTCTTCGAACCGAAGATAATGTCATCCACATAGATCTGCACGAGTAATAAGTCTTCTTCCAGTCGAATGCTGAATAGAGTGCGGTCTACTGTGCCTTTCTGAAAACCTTTCTGAAGAAGAAACTCAGACAGGGTATCGTACCAAGCCCTGGGTGCTTGTTTTAACCCGTATAGAGCCTTTCTGAGTCTATATACTTGATGTCCCTGCTGAAAGCCGGACGGTTGTTCCACATAGACTTCTTCTTTTAGCACGCCATTCAGGAACACAGACTTCACATCCATTTGATAAACTCTGAATCGTTGATGTGTTGCGTAGGCCAGGAATAGTCTGATTGCCTCCAATCTTGCAACTGGAGCGAACGTCTCATCGAAGTCTATCCCTTCGGCTTGACAGTAGCCTTTAGCCACGAGTCTTGCTTTGTTCCTTACTATAACGTTGTTTTCATCTCACTTGTTTTTGAAGACCCATTTGGTTCCAATGACATGTTGATGCCGGGGTCTGTCTACAAGCTCCCATACTTCGTTTCTCGTGAACTGATTCAGCTCTTCCTGCATAGCAATAATCCGATCCAAGCATTTTTAAGTGCATCCTCAATATTCCGAGGCTCTTCGAAGAGACAAGAAGCGGGAAAATAATGCGCTTTCTCCTTGACAGAATCCGGATCTTGTCTTGACATGTCTTTGAAGGATCTCCAATTATAAGATCGGCGGTGTGAGCATCTAGCCACGATCTACGGTGTTTTAACTCCTCATCCGAAATTTGTTCAACACGGATAGTAGGTGAGTTAGGCATTTCGGTTGTACTATTCCGAGATTGAAGTAATTCAAGAATAAGAGTATGATCTACCGAGTCACCGTGTTCGGGGGCATTCGGCTCGGGAACATTACTAGACGTTCCCCACCGAGTTGTTATTCTCGGTAGTGTTGGTCTCGATTACCTCTACGGTTTCCTCATCGACCTCGAGTTACCCGGGATTGATTCTGTTCGGGAGAATCAATCTGCTCAGCTACTTGCTTAGTTGGTTGAGATTCAGTAGATGTGTCTTCAGTTTCTTCGTCTGAATCATCATCCCAACATAGCTGGATCTTTTCAGATTTGTCTTTTAAGCTTAGATCCCGTAGGCTGCTTCCGATGTCCTCGATTCGGAATTTGAGTTATTGCTCCCGTCTTCGATAGCAAACTCGTTAAAAACAACATGAGGGCTTTCCTCCACGCAAAGAGTCCGATAGTTGAATATTTGAAAGCTTTGCTGACCCGAGAGTATCCTAAGAATACTCCCTGATCTGACTTGCTATCAAAAGTCTTCAGCTGATCTTTCCCATTATTGTGGATAAAGCATGAACAACCAAAAATATGGAAATAAGATAGAGAAGGCTTCTCGCCGTTCCATAGTTCATATGGTGTTCTCTTATCTTTGCTTTGTCGGTAGAGATCTATTCTCGAGTATAACATGCGTATCGGTAGCTTCCGCCCGAATTTGGTTGGGAGTCCCGAGTCCGCGAGTAGAGTCCTAGCCGCCTCTTTTAGAGTTCTCGTTCTTTCGTTCGAGCAACTCCATTCTCGCCGAGGTGTGCGTGCGGTGAAGTCTCATGCTCTATTCCTTCGCTGCGCGAACTCCTTTACCATGGAATTAAGGAACTCGGTTCCTGCGTGCGAACGTATTTTTCCGATCTTGGTGTTCTTTTCGACACCGAGCTTTTTCGAAGCGTTGGTAACTCGTTTTGACGTCGACTTGTTGGCAATGAATATGACCCATGTGTAGCGCGAGTAGTCATCTATGACCACTAATGCATATTTTACGCCTCCGATCGTCACCGGGGGAGACTGGACCGAACAAATCCATATGTAGCAACTGAAGAATTCCATTCGTGGAGGGCGATGGAACCGGAGGATTTTGATTCCTTGTTTGCTTTCCCTTCGGACATGCTTCACACCGAGTGTCTTTGCTTGAATACTTCATTCGGTAGTCCCCTTGCTAGAGTGTTTCTTGCAAGCTTGTTGAGCGTCTTAAAGTTGAGATGGCCGAGTCTTCGTGCCGCTAGCCACCCCGTGCGGTTGTCATTCTTCGCCAATAAGCAAGCTTCGAGTTCGATTGAGTTCCACTCGGCCACATATATGTTCTTTCTGCGCGAACCTCGATAACACTTGTTTTCCCTGTGGATTTATCAATAACATCACGAAAACCGGCGTCAAAAAATCACTCTTTTTGAGTTATCACAAAATTGACTAACGAGAGAGAAGATTATCTTTGAAGTCCTTCAACATATGATACTCTTGGAACTTTGGCAGTTCCTATGCTGAGTGTTCCATATCCTCTCGTGTAGCCTTTGGCATTATCTCCAAACTCAATTCTAGGTCCTTCTTCAGTGATATAATTCTTCAGTAGACTCCTTTGGTATGTCATGTGTCTTGAGCATCCGTCGTCCACATACCATGGGTCTTTACGCACTCCGCAAAATGTAATTTTATTCAGGTACCCTTCATTTTTGATTTTGGGTCCTTAGATGTTAGTTTTCATAACCCAAATCTGTCTAACAACCCTGGTGGTTTCAGACATTTTCTTTCCATTAGAGTCAACATATCTGACCACCGGATCGGTCAAAGGTGACTTCGAGGCTTCGAGGTTCGGGAGTCCCGATCTTCCGAGTTGGTGGATCGCCGACCTTAGCCTTACGTGTGGCTTTCCTTTTCTTCGACTTTTGGAGCCTCTTCCGACTATAGGTTCATAATAGTATGACCCATACCGAGCCGGGATGTGTCAGCTTTGGAGGTCCATACTGATCTGCCAATTTTAATTTGCTGATTCCCCCTTGACTGAACTGGGGTTTCTTGGCACTGATCTTCTTGTCAGAATGCTGATGTGTGGGATGAGGTGCTTTCATCTTCTGTTTGTTCTTTGCTAGGGGGTTCAGTATATTTGCGTTCATAGTCTTCCCTTGAACAAACCTATCAGCAAGCCGTACTTCAAAGTGTACTGGGGCAGATGACGAAGCTCCCTGGCTGAATCCAAGTCCTTCCTTGCAGTGCTTTGGCTTATTGCTTGCTAGCATAGCTTCTAATTTCTTCTCTGCGCCCATGTACCTTTCAGTCATCAGGCTCCTCCAGACATCATCACTCTTCTTCAGTGTGTCGTGCTCGGTCTGTAGTCCTAACATTTCTTGCTTCAGCAGACTCAGTTCAGTATCTTTCTGAGTCAAGTCATTGGTCAAAACTGAAATCCGATCTTCTTGATGCTGAGACTTGGCCAACAGAGAGTTTATTTCCTCCCTGAGTCTCAACACAAGTCCTTCGGCTTCAGTAGCAACCTGACTCTTCTGAGAAAGTCTCTGATTTTCTATTTTCAGGGTATCCAACTCCTGAAGAGTCTTGCTGAGCTGCAGACTCATCTGAATTTGTTCGTCGAGCAGTTCTTCGTATGCGGTTGCGACGTCCAAATTC
Organism: Lavandula angustifolia; assembly: GCA_028984105.1. Classification (NCBI taxonomy): domain Eukaryota; kingdom Viridiplantae; phylum Streptophyta; class Magnoliopsida; order Lamiales; family Lamiaceae; genus Lavandula; species Lavandula angustifolia. The sequence goes on from CM054817.1 coordinate 7,247,831, forward strand.
TCATCTGCACCTGAAATAGTGTCGTGTGTGCAGTGTGAAGAGGAGTTAAGTGGTTCATGAGAATTTACCTCATCCTCTTCGCCTGCCATCATGCACGTTTCAGCTGATTCTTCAGCTTCAAGCTCTAAGGCCATGAAGGCTGCATCATCCTCCGATGAATCCATAAAGGAGTCGACCTCTTCTGAGTCGTCTGAGATTTTGCCAGCTATGTAGGATTGTCTTTTCTGGGCGAATTTCTCTCTCCTTGCCTTACGTGCTTTGCGCGTTCGGCACTCTCGAGCTCGGGACAATCATACTGATAATGTCCCGGCTTCTTGCAGTTGTAACAAGCGATGACTCTTTCTTCTTTGCTTTCGGTATTCTTTGATGGTTCTGAGTCATCTTTCTTTCTGCATTCAGAAGATTGTGAGTCAGGAGTGTGTTTCGACATATAATTTGACTTACCTTTCGTTTCCCGATAGGCTTTAGTCACTTTTCTCGCGTCGCTCCTTCTCCTTCCGATACTTTACGGAGCAAGTGCATACTTCGAGCGAGACTTCCTTCTTGTAGATCATTGAGTGAAGGTTCGGGCCTTACTCGTCGTTTTGCTCGTTCTTTGGAGATGCTATGCTGACCGATGCTTTGAAAGCATGGTCGATTTTTGTGTCGGCTTCGCTCTGCTTTCTTTGAGGTCTGTCGAACTCAAACTCCTCTCGCTCGTAATTACGAAAAGATATGGTCGGGAGACACAAAGATCTAAGTCGAATGTCGCAATAGAGTGGCAAAAGGTGTCCAGTGTCCATCCGGCAGTGCCCTCAGAATTTTCAGATTCATCTCTCGGTTGCTGAATGTCTTTCCCAGCCCATTGATAGAGTTCATCAGATTGGTAAATCTGACGTTTAGATCTTCGATTTTATCCCCGGGCATGAGAGACAAGCTTTCCAGCTTTTGGAGTTCCAGCGCTAATTTGTTGGCTTTAATCTTCTGAGTCCCTCGACTCAGTAGCGCAAGAGCATCCCAGAGTTCTTTAGCAGTCTTGCATTCCTGAACCCTGCCAAGATAAGAATCACTAAGGGTGGTTAGTATGGCGTTTCTGGCAACACGGTCTAAATTGTGAAGCTTCTTCTCCTCAGGAGTGAAGAGACTTCTGTCTTTGGGAATCTTCTTCCCGGTCACCATTCCTCCTCCTTGAGCTTGGTCCCGGAGTTACGACACTATCGATCATGGGAACGATAGGTCCATCTTCAAGAACTTCATCATACTGTCATGGAGGGATGTCAGATGTGCTTCCATTCTGACTCGCCATACTCCATAATTCTCCACCGAGAACATGGGTACCATCCTTATACCTGACATATCAGCCATGAAGAATATAGATATGAATGTAGAGTGATATGCAGTGAAAACGTTTTCCCTTGGATCCGTTCGAATAGACCAGTCTCAAAGATAACAAGAGTCAATGAACTCCTGCTCTGATACCAATTGTTGGTCCCGAGTGTACGGTCATGTGTAGAGGGGGGGGGTGAATACACCTGATTCGATTTCTCAATTTCGAACTTGAACAGTCCTATTCAGGATGGTGTGCATGCAGCTTGAATTCAGCCGACCGCACAAACTGTTACCGAATCGAGTTAAAGGCTAAAAGAGTACTGACTCAGCTGAGATCTGCTAACTGACTAGGTCAGAATTCAGTATCGTTCAGTGAGAGTTCAGTGTGCGGAATTGTGTAGGCCCAAATCAATTTTTTTATGAGAAAAACGTTTTAAGTCTCAGTTCAGTAGATTTAAAAGTTCAGTATGCTGAGACAGTTGATTGATTTAAATATGATGTTCAGTATGAATAGTAAAATCAATGCAACAGTTAAGAAAGCAGTAAGAGACACAGGATTTTTAAGGTTGTTCGGATATTGCTCAAATCCTACGTCCACTGTCCCGAATGATCAGGAGGCTATTTATTATCCTGAGTTAGTCTCAGTCAGCTTGCACACTGGGCAAAGCCGCGTCTTGGTTTTTATACTGATCCAAGTCTCAGTTTTCAACACTATCAAACTTAAAGTGTTTGACAAACTTCTCCAACAGTGAAGGAGTCCTTATACAATAAGGATTGGGTTCAAATGTGAACTCCTTCGTCTAAGCTTTGGATATAACAAGTGAGCTTAGGGTTAGAGGGATAAGGAACGAGAATGTAGCTATCTAGAGCGACGAACAGCTGAGGATTTAGCTATAGGTTCGTGTCAGTCGCTTGGATACTAGAAGCTTATGTTGGTTCAGCTTGGTTCCTTTTGAGCTGGATGTAGTCTTTCGCCGGAGATAACTCGGTTGTTTCTTGCGGAGGACTTAGTCGTTAATATCGCTCGTTTGAATGCTCTCTTGTGTTCTAGGTGCGCGCATTCTCTCCCAAATCTTGAATGATCCCTCTATTTATAGAGCAGAGATTGAAATAGATCCGTTGGAGACGATCTTCTTCTCTCTCTCTCTCTTTGGTAGCAAACGGCTCTTTTGGTGTAGGTAACAGTGTACTTTCCCATCTTTTTAGGTAAAAGGTTGACTGCAGCTTTAGCAGGTGAGAAGACACGTGTATGCTTGTCATTCGTTGAGGTGGATGAAGTGGTTGAGACAAAGACAAACTTCGAGATGCATCAAGCCGACTTCTCTCTTCCTCGTACATGACAATGCTGATTGTCTTTCAAAAGATTCTGACAGTTCTGAAGACTATCTGCCGTTGCTGAGTCTGACCTTGTATTCAGTAGATAGACTGCTGAGATAAGTCTACTGAAGATCAGCTACGAGTTCGGTGAACTACTCTCGCCGAGTTCGGTTCAATCGACTTTCTCGCATATCTGCTCTCGCCGAGTCCAAGATATGCGAGTCTTCTACACCGGTGCTGAGGCTGATGAGCTACTGAGCGCCTTGACCAGAGCAGAGTGTCTACCGAGTCCGAAACCTCGGAGACAAATACGAATACAAAGGAATGGTTCACCAATCGAGATAGGGTTTTGGGATCTTCAAATCTTCTCAACAGTTCGGAGCACGAGGCTACCGAGCATGATTCGATATAGAAGATAAGAGTCATTTCCCACAAGTATGATCATGCTGAGGATTGAATCATCACCCAACAAAAGCTTTCAGAGTATTCAACTATCGGACTCTTTGCGTGGAGGAAAGCCCTCATGTTGTTTTTAACGAGTTTGCTACTGAAGACAGGAGCAATAACTCAAATTCCGAATCGAGGACATCGAAGCGGCTACGGGATCTAAGCTTAAAAGACAAATGCGAAAAGATCCGGCTATGTTGGGATGATGATTCGACGAAGAAACGAAGACAAATCTATCGAATCTCAACCAGCGAGCAAGTAGGCGAGCGATTGATTCTCCCGAACGTAATCAATCCCGGGTAACTCAGTCGATGAGGAAACCGTAGAAGTAATCGAGACCACTACCGAGAATAACAACTCAGGGGGAACATCTAGTAATGTTCCTGAGCTGAATGCCCCTGAACCTGGTGACTCAGTAGATCATACTCTTATCACTGAAATTCTTCAATCTCAGAATAGTACAACTGAAATGCCTAACTCACCTACTATCTATGTTGAACAAATTTCAGATAAAGAGTTAAAACATCGTAGATCGTGGCTAGATGCTCACACTGCTGATCTTATAATTGGAGATCCTTCAGCACATGTCAAGACAAGATCCAGATTCTGTCAAGGAGAAAGCGCATTATTTTCCTGCTTCTTGTCTACTGAAGAGCCTCAGAATATTGAGGATGCACTTAAAGATGCTGACTGAATTATTGCTATGCAGGAAGAGCTGAATCAGTTCACGAGAAACGAAGTATGGGAGCTTGTAGACAGACCCCGACATCAACATGTCATTGGAACCAAATGGGTCTTCAAAAACAAGCGAGATGAAAACAACGTTATAGTCAGGAACAAAGCAAGGCTCGTGGCTAAAGGCTACTGTCAAGCTAAAGGAATAGATTTCGATGAGACGTTCGCTCCAGTTGCAAGATTGGAGGCAATTAGACTATTCCTAGCCTACGCAACACATCAACGATTCAGAGTTTATCAAATGGATGTGAAGTCTGCGTTCCTGAACGGCGTGCTGAAAGAAGAAGTCTATGTGGAACAACCGCCCGGCTTTCAGCAGGGACATCAAGTATATAGACTCAGAAAGGCTCTATACGGGTTAAAACAAGCACCCAGGGCTTGGTACGATACCCTGTCTGAGTTTCTTCTTTAGAAAGGTTTTCAGAAGGGCACAGTAGATCGCACGTTGTTCAGCATTCGACTGGAAGACGACCTATTACTCGTGCAGATCTATGTGGATGACATTATCTTCGGTTCGAAGAATGTCATCATGTGTCAGCAATTTGAAAAGATGATGAAGGATAAGTTCGAGATGTCGATGATGGGTGAAATGAACTACTTCCTTGGTTTTCAAGTCAAGCAATCTGAAAAGGGAACGTTCATCAACCAAGGCAAATACACTCGAGACCTCATCAAAAGATTCGGCTGCACATCCGGCAAATCAATCAAGATCCCGATGAACTCGAATATGAAGATAGATCTTGATAAAGAGGGAGTATCAGTAGACCAAACTGAATACCATGCTATAATTGGTTCTTTATTATATCTAACAGCTACTCGTCTTGACATAACTTATGCTTGTAGGTGTACGTGCTCGATTTCGGGGCGAATCCCAAGCGAGTCATATGGACTCAAGCAAAGAAGATTCTCCGCTATCTACGAGGAACACCCGACATGGGTTTGTGGTATCCAACTGATGATAATATTGAACTAACTGGTTATTCCGATGCCGACTATGCAGGATGTAGAATAGACCGAAAATCAACTTCGTGGAACATGTCGGTTCCTTGGCGGCAAGCCGATCTCATGGTTTTCAAAGAAACAGCACTCGGTGGCCACATCGACTACGGAAGCCGAGTACATGGCTGCCGGAAGTTGTTGCGCCCAAATCCTTTGGGCCGAGACAACGAATGAGAGACTATGACGTCATTCGTAATGAAGTGCCGATCTTCTGCGACGATGCATCAGTGCTATTGCAATCACTCGAATCCTCGTTCTTCACACGAGATGCAAGCACGTGGACATCGACATCACTTCATTCGTGACCATGTCGAAAGAAGGATATCGAATGGAAAAGATCCATACCGACAAACAAAGGGCCGATATACTTGACCAAGCCTCTAGCCGAATCCGTATTCGGAGAACTTTCGGTAGAGCTAGGTCTCTGCTGGACCCTACCGACCCCGGTCGGTAATAAGGTTTCGGGAGAGGAACATTCCAGTGAGGGGGGAATGATCACTCTCGCATGCGAGTAAGTTCAAGACGTAGAGATTCGAAAACCATCTACACGAGGTATCAGCTGACTACTATGTTCAGCTGACAGGTTTGCGTATCTCTACTCTATAGTATCTAATGCAACAATGATAAGCATTTATTACGGAAATTCAGCATGATTTAAATATCTCTTAGTTTGTCATTTATTGATAACAGATTACATTTAATACACGACATTCTATGCACAACTTTGCTGAACTCTGTGCGCATTAAATGCATGTCTTATCATAGTTACTCTTTAGGCATGTTTACAACTTGCATTGACTTAGACGGCTTTTGTGATCATTAACTTTTATAATATTGAATCTTAACCGTCCATCTCATAAAGTAGGTTTAAACTCAGCCTTAGATCGATAACTGTTCATCTTCTAGATATGTACATATTTCGATCAAATCTTAAGAACCGCCATATTCGCACTTAACATTTCGATCATATCTTACCTCCGAAAAATCCGAGAATACCTTTGTGCAAAAACCCTCATTTTCTTACTTTCACCTCGATCAAATTCTCGGTATGCCTACATGAAGTTACTTATGTGTTGATCATTATTGATTAGTATCATATATAAAAAGGTTTTATTTAACAAACGATACTGATAACAACTTCGTGTAACAGGTACAATGGCGGAAACCAATATCTCTATGATATCTCCAACGGATATGCGAACATTCGGAGAAGGATCGCGTGTGGTTTGAACCCACCATGGATTTCTATTCATGCGATCCGGAGTACATGGACGATATATTCTCGGCTCTGCGCGAGTCGGGTGGCGGAGAAATTTCTCGTCTAGGAGGCCTTCGTTCTTCCTCCCGAGACAAAGTTACGTAGCTGTACTTGAATTCGGACGCAGTGTCCGGAGACATTGTGGCGAGATTTGTTACCCATTCTATCCAAAACGCCACTACGGAGCCGGAGCGTATGTCCATCAAGGATGCTTTGAAGCGGAGTTTTGATCCGCCCTCCGAAGGGACCAGATGCGATCGGGTACGAGAGACGACCGAGTTGATGAATATCTTACCGTCTTCTGTGGAAAGCCCACTACTTTCAGAGCTGCTTTTCCGAAGAACAGCATGTTTCCTTAGTTCAGGGCACTTGCTTATATAGTGACACGCCTGCGACAAGCCAAGCGTGGTCGTTTGACCAGTGTCGAGGCCTAAGATTCAGATGATGATGGCCATATACGACCGAGCCCAGATTAATTGGACGGAGTTCTTTCTCCGAGAATTCATGGCTCAGGCTGCTAAGTTCGACAAGGCATCGAACATGCTGAGCGCAAAGGGCAAATTGCTGTATGGACTCAAACTGTCCATCATGATCGAAGATTTATGTGGATCTGAGCCTATCACCTACAGTGACAAGGAGTACTTCAATGTGAAGAAGGTTAGATTTCACAACAAGATAGCAGCGCTTCGGCAGATAGGGTCAGGACCCTCAGCAGTCTCTCCGCAATCAAAGTCTCAGCAGGCTACGCCTACAAAGAAAAGAACCCCTCCCGCTAAAACTCCTAAGGCACCGGCAAAGAAACTGAAGAAAGCCGTTGAGGTGCCGGCCATCGAGGAGGTTCCGGAAGTGCTCGCCGAACGGGCTCCCGAGAAGACTACTCGGCCCTGCGGTGGTTGATGAGTCCGAGTCTTCCGAGAAGACTCGGTCGATGGAGAAGATCGTTTCCACCGAAAGGGACCAAGGGGATGCTTCGAAGCTCGGAACGCGGATATTCGGCGCCTAGACAGCCCCCCTTTCGTCCCTCCACTCGGCTCAGTTCCTCCAACTGAAGAGCAGACTTCACACATAGACTTGGAGTCCGAGACGCATCCGAAGGTGAATCAATCGGGATGGAAGCTTCAATGATCTTATCTCGAGCCTCCCGTGAGATCCTTCAACGATTCCGGAGCTTGCCGACCATTCGGATTTGCTCGTCCTAGCCAAGTCGGCCAGGGCTCCATATGATCCTATGCTTTCGAGGAGTGGCCTCGGCTTCAACGCCTTGTTCTACACTACTCTGTCGGCGCCTAGCCTACACTTGGAAGAACCGAGATTGCGTGAGGAGATAGGCTATTCGAGCCCGAGAACCTCAACACGCTGGAGAATCTAAGGGCGGCCATGCTTGCAATTATTGGCCGATCGACGCCAAGCGGTGGCTCGCCGCCCTCGATGGGTCCGACCACGACGGCCGAGACCCACCCGGTGATTCGAGCCCCCGGAAAGCCCGATGAGGGACATCCACAGGACAAGGATACCCATACCGAAGCAAAGCACCACCACTCGGTATCCTTGGTCCCGAGAAGTCCAAGGCCGGTGCTTCGTCCTCGGCAGAGCCCGCTCGGCTCTTGCTTGCGATCGACTTTCGAAGCGGCGCCCGGCCCGGACCGCAAAGAGATCTCGATCGGTGGCAAAAGCCTTAACGCCCAAGGGATCAAAAATCGAGATCTTGCGAAGGCTATCCATAGGACATGGAAGTAGATCGCTCAAGCCACGACTAAAGAACTTCGGGGCCGAAGTCTTCGTCTCTTCATCGGCCCGCCCCGATGTTTCCGCGCTTATTTCGAAGCGTTGGCTCGGCAGACAAGTCAAATTCGAAGCTCGGCTCAAGATCTTTCGGGAGAGCCAAGCCAAGCTACTTGATGAATTTTTGGCTTCTAAACCGGCTCATACCGACGCTATCACCGAACAATCCGAGGCCACCGAACAAAGACTTGAGAATATCCAACCGGCCTTGGAAGACAAGATCACCGAGAAGCCGAAAGACTTCAAGGAAGCGGTGACCTCTCTCACAAGCAAGTACAAGGAAGACCTTACCATGGAGAGGAACGAGTTGCATGAGGCTCGACTAAGCTCCACCATCGTCTTGATGAGCCGTCAACCTCCTACACAAGCCTCAAGAAGTCAGTCCTAGTCCCTACCCCGGTGCTCATTGATGATGCCAAAAAGGGGGAAAGTGAAGGAAAAAGGGAAGGAAAGAAGAGTACTGAGAAGCCGACTCCCACCAAAAGTCCAAAATCTAAGGGGGAAGCTACACTCGAAGTCATCCCGGACTCAAACTCGGTCTCGAAGGGTGAGGCCCGGGGTGTTTTGGCTGCGAGCACAAACGAAACCGGCCCAAGTGGCTCAGGACCCCGAGCAGACTACTCGGGCAACCCGGACTCCCAAAGACATTATTAAGGAGGTTGCTGAGTACGCCGAACAAGGCGGTGGAGGACTCGAAGAAGAAGAGGCTCCTCTTCCACCACCGGTTCAAGAAGGCAAGGGCAAACGAAGCTTAAAATTCCAACCCCTCCAAAGAAAGAGATTAAGATACATATCTCGCTAAGGAGGAAGCCCAAATAGGCTGCGGATGAGAGACGGCCGTAGAAATTGCAGAGGCCGAAGCGCCTAACAAGCCAAAGTCTAAGCTCGCCAAAGGAAAGACTAAAGCCCCATCCGAGAGGAGGAAAGAGAACCGCTAGATCGCCTCCGAGAAAGCTCATCATAACGTATGAAGAGGACAGAGAAAAAGAAAAGGAGCAAAGCAGCAGAAAGAGTACCGAAAGGCAAGGTACATCCAAATCTAGATCTAGTACCCCTGCGAATCGTAACAAGCTCCTCGAAGCCTCAAGAGCAAGATGCGTAAATTGAAGAAATCTTTGCTCGAGATGGATAGATATCTCTACGAGAGGAGAGGAAGCTAGACGGATAGAGGCCGCCGGAGCAGGATACATTTGGCGGACCTTGAGGCACTCGGGAAGCGTGCTCGAACAAGAGGCCGGCCGAGAGTTCCTTCGAAAGCCGACATTCCTTATCGATACGTAAGGTTCGGGAAGCCAAACGATCCGAAAACACATAGATGGCCGAGATCGGACGAATGGATGCCTATTCGGTTCAATCGAGAGATGGGAATCGGCCAAGATAGAGTTTATCAAGAGAAATTATTTCCGGCGATTCCGGCTCGAAATGTCTAAGGCCGATGCCTATGTCGAGTGGATGACTATTACCGAACCCGATCTTTACCCATATATGCACGAGCAAGAATGCGAAGGGGTAGTAGTCGGTGTTCCTCGAAGCAAGGATCATTCCTCCACCCGGAAGACAAGACGACTCGATACATCTCGGAATGATTGAACAAGAAGTGAAGAATGCTTTGCGTTGAACGAGAGGTCTAGAACAAGATGATCCGGCCAGACTTCGCCGAATACCGGGCCGAGGAAGAACACGTTCGGAATGTATGGAGTCCCACCGCCCGAAGATAAATCCCAAGGTTTCATGAATAGGATTCAGGCGGTTTAAGGGTTCTCCTTCTTAGTTCTCCTTTTAGCTTAGCAAGATTTGTAATGTACTGAACTATTTATCATATATATACAAATCTTCTTTTGGCTCTGACAACTACTTGTTGTCTAAATAGCCGTGTTTGCTTTATGCTTTAACACTCAGAATCACTGAAGTGATTACTGACACACACACACTTTGTTTATTTACTTGTCAGTTTTTGCTCGGTTAGATCTCTGATAGACTAGACTTTCATAGAGTTATTATTTCTCTTAAGGGGAAATTGTTGCATGGGGCAAATTATTGTAAAGGGGGAAATTGTTCTGCCCTGTCTCCCTCAGTAGTCTAGCACTTACCAGACAACTCCACTGATCCTACTTGTAATATTTGTAAGGAGCTCTGTTTCTGAGTAAGTTAGTGTTTAGCATAGTTGATAGGACATAGATGATAGGTTTTGGCATCATCAAATAGGGGGAAATTGTTGGGTGATGATTCCATCCTCAGCACTGTTTCACTCAGTGGGAAATGATTCGGTCTTAGACACTGATCTTAAGCTCAGTAGCCTTGTGCTCTGTACATGTCTGAAGATTTGAAGATCCCAAAACCCTATCTGAATGATGAACCACTCCCTTGTATCAGTTCTGTCTCTGAGGTTTCAGACTCAGTAGACACTCTGCTCTGGTCAAGGCTCTCAGTAGCTTATTTGCCTCAGCACCAGTGTAGAAGACTCAGTGATACTGGACACAGCAGAGCAAGATATCGAGAGACTCGGATGACTTGGACTCGAGCGGGAGCAAGATATGCGAGAGAGTCGGTGAACCGAACTCGGCAGGAGTAGTTCACTGGACTCGTAGCCGATCATCGAGTAGACTTATCTCGGCGAGCCTATCTACCGAATACAAGGCCGGACTCAAGAACGGTAGATAGTCTTCGGGATCGCCGAATCTTTTGAAAGACAATCGGCATTGTCATGTACGAGGAAGAGAGAAGTCGGCTTCGATGCGTCTCGAAGTTTGTCTTCGTCTCAACCACTCCATCCACCTCAACGAATGACAAGCATACACGTGTCTTCTCACCTGCTAAAGCTGCAGTCAACCTTTTACCTAAAAAGGTGGGAAAGTACACTGTTACCTACACCAAAAGAGCCGTTTGCTACCAAAAAGAGAGAGAGAAGAAGATCGTCTCCAACGGATCTATTTTCAATCTCTGCTCTATAAATAGAGGGATCATTCAAGATTTGAAGAGAATGCGCGCACCAAGAACTAGAGAGAGCGCGAAAAAGAGCGAATTCCAAAGAACAAAGTCTTAGCAAGAACTCGAAGAACAATCTCCGGCGAAAGACTACATTCTAGCTCATAGGGAATCAAGCTAAACCAACATATAAAGCCTCTAGTATCCAATCGACGTTACACGAACTTATAGCTTACCTTCACTGTTCGTCGATCTAGAAGCTACTCTCTCATATTCCCTTATCCCTCTAACCCTAAGCTCAACCGTTCTTATCTATAGCTTAGACGAAGGAGTTCACATTTGAACCCAATCCTTATTGTATAAGGACTCCTTCACTTGTTGGAGAAGTTTGTCAAACACTTTAAGTTTGATAGTGTTGTAAGCGAGACTTGGATCGGTATAAAAACCAAGACGCGGCTTTGCCCGAGTGTGCAAGCCGACCGAGACTAACTCGGGATAATAAATAGCCTCCCGATCATTCGGGACAGTGGACGTAGGATTTGAGCGATATCCGAACCACTTTAAAAATCTTGTGTCTCTTCTTGCTTTCTTAAGCTTTGCATTGATTTTACTATTCATAATGAACATCATATTTAAAATCAATCAACTGTCTCAAAGATATCGAACTTTTAAATCTACTGAACTGAGACTTAAAACGTTTTCCCACAAAAACTGATTTGGGCCTACACTATTCCGCGCACTGAACTCTTACTGTAGATACTGAATTCTGACCTAGTCAGTTAGCAGATCTCGGCCGAGCCAAGACTCTTAGCCTTTAACTCGATTCAGAACAGTTTGTTGGGTCGGCGGAACTATTTCGGTCAGACACCATCCTGAATAGGACTGTTCGAGTTCGAAGTTGAGAAATCGAATCAGGTGTATTCACCCCCCCCCCTCTACACCTGACCGTACACTCGGGACCAACACACTATACAAATCTAACTTTAATACAAGATAAAATGATTACATGTGTAAATAAATATATTTATCAAATAGGCGAATAAAATAGTGGTAATGACAAAAACACATTATATACAAGCATAAAACTTGCTTCTAGTATACATAATCCCAACAGTCTAAGCGTCTGATCTAGCAAGGGTGAGCTTAGAATAGAGAAAGTGAATTGGATGATCTCTAAATAGAAGAACTAGCCAGCCAAATGTACTCAGCTGAAGTCTTATCAAGCTTAAGATCAGCTAGGTCACCGATATCTTGTTTCTCCACTAGTGGTTCTCCACTAAGGTCAGTCAGGAGAACACATCTCACTGTGATCCATCAATACACCACATTCAGTGTAGCAGTATAGACAAGTAGCCAAGACAAGCCACTTTTTATCTAAACTGTAGCTTAAACCGACAACTTATCCTAAAGTTATCTCAATTGTGATAACTATTTATATCTTGTTAGTTCAACCAATTGTGTAATCTTCTGTGATTTATAACACACTACACAATCTAACTTTCATACAAGATAAATAATTACATGTGCAAATATATTTATACCAGAAAGGAGAATAACATAGTGGAAATGAAAAACACAATGTATACAAGTATAAAATTTACTTCAAGTATACAAAATTCCAACATTGAGCAACCATACTGAGTCTTCAGTGTTGAATCCGACCGGCTGAGAAGACAACGTCTACTGAGTCTTTCAGCTACTGAATTCTATCTAGTCTACTGAGTTCCTAACACGCTGAACTCAGCTAAAATATTACAATATAAGATGTCATCATTTAATAAAGGTTTTTGGGATCTTCAAATCTTATCATATTGAATCTCATCCCTTACACTTCACAAATTCCTCATGGGTTCGGTACTATCAAATCTCATATATTAAGCATGAATCCACCTAGCTCCCCACTATTAGTGCTGCTTATCACTTGCTTTCAGATGACAAGAAACACCGGAACATCGTATCTGCACGCCGTCCTTCATCTCACAATGATGCTATGCCTTTCAATCTCAACTCTCTCGGCAGATTCTTATCCTCCCCGACATGATGAGTCCATCTGTGATGTCCAAAGTGCACATGCTGTCAAAGATTAGGGCACACTAATGAGCGTTGTTATAAGCTGATTAGATATCCCATAGATTCAGACCTGAAGCCTCGTGATAACAGCAAGCCACAACACCGTAATGATAGTAGTTCTAGTCGAGGCCCTCGACAATCTCATGTTTCTCATGTCGTGCAAGTTCCCAGCCCCATCGTTGGCCTTTCAGCTGATCAATATGCTCGGCCACTTCGTTTTCTTGGTAATTATGATGCTTCAGCAACAATTGAGACCGCTCCAGTAACTGCTCCTAGTGATAGTACAACTTTGTCTGCCACCATGGCAGGTAAGCTACCCCTCTTCTCGCCTTTGGATTGAGGTTCTGGGGCAATCAATCATATAATCTGTCATGATAATACTTTGGGAAATTATCCTTCGGCGAATATAGGTGTTCAGGTCAAGATACCAAATGGTGCTCACATGATGAATCTCCTACACCACGTGCAAATCTTAATGATGAATCTCCTTCTACACAAGATCCTACAACTGGCAATATTTTACTAGTTTCTGAGACTTCAGACAGTGTAGTTTCATTATCTTATGAACATGACACCCATCATGATGATACTCACGTGATTATGTCAACTTCTCTGGATTTTCATGGTGACACTCATGTCCCAACTCGCAAGATTACTAGAACTCAATGTCAACCATAGTACTTGGAGGATTTCGATGTTGAGCTTCCATCATCTTTAGACCATTCGCATTCTCAGCCCGACTCCACCTCAACTTCCTTGGCAGTACATCTTCTCCTTCACTTTGTCAATTATATTCATTTTTCAGCCCCACATCGTGCTTTTTTAGTGGCTTTCACTCTCGTGATAAGCCTACATATTGTCATAGAAAGATCCTTTATGATATGAGACTAAGTTGCAAGAAATACGTGCCTTAGATGAAAATGGTACTTGGACTTTGACCAAATCTTCCCCCTAGAAAACATGTTTTAGATTCTAAATGGGTCTACAAAATTGAATATCGACCCAATGGTGAAACCAAGCGTTACAAAGCTTTTCTTGTTGCCAAAAGTTATACTCAGATTGAAGGATTGGATTTTCATGAAACATTCAATCCTGTTGCAAAGCACATCAGGTTCCTACAATCCTCACAGTCATTGCCAAAAATCAATGGATAGTTCATGAACTCGACGTCAATAATGTCTTCCTACATGGTTATCTTCATGAGGATATTTACATAAAGATTCCAAAGGGGTTTGCTCATAAGGGGGAGACTCCTTTTTGCAAGCTCCAAAAGTCTCTCTGTAGTCTTCAACAAGCTTCCCGCAATTAGTATAAAAGATTCACTTATGCTTGAAATGGGCTTTTGTTGGTCCAAAGACGAGCCTTCAGGTGTGTGTGTGTGGGGGGGGGGCTTGGAATACACCTGAGTGCAAATTTCAATTCAAACGTGAAAGTCAGTGTTAATGAATATTGCTACTGATCTAGTAAGTTGGCCAAATTAGCTTTCTAGATCGCATGGGCAGAGTATTCTTCTACTGAGTCCTATCTACTAACTTCAGTCAGTGAATAGTAGTTTAGTACCAGATTTTGTGTGCGGAAGTTAGGCACAAAAATATGTTAATCTCAGTTTGAAAACCCGTTTTATGCTGATTGATTTAAAGTCAGTTTTATGCAGTATGAACAGTAATCAATGTAATAGTAAATCGACACAAGAAATTTTTAAAATGGTTCGGATACGCTGGATCCTACGTCCACTGTCCTGAAGAAAGCAGGAGTTCTTGTATTTATTTATACTAAGCAAGTCTCAGTTGATCTGTGTATTGGACATATACAGTTCTTGTTTGCTTATACTGAGCAAGTCTCAGTTGATCTATGCATTGGACACATATTCTACTTATAGTCGTAGTGACCTGATCTGTGCGTTGGACATATACTCTATTTATAGTCGTAGTGTCATTATAATTTCAAACACAAGGATTTGATTTTCTTCAACTATGAAGGAGTTCTTACAATAAGAATAGTTCAGAAAGCTGAACTCCTTTGAGTTTTTCTAAACTTATGATATTACAATAAGACTGCTTAGAATAGAGAAGGAGAACTAATGAAACTCTAGAGTGAAGAACTAAGAAGATCTCTCTGTATGCAAGTTCTTCTCTGGATTTGACTTTGAGTTCGCTAAAGTGTTTGTTTGCTTAAAAGCTTTGGTTCCCTCATTTTGATTATCTTCTCTGCATGAAGACTTTTCTCTATTTATAGTCTCGACTTGTGAATAGATACGTTGGAGGGAGTCCAGCCATGTGTCGAAAACGACAAGGAAAACGACCATCTTCATTTTGAATGTTACTGTAGAAATTCCCTCTTTTTCAGTCTAGGAAGCAGCTTTATGTCAGAGCAGGTAACGCTAGTGGCTTCTCATTTGTCGAGGTTAGAGAGTAGGTGAGGTTTGTTCAAACTCCAAGAGCATGCGGAGTTGACTTCCTCTGATTCCTCGGACCTTTTACTGAATTAACATTCTTCTGAGATGTTAAGTGTGTGACTCGGATTCCTTTGCAGATTCAATGGGATAACATTCCCAACTGAGTTCCTGATGCTGAGTTATTCGGTTAGACGACAGATGTTTTACTGAATCCTATTAGCTACTGAACTCTAGCTAGCTTACTGAGTTCCTAACATACTGAACTCAACTAAGCTATTACATTATATAAGGTTCATCATTCAGCTAGGGGTTTTGGGATCTTCAAATTTTATCATACTGAATCTCATTCCAATAATTTCCCCCTATTTGATAATGCCAAAACCTTTTACAACCCTTTTACATCAACTCTGTTAATACATCAAACACAATTTCCCTCTATCTTCCCCTTGCCTTCTCTTCCTCCTATCTAAGATAGTATCAGAGCTCCCCTATCTACCCCTTATCTAAGATAAAATCCTTCTATCAACATAATTTCCCCCTATTACATAAATGGTATCAGATCTAGATCCAACTAAGCACCGAGGGACAAACACAAAGATAAGTAACTTGTGTGTGTGTTCTAATCACTGAGGTGATCAGTAGTGTTGAAATATAAAGACATAGTCAGGTGACAATGAGTAGTTGTCGGAGGCTAAATGAAGTAGAATTTCATATATGATCAGAGAGATTACAAGTACAAGAAATTCTATTATATCACAAGACTATTAAAGCTAAACACAGAGCAAAAGAAAATCACCTGGACTTCATTAATTGTTGCAGTTGCGCATTGAAGTCAGCAGATTTATTCTCTGGAAGATCAAGATCGTAAGCTTTGTAGACTCTTCTTCTCAGCTTCCTGATCTCTTCTTGATCTTCAGGATCATTCAAGCTTAGCCCTTTTCTCACAACCGCGAATCTGATCTCATCCTCGATCTCTTTGGTGCAGATATTTCCTTCAAGAGTACAAGGAGGAGGGAGAGTTCTGAATTCAGGTGCCTTGAGAATATTATCGGACTGTTGGAGAGCGATCTGGATTTCAACATAGACTCCAGGTTCTGAAATCATCAAGAGTTCTTTGAAGATCATGTCTGGCTCAGTTTACTCACTTACTAACTTCCAAATATAATAGCTCTTGATAAAGTCAACCCTGATCTGCTCCCACTTTTGATTAATCTTCCAAGGGACCCACTTGTCAGCCCTGGGATAAATGATGCTTTGATATTATTTCCCTGATCCCTGCGTCTAAAAAACTTAGAATTTGTAAGGACGCTCCTATCTTTCTCAGGGATTCTCTCTCTCGCTTCCTTCTCAGTTTTTTGCCTGAGGGCCTCAAGGTCTGCTAATCTTAGTCTTTCCTTTGCAGCTTGAATTTGGCGGGCCTGAGCAGTCATGTCCAAGCCTCTTTCGCAGACATCCCATATCTCTTTCATTTCAGCTTCTTGCTTCTTAGATACTTCAGTAGAGGAGATAGTCTACTCAGATTCAGTTGCAGCTTCAGGATCAGACGGTTTAGCTGAATTGGACTTAGAAGCTTCAGGCTCCTTCTTAGATTTGGATTTTTCTTTGGATGATTGAGCCTTGGATTATCTGGGTACTACTTATCTTGTCTCTTTAGGAACTGAAGATCTTATCTGTATGCCCTTCTTCTTGGCTTTTACCTGTCTTTTCTCCTGAGCTTGTAATTCCTTAACCATTTTCTCGTCATCGGCGATCTGTTCTTTTGGCGTTCGGAATTTTAGCTTCTTTGCCTTAGGAGGACTGGGAGGGGCTATAACTTTTCCTTTAGCAACTGAGCGACTAGGCTCTTCTGACAGTTCTTCTAGGAACTCAGCTACTTCAGAAATTACAGCCTTAGTGGGTTCTCCTGACCCTTTCCCTTTCTCCACTATTTTGCTGGTTCTTGCCTCTTCAGCTTTTATGAGGGCCAACATTTTTCTCCTCCTACTTCCTTCCCCCTTTTTAGCATCATCTAATTGACTTTCCAAGGCAGTAACCTTTTTAGTAAGCCCTGATACTGAAAGATTGATCGTGTCGATCTTGGCCTCAATGTCCTAAATAACATCAATGTACTCATTTCAATGCTTATCATGCTCTGATTGAGCCAATTGGAGTACTTCTGATTTTGTAGCTTCTAGCCAAGTCAGGTAGGCTTCAACCATTTTAGTGGCTTGTTTCTTAATAGTCAGGCCGACGTTGTGTTGTTCCACGAGTGCTTTAGAGACTTTCTCAATGGTTAGCTCATTACGCTCTTCAATGGCCTTGAGGACTTGATCCAATGATGTGGCCATTTGATCAGAAAATGTATCAGCCTGAGTCTGCATGATTTGTTGAAACTGAGCGTTCAGATCAGTCTTCTGAGCTTCAAGTGCGCAGAAGAGGATCTCATCAGTATCTAAAGCAGTAGACGTACTGATCCTCTGCACTTGAGCTGTCAGGTCACCCAACTTCTGGGTCTGAGCCTCAGTAGATTAGCTCTACTTAGAATTCATGTCTTTCGCGAGAAGATGATTCTTGCGACCCTGACACTTAAGGCACCTGCTTATAGACGCCAGAGATACGTCTTTGATCTGAGCAGCCTGATAGCTTGATTGTTTTGGAGTCTCCTATGACGTAGAAGGTGCTGAGATGATGGCACTAGATGAAGGTGGTGGAGGTGGTGAGTCATTAACTCTAGGAGATTTTTCCTCAGCAGATCCTGCCTGGTCTGCATCCTTGGGTGACTCATCAAAATCTGAGTCAGGTTGAGTCTGGGGCTGAATAGACTGTTCAGTAGTGCCCTTCAGACTCAAGAGCATGAGCATCGCTAAGCGCATATCGTTCATTAACGTTATATCTGTTGGCTCTCCGTAGCCAATCTCTTCTGAGACGCATTTGGACCCTAACCCTGACTGCTATGTCCACTAGATCAGAGTGATCTAGGATTTTAGGTATCTAGTCCTCGATCTCTTCAGTAGCTCTAAGTTGAGCTGTCAGTGCTGAAGTCGGGATAGATGTGGAGACCTCAGCCTGAGGTAAGTTAGTAGGTAAGTCCGACTGAGTCTCTTCTTAGTGTATCCTCTTGACTTTATCAGTCAGAGTCGCGTCCTCCTTACCGGACTCTGAATCTTGAATGGATACATTCTTAGGAATAACTACTGATGGTTCAACCTTCTTCAGTAGCTTCCTTTTCTTCTGCTGAGTTGGGCGGGGGTCATGAGTGGACAGAGCAGCCCGCTTGTCGTGAATGCCGCGCCCGATAGATTTCTCAATTGCTGCCGCGTTCAAGAATATTACATTTTTCTTGTCATATATGAATGCGTCAGCGATGGCTACTCTCCCTTGGCAGTAATCCTCAATTAGGATAGAAATCTTGCCGCCATAGAGAAGTTTCGCCTTAGGGATCAGCTGGAATGAGGTCCTGCCCTTATTTGGTACAAATTTCTGGAACTGAGCCTTGAATTCTGTAAGGAAGAACTCAGTCCAGTTGACGTGCACTCCATCTACTATCGCCATCATAATCTGGATCCTGACCCGAGAGAGTTGGTCGTATGATCCGGCAGAGCTGGTCAATATGTGATTGACTATGTAAGCCAATCCCCTGTATGCAGGGAGCAACCTGTTCTTTGGGAAGGCTGCTTTGAACACAATGTCCTTTTGCCCGCTGAATTGGCATAGGTGAAGGAAATATTAGGTTAGGAACGATACCTTCCTCCTTCGTATGTTGTTGCGGCTCTGATTGTTGCTCGTGTGTCAGATCTTCTGATCTGTGTCCCGGCCTTTTTTTCCCTCTGGGTGGTCAGAGAACTGAAGAAAATAAGAATATCTCTCTCTACATACTCACGCGTGCGTGTTTAATTGTATGTGTATGTATATGTGTATGTTCTATTTCTGAACATAATACTAATATATATAGACTTCAAAAGCCAGTATAATATTAATATATTTGTAGCCCATTAATTTAATTATATTCCTAATGGACTTCCACATAATTAGCCCATAATATAATTAATTAATCTACTGGGCTACTAATATTTATCAATTAATTGGCCCAGCCAATTAATTTCAGATAAATAACATTATTAAATAATGTAAAAATTACATTAATCTATTAATAATGATTTCTGAGAGACAATAAATAACTAGGCAACTACTTGGGCCAGATTAGGGATCTAATACAAGAAATAAAACAGGACCTCAAATTAATTAATCATCTATGCTCAGCCCAGAGCAAAATTAATTAATAAACACAGATTCATTCCGCTAGAGAATCCGTGCTGACTTACCCCTTTATCCCAAATTGAGCAAGGGCTTGTATTTTAGACTTAATCGATCTCCGTATTTAAGATAGAAATATCCGTTAATTAATTAAGCTCACTGACAACTTAAATTAATTAACATCTTATATTCCTGAGTAGTACCACTCGACCTTATTAACACACCTGAACTTAATCAACCGGCCGGGTTTAGTGTGCTAATCCTTTCGAGTTCCTCAGGGGATATTATCAACCCATTTTACTAGGATACGGCTGCAAGATACAGACAACCAGCCTGAGCCACAAATAACTACTAACACCTAAGATACGTAGATTCGGTCGCGATGCCGTTCACCATAGTAGGTCAAAGTGATAGATAGCCAAATGCACTCAGCTCAAGTCTTACCAAGCTTATGACCAACTAAGTCACCGAGATCTTGGTTCTCCACTAAGGTCAGTTAGGAGAACACATCTCACTGTGATCCGTCAATACACCACCTTCAGTGTACCAGTAAAGACAAGCAGCTAAGACAAGCCACTTCTTATCTAAACTGCAGCTTAAACCGACAACTTATCCTGAAGTTGTCTCAGTTGTGATAACTGTTTATATCTTGTCAGTTCAACCAATTTGTGTTGTCTTATGTGATACCCGACACACCACACAAATCTAACTTTTATACAAGATAAATGATTACATGTGCAAATATATATATTTATCAGATAGGAGAATAAAATAGTGGTAGGGACAACACATTGTATACAAGCATAAAATTTGCTTCCAGTATACAAAATCCCAACAATTCTCCCACTTATACTAAAGTAAACTTTTAGTATACAATGTGTCAGTTCTAGGTACAAACTAGTACTCAGCTATGGTACAAACTAGTACTCAGCTATCTCTCAGCTATCTATCATATCTATCACTGCATCTTCTCCCACTTATACAAAAGTTTTTGTAGTCCTAAGTGGGGGGCATCTCTACCATCCCTAAGCCACGAACATGCTTCTCGTAAGCCGGGAGTGGTAAGCTCTTCGTGAAAGTATTAGCTAGGTTGAATTCAGTTCCAATTTACTCAATCACCATGTCTCCTCGATTTACGAATACTCGTATAATGTGGTACTTCCTGTCTATGTGTTTAGACGCCTTGTGCGATCTAGGTTCCTTAGAATTTGTCACTGCACCCGCATGATCACAATAAATCGTGATCGCCTTAGGCAAATTCTGAACAATATCAAGATCCAGGAGGAAATTCTTGAGCCAAACTGCCTCTTTCGAAGCTTCTGAAGCAGCCACATACTCTGCTTCCATGGTTGAGTCCGCAATGCATTTCTTCTTTGTACTCCTCCATGAAATGGCTCCACCTCCCAAGGTAAACACAAAACCCGAGGTAGACTTCTTCTCGTCTCTGTCAGCCTGGAAATCCGATTCAGTATAATCCAAAGACACTAGACTATCTGACTGATAAACAAGCCTATAATCTCTAACCCGATTAACGTACTTGAGAATATGCTTGACCGTAGTCCAGTGTTCCTTTCCAGGGTTAGACTGATATCTTGAGACCATGCCTACAGCATATGAGATATCTGCTCTTGTACAAAGCATCACATACATGAGGCTACCGACAACGGAAGCATATGGTACTAGCCTCATACTTTCTATCTCTTCAGGCGTTTTAAGGCACTGATTCTTGGATAGAAAAATGTCATGTCTGAAAGGTACTGAACCTCTCTTGGCTTTTTGCGTGCTAAAATGAGCAATAACAGTGTCAATGTAGGACGCTTGTGACAAGTTTAACATCCTTTTCTGGCGATCTCAGATAACCTTGATCCCAAGGATGTAAGCAGCTTCACCTAAGTCCTTCATTTGAAACTGTTCGGATAACCACATCTTTACGTCTGATAACACTTCAACATTGTTGCCAATGAGAAGGATGTCATCTACGTAAAATGCAAGAAACACCACTGATCCCTTAACACAAATACGGTACACACACCTCGTTAGGACATGATACAAATCCATAAGATTTGACTACCTCGTCGAAAACGCTGGTGCCATAACCGGAAAGCTTGCTTAAGTCTATGAATAGAATTCTTAAGCTTCCAAACTAGATGCTCTTTACCCTTCTTCACATAACCATCTGGTTGTTTCAAGTATATGTCCCTACCTTTTTCAAGGTGACCGTTTAGGAATGCGATTTTGACATATATTTGCCAGATCTCTAGGTTCATGTGAGCTGATATGGCAAGGAGAATCCGAATGGACTTGATCATTGCTACAGGCGAGAAGGTCTCTTCGTAATCGATACCTTCTTTCTGGTAAAACCCTTCGCCACTAGCCTGGCCTTAAACGCTACGATCTCTCCATTCGGTCCTCTATCTTTCTCTTGTATACCCACTTACTACCAATAGCCTTGCAGCCCTCAGGTAGTTCAGTGATCTCGTATAGATCCATATCAATTATGGACTTAAATTCTGAGTCCATGACGATTCACTAGGAATCTGCATCTACATCTCCCACTGCTTCGTTGTAAGTCCAGGGATCCACGATATCTTGTTCATCTGCCGGGAGATGATGAAACATCTCCCCAGTGAACATATACCGATCAGGTGTAAATATCACCTCCCACTACGTCGAACAGTGTCAGGCGTTGTGTTAACAGATTGTGTAGTTACTCGTGGAGTACTATCTTGCACAACTGGTTGTTCAAGTGGAACTCGACCACCTTGTAATTCCTCAAGGATGATGTCGACTCAAGATTTATGGTTACTAATGTAATCCGCTTCTAAGAACCGAGCATTAGGGCTAACAACGATCTTCTATTCTTTAAGATCATAAAAGTATCCACCCTTCGTTTCCTTCGGATACCCTATGAACAACATCACTTCTGAACGTGATTCCAATTTGTCGGCCTGCCTGTTTAGCACATAAGCAGGAAACCCCAAATCCTTAAGTGGTGCATACTGGGTTTGTGCCTGCTCCACAACTCAAAAGGGATCTTTTGTACCGACTTGGAAGACATAAGGTTCAACAAGTAGGCACACGGTTCAACAAGTATGCTGCAGTCTCTAAGGCATATCCCCAAAAGGAAACTGGCAAAGGTGCATAACTCATCATCGACCGAACCATCTCTAAGAGACTTCGGTTCCTTCTTCCTGACACACTATTCTGCTGAGGCGTGCCCGGTGATGTCAGCTGGGATGTAATCCCACATTCTGTCAAGTAGTCCTTAAACTCGTTGGATAGGTATTCCCTACCACGATCAGATCGTAGTGTTTTGATTTCTTTACCTAGCTTCTTCTCCACTTCTGCCTTGAATTCCTTAAAGGTTTCAAAGCAATCCGACTTGTGGCGAAGAAGGTAAACATATCCATACCTCGAGTAATCGTCAATGTGACGAAGTACTCATACCCTCCACGAGCTTGTGTAGACATAAAACCACACAAGTCAGAATGTATCAAACTTAATACTTCTGTGCTTTATTACCCTTTGCCTTGAAAGGCCTAGTCATCATCTTTCCTTCCAAACAGGTTTCGCAAGTTGGAAATGGTTCAACTTGGAGAGACTCTAATAATCCATATTCCACCAACCTTTTAGTCTTGTTAAGATTGATGTGATCTAGTCTTAAGTGCCACAGATAGGTTTGATTTACCTTAGAAGATTCTTTCCTCTTCTTAGGATTTGATGATGAGGAAGCAATATTAACAGAACTACGCGGTTTACAAGTATTAGTATATAAAGGTCCGTTTAATAGTCCACCACAGATAAAATCATCGTCTTTCATGATAGAAGCTTCACTATCAAAAACTTGATTTTTAACCATCCATAGTGCAGAATTTTGAAACAGAAATAATGTTTCGCCTAAACTCAGGCACATATTAAACTTCTTTAAATACTAAAACAGAACTATCAAAAGATAGATTTAAATCTCCAATGGCAATTGCAGGAACTTTCGATCTATTGCCCATTGAGACTACCACCTCGCAATTGCTCAATTGCTCAATTGCCTTTTCTGCAAGAAACCTTGCAAGGTGTAACAAACAAGATCAGTTGCCCCCGAATCCACTACCCATTCGTGGGTAGAAGAGGAAACTAGAACAATCTCAATTACAAGAGCGACACGCGTCTCTTTCTGTTTTGCCTTGACATCTAGATTATAATTATTCCAGTGTCCTTTCTTACCACTTCTTGAAGAACCTTCCTTTCTCCTTTGACATTCGTATGTCGCCGGTAAGGACCGTCTTCTTACTCCCACTGCTCTTCTTGAAATGTCCACCCTTTCTGCTATTTTTCTGGTTTCCGTCTTTCGGAGGATTACTTGAACTACTAGGGATATTCAAGACTTGAGCACTCTTGCCCTTTCCTATAACCTCTTTGACCGCTACCAAAGATTTGAGTAACATACTCATAGTAAACTCGTTCTTAGACATAGCGGTCCTAAAACAGAAGTTCTTATAGGACCTTTGCAGAGCTTTTATTGGGAGAGGTAAGATATCTCTTTCACTTTATGAAATTATATAATATTGTTAAACCCGTTAGGATTTGGTTGGTGAGACTGTTTACGAACTCGAAAAATAAAATATTCAAACAGATATATCTGAAAAATATAATTTAAAAAGCATGTATAAAGTTAATATTTGCACATAATTCGTAATTAACCATCACTGTAACCTTTTGAAAAACCAATGATGTTAAATACTCGAATAGCCCTAGAGATCACACTCGCAAGCCACTTAGGTGGACGTTTACTCGTGTACCCCTAGACCAAGCTATATACCTAGCTCTTTTATTTCAATCCACGCCTAGGTTCTTAAGACGAATGGACTTAATAATCCGATATCTATGGACCATGTCACTATTAAAACGCGGGAAGGGACTTCTCAGGAAGTTGTACATACGGTGACATCTAAGCTTTGACCATTAATTTGACCGAATTAACATCAAATTCTCGAAATTGACATACTTACGCGAACCATACCGCTTTCAATTTGATTTAATTGGCCATCTTATTTAATTATTATCTGCTAGAGTACTCGTGTTTACTAGGCACGCAAGCCACTCAGGTGGACGTTTAAGGCTTCGCTCCCACTACTCAATAATAATTAAATATTACATTAGAAAACTCATTTCACAAAACTCGTGGTTCAAAAATACAAGCAAGCCACTCAGGTGGACGTTTACTCATTTAATTGTTCCACTTTTGTGTAGGGTCCAATTAATGGAGGTCCGGTTAAATATTTAATTTTCAATTTAAATGGAATCCAATTAAATATTTAATTTGTTATTTGCTTAGTCTTTTTCTTCAAAAGGTTCGTTTTGAATCATGCATATCCACATAATTCCTAAAGCATACAATTTCTAAGGGCACAAAATAAAAAGTGCTCGCGAAAAATAAAACATGCTTTAATACGACGTAAATCCTATTTACATGCTTTTCTAAGCGCAATTAACCACATAATCGCATGCTAAAGCATAATAAAAAATAAATACGCAAATAGGAAATTTAAAACGTCGTTATCGGGCTTTAAAACACGTAATTCCTAACTATTACATAGCCCGATCAAAATACAGCTCTTCGATCTTCAAAATCTTCGAATTTGAAAACTGCATCGAAAACTGCCATTGCCACATCATCAGGGGTCTGCTACGTGGCAGACACGTGGCAGACACATGGGCAGCTGAGTCAGCAAGGGCTGACGTGGCGCACCATGTCAGCGCGCTACGTCAGCATCGTCTTCTTCAGGAAGAAGCCGCCGCTGCCCGCCATCGTTAAGGGGGGGTATTCCGTGGCCTGGCCACTCTTCCTCGTCCAGCAGCATCGCCGGAGTCGCGCCGAGGCGTCGCCGGGAGTGCGCGTGCGGCTGCACACGTCAGCCGCCGCCTCCCGCCGCCTCTTCCGGCCTCCTCAGCCCTCCTCCACCGTCTCTCTTCTCTCCAGACGTCTGGGTGATGTCTGGGCCGTGCCAAACGGCCGGCGATTTCTGCCACCGCAACGGTGCCGCTGCGTAATTACGCAGCTTGTCGTCGGCGAGTTTTGCCGCAAAAATTTTGTGTTTCCGAGCCGCGATTCGATCAATTAAAACATGGTAATGATCCTTGGATGATTTTCGGCCACCATGAACGAATTCCGGCCAAAATCATCCATCAATTTCCCTTAATTCTCAAACGATTCGCCGGAAAAAATCATGGAGAGCAGCTCACTTCCGACATCGATTGCGGTTGCATCCGGGATCGGATGATCCCATACAACATATCGACACGAAGCTTGTGAGACGAGGAATCCTAATGAAGCTAATGAAATAACGAACAAATCTATCCGAACGGATCGGAAAAATACCGTCAGTTAGGAGAACACATCTCACTATGATCCACTAAGGTCAGTTAGGAGAACACCGAGATTTTGGTTCTCCACTAAGGTCAGTTTGGAGAACACATCTCACTATGATCCGTCAATACACCACCTTCAGTGTACCAGTAAAGACAAGAAGCTAAGACAAGCCACTTCTTAACTAAACTGCAGCTTAAACCGACAACTTATCCTGAAGTTGTCTCAGCTGTGATAACTGTTTATATCTTGTCAGTTCAACCAATTTGTGTTGTCTTCTGTGATACCCGACACACCACACAAATCTAACTTTTATACAAGATAAATGATAACATGTGCAAATATATATATTTATCAGATATGAGAATAAAATAGTGGTAGGGACAACACATTGTATACAAACATAAAATTTGCTTCCAGTATACAAAATCCCAACAATAAGTACTTGTTGATAGATGTCTCCTTATATCCAATAGGATATATCCCCTCGTTGGGAAGATGGAAGCTCAGCTGAAGACACTCAGCAACATCAATATCTGCAATCTTCACTTCCCATACATTGTTACTTGTTTCTTGCTGGTAGGAGATGCAAGAAATGTCTTGAAGATCTTTGTTTTGATGAAGATTCATGTAGAATTTCGTGACCTGTCTAGGGAGGCAATGAAGAGGAACCCTAGATAATAGGGTTTGAAGGCCTGAAGACTGAAGAGCATTGAAGATCGGCTCCACGCAGTCTACTTCACATGAACGGAAAGCGAGTGCTGGCTCGAACTAGACTCTCTTGTTGATAATAATCTCCTCGATGTCAGACGGAATCAACACTTCGTTACTTGGAGAACTCACCATTTGAATACACTGAATTTGCATAATAAGTGTTAACACTTGAAAATAGAGTAAGTCAGTTACATTATAGATAAATTTTAAGAAATTTACCGAAGATAATAGTGTTTGAAGGTAATGAATATTGTATGCAGTTAGATTTGCAAAGCAAAAATAAGTTCGATAATGGCGGAAAGTAGTTTTTGATCATAGATACGTGATCTCATATCTCATATGAATATGAACGGTTTATTCAGCATGCGGTTGAGATTAGATTAAATTTGAAACATGGACGACCAAGATTTAATATTATAAGAGTTTATAATTACTGTGCCGCCTATAATCTCGACCTATGTCTCTATCATCTAAAAAGTAAGGTGAGATGACATGAATTTAATGGGCCGCAGTCAGTATGTGGAATGTCGTGCTTTTAATGAAAATGTTCTTAATTAATGACATCCTATGAGATTAATGGCGGGAAATAAATGCAATGACATGCTGAATATGATATGCTGAATAAATACTCATAATTTGTCAGTTGAACATAGTAGTCAACTGATACCAGTATATAGACACTGAGTATTTCAGCAGTACTGAGAGTAAGTTCCCCATTACTCAGTACGTCCGGGATCGTCTTACTAAACTAAGTCAGTAGGATCCAGTATACCTAGTTTTACTGAGAGTTCGTTGAATCTGGTCTTAGCTAGGTATGTCGGCCCTTTGCTTATCAGTATGAATTTTCTCCATTATAATATCTTTCTTCTCAACATGGTCTCGATGAAGTGATGACGTATGTCCACGTGCTTGCATCTTGTATGAAGAACAGGATTCTGAGTGATTGCTTAGCACTGGTACTGTCGCAGTAGATCGGCACTTCATCTTGAGAGGTATCATAATCTCTCAGCTATTGTCGAAGCCATAATTTCTGGGCGCAACAGCTTTCGGCAGCCATATATTCAACTTCAGTAGTGAACGTAGCTACTGAGTGCTATTTATTTGAAAACCACGATATTAGCTTGCTGCCTAGGAACTTACATGTTCCTGAAGTCGATTTCCCGTCGATTTGACATCCTGCATAATCAGCATCGGAATAACCAGTAAGTTCAAGATTATCATCAGCAAGATATCATAACCCAACATCAGGTGTTCCTTTCAAGTATCGGAGAATCTTCTTTGTTGAGTTGATATGACTTCGCTTGGGATTCGCCTGAAATCTAGCGCATACACCTACAACATAGGTTGTATCAGGTCTGCTGGCAGTTAAATATGACAATGAGCCAATAATAGCACGATAATCAGTTGAGTTAATAGATACTCCATCTTTATCAAGATTAATCTTGAGATTTGTATTCATGGGTATCTTTACTAATTTGCTGGATTTGCAGCCGAAATTTTTGATGAGATCTCTTGTATATTTCACTTGATTAATGAATATTCCCTTCTTAGATTGCTTCACCCGAAGTCCAAGAAAATAATTCATTTCTCCCATCAACGACATCTCGGATTTATCTTTCATCATCTTTTTATATTTCTGACACATGGTTATATTCTTAGATCCGAAGATGATGTCGTCCACAAAAATCTGTACTAGTAGAATGTCATTCTCTGACTTGATACTGAATAGGGTGGGATGTACCTTTCCCTTCTGAAAAGCTTTCTGAAGTAGAAAGTCTGAAAGGGTATCATACCAAGCCCTAGGTGCTTGTTTTAACCCATACAGAGCTTTCTTGAGTCTGTATACTTGATGTCCCTAAAAGCCTGGTGGTTATTCTACATAAACTTCTCCCTTCAGCACGCCGTTGAGGAAAGCTAACTTAACATCCATCTGATAGATAGTAAACTGTTGATGAGTTGCCTATGCTAGGAATATGCGAATGGTTTCTAATCTTGCAAATGGAGGGAACATTTCTTCAAAATCCATTCCTTCAGCTTGACAATATCCTTTAGCAACTAGTCTAGCTTTATTTCTGACGACGATGTTGTTTTCATCTCGCTTGTTCTTGAAGACCCACTTAGTTCCTATCACATGTTGGTGTCTGGGTCTGTCTACAAGCTCCCAAACGTCATTTCTAGTGAATTGGTTGAGCTATTCTTGCATAGTTGTGATCCAGTCAGCATCATTCAGTGAATCCTCAATCGATTGAGGTTATTCAGTAGACAAGAAGCAGGAATATAGAGCGCTTTCTCCTTGACAGAATCTCTGATAATAAGATCTGAAGTATGAGCATCTAACCATGAACGACGACATCTTGACAAGAAGCAGGAATTTGGATCTTGTCTTGATACTTGCTGATGGATCTCCGATAATAAGATCTAAAGTATGAGCACCTAACCATGAATGACGACATCTTGTTACTTCTTCTGAAACCGATTCTACATAAATAGTCTAATTATGAGGAATTTCAGTAGTACTATTTTGTGATTGAAGCAATTCAGTAAAAAGATCCTACTGAGTCACCAGGTTCAGGGGCATTCAGCTCTGGAACATTAGTAGTTCCCCCTGAGTTTTCATTCTCAGCAGAGGCCTCAGTTACCACAGGGGTTTCCTTATCGACCTGATTTACCTGGGATTGATTATGTTCAGAAGAATCAATCGGTTTTAAGCTGCATTACATGTTGGTTGATTCTGAATTTCATCATCTAAATCATCATCCCAACAATGCTAGATCTTTTTTATGTTATCATTCAAGCTTAGATCATGTAGCTTGCTGCTGACTTCTTCAACATCTTGCTGAGAGTTTTGTTTCATGTTCTCAAAAGTAAATTCGTTAAATACAACATGAGGGCTTTGCTCCACGCAAAGTGTTCGGTAGTTAAAGACCCTGAAAGCTTTGCTGACCAAGGGGTATTCCTAGACCCTGGAGTATCTTAAGAATACCCCTTGGTCTGACTTGCTATCGAAGACCTTTAACTGATCCTTTCTATATTGTGGATAAAGCACGAACAACCAAAGATATGGAAATGCGAAATAGAAGGTAGCCAGGCTGTGTCAGTAGCTTTTGCCTAAAACTTTGATGGTAGACCTGAATCTGCAAGTAACGTTCTTGCTGCTTCTTTGAGTGTTATGTTCTTTCTTTCAGCAAGACCGTTCTGTTGTGGTGTACGTGCAACTGAAGTTTCATGCTGAATTCCTTTAGCTTTGCAGTAGTCTTTCATCATCGAGTTTAGAATTTATGTTCCTCGATCTGAGCGTATTCGTTGAATCTTGATATCCTTCTCGACACTGTGTTGTTTCAGTAGTTTGGACAGTTCAGTTTTGACGTCAGACTTGTTAGCGATGAAAATCACCCAAGTATATCTTGAATAATCATCAATGACTACAAGAGCATGTTTCTTGCCTCTGATCGTCATTAGAGAGACTAGCCTGAATAAATACATGTAGAGCAGCTGAAGGATCCCATCAGTAGAAGGTGACAGAATTAGTGGATTGCTTGATCTGGTTTGCTTTCCCTTCTGGCATGCTTCACAATTTTTATGTCTCTTGAATACTTCATTTGGGAGTCCTCGGACTTTAGCATCTCTCGCTAGCTTGTTCATCATTTTGAAGTTCAGATGACTTAATCTTCTGTGCCACAACCATGTTGTTCTGCTATTTGACTTTATGTGAGCTAGCAAGCAGGATTTAGGTTCAGCGGTATTCCAATCAACATAGTATATATTTCTTCTCCGCGAGCCTGATAACAAAGTTTGTCCTGTAGATTTGTCAAGAACATCACAAAAACCAGCGTCAAAAGTCACTTTATTGGAGTTATCACAGAATTGACTGACTGAAAGGAGATTATGTTGAAGTCCTTAAATATATGATACTCTGGCAACTATGGCAATTCCTATCTTCAGTGTTCCGTATCCCCTTGTATATCCTTTAGAGTTGTCACCAAATTCAATTCTAGCTCCTTCTTGATGAACGTAGTTGTTCAGCAGATTCTTTTGATGCGCCATATGTCTTAAGCATCCACTGTCCACGATCCAAGGGCCCTATAGCAGCTGCAAAATAAAAACAAATTAAGGTACCCTTTGGGTTCAGGTTGGGTTCTTAGAGGTTAGTGGATTTTGGGACCCAAATCTATCTGATAACCCTGGTGGTTTCAGATATACTCTTGCCCTTGTTGTAAGCTGATCTCTCTGCTGAACCGGGAGATGCTGACTTCTTTAACTTCTGAGGTTCAGGTTTCTTCTTCTTCTGCTGAACCTTAGGGCTTTTGTTTCTGGGCTCATAGTAATATGATCCATACTGAGCTGGATGTGTCCACTGTGGGTGGCCATACTATTCTGCTAATCTGACCTTCTTAGTTCCTCTTAAGTTTGATCTCGGTGTTCTGGGGCTTGAACCGTGGGTCATCTTCTGGTAGCTGGGGTGGGATGCTTTTCTGTCCAGAAATAGTTGCTTCAGAAGTAGAACCAAGTCCTTCCTTCGTACAACAAGGTCTTTGTGATCTCAGCAACTTCTCAAGCTTTTCTTTAGCTCCATTTATTACTCAGTCATTATGGTTCTCCAAACCTCATCGCTTTTCCTCAAAGCATCATACTCAGCTCTGGACTGTGTAAGCTTGTCCTTCAAACTAGCAATTTTTGTCTCTTTCTCAGAGTTGTCCTTGGTCAAAACTGATATATGAGATTCTTGTTGTTGAGACTTAGTTATTAGAGAGTTGATCTCTTCCTTCTGTCTCAAGACAAGTCCTTCAGACTCGGTAGAGTCCTGACTCCTTATTGAAAGTCTCTGATTTTCAGCTCTCAGGAGTTCCAGCTCCTGAGTTGTCCTACTGAACTGATTGCTCATCTGAATCTATTCCTCCAACATATCCTCATATGCTAGAACCACATCTAGAGGTTCACCTGCAACAGAGCTTGTGTCGTGTGTGCATGGTGAAGAGGGGCATATATTAGAATTAAAGTTTATATCAGCCTCTTCTCTAGCCATAAGACATATTTTAGTATCTTCTGCAACTTTGATTGCCATGAACGCTGCCTCATCATCAGATGATTCCATGAACAACTCTTCATCACTCGTGCAATCGGATAGTTCTCCAGCTATGTAGGCTTGCCTTTTTTTGATGAACTTATCTCGCCTGGCTTGCCTTTCAGCTCTTTCAACAACCGTGAGCTCTGGACATTCATATTGATAATGCTCAGTCTTCTTTCAGTTGTAACATGTTGAGCTTCTGCCTTCTTTCCTTAGTGTTTCATTATATCTAATAGAGGCAACCTCCGTGTTCCTGCATTTAGATAGAGATTTAGATTCACCTTTCGGATGAGCATTTTCTCTCTTACCTTGATTGTTTTTTGAAGCTCTCTTCTTCTTCATCTTTCTTAGCTTGTCCTTCTCCTTTTGGTATTTCACTGCAAGGAGGGAGTATTTCTCCACTAAGTTATCAGGGGTTGGGATCGTCATTGAGCGTTCCAGTGATTGGCTTGTGACTGAGGGACTCGCTTCAGAGGTGTTGACTGTTGCCTTATATGTATGATCCATTGGCATTTCACTATCAACACTTGGGGTATGCGGAAGATTAAACTCAAACTCCTTTGCTTTTAATTCTGAAAAGATATAATTAGGACTAACAGAGTTTAAGTCAGTTCTTCGCAAACAAGTAGCAAAAGATTACCACTTGGGCCTAGTAAGAGCCCTTAGAATTTTGGTATAGGTCTCCTTATTGCTGAATGTTTTCCCCTGCCCATTGATGATGTTTATCAGATTCGTGAATCTAACGCTGAAATCATCAATCGACTCTTTGGGTATCATGGCAAACGCCTCGAACTTTTGCAACTCCAACTCCAGTTTGTTTTCTTTGATTTGTGGAGTTCCTTGGATCAGAACTACGAGAGCATCCCAGATTTTCTTTGCAATTTTGCAGTCGTGCACCCTTCCGAGGTAAGAGTCACTGACCGTAGTCAGTATTACATTGCATGCAACTCGGTCGAGGTTGTGCAGCTTCCTTTCTTTAGGTGTAAAGAGGCTCTTGTCCTTGGGAACCTTTGCACCGGTTCTGGCACCTATTGCTGCTACGGTTGCAAGTTCGACGTTGTCGATCATTGGAACAATAGGTCCTTTCTCCAGGACGTCAGTCATGCAGCGACGTTAAGTTCACATCTATCCTTACACGCCATACCGCATAGTTTTGAACTGAAAACATGGGTACCATCCTTATATCTGAAATATCAGACATTTTGAACCATATGGTATAGGATGCTGTGAAGAGATGCAAATGCAGAGAAAATGGTTTCAGGATCTGTTAGAGTAGACAAGTTTTTAGAAAACGATGATCAAAAGAACACCACTCTGATACCAATTATTGGTGCAGAGACGAGCCTTCAGGTGTAGGGGGGTGAATACACCTGAGTGCAAATTTCAACTCAAACGTGAAAGTCAGTGCTGCTGGATATTGCTACTGAACTAGTCACTTGGCCAAATTAGCTTTCTAGATCACGTGGGCAGAGTATTCTTCTACTGAGTCCTATCTACTGACTTTAGTTAGTGAACAATAGTTTAATATCATATTTTTTATGCGGAAGTATAGGCCCAAAAATATGTTCGTCTCAGTTTGAAAACCCGTTTTATGCTGATTGATTTAAAGTCAGTTTTATGCAGTATGAACAATAATCAATGCAACAGTAAATCGACACAAGTAATTTTTAAAGTGGTTCGGATACGCTGGATTCTACGTCCATTGTCTAGAACAAAGCAGAAGTTCTTGTATTTATTTATACTAAGCAAGTCTGACTTAATCTGTGCACTGGACAGATACAATTCTTGTTTGCTTATACTGAGCAAGTCTCAATTGATCGGTGCACTAGATAGATACTCTACTTATAGTCATTGTGACTTGAACTGTGCGCTGGATAGATACTCTACTTATAGTCGTAGTGACTTTATAATTTCAAACACAAGGGTTTAATTTTCTCCAACTATGAAGAAGTTCTTACAATAAGAAAAGTTCAGAAAGTTGAACCCCTTCGAGTTTTTCTAAGCTTGTGATATTACAATAAGACTGCTTAGAATAGAGAAGGGGAACTAATGAAACTCTAGAGTGAAGAATTAAAAAGATCTCTTTGCATGCAAGTTCTTCGCTGAAGTCGACTTTGAGTTCGCTAGAGTGTTTGTTTGATTGAAAGCTTTGGTTCCTTCATTTTGATTATCTTCTTTGCATGAAGACTCTTCTCTATTTATAGTCTCGACTTATAAATAGATCCGTTGGATGGAGCCTAGACACGTGTCTAAAACGACAAGGAAAACGACAATCTTCATTTTGAATGTTACTGTAGAAATTCCCACTTTTTCAGTATAGGAAGCAGCTTTATGTCAGAGCAGGTACAGCGCTGGCAGCTTCTTACTGGTCGAGGTTAAAGAGTAGGTGAGGTTTGTTCAAACTCCAAGAGCATGCTGAGTTGACTTCCTCTGATTCCTCGGACATTTTACTGAATTAACATTCTTCTGAGATGATTCAGTGCGTGGCTCGAATTCCTTCGTAGATTCAGTGGGTTATAACATTTCCAACTGAGTTCTTGATGCTGAGTTCTTCGGCTGAACGTCTACTGAATTCTATCAGCTACTGAACTCTAGCTAGCCTACTGAGTTCCTAAAACTCAACTAAGCTATTACATTATATAAGGTTTATCATTCAACTAGGGTTTTGAGATCTTCAAATCTTTTCATATTGAATCTCATCCCAGCAGCTTTCAATAATCATGAGCATACCATTCTCTTTTTATTTATAAACATAATTCTATATTTGTTTTGGCCTTAATTTATGTTGACTATGTTATTCTAGCGGGCACTGATATTTGGTTTTGGTTTATCATGAAGGTCAAAACTTTCCTCTATGATCGTTTAAGCATCAAGGATTTAAGTCCGTTGAAATATTTTCTTGGTATTAGGGTAGCACATTCTCCTGCTGATTTTGTTCTATGTCAGCGCAAGTATATATTAGATATTTTGGTAGAAAGTGGGATGCAACTTGCAAGGATGTCACCCTAGCTCTTTTCCTATGGAGCAAAATGCTCGATTTAGCACTACCGCTGATAGCCCTAAAGCTGATGTTAGACAACATCGTCGTCTTTTTGGGCTGCTGTAGTACCTTACTTACTCGCCCTAACATTGCTTACGTTGTCAATGTTCTCAATCAATTTATGTCTCGGCTGCGACAAATTCATCTTTTGGTGCTGTTACTTGTGTACTTCATTATTTGAAAGGCACCCGGCTCAATGCATTTTTCTATGCTCTCCGCAGACTTGACCTTGCATGTTTTTTGTGATGCGGATTGGGGTGGTTGTCTATGAATTGTCGCTCTCGCTTCGGTTATTTTATTACCCTCGATGGGTCCCCTGTAGGGATTTGTAGGGATATGAGTCAGTGGACGGGGAAAATTGTTGGGAGATGATTCAGTACCTCTGATAATGAGTAATTGTTGTATAAATGCTTTTAAGGAGGAATTGAAGATCCCAAAACCCATGAGTGTGTGATGAGCCGACATGATATAATAGGCTAGACTTGCTTTGATCTTTCTAGGTTATTTTGGTAACTCCTGTAAGGGGTAAATTGTTGGACTGAACTTCAGTAGAGAAGTTAAGGTTCCCGAACCCCATCTGTTATCGGTTCAGTAGAGCTCTGTCTGTATAAGAGCTCAGTAGTTTGTCTTCGAGTCAGTAGCTGGAAGCACTCAGTACAAGATCACTCTTCAGCCGACTCAAAAAGAAGACTCAGTAAGATCATCCTTGATCTACTGAATGAGCTGCAACTCAGTTGCAGACAATACAAGGGAAATTGACAGCCTGACTTTATCAGTCAGATGTCAGCAGAGGAACACTTAGTGTCCGAGGTTCAGAAGAAGTCAACTCAGCTAGAAGACTGCTGTCTGACAAGTCTCACCAACCGCCATACCTCGACCAATGAGAAGCAAGCAAAGCTTACCTACTCTGACACAAAAGCTGCTCTCATGCACAGAAAGCCAACCACCTTTGCAACGACATTCAAATTATGTGGCCGTTGTTCTTGGAGTCTTGTGACACTTGACATGGTCCCCTCCAACGGATCTATGCATGAGTCATAACTATATAAAGAGATCATCTTCAAGAATTGAAGAAGTGTGGTGGAAAGAACACAAAAGGGAACAAAGAAGCAAGAAATTCAAGAACACATACTCAAGCACTCTAGCAAGCTTACTGCTATATCCAGTGAAGAACTAGAAATCTTAGAGATATCCTAGTAGTTCTTCACTCTACAGTTGTTCCCGATCTCTTTTTTAAGCTAACCTTGTTAGATCTTAAGCTTAGACACTTGAAGGAATTCACTTTTAGTGATACGTTCTTATTGTAAGAACTCCTTCCTTGTTGGAGAGAAAACCCTTCAAACTTCGGTTTGATCTTGTAAAGTCATTAGGGACTATAACTTAGAAGGTTTTGTCCAGTGTACAGAAACTTGCTGAGGCTTGCTCAGATTAATCAACAAGAACTCCTGTTCGGCAGGACCGTGGATGTAGGACCTTGCGTATCCAAACCACGTTAGAAATTGCTCATGTCATTTACGATTTTATTACATCTGTTTATCAACTGTTTGCAAAATCAAATTTTTAGTAAAACAAATTTAAAATTGCACTAGCCAACTGATTTGGTTTGCATAAAAACGTTTTTCAAAGAGATGAACTTAAATCGGGCCTACACAATTCCGCACTTTTTCATCTACTGAATTACTCAGTACTGACATCAGTCAGTAGAAAGGATTCAGTCGTTGAATCACTCTACCCCGTGATCAGATGACTTAACTGGCAACTGAACTCGTTCAGTAGCATACTCAGTAAAATACTGACCTTCGCATTTGAGCAAAACTTGGACTCAGGTGTATTCACCCCCCTCTACACCTGATACTCGTCTCTGGACCAACATCTCCTATTTCATGGCGCACTAAGAAACAATCGGTGGTTGCAAGTTTTTCCGCCGAGGTTGAATATCGTTCCATGGCAGCTACAGTCAGCGAAGTTCTTTGGTTACACTGGCTACTTTGTGACCTTTAAGTGGCTCCATCCAAGCTGACTCCCTTATTTTGTGATAATCAAACTGCCGACCACATTGTCAATAATCTGGTGTTTCACGAACGAACTAAACATATTGAAATATATTGTTATTTCGTTCGTGAACATGTTGAATCTCCTGATATTATCCCTCGAGCTATTTCTACCAATCTTCAAATTGTCGATATTCTCACCAAAGCTCTTGGTGGCGACCGGTTTTCTTTTCTCTTATCCAAGACAGGTGTTCGGAACTTTTACATGTCGTCTTAAGGGGGATTGATAGGCATGATATTTTGTTAGGAGATCCTTGCCTTATGATATTGCTTATTCCTTTTAGATCTCAATGTATATTTGTTTAGTGGATTATATGTATAATTACTGAAAATAACAAAATATCATAAAATAGTTCAAACAAACAAATTAAAATTAACGCTAACAATCTAAATAGAATATACATATGACAATTATAATTTTTTATATTTATTTGAAACCATATGATAATAATTAACACATCAATATTTGAAACTAATTTTTTATTGTTATTTGAAAATGAAATAAATATTTTCTATAATGCAAATAAGTATTTTTAAAATATAAATCTAAAAACTTATTTTTTTATATTTTTATTCTCTGCTGATAAATTTAAATGGAATTTATGTACGAATATAAATATGATTAATAAATACTACCTCCGTCCCGCTATTTTCGGCACACTTCATTTGGGCGCGGAAATTAAGAAAGTATATGATTAAGAATGAGATGAGGGTAGATGATAAAGTAGGAGAAAGAAGATGAGTGAGAGTAGATGGTAAAGTAAGAGATATAATATGATAAAGTAAGAGAGAGAAGATGATAAAGTAATAAAAAATAAGAGAGATAAGATGGTAAAGTATGAGAGAGATGATAGTTATTTCCAAATTAGAAAGTGTGTCAGAAATAGCGGGACGTCCATTTCGTGAAAGTATGTCAGAAATAGCGGGACGGAGGTAGTAATTATAATTAAAAACTTTTTATAGCAAGTCGAGTATACATATTATATAATATGGACAAATTTGATTTGTATCACTAACAATCTAAACGTTTAGTTTACACTAACAAATTTGATACGTATACCTAACATAGTAACATTAACATTAAATAAAATATAAAATAATAAAAATTGAAAATTGAAAACAGTTAGAAAGTAGAAGCCCTCGTTGTCGTCCCTCTCCCTCACAAGTCACAACCTCTCACTCCCTCAGCCTTCTCCTCTGCGGCGCCGGCTCTGCCTCACTCAGTCACTCTCCCTCCCCGCCTCCCACCGCCGCCGCCGTTCCTCACTCGATTCGACGATTCCAGCATTGGTTCCTCTTTGGAGCTTCAGGTTCCTTCAACTGCGATCTTTTCTTTCTTGCAAATCGATTCGTAGATATTTTACGGAGAGGGCTTCCTCAATTCGTTAAAATTTGTGATGGGATGAACGACTTTTTCATTAATTGAATGACAATTATTACTGATGAAATATTCTGGTCATCGGATTATTGTAATCTGCGGGGCGGGGCGGCGGGTACAAAGCGCGGGCAGGTCCGGATCCTACTATATCCGCCCCCGCCCCGCAATTTTGCCATCCCTACCCCGAAAGATCAATTGTTAGAACAACATGCCTGTTTTAAATGCATTACACACACTAATAATTTCTATGGTGTTGGCAGTCAGAAGGAGTTGATAGCGAGTAGGTGGCCGCGGCAGCGTCGATAAAAAATTTAGGGATATCAGTTTTGGGAATTTTGGATGCAGCATGTTGTTGATGGACTAATTTAGTAACTGAGTACATGCTAACTGATATCCCTAAATCTCTTTATCCTTCTCCAAATCCGGTGATCTCACGCTGCCGCTGTCAACTCCGTCTGACTGCCAACACCATAGACATCGTCAAGCAACCATTCAAACACGTTACCCAGGTTCACCAAATGTCGCTAACTAAAATAAAATCTTTTACCCAACTCTGTTTTGTTTGTAAACCCCTCTCTTCAGCCTGGTTAAAATAAAATCTTTTACCCAACTCAATTCCTGTCATTACCCTAGCAACTAGTCTGAATTTCTGTGATATATTTCAGTTGTTGGATTGTGGCTTAGATAGTACTTCCTCTGTCCCATTTATATTGGCCCCTTGCCTTTCCTGCACAAGAATTAAGAAAGTGTAGTAGGTGATAAAGTAAGAGAGAGAAAATGAGTGAGATGGTGAGAGAAAAATAATAAAATATGAGAGAATGTAGTATTTTATTTTTCTTTTTTTGAAAACGGGCCAATATAAATGGGACGGACCGAAATGGAAAATGGGTCAATATAAATAGGACGGAGGGAGTATTATGACAACATAATTTATATCTAGATTGCAGTTTCCACTCATGTTGATTCTCAGTTGTGGGCGTGCAAATCTGTGTTTGATTACAATATGTTTTACTATTTGTAGAAATTGTGAATTTTTTTTGGAATGCTTGAATGTCAAATCAGAATTCTATAAAAGCCTATAAAATTTCTTGATGCATGTGCTCTATGAATTTAGTATTGATGAATCAATTTTTAGTGTATGCATTAACTGGAGATTGAAAATTATGCTTATTGTGTGTAATGCATTTAAAACAAGGATGTTATTCTAGCACTTTATCTAACATCTGCTTGATATTCTTAGGCAATTTGTTATGATGTCGGGATAAGACTGATAAGTTTTAGGCAAAAACTTATGTGGGTCGACCCCACGTGCAACCTTCCTTGTTTTCCTTGCGTTTCTCATCCACCCCTTGTTTTCCTTCTCATTCACTGATGATTTGGATTGGGTGACCTCACATGAGGTCGTCCCCACATGAGACTCCCTCAGTTTTGTCATGATGCCAATGTCATAAGACATTATTGGTTACACATATTGTACAATATTACCCTGAATTTTCGCGGAACATATTAATGCATAGGGAATTAGCTTAGATTGGCTAACATAGGGAAGCGTATTTGTATATGTATCACAGTGTTAGCTGTATGAACGAGAGAAGAAAAACCTAATTCTGTATATACCCGGTGCACAGAAAGTAGAAGGATTATTTATATTCTTTCTATCTTATTCAGACTAGGGAAGTCAAATTTGGAATAGAAATCTTCAGATCTGCCTTTGTCTACCAAGGCTTATAATCATTGAGAAATGTATCTAATTGAACTAAAAAATCAAGAAAGATGGTGATAGTTATTCTTGCGAGTAAAATTATGAAGATCAGATAATTCGACATGCAACTATGCTAGATTAATATGGAAAGGTGATATGACCAACTACCTTAGGAGTGTGATACTGATACCTGTTATCCATGGGTCATGTCTGGGAAGTCCCCAAGAAATCTCAGTCTTCAATTTTTTGTCAATTAATTAAGTGACTAATTCATCGAAAACTGAGGTAGAAAGATAAGTCTCTTCTGCTGTGGATAAGGAAATATATCTAATGTGCTTATTTCCTAAATGCAAAATGAAGACTTAAGAAAAGCTAAATTACATGGTATTTTGGTTTAGACTTCAACATATTCACGTTATTCATGTTATTCTTGGGAATTAACATTTTATGCATGCTAATGGGTGCGGAATTATTATTTTTTTCCTTCATCCTATAGTATTTCCGAATTAAGGGTGTTGTAAGAGCGAGAGTCAATTTCTAGTTGGTATTTATGTCATGTCATTAGAAAGCATCTGAATAGGCAGGCCATCAATGATACAATCAATTTGATTTTTCAGGTAGCTAACCTATTGTTTATGTGCCGACCTGTACCGCTAACTTCTAAGAATATGCCTGATTCTTTGCACTTGTCATCATTAAGTAATCTAAGTCCCCAAAATAATGGGGTAAATTATTCCGATAAACAGTCCCCTGTTCTACCTTTGCTGTATAATATCTTCTAGTTTTGTCGAACTAGATTTATGGCGACCATTCTTAAATATGCTTTGTGATTGTAACAATTGTTTATCATTAGAGGCTTCTTCCATGAACAACACTTTTTTATTTAATAACTAGCACATGTTTAACTAAATAAACATTATTACTCATGTTTATTCTCTTGGAGGTGTAGCTAACTAGCTATTGATTCCTTTTCATAACCTTCTGTTTCTAAGATCTTTGAATGTTTCCTCCTTAATGTAAACTATTTTCCTGAAAGATGTATAGTCATTAATTATCATTCATAAATATTTGTTACTTTTTTGTGTTTAGTTTAAGTCAGTTGTCTTGTGTATGCATCAAACTTATATTAAGACTATTTTAGCACAAATTGGGACTACCTCAGATGTTCTTGTTGAAACCCTAGAGAAACCATTGTCTTTGATAAATGAAATAGTAACCATATGATTACTGTTCTGGTCATTGTGTCATAAATAATCATGGTAATGCTATGTATATCTTTGAGATTACTGGAGAAATCTTGGTGCTTGTAACAGATTGTGATTTGATTTGAATCTGCATCTTTAGTTGATCCAAGAGGTATGCATATTAACTTGATCCTAGAATTTGTCATGATCTGAAGGATTCCTGTAAGATGTGAATCAGAAAGATATAAGTAAAAATTTCCTTGATAGAAGATGTCCTAGATTGCTTTTCTACTACCTTTCCCAATTGATGCTGAACTTGTTGTCATGTCATCAGATGTGAATGCTCATGAAATTGGGTTTGTTTGATTGGGGTTTTGATGATGTTTAAGTTGGATTACTATCTCAACCTGTGTTTTTCTATTTGCATGGCTATAAACACGCACCACAGAGTATATATACATCAAAACACCTGAAAGTAATTGCCATTTGGTTTTTTATTTGTTAGACTTTTTTATATGCTTTGGGATGTGGAGTCAGCCATAAAATATTGTTTTGCCCATCTACCTATCCCATTCTTGTTACTTGTTCTTGGAGTTAGACAGGTGAAAAAATGAATCTGACTAGACTATTTTGACTGCATTTGTGCTTGTGAACACTTCTTTATGCTTGAGAGAGAAATCAGATGCCGTTACTGCATTTGTTTATTGTAGAACAGCTTGCAATAGTCTTTTTTTATTGCCAGCCTGACCTGCTTCTTTTAAGTGCTCTATGTTGTGTTGGTAGGATTGTTTTATCCATTAAGACAACTAATACAAAGTGGAAGTAATAGTAAGGAAGTGGAATAGTGAAAGAATTAACATCACCGTAAATTACGGAGTAGAATTAGAATTAGCATCAGCAGAATCTACTAATAAATTATTGAAGTGAAGGGGCAAACACTATGCACAATAAATATGATAATCTGAGAAAGCTTTTTTGTTTTTCGTATTCGGCTGTGTTGAAGAAATCTACCATAAGCTTCATTTTGGATTTGTATAAAAGTTATGGACTAGTTTATGTTGCTTTGTCAATTTAATTTATTTTAATGTTCCAGTTGATATCCTGGGACTTCAAAGTTTATTAATCCATTCTTGAGTGGAGATAGTAAAACCTCAGGCAAAGTATCTGATGAGTTTGGTACCATAAGTGAGGGTTTATTCCCATACTTGTTATTACATGCCTAATTCTTTTGGTTCATGGGAATAACTTGTGCGATTATCTCAGGAGACTCAGAAGCAGCTGGTGTCATGGATGAATCGTTTACAGTTCACATCAGTAGCGACTTAGTTAGAAAACTTCTTGATGATGGCAAGAAGGTAAAGAAGACAAGGAAGTCGAAACCAAAAGTTTCAAAAGCACCAAAAGCGAAGCAGGTTTCTGATGATTCATTGGCACTTAAAGGTCCTTCAACTGGATGGCCAATTCAGCCTCATTTGTACCTGCCACCACAACCTTCTCAGAAAGCCCTGAATCCAGAATTAGATGCCATAAGGTCTGTCCTTGAGGAGAGTGAGAAAGTTGTTGAGAGATTGCAGAAGCAGGAGGAGAGCATGTTACAGGAGGTCACCCAGAGAGCAAAGGATCTCCATGATAAAGAGTTCAAGCTTCCAAATAGCAAGCCCATGCCTTG
Source organism: Lavandula angustifolia (assembly GCA_028984105.1). NCBI lineage: Eukaryota > Viridiplantae > Streptophyta > Magnoliopsida > Lamiales > Lamiaceae > Lavandula > Lavandula angustifolia. Next base: position 7,290,464 of record CM054817.1, read on the forward strand.
CCTTGATGAGAAAGATGCATGCTTGAAGTGCTATAAGGAGCATATCAATGACCCTTTAAAATGTGCACAATTTGTCAAAAGTTTCGCTGATTGTGCTCGAAAGGTTAGGCAGCAAGTCCCTTAATTGGGGAAGGCAACTACCTTACTGTGAAAAATAAATTGGCCCCTACTTCCTTCAGTACCAAACCTATGTTTGGTCGGATAGTTGGCTACTTGTCGCCAGTGGCAGATGGAAGGTTTGTACCTGTTTCTAATGGGGAATTCTTAACAGGATATCATGAGACTGCATTATTTCTCTCTGTGATTTTGTGGTGGTTATTCTTGACTGTATGAACCAGTTTGTAGACTAAAGATGATTGAACTCATTAATGAGTGAAATGAGAACAAATTTGAATAAGTTCACCAAGTTTTTCTACACTCAATCGGCGGATCTTCATTTTTTTTGTTTAACATGTTTTATGACCAAATTAAACGGGCGTGTGTATTTGCTAATATGAACAGAGATTGCCTAACTGTTAAATAAAATGGCAATCATTCATTAGTTGAGGCTGGGTGAAAGAATCAGTACCTTTTTCTTTTGGTAAAAAGAGCGAAAATTTGAGACTAACCGAGCATGGTGGGAGAAGTGTAGAGGCCGATAACTTTGCATGATATTGTCTAAAAGCATCATAAATTATGGCGGTGGCAATCGGCTTGGTTTCGGTTTTACCGGAACTGATAGTCGGCTAATCAGTGCCGATAATAGCATCAAAATCGGAACTGCTACCGTTACTGGACGGTTTTTCGGTTAACCGGCTATTGGAGCTAGTCAATATTACCGGCGGTTATTTCGGTTTACCGGGAAACCTCCAAGGCCACATGATTTCGGCCCTAAACGGCAACGGTACATTTCTACCGAACCGATTTCATCTTGGCTGCTGGCAGCAAGTAGATGCAGTGCACAGACCAGAGAGAGAATGTTAGTTTGCCAGTTTATCATAACTCATCATAATTGACAAGTTGTCCAAAATAAGTTAACCAGCAACAATATTAGTATATTGCAATACAACTAGTTATATCTTGCTAATAAATGTGTATATAATTAATTGACTAAAAACATGCATGTTATACATAAAAATCTCATGCAGTATAATTCGGTTAACGGCTCCGAATTTTCTCTCATATATATAATCCTAAATTATAAATATATATTCGACCTTGAGAAATCTGCCAAATAATTATTCATTGTTTATTAATAAAAAAAATGAGGTATGCAGTTGGCAACGTGTCTTGATTTTCTTGGTCATTTGCGACTATGAATTGTCACAAAGGTTTGTGTGTACCACATTTGTATACCATTGTGGTGTGGTACATACAAGAGTATATGAAAGTAGTACATACAAGCCGTTCCGAAAAATTGTATTCATATTCTTTGAGAAATAAATATTAATTAGATATTACTACTACTTTAATTGTAGCTCTGACCGTAAATTATTACCTAATATAAGTAAGGTGTTTGAAATTATAATTTTTGATGTGTTTCTGAACAGAAAAATAATGCGGGTTCTTTTAGTGTGATTGAGAATACCAAAAAATGTGAGGATTTAAATCTTAGTATTTGCTTTGGATTAATTAATCCATGAAAAAAACACACATAATTCAATCATGAAATCATTGTGACAATATGCATTAGTTCAACCTAAAAAATAGCCAAATCAAGGATGTAGATAGAAGAAACTAAACTATTTCACTCCCATCCCATAATGACTCTAATTTGTGGTACCAAGTACAAACACAGATGACAATCTTATTATGGAATTATAAAGCACGGATTTGCGGCACAAACAAAAATATTAAAATCGGACAATTTGTTGAATCTGGGTGCCATTTTCCGCGTAGTAAGTGCCGTTCTGCACGAGGGTGGAAGTGAAATACTCCCTTCGTCCCATTACATTTGCCCAGTATTCTTTTTAGGGTGTCTCATCTTACTTGTCCACTTTTTAAATAAGGAAATGAGTCTCACACCTTTATCAACTCAAATCAATTTTAAAAATTAACTAATTATATAGGCCTCATACCTTTACCACATATACCAATTCAATTAATTATACGAGTTCCAAACTTTTATTATACAAAACCAATCCAACTAAAAACCGCATCGAAAAGAAAGTGGATAAATGAGATGAAATGGAGAGAGTACCAAATGAAGACGTCATGAATAGTGACGAATCCACCAGTGGTGCTGAAGATTCCGACTTCAGCCTGGCCTGTAAGATAAAAATTGATGTCATGTTTGTTGGAACAATATATCAACTTTGATGAATTAAAGAAAGAGTAGAAGAAAAATAGAACTAATTTACCCAGAAAAGACTGAGTCGAAACGTTTTGAGAACTGCTCGAAATTATACTACAATTTTAGATACCTTCCATCCCCTGCAGGGGCGGATCCAGGATTTTTTTAGCATATTTTTCTACTTAAATCTAATTATACTTATGTTTTATGGCTTATTTAAGTATTAAATTCTTCTTTCATGAATAACTCATATATTTTTTATATTTATTCAAAAAATATAGTATACAATCCTATTTTGACATCACTCTAAATTTAGTTAGAGGAAATTATGAAGAATAACAATATCTAACTGAGGAATTAATAAGTATTTAAATGATAGTTTATTTATACTTCAAATGTTCTTAATTTTATATCAATAAGTACATGAAAAAAGAAAACACAAACATAGTATATTAATTGCATCAAACAAAAAACATATTATATTAATTACATCAAGTTATATAAGTTGACTCTACCAAACTAGGTATCCAAAACTCAAAATCTACACCTCCACTAAAATATGTGACACTTAATATACGTTTTTTAAAAATTTTCAAAGTTAGGATAACAAATTTAAAAATTTCGGGGGGAATTCGAAAATTTAATTGGAACAAGTATAAAAATTACTCCCTCCGTCCCGTTATTTGTGGCTCAATTAGCTTCGGCACGAGAATTAAGAGAATAGAGGATAAAGTATGAGAGAGAGGGTAGATGATAAAGTATGAGAGAGAAGATGAGTAAGATAATGAGAGAGTATGAGAGAAATAGTGATAAAGTAGGAGAGAAAATGTAATTAAGTAGGAGAGAGAAGATGATAGAGTAGAAGATATGATAATAATTTTTTACCAAATTAGAAAAGTGGCCACAAATAACGGGACACCCCTTTCGGGAAAGTGAGCCACAAATAGCGGGATGGAGGGAGTACTAGAAATAAAAGATAACTCGTAGTATTGCAAAAAAATTCGGGGGGGCGGTCGCACCCACCCGCCCCCCCTTGGATCCGCCCATGATCCCCTGGATAAACTAGAAACATACAGAACACTTACGCTTGTGAACTACTCTTGTAACACCGCAAAATTTACAATTGCTCTTCTTGAGAGAGAAAAGAAAGAAGAATTGCAGAGAACTTTTTTGAGTTTATTTTTGTAACGTAAGTTTCGACGACTTTTACATAGAAAGAAAACAAATTCTCTCCGAAAACTAATATGTTCTGTTTAATAAAGAGTGGAGAACGTAATTTCAAAAGGATAATTCAAGAAGTGGGGATAAAATCTAGGAGTTTTTAGATTAAAGAAAAAATAAATCACGTTAATCCTAGGAAGACTTTTTTAATACTTTGAAGCTTAAATTCTAATAATAATATTTCTTGAAGCACTCTTTTCTCAAGAAAGTATATCATTCATCATTCTTTTTGGAAGAGATATACAATATACATATATGGACAACACATAATAGAAAGACTAAAATACCCTTATAATTTCTAACACTTCTAACACTCCCCTGAAGTTGGAGCATACACATTAATCATGCCCAACTTGTTATATAAATAGTCAACTCGATTCCCATCCAGAGCCTTCGTAAGATATCTCTTAGTTGTTCACTAGCCTTCACATGACCTGTACATATTAGACATGCATCAATATTTTCTCGAATGAAGTGACAATCAATCTCCACGTGCTTTGTCCGTTCATGAAATACGAGATTGGAGGCGATATGGAGAGCCGCCTGATTATCACACCATAACCTCACTGGAATGGAGGGTTTAAACCTATTCTCAGTCAACAACTGGTATATCCACATTATTTCACATGTAGATTGTGCCATTGCTCGATACTCTGATTACGCACTTGATCGAGAGACCACACTTTGCTTCTTACTTTTCCAAGATACCAAATTTCCACCAACAAATATACAGTAGCCAAAGGTGGATCTCCTATCAACCTTACATCTAACCTAATCAGCATCTATAAAGCACTCAATATTAGTGTGTCCATGATTCCTATAAATAATATCTCCTCCAGGTGCTCCCTTAAGATAACATAAGATATGCTCTAGAACTGCCTAATGGTTGATGGTGGGAGATGTCATAAACTAACTCACAACACTCAGTGAATAAGCAATATCAGGGCGAGTCACAGTGAGATAGTTGAGTTATCACACCCGCCGTCTATACCTTTATGGATCCTCAAAGGGCTCCCCTTTCTTAACAAGCTGGCAGTTGGGAATCATTGGTGTACTACACGATTTGGAGCCCAATTTTCCTGTTTCAGTCAACAAGTCAAGTACATACTTTCTCTGAGAAAGAAAAATACCTTTCTTATTCCTCATCATTTCAACTCCAAGAAAATATCTCACGTCACCTAAATCCTTTGTTTGAAACTAGGACTGAAGAAAGGATATAAGGGATGAGATTCCTTCATGATCACTTCCAGTAATAACAATATCATCCACATATACCTCAAGAAGAATGAGACCTCTACTAGAAGACATATAGAAAATGGAGTGATCTGACTTACTCTTTTGCAAACCAAACAAAATGAGTGAATTTACCGAACCAAGCCCCTAAGACTTTGCTTTAGGCCATAAAGGGACTTTTGAAGATGACAAACCTTGCCATGATTCTCCCCTTGAGCAACAAATCCTGGAGGTTGTTCGATATACACTTCTTCTTGAAGGTCACCGTGTAGGAAAGCATTTTTGACATCCCATTAATACAAAGGCCAATCATGAGTGACGGCCATAGAGATGAATAACATGATAGAGGCAGTTTAGCCACAGGAGAAAATGTATCAGAATAATCAACACCATAAGTTTGAGCATAGCCTTTGGCAACAAGGTGGGCCTTAAGCCGCACAACACTCCTATCAGGGTTTACTTTAACAGTAAAAATCCACTTACAACCAATGGCCTTCTTCCCTGGTAAAGATATAAGGTTCCATGTACCGTTATCATCTAAGGCAGCCATCTCCTCAAGCATGGCTTGACACCATCCACGGTGAGACAGAGCAAGAGACACAGTCTTAGGAATGGGAACAGGGTCAAGAGAAGTAATGAAAGCATGAGAAGAGGGTGACAAACGATTATAACAAACAACAGAAGATACGGGATGGGAGGTACAAGTACGCACACCTTTCCGAAGAGCAATAGGAATTTGCAAATCATTACTTTGGGAGAGGACTAATCGGAGCTTCGGGAGGGGGATCTGGTGACGAAGGTGTAGGTTGAGTCCCACGGCGGGAATATACATGGATAATCTCCGACCGTGGAAATGGCGGGGCAGAAGATGGAGCTGTAGATGAGGTAGTGGTGTACACGAGCCAAGCTTGGTCATCCTCAAGGACAGTCTGTGATTGCTCAGATGAAAAGGGTTGGTCCTCAAAGAATGTGACATCAACAGAGACAAGGTACATGTTAAGAGAAGGATAATAACACCTATACCCCTTTTGAACTCGAGAATATCCCAAAAAGATGCATTTTTAAGACTTCAGATCAAGCTTGGTGAGATAAGGATGCACATTCCTAACAAAACATGTACAACCAAATATTTTAGGGGAAATAGGAAACAAAGACTTAGTGGGAAATAAGACATGGTATGGTGTTTCTTCTTGAAGAACTGTAGAGGGCATCCTATTAATGCTTTGGATAACCGCGAGTTTTGTAAAATATTTTATTAAATGTTAGCTCACTGAGCATACTAGTACTCAACCCAAAATGTTTTTAAAAAATATTTTTCAGGTTGAGCGGTCGCTGCTGATAGACGGAACCGAGGCGAGGGTTGCTGATCAATACATTAAATTCCGCTGTGCTTAATTGTTGTTGCCCATTTCGAGGAATAAAGTTTTTTTTGTTTATCGCCACTCTACGCTTATCTTTAATTATTATCTGAACTGTATTGTTTCTATGTGCTCAGATACTTATCGTATTTTGATGAATCTTGAATTGGAAATCATATTAATTTAGTTTCCTAAATTATTTGGTATTATCTATTAATCATGATTCTCGTTTTATTTATCCGTATTCTACCACACCCGGTCTTACACCCTTTTCCAAAAATCAGGCTTTGACAAAAGTAGAGAATATGGAGAACAATTCAGAACGAGACTTCATTAGATATAACCATATCATTAGGGAAAAACCATCCACAAATGTTATAAAATACTTATGACCAGACTTTGACAGAACAGGACAAGGACCCCAAACATCATAGTGAACAAGTTCAAATGAAGCACTAGCTCTTTTATTGACTCTATGACTCAAACTGACTCAATGGTGCTTAGCATATTGACAAGACTCACAATTTAAAGACGACAAATTTTGAAATTGAGGACAAAGCTTCTTCAAAAGAGGAAGCGAAGGGTGCCCGAACCAACAATAGGTAGAGAACGACTCATCAACGCCCACACATGCCACTGACCGAGAAGATTCTATATCCAGGATGTAGAGGCCGTTCAGACTCATGTCTACAACCAATAGTGTCCATCGTCACAAGATCCTGAAAATTGCAATGATCAGGAAAGTATAAGGCACATCAATTTAAGGAACGAGTAAATTTGCTAACAGAAAGTAAATTAAATGCTAAGTCAGGAATGTTTAAAATAGAAGAAAAAGAGATTTGTGGAGTAAGATCGATGGTACCAGATCCACAAACTTTAGAACCATATCCATTAGCAAGGGTAACAAAAGAATCAGACCGATGATGTTGAAGGGAAGAGAACAAATTGGAGTTACCTGTCATATGGTCCATAACACCCGTGTCTGTCACCCATTTTTCAGAGTTACCTGACTGTGCAACAACAGTAACTAAAGGAGAGGATGCCTTTAAAGATGCTTGATACTAAACCGAGCAATCTCAGGTGCAGAGAATGGGGCTGGCTGCTCTGAAGAGTTCGTCGTAGCAACATGAGTAGAATTCTAACGATTCTTGTTTTGTCACTTCTTACATGTAGCTTTGTATGTCCCTCCTCATGGTAATAATAGCAAACAACTCCCCCTGATCGAGTGTCTCCGGGCTGAGTGTCTTTGTGAGGCATACGGGACTGATTATCACGATGAGAGCCTCCACCTTTACTGTTCCGACTAAGAAAAGCACTACTAGGCTGAGAAGAGGGGTTCTTGGTTTCAGCACGAAGGAGCCGACTAAAACACTTTTGTAGACATGGGATCTCCGAGCTGGAAAGAATCTGACCTCACTACATCATATTCTAAACGGAGCCCCACCAAAAACCTCATAACAATAATTTGCTCTCTCTGACTATGGTAAACCTTAATGTCCGTGTTGAAAGGAAGCACGACATTAAGTTCCTCATAGATCTTTTTGAAGCTCATATAGTAACCAGAGAGAGTCTGATCATTCTGCTCTGCTCAACTAAATTGGTTATTAATATCATAAATACAAAAATACTTCCTTTTCCAGAGTACATATACTCAAGATACTCCAAAAGATCCTTGACATACTCATAATGGTCAATGAGTGGAAGTATATCAGCATCAATATCTAAGCTGATTTGGAGTCACCTTTCGGAGGGCTATCAGTTTGGTGCTCATCTTTCTCAATACTCCGCAAATAGACGCGAATTGTTCTACTCTATCCAACATAGTTAGTGCCATTTAGTTTTTGGTTCGTAATTCTAGAGAGCACGAGAATCACATCAGTCACCGATACTTATTTAGATTTAGCCATGGAGTAATCTCAGAATGACAAACTCAACAAAGTGAAATTTCAAGCCCGAGTAGAATAACAAAACCGACAGCAACACTAATCGAGCCAATCAACGGAAAACACAACAAGAATAGAAGCAAAAAATGGAGGGAACTGCCCTATTCCAGCGGCGGCGGCGCGTGGTGGAGAACGACGGGATCTGGCTGCTCTTGAGGCAGTGAATATGCTGGCGGGGGCGATGAGGTGTGTGCCAGACCAGGGTGGCGATGACGGGAGCTTTTCAGTTTGGTAATTAGGGTTTAAAATTTTTCCGACGGAAAACTGATCACAGGGCCAGTAGGACGAGATAATGACCAGATCTGGAACCCCTCTGCACACCAGGGCAGATGAGGGGTGGTGGCCGATAGTCTGGTGGCGGCGCACTGCTCACTTGGGCAGTTCAAACCTTAGGGCTCTGATACCATGTTGAAGCACTATTTTCTTAAGAAAGTATATCATTCATTATTCTTTTTGGAAGAGATATACAATATACATATATGGACAACACACAATAGAATGACTAAAATACCCTTACAACGTTTAGCACTTCTAACAATATTTATCAACAAATAAATAAATCTAACTAAGTCTATCAAGATTTAGTAAGTATCAAAAAAAAAATGAAAAACAATTTCCTCTAATTTGAATCGTCGTTTAATAAACGTTGAGTCAAGCTTCCTCCAAATTTAGAGAATATAAAATCGTTTCTAATCCCGCACAAACTCAATTGTGAACTTTCAACTTTCATTAAATATATAGATTTGAATAAAAACCTTAACCCTATTTTCATTTAAAATATATATTTTAAAAATACATAAAATTGGATCCAACAATCCCTCACTTATATTTTCAAAAACGTTTTGTGAGCCGTAATCAAATTCAATAAGCTTTGGCATAAACACAGGTGTTGTTGCGAGATGATTCAGCAGTAGATTATTTAGAAGATTTGGCTGATCCCAAAATCCTAATTTGATTGGTGAACCATTCATTTGTATTTGTAACGCCTTGGTCTCTGAGAGTTTCAGACTCAGTAGACTTGCCTTTAACATGGTCCCAAGCTCAGAAGTTTTGTCTGATTATCCTCAGTAGACTATCCGCCTCAGTACCATGGAGTGAAGCCTCAGTACCATGGTGTTTAGATTCAGTAGTGCTGGACTCAGCAGGAGCAGCATACTGAAAAAGTCAGTAGAATTGGACTCAGCAGGAGTAGTTTACTGAACTCAGAGTCGACCGTCAGTAGAGCTGAACTCAGCAGGAGTATACTACTGAATCACTGGTCAGACTCAGCAACGACCTGACAGTTTCCTTTACTGTCACTGGTCTTCAAAGATATATCTGTAGAGTTGTCTGAGGTTGTACACATCAGAGAAGTCAGCTTCAGTATCTGCCTTGAAGTTTGAATGTCTCAACAACTTTCTACACCTCGACCAATGACGAGCAACCAACTGTCAAAGTATTGGTAAAAAGCTGCAAGTCAACCACTTTCCTGAAAAAGATAGTGGACTCTACACGATTTCATAAGAGTCGTTAGCTACCCAAATAGAGTGACACGTGGACAGTTCGTCTCCAACGGATCTATCCATGGCTCACCACTATAAATAGAGGGAAAATCAAAATGAAGAACACACAGAACATACGAGCATTGAACAATCAAGAACACAACTTTCCGCAAAGAACTGAAGAGAAAATAACCCAACGCGAAAGACACTCATACTGCTCTAGGGAACCAAGCTTCATAGAATTAAAGCCTCTAGCATCCAAGTGAAAGAACACGAACCCAGAGAGATTATTCCTTACTGTTCTTCACTCTAGAAGCCCTTCCTTGTTCCCTTTCCCTCTAACCTAAGCTCAACTGAACTTATCTATAGCTTAGAACCGAAGGAGTTCATCTCTTGAACTGTTCTTATTGTAAAGAACTCCTTTATCGTTGGAGAATCATTCAAACATTTTTGTTTGATCTTTGTAAACTGAGACTTACTCAGTATAATCACAAGGCCGTGTTTGTCCAGTGTACAAACGAACTAAGACTAACTCAGTATAATAAAATAGCCTCCTGATCTATTTAGGACAGTGGACATAAGATTTTGGATATCCGAACCAATTTAAAAGTCGCTCTGTCTTTTACTGTTGCATTGATTTACTGTTCATTCTGAAAACCGTTTACAAAATCATTCAATTGAGTTTTCAGTAAAAAGCTTAACTAAGTGCACTAATCTACTGAAACTGTTTTCATTAATAATGTTTTCAAACTCAACTGAATTGGGCCTACACTATTCCGCACGCTACTGAACTCTTACTGAACGATACTGAATTCTGATATCAGTCAGCTAGCAGGCCTCAGTATAGTCAGTCACTCTCTCCACGCGATCTAGAACAGCTTGCCTGGTCTACTGAATTCATTCAGTAGACAATCTCCATAATCGGACTGTTCGAATTCAAGTTTGAGAAAAAGTTTTCAGGTGTATTCACCCCCTCTCCCCTCTACACCTGAACGTTCAAGAGTAAGTCTAACTTCTCACCTAAACGTACTCAGTACTCACAAACTTCTGAATGCAGGAAACAAGAGGATTCTGCACAGTCGAAGGACAGTGAGAACAAAGAAAGCAGAGTCACCTCCTGCTACAACTGTAAGAAGCCAGGACACTATCAGTATGATTGTCCTGAGCTCTGTACAACTGAAAGAGCTACACTAAAAGCTTGAAGGGAGAAGTTCGCCAAGAAGCGACAAGCCTATATTGCTGGTGAACTCTCAGACGACTCAGAAGAAGTTGACACCTTCCTGGATTCATCTGATGATGAAGCCGCCTTCATGGCAAATGAGAAGATGCTGAAAAGTGTCTGATGGCAGGAGAAGAGGATGAGGTAAATTCTCCAGAACCGTTTAAATCTTCTTCACACTGCACACAAGACACTATTTTAGGTGCAAACGAGAATCTGGACGTCGCGATCACCTACGAAGAATTACACGACGAGCAGATTCTGATGAGTCTGCAGCTCAACAAAACTCTTCAGGAGTTGGATGCTCTGAAAGTAGAAAATCAGAGACTTTCTCAGGAGAGTCAGGTTGCTACTGAGTCGGAAGGACTTGTTGTAAGACTAAGGGAGGATTAATAATCAAGTCTCAACAGCAAGAACGTCTGATTTCAGTATTGACCAAACACTTGACTCAGAAAGATACTGAATTGATTCAGCTGAAGCAGAAGTTCTCAGGACTTCAGACCGAGCACGAAACTCTGAAAAAGAGTGATGATGTCTGGAGAAACCTGATGACTGAGCGGTACATGGGAGCTGAGAAAAAGCTTGAGGCAATGCTAGCCAACAACAAGCCTAAGCACTGCAAGGAAGGACTCAAGTTTAACCACGAAGCCTCCACATTTGCTTCCACACGCTCAAAGAATCGGCTTACTGATAGATTTGTTCAAGGGGAGACGATCAATGCTGCACCACTGAACCCCTTAGCAAAGAACAAACAGAAGATGAAAGCACCTCAGCCTATCTATTAGAGATCTGACCAGAAGATTAGGTCAAAATCACCCCAGTACAATCAAGGGGGAATCAACAGAGTAAAGTGGGCAGATCAGTATGGACCGCCACAACTGACACATCCAGCTCAGTATGGGTCATATTACTATGATCCTATTGTCAGAAGGGGTTCCAAAGGTCAGAAGAAGAAGAAAAAGGCCGTTCAGAAGGCTAAAGTCAGTTGTCAACCAACTCAGAAGATCAGGACTCCTGAACCCGTGAAGCCTCAGAAGTCAACCTCACCTAGCCCAGCGGTGAAATAGTTGACAAAAGTGGAAAGAAACTATCTAAGACCACCAGGGTCGTTAGACATATTTGAGTTTCCAAAACTAACACTTAAGGACCCAAAATAAAAAATAAAGGGTACCTGAATATAATTCCGTTTTGTAGTTGCACAGGGACCCATGGTACATGGACAACGGATGTTCAAGACACGTGACATACCAGAGGAGTCTACTGAAGGATTATATCATAGAAGAAGGACCCCGAATCGAGTTTCGAGATAACGCAAAAGGCTATACCAGAGGCTACGGAACTCTCAACATTGGAACCACCACAGTTCCAAGAGTATCATATGTTGAAGGACTACAACATAATCTTCTCTCTGTTAGTCAATTTTGTGATAACTCGAATAGAGTGATTTTTGACACTGGTTTATGTGATGTTATTGATAAATCTATAGGGAAAACAGTGTTATCAGATTCGCGCAACAAGAACATTTATATTGCTGACTGGAATTCAGCAAGACCTGAAGCATGCTTGCTCACGAAGAACGACAACAGAACGGGGTGGCTCTGGCATAGAAGACTCAACCATCTCAACTTCAAGACGCTAAACAAGCTTGCTAGAAACACTCTGGTGAGAGGACTGGCGAATGAAGTGTTCAGCAAAGACACTCAGTGTGAGGCATGCTTGAAGGGAAAACAAACAAAGAAACAAAATTCACCAGTTCCATCACCTTCCATGGATGGAATCCTTTAGCTCCTCCAGATGGATTTGTTCGGTCTAGTCTCTCCAGTGACGATCAGAGGCAAAAAGAATGCATTAGTGGTCATTGATGACTACTAGCACTACACATGGGTTATATTTATTTCCAACAAGTCTGACGTCAAAACAGAGTTGCCTACGCTTCTGAAAAAGCTCACTGTCAAGAAGAACACCAAAATCAGAAAAATTCGTTCAGACAGAGGAACTGAGTTCCTGAATGCGATGGTCAAAGAGTTATGCAAAACTGAAGGGATAGAGCATGAGACGTCTGCTGCACGCACGCCTCAACAAAATGGGATTGCTGAGAGGAAAAACAGAACACTCAAAGAAGCAGCAAGAACCCTGCTCGCAGATTCAGGACTCCCATCAAAATTCTGGGCAGAAGCTACTGATACTGCATGTTACACTCAGAATAGATCTCTACTGACAAAGCAACATAAGAAGACACCATATGAACTATGGAACGGCATGAAGCCTCTTATATCTCATTTCCATATTTTTGGGTGTTCGTGCTTTATCCACAATAATGGAAAGGACCAGTTAAAGACTTTTAATAGTAAGTCATACCAGGGAGTTTTCTTAGTATACTCCCGGGTCAGCAAAGCCTTCACAATTTTTAACTACCGGACTCTTTGCGTGGAGGAAAGCTCTCATGTTGTTTTTAATGAGTTTGCTACTGAGAACAGGAGCAGAAACTCAAATTCAGAATCTGAGGACATCAGTAAGCAGCTATGAGATCTAAGCTTAAAAGATAATGTTGAAAAGTTCCATCTTTGTTAGGATAACGATTCAGAAGGGGATAACGAAGTCAAGACTACTGAATCACAGCCAGCAGCAAATGTAGCTGAACAAATTGAATCAATCACAGGTAACTCAGGTCGATGAAGAAACCAATATGGTAACTGAGACCTCTACTGAGAATAACAACTCAGGGGGTACTATCGATGTTCCTGAGCTAAATGCTCCTGAACCTGGTGACTCAGTAGACCCAACTCTTATAACTGAATTGCTTCAATCTCAGAATAGTACAGCTGAAATGCCTAATTCTCCTACTATCTGTGTTGAACCAATTTCAGATGAAGAAACAAGACATCATCGATCGTGGCTAGATGTTTACTCTTCAGATCTTATTATTGGAGATCCGTCAGCAAGTGTTAAGACAAGATCCAAATTTTGTCAGGGAGAAAGCGCCTTATATTCCTGCTTCTTGTCTACTAAAGAACCTCAGTCAATTGAGGATGCACTGAAAGATTCTGACTGGATCACTGCTATGCAAGAGGAGCTGAATCAATTCACACGAAACGACGTCTAGGAGCTTGTTGACAGACCCCGACATCAACATGTGATCAGAATCAAATGGGTCTTCAAAAACAAGCGCGACGAAAACAACGTTATAGTAGAAAGATTGGAGACAATCAGACTATTCCTTGCCTACACAACACATCAACACTTCAGAGTATATCAAATGGATGTGCAGTCAGCGTTACTGAACGACGTTCTGAAAGAAGAAATCTATGTAGAACAGCCTCCCGGCTTTCAACAGGGACATCAGGTGTATCGACTCAGAAAGACTCTGTGCGGGTTAAAACAAGCACCCAGGACTTGGTACGATACCTTGTCTGGGTTTCTTCTTTAGAAAGGTTTTCAGAAGGGCACCGTGGATTGCACTCTATTCAGCATTCGTCTAGACGACAATATCTTACTTGTGTGTAGATCTACGTAGATGACATTATCTTCGGTTAAAAGAATGTGTCAGCAGTTCGAGAAAATGATGAAGGATATATTCATGTCAATGATGGGAGAGATGAATTATTTCCTTTGATTTCAAGTCAAACAATCAGAAAATGGAATGTTCATCAATCAAGGCAAATACACTCAAGACCTCATCAAAAAATTGGGTTGTACATCCGGCAAACCAGTCAAGATTCCGATGAACACGAATATGAAGATAGATCTTAACAAAGAGGGGGTATCAGTGGACCATACTGAATTTCGTGCAATTATTGGTTCTTTATTATATCTTACTACTACTAGACCTGACATAACTTATGTTGTAGGTGTCTGCGCTCGTTTTCAGGCGAATCCTAAGAAGAGCCATATAGACTCAGCAAACAAGATTCTCCGCTATCTCAGAGGAATACCTGACATGGGTTTATGATATCCAGCAGATGATAATATTGAACTAACTGGTTACTCTGATGCTGACTACACAGGTTGCAGGATTGACCGAAAATCAACTTCAGGAACTTGACAGTTCCTCGGCAGTAAGCCCATTTCATGGTTCTTCAAGAAACAACATTCAGTGGCGATGTCAACTATTGAAGCTGAATACATGGCTGCCGAAAGTGGCTGCGCCCAAATCTTTTGACTGAGACAGCAGCTACGAGACTATGAAGTGCCGATCTTTTACAACAGCTCCAGTGCCATTGCAATCACTCAGAACCCTGTTCTCCATACTAGATGCAAGCACGTGGACATCAGACACCACTTCATTCGTGACCATGTCGAAGGATATCAGGATGGAAAAGATCCATACTCACCATCAAAGGGCCGACATACTGACCAAACCTCTAGCTGAAGCCAGATTCCGAGAACTTTCAGTAGAGCTAGGTCTGCTGGACCCTACTGACTCAAGTCAGTAATTGGATTCAGGAAAGAAAAACATTCAGCAAGGGGGAATGCATACTCTCAGTACTGGACTCGTTCAGTACACAGAGATTCAGAAACCAACTACACGTGGTATCAACTAACTACAATGTTCAGCGGACAGGTTTGCGTATCTCTTTCAGTAGTCAACCCAGTATTTAAATATTGCTATGATATCTATTCAGCATCGTATTCAATGCCTTAGAGAATGTCATTTATTATAAAAGGTTTCATTAAATACACGACGTTCTATGCCATGTTTGATGAACTCTAGTTTGCATTAAATGCATGTCATATCAACTTACTCCTATAGGCTATTAACAACTGGATTTGACTTAGGCGGCATGTTTACTCATTGCTTTTTATAATATTAAATCTTAACCGTCCACTGATAAAAGCGGGATTAAACCCTGACCGTCGATCTTCAGACGTTCCATCTTCAAATCATATATATCGATGTATCTATCCTTGTTGGGATTTTGTATAGTGGACGCAAATTTTATGCTTGTATACAATGTGTTTTGTCCCTACCACTATTTTATTCTCCTATCTGATAAATTTATATATTTGCACATGTTATCCTTTATCTTGTATAAAAGTTAGATTTGTGCGGTGTGTCGGGTATCACAGAAGACAACACAAATTGGTTGAACTGAGAAGATATAAACAGTTATCACAGCTGAGACAACTTAAGGATAAGTTGTTGGTTTAAACTGCAGTTTAGATAAGAAGTGGCTTGTCTTAGCTGCTTGTCTTTACTGGTACACTTAAGGTGGTGTATTGATGGATCACAGTGAGATGTGTTCTCCTGACTGACCTAAGTGGAGAACCAAGATCTCGGTGACTTAGCTAGTCTTAAGCTTAGTAAGACTTCAGCTGAGTGCATTTGGCTATCTATCACTTCGACCTACTATGGTGAATGTCATCGCGACTGGATCTACGTATCTTGGGTGTTAGTAGTCATTTGTGGCTCCGGCTGGTTGTCTGTATCTTGCAACCGTATCCTAGTAAAATGGATTGATAATATCCACTGAGGAACTCGAAAGGATTAGCACACTAAACCCGACCGGTTGATTAAGTTCAGGTGTGTTAATAAGGTCGAGTGGTACTACTCAGGAATATAAGATGTTAATTAATTTAAGCTGTCAGTGAGCTTAATTAATTAACGGATATTTCTATCTTAAATACGGAGATCGATTAAGTCTAAAATACAAGCCCTTGCTCAATTTGGGATAAAGGGGTAAGTCAGCACGGATTCTCTAGTGGAATGAATCTGTGTTTATTAATTAATTTTGCTCTGGGCTGAGCATAGATAATTAATTAATTTGAGTCCCAACTTTATTTCTTGTACTAGATCCATAATCTGGCCCAATTAGTTGCCTAGTTATTTATTGCCTCTCAGAAATCATTATTAATGGATTAATGTATTTTTACATTATTTAATAATGTTATTTATCTGGAATTAATTGGCTGGGCCAATTAATTGATAAATATTAGTAGCCCAGTGGATTAATTAATTATATTATGAGCTAATTATGTGGAAGCCCATTAGAAATATAATTAAATTAATGGGCTACAAATGTATTAATATTAAATTGGCTTTTGAAGCCTATATATATTAGTATTATGTTCAAAAAGAGAACACACACATTCACAAATTTACACACGCCCTGCGTGAGTGAAGGAGAGACATAAACCTTATTTTCTCCAGTTTTCTAACCACCCAGAGGGAGAAAAGGCCGGGACACAGATCAGATGATCTGACACACGAGCAACAATCAGAGCTGCAACCACATACGATGGAGGAAGGTATCATTCCTAACCTTAAATTTCCTTCAATTGGTATCAGAGCCTGGTTTAAGCTCTGATTGTTGCTGTTAGGTGCATGATTATGTTTTATTTGCGTCGTTATCAGGCTAATTTCGTGTTTGGGGCGGCCTGCGAGGCACTATTTTGACCCCGTTGTAACATTTTTCTCGTGAGAAAATCCACGAGTAGATGATAGGACCTATTTGTTATGTGATTGTACTGTTATTGTACTTTAATTTGTCTGGGAGGCACGAAAATTGAGGCACGACGGCACGGAAAGACAGAAAAGGCGAAACCCTAGTTTTTGGCAAAACACGACCGCCAACTTGATACCGCACGTGGGTGTGCGTGCCATGGTATTTGTCCGATCCGTTCAGATAGTTTTGTTCGTTATTTCGTTAGCTTCGTCTGGATAGGTCTCATGACTCATTCCGATTTCTGGTTTGTCCGAAATAGCGTCGAAGAGGAGAAGTGGTCGTGCTGTCCAGAAATCCCCATTCGGCCGGAAAACCCTAATTCGGCTAGGGTTCTGCAGCCTCTTGCGGCGGCAATTCCTGGCGGGCCCGGCGTCCAATTTCCGATCGGCTTGAACCGATGGATTCCTCGTCACACAAGCTTCGTGTTATATGTTTTATGGGATCATCCGATCTCGGATGCGACCGGAATCGACGTCTGAAGTTCGCTGCTCACAATGAATTTTTCCCGGCGAATCATTTCAAAATTGAGGGAAATTGATGGACAATTTCGGCCGAAATCCGTTCATGGTGGCCTAAAATCGTCCAAGGATCATTACCCATGAATCAATTGAACGAATCGCGGCTCGGAAGAGATGAATTTTGGCGGAGGAGCTCGCCGGCGACGGGCGACGAAATCTCGTAGCACCAGATCGCGGCGGCGGCTCTCTTGCCCAGATCAGACGTCTGGAGGATGTCAGGCGGCAGCGGGGATGGTGGCGGAGGGCCGGGGTTGGCCGAGGAAGGTGCGGCGGCGCGCGCGTCTGCTGCGCGTGCGCGCGCGCCGCGCCGGCGTTACGTGGCGCCGCGGCACGCTTCGTTGCGGCGGCGCTAGTCGGGGCTGGTCGGGGAGGTGGCAGCTGTCGACGGCGGGCTGCGGCGCGGCGGCGGTGGTGCGATTTTCCGGCGTTGTGTTGTTGAAGAAGAGCTGACGTGGCGCTGGCGTGTCCGCCACGTGGCAAACCCCCTGATGACGTGGGGATGCAGTTTTCGATGCAATTTCCAAATTCGAAGATTTTGAAGATTTTGAAGATCTGTATTTTGATCGGGTTATGTAATAGTTAGGAATTACGTATTTTAAAGCCCGATAACGACGTTTAAAATTTCCTATTTGCGCATTTATTTATTATTATGCTTTAGCATGCGATTATTTGATTAATTGCGCTTAGAAAAACATGAAAATATGATTTACGTCGTATTAAAGCATGTTTTATTTTTCGTGAGCACGTTTTATTATGTGCGCTTAGAAATTGCATGCTTTAGTAATTATGTGGATATACATGATTCAAAACGAACGTTTTGAAGAAAAAGACTAAACAAATAATTAATTAAATATTTAATTGGATTCCATTTAAATTGGCAATTAAATATTTAACCGGACCTCCATTAATTGGACCCTACACAAAAGTGGAACAATTATATGAGTAAACGTCGACCTGAGTGGCTTCTTGTATTTTTGAACTACTAGTTTCGTGAGATTGGTTTTCTAATGTAATATTTAATTATTATTGAGTAGTGGAAGCGAAGCCGTAAACGTCCACCTGAGTGGCTTGCGTGCCTAGTAACACGAGTACTCTAGCAGATAATAATTAAATAAGATGGCCAACTAAATCAAATTAAAAGCGGTATGGTTCGCGTAAGTATGCCAATTTCGAGAATTTGATGTTAATTCGGTCAAATTAATGGTCAAAGCTTAGATGTCACCGCGGGTACAACTTTCTGAGAAGTCCCTTCCCGTGTTTTAATATTAATAGTGACATGGTCCAGAGATATCAGATTATTAATTCCATTCGTCTTAAAAACCTATGCGTGAATTGTAATTAAAGAGCTATGTATATAGCTTGGTCTAGGGGTACATGAGTAAACATCCACCTTAGTGGCTTGCGAGTGTGATCTCTAGGGCTATTTGAGTATTTAACATCATTGGTTTTTCAAAAGGTTACAATGATGGTTAATTACGAATTATGTGCAAATATTAACTTTATACATGCTTTTTAAATTATATTTTTTCAGATATGTCTGTTCGAATATTTTTCGAGTTCCTAAATAGTCTCACCAACCAAATCCTGGTTTAACAATATTATATAATTTCATAGAGTGGAAGAGATATATCACCTTCCCAATAAATGCTCTGCAAAGGTCCTATAAGAACTTCTGTTTAAGGACCGCTATGTCTAAGAACGAGTTTACTATGAGTATGTTACTCAAATCTTTGGTAGCGGTCAAAGAGGTTATAGGAAAGGGCAAGAGTGCTCAAGCTTTAAATATCCCTAGTAGTTCAAAGAATCCTCCAAAAGGCGGAAACCAGAAAAAAGAGTAGAAAGGGTGGTCAATTCAAGAAAAGCAGTGGGAGTAAGAAGACGGTCCTTACCGGCAACATACGAATGTCAAAGGAGAAAGGAAGGTTCTTCAAGATTGGTAAGAAAGGACACTGGAATAATTATAATTCAGATGTCAAGGCAAAACAGAAAGAGACGCGAGTCGCTCTTGTAACTGAAACTGTTCTAGTTTCCTCTGCTACCCACGAATGGGTAGTGGATTCGGGGGCAACTGATCATGTTTGTTACACCTTGCAAGGTTTCTTGCAAAAAAGGCAATTGAGCAATGGCGAGGTGGTAGTCTCAATGGGCAATGGATCGAAAGTTCCTGCAATTGCCATTGGAGATTTAAATCTATCTTTTGATGGTTTTGTTTTAGTATTTAAAGAAGTTTAACATATGTCTGAGTCTAGGCGAAACATTATTTCTGTTTCAAAACTCTGCACCGTGGATGGTTAAAAATCAAGTTTTGATAATGAAGTTTCTATCACGTAAGACGATGATTTTATCTGTGGTGGACAATTAAACGGATCTTTATATACTATTACTTGTAAACCGCGTAGTTCTGTTAATATTGCTTCCTCATCATCAAATCCTAAGAAGAGGAAAGAGTCTTCTAAGGTAAACCAAACTTATCTGTAACACTTAAGACTAGGTCACATCAATCTTAATAGGACTCAAAGGTTGGTGGAATATGGATCATTGGAGTCTCTCCAAGTTGAACCATTTCCAACTTGCGAAACCTGTTTGGAACGAAAGATGATGACTAGGCCTTTCAAGGCAAAGGGTTATAAAGCCACAGAAGTATTAAGTTTGATACATTCTGACTTGTGTGGATCTATGTCTACACAAGCTCGTGGAGGGTATGAGTACTTCGTCACATTTACTGACGATTACTCGAGGTATGGATATGTTTACCTTCTTCGCCATAAGTTGGATAGCTTTGAAACCTTTAAGGAATTCAAGGAAGAAGTGGAGAAGAAGCTAGGTAAAGAAATCAAAACACTACGATATGATCGTGGTAGGGAATACCTATCCAACGAGTTCAAGGACTACTTGACAGAATGTGGGATTACATCCCAGCTGACAGCACCGGGCACGCCTCAGCAGAATGGTGTGTCAAAAAGAAGGAACCGAAGTCTCTTAGAGATGGTTCGGTCGATGATGAGTTATGCAACTTTGCCAGTTTTCTTTTGGGGATATGCCCTAGAGACTGCAGCATACTTGCTGAACCGTATGTCTTCCAAGTCGGTAAAAAAGATCCCTTTCAAGTTGTGGAGTGGGCACAAACCCAGTATGCACCACTTAAAGATTTGGGGTTATCCTGCTTATGTGCTAAATAGGCAGGCCGACAAATTGGAATCACGTTCAGACGTGATGTTGTTCATAGGGTATCCGAAGGAAACGAAGGGTGGATACTTTTATGATCCTAAAGAACAGAAGATCGTTGTTAGCCCTAACGGTCGGTTCTTAGAAGAGGATTACATTAGTAACCATAAATCTCGAGTCGACATCATCCTTGAGGAATTACAAGGTGGTCGAGTTCCACTTGAACAACCAGTTGTGCAAGATAGTAATCCACGAGTAACTGCACAATCTGTTAACACAATGTCTGACATTATTCGACGTAGTAGGAGGGTGATATTTACACCTGATCGGTATATGTTCACTGGGGAGACGTTTGATCATCTCTCGGTAGATGAACAAGATACCGTGGATCCCTGGACTTACAACGAAGCAGTGGGAGATGTAGATGCAGATTCCTAGCGAATCGTTATGGACTCAAAATTTAAGTCCATAATTGATATGGATGTATACGAGATCACTGAACTACCTGAGGGCTGCAAGGCTATTGGTAGTAAGTGGGTATACAAGAGAAAGAGAGAGCCTACTAATGTGTGCTCGCTCGAGGACCTAAGGGCGGCAATGCTGGCTCTGCTCGAGGATAGAAATCCTTCAGCAACCATCCCTTCCGAGGATTCTGATCCAGATGATCAGGACCTACCCAGTGATGCAGGCCCTGAGAAGCATGCTGAGGGTACTTAACAGGAGGAGGGAGCTCAACCCTCAGCTGATCGACATATCAGCTCTCTCTCTCCTGGTTTGGCGGCTGTAGGAACCTCCCACAATTCAGACCCATGACAACTTTTGTTGCGGTCTACATACGAGGTTGCCCCTGTTGCCAGATGCCGAAAGTCTAAATCAGTAGCCAAAGCTCTCCGGACGCAAGGGACTCAGAATCGCCTGCTTGCGAGGAATGTCTATAAGGTATGGAAGAAGGCTACTACAGCTCAGTGCGAGGAAATCAGGGTACTGAAGACTACAGTTCAGAATGCTCCTGTCCCTGATATCTCTACTATCCTCAAGGACGCTCTTACCGCACAGGGAGCTGAGTTCGAAGTTCAGCAAGCATCGATGACTGATACCCAGACTTCACTTCTTTAATCTTTCAAGGCAGCACAATCGGACCACATGACCATACTCTCAGCACTCACTCAGGCTCATGAGCTTAGGATCTCATCTATTCAAAAGGAGTGTGAGGAGAAGACAGATGCAAAGCTGAAAACAATACAAGCCTTGTAGATTCCTCTCACCGCAAATATGGTGAAGATCTCATAATTGAGAGGAACGACCTACATGAGAAGTTCGAAGGTCTGCAGAAAACCTTGGATAAGCTCTTTACTGCTTATTCAGCACTGAACTCCAAGGTTGTCTCACTTCCCACCCCTGGCGCATTGGATGATGCCAAAAAGGGGGAAAGAACAGTCAAAGGGAAAAGGTCAGTACATGGGACTCTAGCTATATTTGATCCTAATGCCCTGATTCCACTGACTGAGGGGGAAGAGATGATTGAGACAGAGGGTATGGCCCAGGGTGTCTCAGCCAGGTGATGTAGGCGCTGAGACTGGCCCAAGTGGCTCAGGACCCAAAGAGGCGGGAACAGGCACTTTTCATTCTCAGAAGCACATCAAAGAAGTGGCCGAATTCCTGGAGGGGGACTCAGAAGATGAGGAAGAGCCTCCTCTGCCTCCACCAGTATCGGGAAAGGGAAAGAAACCACTGAAGGTTCCTACACCTCAGAAGAAGTCCCTGAAATGATACATCAGCCTAGCCGAACAAGCTCAGATAGAAGCTGAAGAGAAACTAGCAAGAGAGTTAGCTGAGGTTGAAGCAGCAAACAAGCCGAAGAAGGCTCCGACAAAGGCCAGGACTAAGGTTCCTGCTAGGAAACCAACCAAGAGGCCTCCTGTCAAAAAACTCATTCTCAGCGATGAAGCTGACAAAGAGAAGGAGAAAGAGAAGGAAGCTGAGAAGACAACTACTGAATCTCAACAGCAGCAAGGACCGAAGAAGAGAGCTGAGCCGATGATTAATGAGATGATAAACTTCAGCATAATTGCCTTGGATAAAAGAGCCGAATATTATCAG
This sequence comes from Lavandula angustifolia, assembly GCA_028984105.1. Taxonomy (NCBI): domain Eukaryota; kingdom Viridiplantae; phylum Streptophyta; class Magnoliopsida; order Lamiales; family Lamiaceae; genus Lavandula; species Lavandula angustifolia. The sequence continues at coordinate 7,313,417 of CM054817.1, forward strand.
TTGGAAGAATACAGACGGCAAGAAGCTCTAGCGAAAGAGAAAGCTGCTGAAGAAGCCAGAGAAGCTGAAAGGCTGAAGCCAAGACCTCCTCTGCCGAAGGACAGGGACATTCCATATAAGTATAGAAGAGGCCACAGACCCAATGATCAGAAGATGCATAGGTGGCCTCGAGTCGACAAATGGGTGCCCTGGGAAACGACTCAACATTGGGAGACCCTTAAAGCTGAATTCATCAAGCACTATTATGTCTGGAAATTTTGGCCAGAATGTCATAAGAACGATGCCTTTCCTGATTGGCTTTTCAAGTGTGATTCAGAGATCTAAAGTATGATCGAGAAAGCCATTGAAGATAAAGTCAATGTTCAGACTCCGGCTTTCAGGACACTACCCCCACCTCAGAAACTAGACGGATCTCTATACACTGGTGTGATTGAAGAAGAAGTCAAAAGAGCAGTCTTAGCTATGGATCTTGATCGTAATGATTCTGAAGATAAACAGATGATTCAGAAGCTCAGGAGAGACACTTTCAAGATGTATGGACTCCCTCTACCCAAAGAGAAATCGAAAGACTTTAAGGCAAGGATTCAGCATTTCAGGAGATAGTCTTGTTAGGTTCTCTCTGTTTTGTTTTTCATAGTGTAGCAAGCGATGTATCTGTACTGAATATTTCTCACATATCTATATACATCATTGTTGCTTGGCCTGACAATCTCTTATTCTGTTCATGGCCTACTTTGTTTAATTTAACACTCAGAATCACCTAAGTGATTACTGACTCACACACTCATTACTTATCTGTGTTTGTCTGTTTTGCTAGGTTTGATTGATGTCTAGGAGGAATCTGTGTTGGGAGAATTTGTTTTAATGAGATAATTCTGTAAACTCCCTGGTGATCGCTGTATTGCACCAAATAATCCTGCAAAACTCGAGAATTATATCAGTATAGTCTTCAGGGTATCGAACACATGGAACGGAGGACTAGATGTATTATTTTTCTACTTATCTAAGGTTTTGGTTAGCAACCACGCAAACTTTGGGATTTTATCTAAACTAAGAACTTGTAAAAACTGAAAGAAATGTAAAAACTGAAAACTGAAATAAAACTGTTTAAACTAGGCAGTTAAGAGATGGGTCCAGCAGAATATTCACACACACGTATTTCCAATCATCGGCACATAAAATTAATTAATCTCATGAATCAACTAGTTATAGATTACCGTAACTTAAACTGCGTAATCCTCACTCCCACTTACTTAGTCGGTAACCGCCATGTTGGGCATCGAAACGACTACTTCCCTAATTTAGCTACAACCTACGTTGTTGGGCAATCAATAGATTTAATAGCTAAACAACTTTATCGAACTAAGGGAGCCTAATATAAGAGCCTAGTCGTATGTTGGGCATCTAATAGTCTCCTACCGGCTTAATCTAATTATTCTAATGAATAACTTTGCTACTTACCTAGCCTTGTTCCACGAGAAACGATGGAAGTACTAAGTTAGCTACAAACTACGCAACTTAGGGTGATCAAGCCTAAATTACTAGTCAGATTAAATAAACCAGAATTAACCCGAAATCCTTCAATTAATTATTAGAACCTAAGCCTCATGTACTGTTCACGTGTGCGTTTTACATCCTGCCGGACCACTAAGAGTTTAACTACTCATGAAACTGTCCTGACTGCACAGGTAAGACACTTTGCAAAACAGAACATACATCATTCGTAACCCTAATCCTAGCATGCACGAAAACTGAAAATAAAATAAAGATACGAACTAAGACTAAGAACGAAACACGAACTGAATTGAAAGCTAAACAAGTACCGAATTAAAACTGAAAGGAAATAGGATCAAGAGTACTGATAGTCTTCGATCTCTCAAAACGAACGAAAATTGAAGCAACGATCTAAACTAAAATTCTAACTTTAAAAACTGAAATACGAAAGTGTTTGTTTTCTTCTACTTGAACTAAAGGAACTGCATGAAGTAAATGGAAAGATTGTTGGTTCTTCTCCTCGGCGGTGGTGGAATATCGGCGACGGTGGCGTGGCTTCGGTCGGCGGCGGTGGCTTTGGAATGGATGGATCGGAAAAGGATTGTATGTGCGTGGTTATGGGGAGGTCGAGGCGCGAGAAGAGGTCCCTAAATTTCGTGCCTCTTCATCCTTTTATAATACTCCTAGATCACATCTAGGGTTCCTTTTTAGATAAGAAAAGGATCTATGAGATATAGTAATATCTCATCCTTCCTTATTTATCTCCTTTCCTTCCTTATCTTCTTTCCTTTCTTTTCTTCTTCTTTCCTTCTTTCTTTTCTTGGCCAAATCCGCTCAAAATCTCGCCATTACAGCTGGAAATTCGTTGCCACATCATTTCCATGTGTCGTGCCAAATCAGCCTATTTTCCTGCATAACTGCCAACAAAGGCGTCTCGCCTACACAGTTAAGAGACTTTTCGAACAGAAATAATTAGGTACGAAATCGACTCATCACTCCCAATGGTCCTCAGTAGATTAGAAACTAGAAGTACAACTCCACTGATTCTTCTTGTAATATTTGTAAGGAGTTTTGTACCTGATAATTTATAGTGTTAGCTGCTAGTGCTAGGTTTTGGCATCATCAAATAGGTGGAAATTGTTGGGAGATGATTCAGCAGTAGATTGTGTAGAAGATTTGGCTGATCCCAAACCCCTAATTTGATTGGTGAACTATTCATTTGTAATTGTAACGCCTTGGTCTTTGAGAGTTTCAGACTCAGTAGACTTGCCTTCAACATGGTCCCAGGCTCAGAAGTTCTGTCTGCTAATCCTCAGTAGACTATCCGCCTCAGTACCATGGAGTGAAGACTCAGTAGTGCTAGACTCAGCAGGAGCAGCATACTGAGAGGTGTTCATATTCATTAGTGTTGGACTCAGCAAGAGCAGCATACTGAAAGAGTCAGTAGAATTGGACTCAGCAGGAGCAGTTTACTGAACTCAGAGTCGGCCTTCAGTAGAGTTGAACTCAGCAGGAGTATACTACTGAACTACTGGTCAGACTCAGCAACGGCCTGACAGTTTCCTTGACTATCCGTGGTCTTCAAAGATAAATCAGTAGAGTTGTCTGAGGTCGTACACATTCGAGAAGTGAGCTTCAGTATCTGCCTTGAAGTTTGAATGTCTCAACAACTTTCTACACCACGACCAATAACGAGCAGCCAGTTGTCTAAGTATTGGTAAAAAGCTGCAAGTTAACCACTTTCCTAAAAAAGATAGTGAACTCTGCACAATTTCAAAAGAGCCCTTAGCTACCCAAAGAGAGTGACACGTGGACAGTTCATCTCCAACGGATCTATCCATGGCTCGCCTCTATAAATAGAGGGAAAATCAAATCGAAGAACACACCGAACATACGAGCATTGAACAATCAAGAACATAACTTTCCGCGAAGAACTGAAGTGAAAACAACCCAACACGAAAGTCACTTATACTGCTCTAGGGAGCCAAGCTTCATAGAATCAAAGCCTCTAGCATCCAAGTGAAAGAACACGAATCTAGAGAGATTATTCCTCATTGTTCTTCACTCTAGAAGCCCTTCCTTGTTCCCTTTCCCTCTGACCTAAGCTCAACTGAACTTATCTATAGCTTAGAACCGAAAGAGCTCATCTCTTGAACTGTCCTTATTGTAAAGAACTCCTTCATCGTTGGAGAATCGTTCAAACATTTTTGTTTGATCTTTGTAAACTGAGACATGCTCAATATAATCACAAGGTCGTGTTTGTCCAGTGTACAAACCAACTGAGACTAACTCAGTATAATAAAATAGCCTCCTGATCTGTTCAGGACAGTGGGCATAGGATTTTGGATATCCGAACCACTTTAAAAGTCGTTGTGTCTTTTACTGTTGCATTGATTTACTGTTCATTCTGAAAACCGTTTACAAAATCATTCAACAGAGTTTTCAGTAAAAAGTTTAACTGAGTGCACTAATCAACTGAAATTGTTTTCATTAATAACGTTTTCAAACTCAATTGAATCGGGCCTACACTATTCCGCACGCTACTGAACTCTTATTGAACGGTACTGAATTCTGACATCAGTCAACTAGCAGGCCTCAGTATAGTCAGTCACTTTGTCCACGCGATCCAGAACAGTTTGTCTGGTCTACTGAATTCATTCAGCAGACAATCTCCATAATCATACTGTTCGCGTTCAAATTTGAGAAAAAGTTTTTAGGTGTATTCATGTTGGTCCCGAGATAAACGTTCAGGTGTAGATGGGTGGGGGGGGGTAAATACACCTGAAAACTTTCTCAACTTAAAACGCGAACAGTCCAATTGAGGAGAGTGTCTTGCTGAATAAATTCAGTAGACCAGGCAAGCTGTTCTGGATCGCGTGGACAAACTGACTGACTAAACTGAGGTCTGCTAGCTGACTGATGTCAGAATTCAGTACCGTTCACTAAGAGTTCAGTAGCGTGCGAAAAAGTGTAGGCCCGATTCAGTTGAGTTTGAAAACGTTTTTATTAAACTGTTTCAGTAGGTTAGTGCACTCAGTTTAAGCTTTTCTGAAACTCTGTTGAATGATTTTGTAGAACGGTTTTCAGTATGAACAGTAAATCAATGCAACAGTAAATGAACACAACGATTTTAAAGTGGTTCGGATATCAAACAATCCTACGTCAACTGTCCCGAAAAGATCAGGAGGCTATTTTATTATACTGAGTTAGTCTCAGTTGGTTTGTGCACTGGACAAACACTGGCCTTGAGGATTATACTGAGCAAGTCTCAGTTTACAAGAATCAAACTATATAGTTTGACAAACTCTCCAACGATGAAGGAGCTCTTTACAATAAGAACAGTTCAAGATATGAACTCCTTCAAGTCTAAGCTATAGATATTTCAGTGGAGCATAGGTTAGAGGGAAGGGAACAAGAAAGTGGCTTCTAGAGTGATGAACAATGAGGAATAATCTCTCTGGGTTCGTGTTCGAGCACTTGGATACTAGAGGTTTTGATTCTAATCAGCTTAGTTCCCTAGAGCAAGGTTGTCGCCTTTCGCTTTGAGTGTTTCTCTGAAGTTCTTACGGAAAGCTTTGTAACTTGTTCGTTTTTGCTCGTAATCGCTCTGTGTTCTTCTCTATCTTCGATTTGATCTTCCCTATATTTATAGAGGTGAGCTATGGATAGATCCGTTGGAGACGAACGATCCATGTGTCACTCTCTTTGGATAGCTAACATCTCTTTTAAGGAATCTTGCAGAGTCTTTTCCTCCATTTCTGGAAAGTGGTTGACTTGCAGCTTTTACCAGAACTTTGACAGCTGGCTGCATGTCATTGGTCGAGGTGTAGAAAGTAGTTGAGACACACAGACTTCTAGACAGATGCTGAAGCTGACTTCTCTGATGTGAACAACCTCGGACGATTCTACTGATTTAACGTAGAAGATTATCTGACAATCAAGGAGACTGTCAGGCCGTTGCTGAGTCTGACCTGGGTTCAGTAGTATACTCCTGCTGAGTCCAACTCTACTGAAGGTCGACTACGAGTTCGATGAATCGCTCTCGCCGAGTCCAGTTCTATCGACTCCTTTCGTATGCTTTCTCTGCCGAGTCCAAAGCCTACCGAATCGAACACCTCTTAGTATGCTGCTCCTGCTGAGTCCAGCACTACTGAGTCTTCACTCTATGGTACTGAGGCGGATAGTCTACTGAGGGATCAGTAGACAGAACTCTGAGTCTAAACCATGCTGAAGGAATGTCTACTGAGTTTGAAACTCTCAGAGACTAAGGCATTAATGTTACAACAAAATGGTTCACCAATCAAATTAGGGTTTTGGGATCAACCAAATCTTCTAAACATCTACTTGAACCCTTAGTGGATACTATTCAGATCATACAAGAGTGACATATAGTCTTGAACTCTATCTCTAACAATGTACCACACCAAACGGTGTTATCAAATAAGCCTTGTGCAAATTATGCCCATGCACATCTACCCTAGTATGTGATTGCTCTAGAAATTTTACCTCAAGATTCCATAGGGAGAGGCTCCACTCCCACATTCACTTCTATGAATCTATCAAGAGTACTCCACTTCAATTGGAGTACAAGACTCATTAAAAGATTCTATTAACTCAACCTTGTATCCCTCCAGGAAATCATGCTTTAAAAGCAAGTTTTATCTCATGTCATCTCATAGCTTGTTATTACCCATTGGACCTATTTCTTGGGATCTCCAGTCATTTAGGTTGGGTTACCGTTATGTGAATGTCTCTCACTCTATATACATAAGTCCCATCTTAATCGATGATCAACCAATTTGTTTTCAGTGCGCACATGATCCACTCTTAACAACTCCAATAGTGAGAAATTCTCTAACAGTGCTGCGTTTACAACGTATCTATCATCTCTTACCGTTATAGTAATGGTTTTGTATTTTAGGAATAGTAGCGGTACTATCATAGTGGATCAACATTGCTGGTATAGGTCTATCCCATAGAGGAATCTCAGTTAGTAGACTTATAAGCCAACCAGCTTTTTCACAAGCAGTAGCTAGTGTTATCATTTCAGACTCCATAGTTGATTGAGCCAGTATAGTCTACTTCTTAGACTTCCATGAAACAAACCCTCCAGCAATGCTAAATATATAGCCACTGGTGGCTTTGGAGTCGTATGAAAGAATATTCCAATCAGCATTACTATATCCTTCGAGGACAGTTGGGAATTTTTGATAATGTAATCTGACATTCATAGTTCTTTTATTTGGATCATAAGATATGCATACAGGTTTAATTTTAAAGTAATTGTATTTCTTTAGAATTTCCTCAATGTAATGAGATTGATCTAAAGAAAGTCCCTTTTCCGACCAAGTAATTTGTCACGGTAAAAAAAATCCTTCAGATTGTTCCATATAGATTTCTTCTTCTATTTCGCCATTCAAGAAGGTCGTTTTAACATCCATTTTGTGCACCTAAAGATCGTGCGAGGATGCAAGTGCACTAAGCACCTGAATGGAAGTAATTCTAGTTACTAGCGAATAGGTGTCAAAGAAGTCTACATTTTCTCTTTGTCTAAATCATTTGGTAACTAGACGAGCTTTATACTTGTCAAGGCTGCCGTCAAGTCTCATTTTCTTTTTCAGAATCTATTTACAACCTTTGGTTTTACAACCGGGTGAAAAGTTAACTAAATGCCAAGTTCTATTAGATTCAAGAGAATTCATTTCATCATTAATGGCTTCTTGCCACAAGTCAGCATCTAGGGAAGTTAAAGCTTCTTGGAGGGTCGTAGGATCCTCCTCTACATTATAAGCATCGAAACCCGAGCCTAATTCCTTAGAAGTTCTATGGCGTTTACTCCTAAGTTCAGATTCACTACCCCCACTAAGCTCAATATTTCTAGCAGTCATGTTACTAGATGATGATGCACCCCCACTATTTCTCAATTTAAAAGGGAAACGATGCTCATGGAAGTCATCATTAGATTCATAAATCACATGTGCATTCAAATCATAGAACCTCTATGCTTTGCTATTAATTGAATATCCAGTAAACACACATTCATAAGCAAGACTAGCAAGTTTAATCCTCTTAGGGTCAGGTATCCTAATATATGCCAAACATCGCCAAGATCTAAAATAAGTCAAAATTTGATGGTCTCTTATGCAATATCTCAAAAGCAAAAATATTACTTCTAAACTTAGGTACTCTATTAAGCACATAACATACAGTAAGTAAGATTTCTCCCCACCAATGTGATGCAACACCTGAACTAAGTGTAATTGCAATAATTGCAACACAAAAGGTGTGGTTCTTTCTTTCAACTTTGCCATTCATTTCAGGAGAATATGGTGCAGTGGTCTCATGTATGATTCCTTTTGAAGTGTAAAAATCAATAAACATGCTTCGTTTTCCTTATCATTACGAAATCTTTTAATCTTTTGATTAAATTAATTTTCAATTTAAGTTACAAATAATTTAAACATGTCAAATGCATCACTCTTATTTTTCATCAAATACTAAAATCTGAACAGTCATCAATAAAGGTTATAAAATATCTCATTCCATTCCTAGTCAAAGTACCACATAATTCATAAATATCAAAATGTATCAAATCTAGAGGCTCAGATTCTCTAGTCACAAATTTATGTGAAGGTATAGTTATTTTAGCTTGGCTACAATAACCACATTTTTCAAGTTCATTAATAGATTTTTTTGGAATTAATCATAAGTTGCTAATGTTCCTAATTATGTGTTTGTTCACAGAACAAAGTCTAGCATGCCAAATACTAAGATTACAATAGTTTCATTAATAGGAACAGTTACAGGATTAAGCTTAAACATGTTTTAAGTGGCAACGATTAATTACTATTGCTATAAAACAAGCTCGTATTTTATTGCATCTAGCATTGGATAGACCTCATACAATAACTGTCCTAGCTCTACCATATCTTTTGGTAACCCCACCATTAACTACTTCATTTATGATTTATGAATTTCATAGTAATAGAAATACATGTCCTACCGAGACAGAATTTGTAATTTGCTAGTCTCTTGCCTAGCAGGCAAAGATTTACCTACGCGGAAAGTATGATTCATTCGGATCGACATGAGAGTCCAACTGTATTGCATTGCCAGAACCCATATTGTATATTTTATATTTGAAGGAGGTCAAACATTCCTTTCTTTGACAAAGTGTAAACGTACGTCTGATCCTAAAGTCTGGATAAAGCCCGCCTTATTGAGGAGATATCTCAAAACAGGATTCTTCCTCATCTCTGGAGTATGAGGCACATCCTTCAGAGTCAATGTCCTACCAGATGTGAACTTCAAGTCCACAGTTCCAGCAACAATTGTAGTGTGAGAATCTCCCAACAACACTTTCATGTCCTCATCAACAACAGTATATGTTTCAAACATATTTCCATCATAGCAAACATGGTGAGTGGCGCGGACCACTCATCTGATCCACCTACAAGGTTGATCTCAGTAATCATAGCAGACAGAGGTTCATGCATTTCAGTCAGGCTGGCATTAGGAACATTGTTATGCCTGTTCCTAAACTTTCTTGCCATATGGCCTGGTTTTCCATAGGAATATTGGACCAGTCTTGGGGGTGGTTGCTGTTGTCTGTTCTGGGTTTTGGACTGAATTTTGCGAGTTGTTCCTTTCCTGTTCTGGTTTCTGGATAGGTTTCAGGACAGCCGATGTACGTCTTTGATTGTTGTTCGAAACAACAAAGACTTCTTCTTTTTGGTCTTGTTTCTGGCCTTCTCTTCGATTCTTAGGCGAACTGTCAGAATTTCCAGACTGATCCTTCGTTTTGTGCCTAAGATTATTTTTGAAATCTTCCCAGGAAGGAGGTAACTTGTCAATGAAAACAACAATTTGAAATTGTTTATCTAAAGCCATACCTTCGGTGATGATCTAGTGAGCTATTTTCTGCAATTCATTAGAATGTACCTACTACACTGGGTGATCATCAGTCATCTAGAATTTGAGGTAGCGACTAACTGGATACTTCTTTATTCGACCCTCCTTGGTACTGTATTTGGTAGGCAATGCATCCCAAATGTCCTTCGTACTCGTTTGAGTTTAATTATAGAATTCATACAATTCATCAACAAGTCCATTAACAATGTAGTTTTTGCACAGAAAATCACCATCCATCAAGGAATTCTGTTCGCGAGTTTGTTCATCAGGATGTGTTTTTGGTAGGGTAGGCTTTGGCTGGGTACATAATTTGGATAGCTTTTTGGTTGTTAAATAAAAGAGCATTTTTTTTTTTGCCAACGCTTAAAATTCTTACTATCGAAGCGGAGTTTGTTCAAATTAGAAGGGCTGGAAGTAGATAATCAAACAGTGGGGACGATGGTAGGAGCTAAAGTAGATATATTCGAAAATCGTCTTAAATTGTTGGAACAATATATCTACTTTGATGAATTAAAGAAAGAGTAGAAGAAAAATGGAATGAATTTACGAAGATATATTTGATGAACAACATACTTTGATGATACATTCGAGGAAAACTCTTTCTTTAAGACATTTCGAGAACTGCTCAGAATTGCGCCGTCCCCAATATAAAACAACCGTCGAAATTTAAAACGTGCAGAACACTAGCACTTGTGAATTGCTCTTGTAACACCTTGAAATTGATAATTGCTCTTCTTGAGAGAGAAAGAAGAATTGCAGAGAACTTTTCTGAGTTTATCTTTGTAACGTGGAAGTTTTGCGTCTAAAATAAACAATCTGTTCTATTTAATAATGAGTGGAGGACGTAATTTCAAAAGGATAGTTCAAGAAGTGGGGGAGAAAGTATAGGAGTTTTTTAGATTAGGGAGAAAAATAAACCACGTTATTCTATTTTCATTTAAAATAAGTACGTACAAAATACAAAAAATTGGATTGAAGATTCAACAATGTTCATTCTTTAACTCAATTTTTTGTGAACGAGAACACTAATCAAATTTGTAGCCGAAAACATAGCTGATGAGACAGACACCTCTTTGAAGGATTGTAGGAACGAATTACTTATCTGCATCTTGGAATGCTCTGATTATGCTCGTGTCTGGAACTTCTTAATTGTGTCATAGCCCTTCTTCTCCTCCGTGTGTCACACCCCGATTTTCGGAGAAAGACACGATCATCAGGGTGCGATTGGGGTTGTAGAAAAGAAGCGGGGAAAGAAAAAGGGTTTATATTATCTGGAATAAATGAAGCGGAAAACCCAATAAATTGTGTAACAAATCTTTCAATGCTGAATTATGCTAAAACAAAGATGACAACTGTATTCAAGAATTTTATATTCAATGACTTGACTCAGATTGAGTCTTTAAGCAATTAATCATCAAAGCAAGTATCACAGGGTTCAAAAATAATACACAAGATAAGTCCATCAGAGTTCTTAATAAAAGTATTTGAACTTAAGCAGAAACAATATATAATATAGATATACAGCAAAAACCCTCGCCTCAGCTTTGCTCGTCACCACCATCCGCCCAACTTGAAAACATCTTGAAAATAATTTGAGTTGAGCACTAGTGTACTCAGCGGGTGTAGCAATTCAAAAATATTTTTATCAATAGTTTATCCATGCATAAATCATATGACTTGGAAAGTCACTCCCAATCATACAAACATTTATCTCCTTGTGTGCGCACTGTCACGTTCTAATGTTACTCTTACTCTATACCTCCTTACTCTTGGACTTTGGGCTACAATCCAGTGAGTCCCATAAACATTTGATCTCGGGTCTTGACCCAGAGATCTCAACCTTTAGATTTAAAGTCGAAGCTCACAGGTCATCTCCAACTGGTTAGCACACAATGACGATCAACTCATTGCACTACTAAAAATGATGTACACAATTCTCACTAGCATATTAGGTCAGTCGAAAATCTCGATCGATTGAATTCGGAGTATTAAACAAGTAGAACGCACAAAAACATTTTAATGGATAAACATGATATTTCATAGAGGTTAATAACTCAAAATAGTATTGAGAAAGTAAAATCCACCTCGAAGCTTCAACAATATTAATTAAATGTAAAATCGGATGCTACTTCTCTTCTTCTATAGGGCTACAAGAAAATCCTATGCATAATTGAAATCCCAAAATATAAGCTAAAGTAATATAAAATTTAAATCTGAATTTAAAAACCGACACGACTACTTCCGACTTGAGTTCTAGCCAATCCTACCATCGGTTTATGGAAACGAGATTATGGTTGGAACATACGCTATTTAGGCTATACTATCCATAAACTAACTTGTTGATCCGACATCGATTTGATGCTCGAATCTCGACCCGAACCTACGCCAAACACCTTGCGTGCAATTCCATCACATGCATTTCAAAAGCTTATAACTTTCAGGCTTGAAGTCCAATTTGAAATTCGAGAATAGCGTTGTAAAGCCAACTGCCAGAGCTTTCCAACGATATACATCATGATAGGGTTTGAACAAAAGAATGGCCCAAAAATCGAGCTGAAACATTTAAAGAAAAATTGAGTTTCATCTACAAACCCACAACTTGTAGGGCTTATCTCTTTCATTTCCAAACTCGGTTTTACAAACCGAAGGTGTTTCTAGAAAGCTAATAGTGAGAGGTTTCCAATGATATATCATACAACGGGATTTGATTAAAAGAAGCGAGTAGAAATAGGGTTGAAAGCCGCTGACCTGTTTCAGCGAAAATGGAAAACACAACCCACCACCCAACATTTAAGATCATAACTTTCGGGTACGATTTCCGATTTACAAACTAAAAGTGGCATTGGAAAGATAAGGAAAAGATCTTTCCGATGATATATAATATGTCATATTTTGGATAAAGGAAACGAGCAGAAATTGTATTCAAATTTGCTGCTCTACTTTACGGGAAAACAAAACCCGTAACCGTCTACTACCACCTCAACTTTTGGGAGCCATAATTTTCAAGTCTGAACTCGGAATTACGAATAAAAGGTGGCGTTAGAACGAAAACGAAGAGAGTTTTCAAATACTATATGATTCGATAGAATTTGGACAATAGAAACGAGCAGAATTCTGTCTCAAAATGTTTGGTCAGCAACAGGTGAAAATAGGATATACACCTAGATCATCAACCCAAAACATAGCAGCAGCAAGCTGCTGCTGCCACAGAATCTTCCCCTCCAACAACCTTTTCCTAATATTGATAAACCCACATCCAGCACAGCCCATGAGAAACTAAAACTCTAAAGTTCAACTCAAATAACTTCGAAGTGATGATCGAACGAACATCTCCACCAACTTACATAAACAAAATGATCGAATTGATTATAAGCGTAGAATTTACCTCAGATTTCTTCCGGTTTTGCTCAAAGATTTTACAGAGAGAAAAAGCTTATGGGGAGAGAGGAAGTGCGTGAGGTGGTGGAGAGTGAGAGGAATGGTGGAATGAGAGTGAGGATAAAACCATGTAGCGGCCATTCCTCTTCCTACCTATCCAACCATAGTATTGACTATCATTAGTAAATAAATGAATATTTTATTTCATTAAAACAAATGTTGGGAAGTATAATCTATAGTTTATGATAAATTCATGAGAGCGTGAACATGGAGAAATATCGAGCCCAAAATTTAATAGTTTTTCGGCACGATACATCTAACTAATAATTTGTGCTTCTATATCTATGAGAAATGATAATCCACTAATTATCCATTTAGCTCATTTACTATAATTTAACATATTTGTAAATTTCGGGATATTAAACCGTGTGGACAGAGGTATGAGAAGAATGATAAATGTATTTCTCTTACTCACGTTTTCATGTTTCTCAAGTTTCTCCTGTTGCATGATATATATATATATATATATATATATATATATATATATATATATATATATATATATATATATAATTTTAATAAACATTAATCTTATAATTGTGACCCATAAGTAATTATATTGTTATTGGGCTTCTAATAAATTAACATTCATATCATGCTATAATTAATAATAGATGGGTCACTTATTTATCAATTAGTTGATCTAACCAATTAATTCAAGACAAATAATTCTTACATTATTAAATAATATAAAAATAAATTAATCTATTAATAATTATCCGAGATTACAGAAAAAACTACTAGGCATCTATTTGGCCCAGACCAGGTATCCAATACAAGAAATAAAGTCAGACTTTCAATTAATTAATTATCTATGCTTAGCCCTAGAAAAAAAATTAATAATCACGGATTCATTCTACTAGAGAATTCGTGCTGACTTACTCATCTCATTTTTCACAATTTGATCATGAACTTGCATTTAAGACTTAATTGATCCCGTATTTAAAAATCAAATATCCGCTAATTAATTAAGCTATTTGACAGTTTAAACTAATTAACATCTTATTACATATCCTGAGTATTACCACTCGACCTTATTAACACACTTGAACTTAATCAGCAGGTCGGGTTTAGTGTGCTAATCCTTTCGAATATATTATTAACTCAATTAATAGGGTTACGGTTGCAAGATGCAGATAATCAATCCGAGTCACAAATAACTACTATCACCCAAGATACGTAGATCCAGTCACGATGATATTCACTTGTAAGTCAAAGTGATAGATAACAATAAGCACTCAGCTAAAATCTTATCATCATTAAGATCATCTAAGTTATCGAGATATTTGGTTCTCTACTAAAGTCAGCTAAAAGAACACATCTCACTATGATTCATCAATACACCACATTCAGTATACCAGTATAGACAAAGTAGCCAAGGCAAGCTACTTCTTATCCAAACTGTAGCTTAAACTAACAACTTACCATAAAGTTATCACAACTGTGATGACAGTTTTATCTTGCTAGTTCAATCAATTTTGTAGTCTTTTGTGATCTACAACACGCTACACAATCTAACTATTATACAACATAAATGATTAAACATGTGCAAATATATTAAATCACATAGGAGAATAAAATAATAGAAAGGCATAAAAGTTGATGTTAAATATGAAAGGTTGTATTATTATAGTATATTCTATGAATACATGTACAATATGTATATATACACAAACACGTAGAAGAGTCTACCAAAGGAAAGTCCCTATCATTATGGAACTATCCCTAAAATATGGTAACAAACAATAATGGAATAAAAGATGATATCAATCCATAAGTAGACTCCTATAATTCATCCGATAAATCTTATACTCCCCCTCAAGTTGGCATGTGAAGATCACGAACACCCAACTTGTCACGTAGGAACTCAAATCGATCAACTCTCAACGGCTTAGTAAGAATATCTACAAATTGATTTTTAGAATAAACATATGTAGGCATAATATATCCAAAAGCTACTCGCTTACGGACGAAGTGACAGTCCATTTCTACATGTTTCGTCCGTTCATGGAAAATCGAATTATTTGCAATGTGCCGAGCCGCTTGGCTGTCAGAATACAAAGGTGTGGCACCGTGTTGAGGCGCATTAATGTCAAGTAATAACCAACGAAACCAAATTAATTCACTCATTGTTGCAACCATTGCTCGGTACTCAGCCTCGGCGGAAGACCGTGAAATTATCGACTGCTTTTTTGTGCGCCATGAAATAGGAGCACCACCCAAGGTAATTATATATCATGTGGTAGATCGATGAGTATGGGCACACCCACCCCAGTTGGCATCACACATTGTTGAAAGTGTAAGATCACCGAAGACAGGAATAAAAATATATTGACTCGGTGTGGTCTTGAGATAGCGAGTACTCGCATAGTTTTGTCAAGATGAGACGTGCGAGGATCTGATAAGAATTGGGTGAGCAAGTTAACTGCATAGGTGATATCCGGTCTTGTAACATGAAGATATAATAATCGACCTACAAGTCGACAATATTGAGAAGCGTCAACACGGGGTTTGTCTTCATCGCGACTCAAATGTAGATTTTGCTCTATTGGAAAATAGCAAGGCCTACATCCTTGTAAACCACTTTCCTCCAAGATATCAAGCGTGTACTTTCATTTGCTAAGAACAAGACCATCACTAGTACGAGCCACCTCGATCCCAAGAAAATACTTCAAAGCTCCTAGATCCTTGATGCTGAATTGTCGATCCAGATAACATTTGATCTCATATATTTTGTCTTCATTGTTGCCAACTCAACACATCATCTACGTAGATAAAGAGCTGCCATATAAACATCATCTCGCCGATAGACAAAAGAGAATAATCGGCCTTTGACGTCATAAACCCAATCTTCTCCAAGGATTGGGTAAATTTGTAGTACAAATTTCTTGATGCTTGATGGAGCCCATACAATGATTTACGTAGCCTACACACTTTAGTGCTCCCTTCATTGTCAAAGCCTTGAGGAACTTCATGTAAACTTCCTCTTCCAAGTCTCCATGAAAAAACACATTATTTACGTCAAGTTGATGCATCACCCACCTGCGTTTGACTGCAACAGTTAACAAGCTGTGTAAAGTGACGAATTTGGCTACCGGGGCAAAAGTATCATGAAAATCAACTCCTTTCACTTGAGTGTAGCCCTTTGCCACTAAACGTGCTTTATAACGTTCAATGCTTCCGTCTGGTTTATACTTGATCTTGTATACCCATTTTGAGTCAATGGCTTTCTTTCCATGATCCTCTAGTGTCCAAGTACCATTGGCCTCCAATGCATCAATTTCCTTTTGCATAGCCTATCGCCAATTTTCATCATTCATCGCTTGGTGAAAATACTTTGGTTCATCATGCGACGTGATAGCCACGAGATAAGCCATGTGTTAAGATCTTCGAACCCATAAAAATGTGACGAACGGGTTCTCGGAACCCAACAGAGACAATAACAAAGAATATCATAATGAGAAAAAGAAATAGGCACAAAAAATTTAACGTGGTTCTGTCAATCGACCTACAACCACGGGCGGCGGAGAAACAATCCACTAATAAAGAGGATAATACAAAATGGGCCTCCGGAATATGGTCATAAGCCCAAAAGCACATACCCACAAAACATGGTCAATTAGTCCAACTAACTAATCCCATAACATGTGGGATATGATGCGTAGAAGCACACTTAAAACAATTAGAGAACCTATCTATTTATAGGTGAAATTAATGATAAACTTCATTAATTATCCGATGTGGGATAAGATTAAATTTTCTTTAAGGATTAGGATTTGAGCCACATCATAACAATCTCCACCGTGGCGAAAACTCCAAATATCCAATCCAACATAACAAATCTTCACATCGACCAAAACTCCAATTGTGAACACAGAACGATCTTGCTCCACCGCCTCCGCAAAAGCCTCAATGGGCTCAATTCAAATCAGAATACCAACAAACTCGTTGCGTCCCTCGAACAAGGATCATCAGAACTGGAATCTTCCTGGGCAAAACGGCACAGTACTGATGGAGAAAATAGCAATCAATGTATTCTGATTGCTATTCCCAATTGGCACAGTACTACCATATAGACAATTCCAACACTCCTACCCAATCAATGCATTCCCAATCGGCACAGTACTCATGGAGAAAATAACACCGAGGTCTATTCTGTTGTTCAGACATGGGGATAGCTGGATCCCATTTGTTGACGTAGGTCTCGACTACGACAGTGAAAATATTTTCGGCTGTATCACTTCAATGAGCCCGAGGTGACTCCTGGCGAAGTTCGGCACGGTAGGCGAGGCAATTGTCGGGAGTGGTGCCTGTACCAATGAGCGTGTTGGTCCCGAGATAAACGTTCAAGTATAGAGGGGGGGTGAATACGCCTGAAAATTTCTCAACTTAAAACGCGAACAGTCATATTCAGGAGAGTGCCTTGCTGAACAAGTTTAGTAGACCAAGCAAGCTGTTCTGAATAGCGTGGACAGAGTGTCTGACTATACTGAGGCCTGCTAGCTGACTGATGTCAGAATTCAGTACCGTTCAGTAAGTTCAGTAAAGTGCGGAAATGTGTAGGCCCGATTCAGTTAAGTTTGAAAACGTTTTTATTAAAACAGTTTCAGTAGGTTAGTGCAATCTGTTAAGCTTTTGCTGAAACTCAGTTGTATGATTTTGTAAAGAAGTTTCAGTATGAACAGTAAAATCAATGCAACAGTAAAAACAGAACATGACGATTTTAAAGTGGTTAGGATATCAAACAATCCTACGTCCACTGTCCCAAAAAGATCAGGAGGCTATTTTATTATACTGAGTTAGTCTCAGTCGGTTTGTGCACTGGACAAACACTGGCCTTGAGGATTATACTGAGCAAGTCCCAATTGACAGGTATCAAACTGAAGTGTTTGACAAACTCTCCAACAGTGAAGGAGTTCTTTACAATAAGAACTGTTCAGGGATGAACTCTTTCGGTCTAAGCTATGGATATATTCAGTGGAGCTTAGGTTAGAGGGAAGGGAACAAGAAGGTGGCTTCTAGAGTGACGAACAATGAGTGATAACTCTTTGGGTTCGTGTTCGGTCACTTGGATACCAGAGGTTATTCATTCTAATTCAGCTTGGTTCCCTAGAGCATGGTTGTCGCCTTTCGCTTGAAGTATTTCTCTGAAGTTCTTGCGGAAAGCTTTGAGTTCTATAAGTATATGCTCGTAATCACTTGTGTGTTCTTCTTGTTTTTTATGCGATTTGATTTTCCCTCTATTTATAGAGGTGAGCCATGGATAGATCCGTTGCAGACGAACGATCAATGTGTCACTCTCTTTGGGTAGCTAACGGCTCTTTTAAGGAATCTTGCAGAGTCTTTTCCTCTATTTCTGGAAAGTGGTTGACTTGCACTTTAATCAGAACTTTGACAACTGGTTGCTCGTCATTGGTCGAGGCGTAGAAAGTAGTTGAGAAAAATAGACTTCTGGACGGATACTGAAGCTGACTTCTCTGATTACCTCATATGACTCTACTGATTTAACAAGTAAGATTATCTGACAATCAAGGAAACTGTCAGGCCGTTGCTGAGTCTGACCTGTGTTCAGTAGTATACTCCTGTTGAGTGCAATTCTACTGAAGGTCAACTCTGAGTTTAGTGAACTGCTCCTGCTGAGTCCAGTTCCTGACTCCATTTAGAATGCTGCTCCTGCTGAGTCTAGCACTACTGAGTATGAACACTTCTCAGTATGCTACTCCTGCTGAGTCCACCACTACTGAGTCTTCACTCCATGGTACTGAGGTGGATAGTTTACTGAAGGTTCAGCAGACATAACTCTGAGCCTGAACCCTGCTGAAGGAATGTCTACTGAGTCTGAAACTCTCAGCGACTAAGGCGTTACTTTTACAACTCAATGGTTCACCTATCAAATTAGGGTTTTTGGATCAGCCAAATCTTCTAATACACCTAATAAGTCTACTGTTGAATCACATCCCAACAATTTCCCCCTATTTGACGATGCCAAAACCTAACACTACAAACTATCAGATACAAACCTCCTTATAGATATTACAAGTAGAATCAGTGGAGTTGTACATCAAGTTCTAATCTACCGAGGGATACATAAATGAGGTATCAGAATATGTCACATAGTCCTAGCAACAATTTCCCTATTCAAATAAAGTATTATCAATCTAAGCAATAACATACAAACACAGAAAAAGAAAAAAAGAAAAAAAAAAAAAAAAAGGCAGTGAGTGTGTGAGTCAGTAATCACTTAGGTGATTTTGAGTGTTAAGCTTAAATAGAACAGGTCATAGAGACAATAAGGTATTGTCGGGCCAAACAGCAACGATGCTTTATATATGTAAGAAATTCAGTACAGTACATCACTTGCTAACTATAAACAGAAAAGAAACTAATGGAAGCTATCTCCTGAATCTCTGGATCCTTGCCTTGAAATCTTTTGACTTGTCTTCCGGCAAAGGGAGTCCATACATCTGAAAGGTGTCTTTCCGCAGCTTCTGAATCTTGATCACATCTTCAGGAAAGTTTAGATTCAGTTCCAAAGCCAAAATAGCTTTCCTGACTTCTCCTTCAGTAACACCTGTGTAGAAAGAGCCATCAAGGTTCTGAGGAGGTTGCAGAGGTCTGGGAGGAGGAACCTGAACATCTTCCTTGTCATTTATGGCCTTCTCAACTATATCATAGATCTCTAGATCACATCTGAGTAGCCATTCAACAAAGGATTTGTTCTTGTGGGTTTCAGGCTAGTATCTCCACACATAATATCTCTTGATAAACTCGACCTTCAATGACTCCCACTTCTGAGTCTTCTCCCAAGGCATCCACTTGTCCACCCTAGGCCATCTATGAATCTTCTGATCAGTAGGTTTCCTGCCTCGCCTGTATTTGTATGGAATTTCAGTATCCTTAGGCGGCGGTGGCCTGAGCTTAAGTCTCTCTGCTTCCCTGGCTGCCTCAGCAGCCTTTTCCTTGGCTAGAGCCTCTTGTCGCCTGTATTCTTCTAAGTGATAATGTCGGGCTTTCTTGTCCAAGGTGATCATGCTGAAGTTTAGCATTTCTTTGATAGTGGGCTCAGCTCTTGGCCTTTCCTGCTGCTGCTGCTGCTCAGACTCTTATGTTGTTACTGAGTGTCAGATGCAGTATTTTGAGTCTGCTCAGCCTCTGTTTCCTTCTCTTTCTCTCTATCGACCTCATCGCCGAATTTCAACTTCCTAGGAGGAGGCCTAGTGTCAGGCTTCCTGCCTGAGGCTTTAGTCTTAGCCTTAGTCGGAGCTTTCTTTGGTTTGTTTGCGGCTTTGGCTTCAGCTATCTCCCTGGCTAGCTTTTCATCAGCGTCAATATGCGCTTGTTCTTCAAGGCTGATGTATCTCTTAGCTCCTTTCTTCAGTGGGGTAGGAAGTTTCAGCTTCTTCTTTCCTTTGCCCGCTACTGGAGGAGGCAGAGGAGTCTCCTCCTCATCTGAGTCCTCCTCAAGGAACTCAGCAACTTCCTTAATGTGTTCTGCAGAAGTTTGGGTTGCTGATTCCTTGGGCTCCTTTGGTCCTGAGCCAGCTCCTTTGGTCCTGAGCCACTTGGGCCAGTCTCAGCGCGCACTACAGCACCGGCGCTTGAGACACCCTGGGCCTGACCCTTGTCAGTTCCTGAGGGATTAGTAGGAGCTGATCGGCTGTCAGTTGCTCCCTGCACTAATTTTTTCCCCCTTGGTGTCCTTTCCCCCTTTTTGGCATCATCAACTGAGCTTGGGGTCTGGAAAAGAACGACTTTGTTGTTCAGTCATGTGTATGCAGTAGCTAGCCTGTCCAAGGCCTTCTACATGCTCTCAAACTTGAGGTGGAGGTCATTCCTCTCTATAATTAGATCCTCACTGTACTTTTTGTGAGAGGAATCAACCAACTCCTGGATGGACTTCAGTTTGGCATCTATTTTCTCTTCACATGCCTTCTGGATAGACTGGATTCTGAGCTCATTGGCCTGACTCAGTGAAGAGATACTAGCGGTATGTGCTGACTGGGCTACCTTAAATTGCTCCAGAAGTGATGTCTGGGCAGCCACCAGCGATGCCTTTTGTTGTTCGCATTCTGCACTTTGAGTGGCTAGTGAGTCCGTGAGGATTGCTGAGAAATCAGGAACAACTGTGTTTTGAATGGAAGTCCTCAGTTCCTTGATTTCCTCACTCTAAACTTCAGTTGTCTTCTTCCAACTGCGATGGACAGCCTTGGCCAAGAGTCTAATCTGAGCTCCTTGACTTTTCAGTGCCTTGGCCACTGTCCTAGACCGTCGGCCTTTGGAGCTGGGCGCAACCTCAAAAGTAGACCCCAGCAATAGTTTTACTGGGTCCACAACTCGAGAGGTTCCAGCTGCTTACTTACTGGGAGGGAGGGTTTTGATAGATAAACCAGCAGAGGGTTGAGCACCCTCCTCCAGTTAAGTACCCTTAGCAGGCTTCTCAGGGCCTGCATCACTGGGTGGGTCCTGATCATCGGGATCAGAACCCTCAGAAGGCGTGGCTGCTGTGGGGATGCAGTCGTCAAGTAGTGCCAGCATCGCCGCCCTTAAGTCTTCTAAGGAGCAGACATCCGCAGGCTCAGAAATCTATTGGCGGATCTCCAGCTCCTCTGAGTTAAGACGTTCGCAGGATTGGTGTTGGATCAAACGGTTCAGAGTAATCCAATCCTGGAACCTTATCAGCATTTGAAGTCGGGCCTTTTGAGAAATGGACACCAAGTCTGAGTGACTTGTGATCTCAGGTATGGCTAAAGAGCTTCAGCCTCGTACCCGATAGTCTCAGCTTCTATGCTGGTCTCCATTTAATCCAAGTCAATTGGAGATAGTGCCTTCTCAGCAGAAGGGATGCTGCTGAGTGGTGGAACATCAAGTGGGGTCTGAGAGATAGGAGTTGTCAGTTCAGCTTCTGACCCCTGTTCCACTGAGGCTTCCTTTTCAGCTGAGACGGTCTTCTCTGTTGAGACTGTCTTCTCAGACGAATCTGAGTCGTCTCTCAGTCTGAAAGGAGGAATGATGACCGCCTGTTCAGAAGACTTCTTCTGCTTCTTTTGGGGAGTCTTCTGAGGGGTCCTCTGAGGTGGAGATCTCTTTTGGTGGGAGTGGAATTCTTCTTCTTCCCTTTCCCAACTTCAGCAGGCCCTGCCCCAATCTGCTGGAGGGTCGTTGCCTTGCTGTGGAAGTATATTTTCTTGGGATTAAAATACGCTTTGTCTGCATAAGTTATATGGTCTAAACCACAGAAGTCTTCGATCATAATCGTAAGCTTCATCCCATATAACAGCTTTCCCTTGGCACTTAGGCTAAATGTAAACTTGTCAAACTTCGCAGCCTGTGTCTGGAATTCCTTGAGGAAGAATTCCGTCCAGTTCACCTTTGCTCTGTCATATATTGCCATCATCATCTGGAGCTTTGGCCTGGACACCTGATCAAATGAGGCAGCTTGGCTTGTCAGGATTTGTGTCACGATATAAGCTAAGGCGCGATACTGAGGCAACATCGAGTTCTTGGGGAATGCCGCTCTGAAGGATGTCGTCTCCCCACAGAATATCTTCAGATATTCATCTATCAGATCGTCCTTATATCTAGCTACGCTTATCCCACTGTCCGGTAGCTTGAAGCTCCTCTGAAGAGCTTGTTTGATGGACATTCTCTTCATCAGCTCTTGTGGGGTCAGCTACGTGATGAATAATAAAACTGCCCACGATATCGCCATCAACTATTTCTGAGTTCAGATATAGCTCAGAAACCTCTGGGGAAGGAAGAACGTCGGCTTCCTCGACAAGAAGGCTTCAAGGCCAGATGTCCTGAGCGCTTCAAAGATCTCGACCATGATGTCGAGCTCACAGGTGTCGAACTCCATGATTGGTTCACACCACACCCTGTCCTTCTCAAGAATCTCGATCATATTCGTAGAAGAAGCGACTGTGATATTGGGTTGCGCCATATCTAGAATCGTAATATTCTCTGATTGAATATGAATGCAGTTTGCAAGTAGA
Organism: Lavandula angustifolia; assembly: GCA_028984105.1. Classification (NCBI taxonomy): domain Eukaryota; kingdom Viridiplantae; phylum Streptophyta; class Magnoliopsida; order Lamiales; family Lamiaceae; genus Lavandula; species Lavandula angustifolia. The sequence goes on from CM054817.1 coordinate 7,336,252, forward strand.
AGATACTAAATTCAGAGAGATTAGGGTTTAGATTGCAGAGTGTGAAAATGGCGGTTTTTAGGCTTTGAACGTTGATATAAACGAAGGTGAAGATGAACAGTTCGTGATCAACGGTTCAGTTTAAATCGTGCTTTATGAGATGGACGGCTTGGATTCGATTTTATAAAATAGGCAATGATCAACTTAGCCGCCTAAGTCAAAATACAGTTGTATATAGCCAAAGAAGTAAGTTGATATGACATGCATTTAATGCGTGGCAGAGTTCAGCAATCTTAACATAGAATGTCGTGCATTTAATAAAACCGTATATAATCAATGACATTCTCTAAGGCATTGAATACGATGCTGAATCTAAATCATAAAAACATTAAATACTAGGTTGGCTACTGAATAGAGATACGCAAACCTGTCAGCTGAACATCGTAGTCAGTTGATACCTCGCATAGATGGTTGCTGAATCTCTGTGTACTGAATGATTCTAGTACTGAGAGTGAACATTCCCCCTTAGTGGATGCTCCTCTCCTGAATCCACTTACTGACTTGAATCAGTAGGGTCCAGCAGACCTAGCTCTACTGAAAGTTCTCTGAATCTGGCTTTAGCTAGAGGCTTGGTCACAATATCGGCCCTTTGATGATCAGTATGGATCTTCTCCATTCTGATATCCTTCTTTTCGACATGGTCACGAATGAAGTGGTGTCTGATGTCCACATGCTTGCATGTAGTAAGAAGAACATGATTCTGAGTGATTGCAATGGCACTGGAGCTGTCGCAGAAGATCGGCACTTCATTCTGAATGACGTCATAGTCGCGTAGCTGCTGTCTCAGCCAAAGGATTTGGGCGCAGCAACTTCTGGCAGACATGTATTCAGCTTCAGTAGTTGATATCACTACTGAATGTTGTTTCTTTTAGAACCATGAATGTTGTTTCGTTTAGAACCGTGATATTATATTACTGCCGAGGAACTGACAAGTTCCCGAAGTTGATTTTCGGTCAATCCTGCAACCTGCATAATCAGCATCAGAATAACCAGTTAGTTCAATATTATCATCTGCTGGATACCATAAACCCATGTCAGGTGTTTCTCTAAGATAGCGGAGAATCTTCTTTGCTGAGTCCATGTGGCTCTGCTTAGGATTCACCTGAAATCGAGTGCAGACACCTACAGCATAAGTTATGTCAGGTCTAGTAGTTGTTAGATATAATAAAGAACCAATAATTGTGCGAAATTCAGTATGGTCTACTGATACTCCCTCTTAATCAAGATCGATTTTCATATTCGTGTTCATCGGGATCTTGATTGGTTTGACGAATGTGCAACCGAATTTCTTGATGAGGTCTCGAGTGTATTTGCCTTGATTTATAAATGTTCTCTTTTCTAATTGTTTGACTTGAAATCCGAGCAAATAGTTCATCTCTCTCACCATTGACATCTCGAATTTATCCTTCATCATCTTCTCAAATTGTTGACGCATAATGATATTCTTTTATCCGAATATGATTTCATCTACGTAGATCTGCACAAGTAATATGTCGGCGTCTAGACGAATGCTGAATAGTGTGCGGTCTACTGTGCCCTTCTGAAAACCTTTCTGAAGAAGAAACTCAGACAGGGTATCGTACCAAGCCCTGGGTGCTTGTTTTAACCCGTACAGAGCCTTTCTGAGTCTATAAACTTGATGTCCCTACAGAAAGTCGGGAGGCTGTTCTACATAGACTTCTTCTTTCAGCACGCCGTTCAGGAACGCAGACTTCACATCCATCTGATAAACTCTAAAGCGTTGATGTGTTGCGTAGGCAAGGAATAGTCTAATTGCCTCCAATCTTGCAACTGGAGCAAACGTTTCATCGAAATCTATCCCCTCAGCTTGACAGTAGCCTTTCGCCACGAGTCTAGCTTTGTTCCTTAGTATGACGTTGTTTTCATCTCGCTTGTTCTTGAAGACCCATTTAGTTCCGATCACATGTTGATGTCGGGGTCTGTCAACAAGCTCCCATACTTCGTTCCACGTGAACTGATTCAGCTCCTCTTGCATAGCAATGATCCAGTCAGCATCCTTAAGTACGTCCTCAACTGCCTAAGGTTCTTCAGTAGACAAGAAGCAGGAATATAGAGCACTCTCTCCCTGACATAATCTGGATCTTGTCTTTACACTTGCTGAGGGATCTCCAATAATAAGGTCGGAAGTGTGAGCGTCCAGCCACGATCGACGATGTTTTAACTCCTCATCTGAAATTTGTTCAACACAGATAGTAGGTGAGTTAGGCATTTCAGTTGTACTATTCTGAGATTGAAGTAATTCAGTTAGTAGAGTAGGGTCTACTGAGTCACCAGGTTCAGGGGCATTCAGCTCAGGAACTTCATTTGTTCCCCCTGAATTATTATTCTCAGTAGAGGTCTCAGTTACCACTTGGGTTTCTTCATTGACCTGAGTTACCTGGGATCGATTTTGTTCAGTAGAATCAATTTGTTCAGCTACGTTTGTTGCTGGCTGAGATTCGGTAGTCTTATCTTCAATTTCCTCTTCTGAATCATCATCCCAATACAGCTGGATCTTTTCAACATTATCCTTTAACCTCAGATCTTGTAGCTGTTTACTGATGTCCTCAGATTCTGAATTTGAGTTTATGCTCCTGTCTTCAGTAGCAAACTCATTAAAAACAACATGAGGGCTTTCCTCCACGCAAAGGGTCCGGTAGTTAAAAACTCTGAAGGCTTTGCTGACCCGAGAGTATCCTAAGAAGACTCCTCGGTCTGACTTGCTATCAAAAGTCTTTAACTGATCCTTTCCATTATTGTGGATAAAGCACGAACACCCAAAAAATGGAAATAAGATTAAAAAGGCTTCCTGCCGTTCCATAGTTCATATGGTGTCTTCTGATGCTGCTTCGTCAGTAGAGATCTGTTCTAAGTATAACATGTAGTATCCATTGCTTCTGCCCAGAATTTAGATGGGAGTCTTGAGTTGCTTCTTTGACTGTTTTGTTCTTCCTCTCAGCAATCCCATTTTGTTGAGGCGTGCGCGCAGCAGACGTCTCATGCTCGATGGCTTCAGCTTTACAGAACTCTTCCACCATTGAATTCAAGAACTCAGTTCCTCTGTCTGAACGAATCTTTCTGATTTTGGTGTTCTTCTCGACACTGAGTCTTTTCAGAAGCACAGACAACTCTGTTTTGACGTCAGACTTGTTGGCAATAAATATGACCCATGTATAGCGCGAGTAGTCATCAATGACCACTAAAGCATACTTCTTGCCTCTGATCGTCACCGGAGAGACTGGACCGAACAAATCCATGTGGGGGAGCTCAAGGATTCCATCCGTGGAAGGAGATGGAACTGGTGGATTTTGCTTCTTTGTTTGCTTTCCCTTCAGACATGCCTCGCACTGAGTGTCTTTGCTGAATATTTCATTCGGCAGTCCTCTTGCTAGAGCGTTTCTAGCTAGCTTGTTGAGCATCTTGAAATTGAGATGATTGAGTCTTATGTGCCAGAGCCACCCCGTTCTGTTGTCGTTCTTCACTAGCAAGCAAGCTTCAGGTTCTGCTGATTTCCAATCAGCTAGGTATATATTCTTTCTGCGCGAACCTAATAACACTATTTTCCCTGTATATTTGTCAATGATATCACAGAAACCAGCGTCAAAAATCACTCTATTCGAGTTATCACAAAATTGACTAACAGAGAAAAGATTATGTTGAAGTCCTTCAAGATATGACACTCTTGGAAATGTGGTGGTTCCAATGTTGAGTGTTCCATAGCCTCTGGTGTAACCTTTTGCATTATCTCCGAACTCGATTTTGGGTCCTTCTTTAGTGATATAATTCTTCAGTAGGCTCCTCTGGTACGTCATGTGTCTTGAGCATCCGATGTCCGCGTACCAAGGGTCCTTGTGCACCTGCAAAACAGAATTATATTCAGGTACCCTTTATTTTTGATTTTGGGTCCTTAGATGTTAGTTTTGGAAACCCAAATCTGTCTTACGACCCTGGTGGTCTCAGACAGTTTCTTCCAGCTTTTATCAACATACTTAACCACTGGACTGGTTGATGATGACTTCTGAGGCTTTACTAGTTCAGGAGTCCTGATCTTCTGAGGTGGTGAACTGCTGACCTTAGCCTTCTGAACGACTTTCTTCTTCTTCTTCTGACTTTTGGATCCTCTTCTGACAATAGGATCATAATAATATGAGCCGTACTGACTTGGATGTGTCAGCTGTGGAGTTCCATACTGATCAGCCCATTTGACTTTGTTGGTTCCCCCTTGACTGAACTGGGGTGATCTTGAGCTAATCCTCTTGTCAGAATTCTGATAGCTAGGATGAGGTGCTTTCATCTTCTGCTTGTTCTTTGCTAGGGGGTTCAGTATTCCAGCATTGATTGTCTCCCCTTGAACAAACCTATCAGTAAGCCGATTATCTGAGCGTGTGGGGGCAGATGTGGAGGCTCCATGGTTGAACCCGAGTCCCTCTTTGTAATGTTTGGGCTTGTTTTTGGCTAGCATCGCCTCAAGCTTTTTCTCAGCTCCCATGTACCGCTTTGTCATCAGGTTCCTCCAGACATCGTCACTCTTCTTCAGAGTTCCATGCTTGGTCTGAAGTCCTGAGAACTTCTGCTTTAGTAGACTCAATTCAGTATCCTTCTGAGTCAATTCTTTGTTCAGTACTGAGATCAGATCTTCTTGTTGCTGAGACTTGGCCATCAGAGAGTTAATCTCCTCCCTGAGTCTCAAAACAAGTCCTTCTGACTCAGTAGCAACCTGACTCTTCTGAGAAAGTCTCTGATTCTCCACTTTCAGGGTATCCAACTCCTGAAGAGTCTTACTGAGTTGTAGGCTCATCTGAATCTGCTCGTCTAGTACTTCTTCGTAGGCGATCAAGACGTCCAAATTCTCATCTGCACCTGAAATGGTGTCGTGTGTGCAGTGTGAAGAGGAGTTAAATGGTGCGTAAGAGTTTACCTCATCCTCTTCTCCTGCCATGAGACACTTTTCAGCATCTTCTTCAAGCTCTAGGGCCATAAATGTCTTCATCGTCTGATGAGTCCATGAAGGAATCGACTTCATCTGAGTCGTCTGAGAGTTCACCGGCAATATATGCTTGACGTTTCTTGATGAACTTCTCCCTTCGAGCTTTTCGTGCTGCTCTTTCAGCTGTACTGAGCTCAGGACAGTCATATTGGTAGTGTCCTGACTTCTTGCAGTTGTAGCAGGAGGTGACTCTGCCTTCTTTACTCTCACTGTCTTTCGACTGTGCAGAATTCTCCTGTTTTCTGCAATCAGAAGTATGTGGTTCAGGAGTGCGCTTAGGTGTATATCAGACTTACTCTTCGAGTCTCTGACGACTCTAGAGAGCTTTCTGCGCTGCTCCTTCTGCTTCTGATATTTGAGGGCAAGCAGTGCATATCTCTGAGCTAAGCTTCCTTCTTGTAAATCACTGGTTGATTGCTAGATGCGGGAGCTGCTGTGCTGACTGATGCTTTGAAAGCATGGTCGATCTAAATGTCAGCTTCAGCTCGCTGCTTCCTTTGTGGTAGACCTAACTCAAACTCCTCAGCTTTTAATTCTGAAAATATATGATCAGGAGAAATAATGTCTAGATCAGAATGTCTAAGCAAAGTAGCAAATGGAGTCGAATGTCCATCTGGCAGTGCTTTTAAGATTTTGAGATTCATCTCTCGGTTGGAGAACGTCTTTCCCAGCCCGTTGATAGTATTCATCAGATCCGTAAATTTGACGTTGAGGTCTTCAATCGTGTCACCAGGCATGAGAGACAGTCTCTCCAGCTTCTGGAGTTCCAGCGCTAACTTGTTAGCTTTAATCTTCTGAGTCCCCCGACTCAGTAGCGCCAGAGCATCCTAGAGTTCCTTCGCGGACTTGCAGTCCTGAACTCTTCCGAGATAAGAGTCGCTCAGGGTGGTCAGTATGGCATTCCTGGCAACCCGGTCTAGATTGTGAAGCTTATTCTCTTCTAGGGATCTTCTTCCCGGTCACAATTCCCCCTACTTGTGCTGGATCTTGGGTTTCGATACTATCGATCATGGGAACGATAGGTCCGTCTTCCAAGACCTCTGTCATGCTGTCATTGGTGATCGCTGTATTGCACCAAATAATCCTGCAAAAATCAGAGAATTACTTCAGTATAGTTCACAGGTATCGAACACAGGGAACGGACGACTAGACACTTTATTTTTTTCTACTTATCTGGGGTTTTGGTTAGCAACCACGCGAGTTTTGGGTTTTATTATAAACTAAGAACTTGTAAAATTAAAAGTAAGAATAAAAACAGAAAACGGAATTTAAACTGTATTAACTGGGCAACTGAAAGGCAGGTCCAGGAGAATATTCATGCACTCGTTTATTCCAATCCTTGGCACTAAATATGAATTAATCTCAAGAATCTACTAGTTATAGACCACCGTAACTTAAACTGCGTGATCCTCACTCCCACTTACTTATTCGGTAACCGCCATGTTGGGCATAGAAACGGCTACTTCTCTAACCTAGCTACAACCTACGTTGTTGGGCAATCAATAGATTTAATAGCTAGACAGCTTTATCGAACTAAGGGAGCCTAGTATAGGAGCCTACTCGTATGTTGGGCATCTCATAGTCTCCTATCGATTTAATCCAATTACTCTTACGAATAATTTCGCTACTCACCTAGCCTTGTTCCACGAGAAACGATGGAAGTACTAAGTTAGCTACAGACTGCGCAACCTAGGGTGATCAAGCCTAAATTACTAGCCAGATTAATTAATTCGAATTATCCCGAAACCCTTTTGATTAATTATGAGCACCTAAGCCTCATGTACTGTTCACGTGTGCATTCACGTTCGCCGGACCCTAAAAAGTTTAGCTACTCATGCCGACGCTTCGATCGGACAACCGGGGACGGTTTGCGAAACGTAAACATGAACACGAATAACCCTAAATTTAGCATGCATGAAATTTAAACTAATTAAGGTTCGAACTAGCAGAAAATAATAACTTACGAAATTTAACTAAAATCTTGAATTGAAATAACAAAGAGGTTCGAATTTGAAATTACTAAGTTCCTAGAAAAAACGATTAAATGCAAAACGAAATAAAACTAGAATTTAAGCTACGGAGTTTTAAGAACATGAAAGATGGAAATTTTAAACGTTGTTTTTCTTCTAAGCTTTGCTGCGGAAATCTGGTCGGAAAGGTTCTGAAGATGGTTCGGAAATGGTCTTCGGCATGGGCAGTTCGGCGGCGCGATGGTGCGGCGGTGGTCGGCGGTTGGGATCGGAAGGGAGCAATGGCCGGAATGTGAGCTCGGGATGTTGGGACGTGTTCGAATGGCTGTCTCCTGTGTCTATGGCCTCCCATTTTCGTCCCTCAACATCTCTTAATATACTCCTCCTTTTCTTCCTCTCCAAGGTAGGTTAAATTAGGATAAGGAAAAGATTTGGGTGGATAAGGAAACAAGATCTTTCCTTAACCACCAAAATATATTTTCTTAATCTTTTCCTATCCTAATAACCGTGCCTTAATTCGCGACTTTCCGCGACTTTTCTTCACCAAAACGCGCCAATTAATATCCTCTTCATCATGCCACGTCAGCACTGAAACCCTGCATAATACACCACTGCGAGTGCACCGGTTGGCCAATTGACGCACTTTTCGGCCTGAAATCACTAAGTATGGAAACGATTCATCAAATATCCTTACACTTGATTTATGCTTGCCCTCAAGTATAAGGAGAGAAAAAGATAAGTACCTAGTTATTTCGGCCAATCCCCAAGACTCAAAACAAAAATAAAAGACTCAAGGAAAATAAAGACACGACAAACAAGGACACAAAGTCACGAACAAAACAAAGACAAGAACAAACATATGGACTCAAATAAAACATGAAAAACTACGACAAGAAGCAGCACCAATCATTTCAAAATTCTCAACACCGATTAACTAGCCAAGCAAATCAAATTATGCAAATATGATCTCATCAAGCAAGTAGACGATGCAAATTTCGAACTAAGCACACATATATCAACTTGGTCAAAATCTAAACAATGTGGATCTCCTCAAGGTTCGCTCATCACTCAACTAATCTAGGTCCGGTTCAAGCCACTCAAGAAAATAAATCCACGCAATCACGATAAGAATTCGTCACAATAGCAATATCAAGGAGGTCTTTCTCATTAGGTTGTAATGGGGCTTAGGACTTAGACAAATTGATGTTGGTAAGGGTCCTAGGGGTACTAAGCTCCATCAAAAATTATAATTCAATGTTATGCATGCCAAACTCTCTTACTTGTGCAATCAATACAAGAATTCAAAACTTCCCACCACTTAGCAATTTCGCACAAATGCTACAATTTATTATATGTACCCATTTTTTTCTTTTTCTTTTTCTTTTTCTGCCACATCTCTTTTTTTCTGAATATTTCATATGTATTTTTCGTGGCATAACTTTTTTTTTCTTCTTTTTCAACTTTCTGGGTACGAGGCGTCTCAACCGGGGCAATCGGGCCACTTACATTCTCGCTTTTTTTCTTTTGCAGCTTATACATTCATGTTTCGGCCTAGACAAATTTGATTTTTTTGCAGCACCTCTTAATTGGGTAGGTAGAGGACATATGTGACACTCCTCTAAACAACATCTATCATGCACAAGAAGGTTTATAAGACATGCAATAACATGGGTCAAGAGAAAGTTTAAAAAGGCCTTGGCTAAATTTTTACTAACTCATTTCAAAGAATCGGTCAAGGCTCAACTTGGCTCACTAGGTGATAATTTAGGGTCGGAAAATTTTGTCGCGGTCGTTTGGCTAAAAATCCCTAGTGCCTCCTATCATGTATCACAAATGACTCAAACTTATTGCAATTTTGCGAATAAACACTCTCAAAAGAAATAGTAGGAAGTGTCCTACTTTAGGCTCAAATCTAATTTAAGTGAGTTGTTTAATAAAATTCGATCCCACAAGGTTTATTTTTCGTCATCCCAAGTTACATACACATATATGCCTAGATCTAATTTTCACAAAGTCTACAAGCAAGAATATTGAACACAAAAGCACAAATAAGACATGCTTGAACATAGAAATCGGCGCTTCAAAAATCGAAAATTTTGGCATGCTTCGACACAAAATAAACCCCCCTCCTTACACTTAAAACTTGCTCGCCCTCGAGCAAGAAGAAAAGACAAAACAAAGAGAGAAGGCATGACAAAATAAAAACAAAAACACCCTCCTTACACTTGAACCCTTTCAAGTGTAAGAACATACAAACGACAAAAGAAAATAAACTACCCCTCCTGACACTTGAACCCTTTCAAGTGTAAGGACACAAAAGACTCACATAAACTGACTCAAAACAGAAAACAAAAACAAACACATAAATTGGGGAGAAAAGTTTACTTGGCGCCTTGCTTGGGCAAGCGAGGCAGTCGGCTCATCACAGTACGGCGCAAGCGGTCAACACGGCTTCCCAAGGCATTTAGGTCAGTGCGCAGCAGCTCCACAGAATCTCCACCTACACTCGAAGATGCACTCGAGACACGAGGTCCCGGTGGATAGAACTGAATGTCCCGGTTAGGCAGTTCGTGCACTAAGCGAGAATATCTCAACAACGACATATCAAACAAAGTAGGAGGGGGCACGGGGCTTAAAAACTGAGCATCATAGATCACAAAGTTGCGTTCAATGAACGTAGCAAGTAAGTGGCACAGCGTGAGGTGTCGTGCGGTGTGACTAGCTATGACGAACATGTTTTTAGCTATCCAAAAGCTTAGGTTGACCGGTCGGTTGGCATGCATACACCACAAAAAATACAACTCATTTGCCGTTACCTTATTGAAACCTGTACTCTTACCTGTGAGGTTGTGGACTAGGTATTGATGACAGAGGCACAGCGCGGGATCCTCAATGTAGCACACGTACGAACCCGAGGATTGAAAATCCTCCGGATCGCTCGGTGCTAGAAGCTTCCATGCACTAATCGATCCTATGTATCGAGGATCCTTATTCGGCAAACAATGCGAACCCATCTCATACCTCAACTCAAGGAAATGATCAAAACTCGTAATGCCTAGACGTGCACTCCACTCGGCCAAAGAAAGATGATAATTATTCCCAAACAAACGAAAGGCAATACATGGCACATATAAGTCTTTATCATGCTCAAAGTGGAAGGTATTGAAAAACTCTCTTGCTAACTCCTTATAGCAATCATAATGATGAGACTCCAACAACCAAGACCAACCAATACGCTGAAAATACCGAAAGAAAGGATTTATAATACCCGCACGACGAAGGAAATCTCGATCAAGGAGGCGTCCACTCCGATACTCCTTTCCTTCGCGTTCCATGTTCCGGTCATCCAAGTACTCTATCTCGAAGCGATAGAGGGCGGCGACGGCTTCGGGTGTGTCCAAGTGTATTATGGTTCGGTTACCATATTGGTTTTCTCGCGGAAGGGCGGACGTGGAGTCAGAATCGGCTAACGAGAGACCACTCAAGTTGAAATCTCCTTCGTAGTGTCCATCATACTCGTCGGACATGTAATCCGAGTCTTGCTCTTCGCTAGGCAACTCCCCGTATATACTTTCCCTCCAATTTACACCTCCGTAATATTGCGGTTGCGGGGCCGGCTCACATACTCGGGCTTGGTCCACAAAGGGCAACCATTCGTACACTGTTTGGGGCGAACGAGGCGGTTGAGAGGATGAGGCTTCGCCGGGATGTCGGGCGGACGACCGACGTGCACGAGAGCGGCGAGGCGGAGACGGTTGCGGTGTATGCTCGGGAGACTTTTCGGGAGACTTCTCGGGAGACGCCTCCGGACTAGGTTCGGGAGTATCGTCGATAACAACCGTTCTCGGCGGTTGAGTCGGTTCTTGGACACGCACTCCCCTATTTCTTCGTAACCGTCTCCTTGGCGGTTTTGGAAGAGAAGAAGACTCCGTATAGAAGGTGGAGTATGGGACTTGAACATTTTCTTTCGGAGCTTGAACATCAAACTCCGGCGGTGGTGGAACTTCTTCTTCAACATATGGCACAATGGCGAGAGCTTGAGCTCGGCGGCCGCAGCGGAGGCCTCAGTGGCGGCGCGGTGGTGCTGAATCTCCGGGTCGTTCTTGTAGGCGCTGAATTAGTTAGCGGCGGCGCGGAGCCCTGATCGTTTCTTCGGCGGCATGATGATTTGGTTGCGCAGTTGAGTTGGTTGTGGTGGTGGAGGTTGCAATACTTGAAAAATCGATAGATAGAGGGAGAAGTGGGCGGCGGTTATTGAGGGAAGAAGTGGGAATAGTGGCAAGTGGGTAGGGTTGTTGTATTTATAGTAGATTAATATTTTCACTTTGACCCCTCCACTTGCACAATTAAGACAAGGGACCCCATCTTCATTCAATTGAGTCCATCAACTTTTGTTAAGTGAATTTGGCCTCAATAAAACCTCCTTCATGCAATTGAGTCCTTGTAGAATCTTGGAAACTTCAATTGGGTCCTTCCATCTCTCCAAAATTGCAATTTTGTCCTTCAAACTTCATCTCCTTACACTTAGACCTTTTCATCCTTAACCAAAATTCTGAAAAATAAGAAGAAAAACATCAAGCATAAAATCGGCAAAAATAAATAAAAACACGAAAAAATTAAAAATAAAAAACAAAACGCGGGTTGCCTCCCGGTAGCGCCTCTCTTTAGAGTCTTCGGCTAGACCTCCTCTTCAAAGAGTCAAACGTAAGAAGGAATGGACAAGCTCTGCTCGTCCACATCTTTCATCATTGCGGCTGCATGGTAGATTTTAAGGCAATGGCCATTCACAGTAAAAGCTTCGTCCGAGTCCAGTTTCTATATGACCACTGCTCCGCTTGGCCAAGCGGAGCGCACTCGGAATGGACCAATCCATCTGGACCTAAGCTTTCCCGGCATGATCCGTAGGCGTGATTGATACAGTAAGACAAGTTGCTCTGGCTCAAATTTCTTCAAACAAATAGCTTTATCATGCCATGCTTTAGTACGATCTTTGTATCGCATTGCCGCGTCATAGGACTCCATCCGAATCTCTTCCAACTCTTGCAGCTGATATTTTCTTTCCTTTGCACATTCAGTTGGGTCCATGTTGATTTTCTTAACAGCCCACCAAGCTTTGTGCTCCAGTTGCACAGGGATGACATTGCTTACCAAAAATCAATCTGTATGGAGACATTCCGAGAGGAGTTTTATAACCTGTCCGATAAGCCCATAAGGCGTCTTCCAGCCTCGTACTCCAATCCTTCCTTGATGGATTGACGGTCTTCTCCAATATAGACTTGATTTCTCGATTAGACACTTCAGCTTGTCCATTCGATTGAGGATGGTAAGCGGTAGAGACTCGGTGAGCTACTCCATACTTCTTCATTAATGCTTCTATGGTGCGGTTGCAAAAGTGTGTGCCTTGGTCGCTTATTATAGCTTTAGGCACTCCAAATCTGCAAAAAATGTTAGTACGGAGAAATCCTGCAACCACTTTAGAATCATTAGTCTTGGTGGCTTTCGCCTCGACCCATTTTGAAACATAATCGATGGCAAGTAAAATATACACGTTCCCATATGAGTGTGGAAACGGACCCATGAAATCCATCCCCCATATATCGAAAATTTCACAAAATCTTAAGGGCTTTTGGGGCATTTCATCTCGCATGGATATATTTCCAGTCATTTGACAACGTGTACAAGACTTACAGTACTTATAAGCGTCGAGGTGTAGGCGTGGCCAAAAGAATCCCGCATCCAACACCTTCCGTGCGGTTCTTTTTGGACCAAAATGTCCACCATAAGCAGAAGAGTGGCAATGGAATAAGACATCTTCTTGCTCTTCTTCGGGTATGCATCTGCGAATCACTTGATCGACTCCCATTTTCCAAAGAATTGGCGAGTCCCAAAAGTACTGCTTGCACTCGCTTTTCAACTTAGCTTTTTGAGCATGAGTAAACTCGGGTGGAAGCTGTTTAGATGTCAAATAATTCACAATATTAGCAAACCAAGGTAAATTAGAAGTCTTATCCACCGTCTACAACTGTTCTGACTCGATGGTGTCTTGGTTGGCCAACTGAGACACTCTCTGAATTTGCATAACAAAACATTGTTCCGGAAGCAGTTGGGCAAGGCTGGAAACAGTCTCCGGAACAGTATATAAGTGTTCTTCTGGAAAGGTCTCGTTGATTGGCTCTCCATCTTCTTCTTGATTTAATCGGCTTAAGTGATCCGCCACATGATTTTCAGCTCCTTTCTTGTCCTTCACCTCCCAATCGAATTCTTGAAGCAAAAGAATCCATCGGATAAGCCTTGGCTTTGATTCCTTCTTTTCAAGGAGATGTTTGACGGCAGCGTGATCGGTATAGACGATTATCTTCGAGCCGAGTAAATAAGAACGGAATTTATCAAAGGCAAACACAATTGCCGCAGCTCCTTCTCTTGTGGTGGAATAGTTACATTGAGCCGGATTTAATGTCTTTGATGCATAGTAAATCACATGGCTCTCCTTCCCGGATTTCTGTCCCAGTACTGCTCCGATTGCCCAATCGGAGGCATCGCACATTATTTCGAAGGGCTTATTCCAATCCGGCGGCTGCATCACCGGAGCTATTGTAAGTTTGTCTTTTAGGAGGGCAAAGGCCTCCTTACACTTGTCATCGAAATCAAATTCGATCTCTTTTTGCAGTAGCCTTGTCAATAGTTGAGCTATCTTTGCGAAATCATTGATAAAACGCCGATAGAAACTGGCGTGCCCTAGAAAACCGTGGACTTCTTTTGGCGTAGTAGGGTACGGTAATTTGGCTATGGACTCAACCTTGGCCTTGTCGACTTCAATCCCTCTTTTAGAAACGATATGACCGAGCACAATTCCCTCGGTCACCATGAAATGGCATTTTTCATAATTCAACACCAAATTCTTTTCGACACACCGGGCTAGGACCTTGTCTAGATTCTTCAAGCACGTAGTGTAAGAGTCACCGTAGACGGTGAAGTCGTCCATGAAGACTTCTATGCAATTCTCAATAAGGTCCGAGAATATACTCATCATGCACCTCTGAAAGGTGCCCGGCGCGTTACACAATCCAAACGGCATTCGGCGGTAAGCGAACGTTCCATATGGACATGTGAACGTTGTCTTGTCTTGATCTTCATCTCGAACATGGATTTGGAAATAACCGCTATATCCGTCTAGAAAACTGAAATAGACTTGCCCCGCAAGTCTCTCTAGCATTTGATCGATGAAAGGAAGAGGGAAATGATCCTTGCGTGTGGCCGAATTCAGCTTCCGGTAATCGATGCACATGCGCCATCCCGTCACTAAACGTACTGGAACCAGTTCATTCTTCTCGTTCTCCACCACTTGAAATCCGGATTTCTTCGGTACGACGTGCACAGGACTCACCCATTTGCTATCCGAAATGGGGTAAATAATACCCATTGACAACAGCTTCAAAACTTCCTTAAGTACAACCTCCCGCATATTCGGATTGAGCTTCCTTTGTTGGTCGCGGAAAGGCTTGTTATCAGGCTCCATCAAAATTGAATGCTCACATACATCCGGACTTATACCTGTAATGTCGGCTAAAGTCCAAATTTATAGCCTTCTTATGCTTCTTCAAAACTTCAAGCAGTGCCATCTCTTGATTGTCATCAAGCTCCTTGTTGATGATGACGGGCAGCGTCTCATTCTCTCCCAGATATGCATACTTCAGATGTGTAAGGAGCTGTTTCAGTTCCAGCTTCGGAGCTATGACGATAGAGGGCAACAGTTTCTCAGAGGTGTCTCGGTTGGGCAACTGAGACACGTTACTGACAGTTTCGAGCTTTGGGGCTGCGTACGAGCTAAGAATGCTCTCTCTGATCTCCTATCTCTCATATCTTTGACGTCCGCCTCGGTCAGTCCTTGAGTCAAGGTAACTTCCATCTTATCCTGCACCACATACGTCTCAAGATATTCTTGGACAATAGCATCAATGGAGTCAGTAGAAAAAGCATTCTCATTCTCATGATCGTAGGGTTTCTTTAGTGCTTCAGTTATCCTATGAACATAAGTTTCATTATGATATGCCACACTAATTGAACCCTCATCCACATTAATTATGGCTTTTACTGTCTTTAAAAATGGTCTTCCTAATAATACTCCTGCAGCTCCCTCAACTTGTCTATCATTCGTATCAATTACATAAAAATCAGCCGGATAGACAAAATTATTGATTCTGACTAAAATGTTCTCAAGCAAACCAACCGGAGCAATGCATGACCTATCTGCTAATTGGATTATCACTTTAGTGGGTATTAATTCAGCTCCTACCAATTGATTATATACAGATAAGGGCATAACATTTATAGATGCTCCTAGATCACACATGGCTTGTTTAATCATGACATCACCCATCAGACAGGGAAGTGTGAACATACCTGGGTCGGCACATTTGGCAGGAAGCATCTTCTGTATAATCGCCGACACCGTGTGATCGAACAGGACTTTCCCGGACTTGGGAACTTTTCCAGCTATGAAGTCCTTCACAAATTTTCCGAACTTTGGAATCTTTACGGCTTCAAGGAAAGGGATATTTATCTCCAATTTCTCAAACAACTTCATGTAATCCATGCTTTCCTTGTTCGGCGTTCTCTTTCTTTCTAAAGCTTCCGGAAATGATGGAGGAAGTATCGGTTCAGACTCCGATTGGCTAATCGGAACAGTTTCCTCTTCTCGTTACGGTTCGAAGCATCTTCAGCACGCGGCTCTTCTGAACAGTAGGGTTGTGCAGGCTGTTCTGCGGCCTTCTTCTTTTCTGCAGGCTTTTCTGGGTGTCTCGCTTGCACAACTGGGTCAGGCAGTTCTTTTCCTCCACGCAGCGTAATCTGACTGCAGTTATGGGCATTTGGATTTTGTTGTGGCTGAGCTGGAAGCTGTCCTTGAGAATTCTTTATCTCCTGCATAGTAGAATTCAACTTACTTATTTGCTTGGCCAACTGATCCATCGTAGCTTGTTGATCCTTCTTTGTCTGATTGATCTCCCGCTGCATTTGCTGTTGGAATGCAGTAATATCCTTCTGCGAAGAAACCATTTGGGCCAAAAGCTTTTCTAATGGATTCTGGTGCTCCGGTTGGGCAATTGGAGCACTCTGCTGCTGGAACTGCCTTTGATGTGGAGGCCTATACGCCTGCTGGTAGCCATTCTGATTAGGGGCCTGGTAAGGTTGCTGAAAATTTTGTTGATGCTGGTATTGCTGCTGAAATTGTTGTTGAGGCGGATTCCTTGGTTGAAATTGTTCCTCCGGTTGCCTCCATCGAAGGTTCGGATGAACCCCTTGCTGTCCGCTCCAATTTCCAGCTGCGTTTATTTCTTCTCCTGGACATTGTAGTGAGGTATGTCCTTTTTCTCCACATGCTCCGCATGCGTGATCGGCATTTGATCGGCTTGAAGCGGGAGCGTTCTGCTTGAGTAGCAAGTCGAGCTTGTCTTGTAATAGGCTGAATTTTGCCTCCACTTTATTATCGATCTCATCCAAGTAGTCAGAATGAGACCAATTTACAGCTCTCCTTGTTGGTCTCGGCCCCTTGTATTGTGAGGTGGATTCCGCAAGTCCTTCGATTATATTCCTTGCATCTTCGTAGAGGCTTGTATGGAAATTCCCCCTTAGACCGATATCAACCATGGCTTTGGCTTCGTCTCTCATTCCTTGATAAAAAATCTGTAGAAGCTCCACATCCGAGTAGCCATGGTTCGGACAACTATCGACGAGTCGTCCAAATCTCTCCAAGCATGCGCCAAAGGTCTCATCGAGTTCTTGAGCAATCCCGGAAATTTGCTTCTTTAATGTATTTGTCTTTGATTGCGGGAAATACTTCTTTAGGAAGACCGTACGCATCTGGGCCCACGTCGTGATCGTGTTCGGCTTTAGACTAGAGAACCACGCTTGTGCTCCGTCTTGAAGAGTGAATGGAAAGGCCTTGAGCTTGAAAGCGTCCAGGTTGCCCTGCCGGTGCAGATTACACACTTGGTTGAACGACGCCAAAAAGGAATTTGGATTCTCGTTCGTCCTTCCATAAAACTTCGGCATGGCAGCGACCATGTTCAGCTTGACATCTATTTGTTCTGTAGTAGTGATTTGGATTGGTCTCGGTAGGTCCGCTCCCATGTCAAGCGATCCGGTATTCATCCTCAAGGGTGGTGGATCATGCACTTCGTCCTCCATCTCTTCCTCCTCTGATTCTGAGCTTGTTACTGGAGTGTTGTGGAGTGTTTTGTCGAACAAAACAGTCTGCGGTTCTCGAGTCGCCGATCGGATCAACGGCGGATGTTTTGTCTCCTCGGTTGGGCGGTTAAGACGTCTCGCGCCTGGGACGAAATTTGTTGCTTTTGCGGCTTTGTCTCCTTCCTATTTCTTTTAGTCGCTTTCTCGATCTCGGGATCGAATATCGATTAGGCTTGGAAGACCTCGCTCATGCAACATTAAAAAGCACGAAAGATTAGTAGAAAAATCAAAGAAACTAGTTAACACCATTCCCCGAGCAACGGCGCCAATTTGGTGATCGCCGTATTGCACCAAATAATCCTCGCAAAAATCGAGAATTACTTCGAGTATAGTTCACGGTATCGAACACAGGGAACGGACGACTAGACACTTTATTTTTTTCTACTTATCTGGGGTTTTGGTTAGCAACCACGCGAGTTTTGGGTTTTATTATAAACTAAGAACTTGTAAAATTAAAAGTAAGAATAAAAACAGAAAACGGAATTTAAACTGTATTAACTGGGCAACTGAAAGGCAGGTCCAGCAGAATATTCATGCACTCGTTTATTCCAATCCTTGGCACTAAATATGAATTAATCTCAAGAATCTACTAGTTATAGACCACCGTAACTTAAACTGCGTGATCCTCACTCCCACTTACTTATTCGGTAACCGCCATGTTGGGCATAGAAACGGCTACTTCTCTAACCTAGCTACAACCTACGTTGTTGGGCAATCAATAGATTTAATAGCTAGACAGCTTTATCGAACTAAGGGAGCCTAGTATAGGAGCCTACTCGTATGTTGGGCATCTCATAGTCTCCTATCGATTTAATCCAATTACTCTTACGAATAATTTCGCTACTCACCTAGCCTTGTTCCACGAGAAACGATGGAAGTACTAAGTTAGCTACGGATCGCGCAACCTAGGGTGATCAAGCCTAAATTACTAGCCGATTAATTAATTCGAATTATC
Source organism: Lavandula angustifolia (assembly GCA_028984105.1). Taxonomy (NCBI): domain Eukaryota; kingdom Viridiplantae; phylum Streptophyta; class Magnoliopsida; order Lamiales; family Lamiaceae; genus Lavandula; species Lavandula angustifolia. Next base: position 7,354,448 of record CM054817.1, read on the forward strand.
CCGAAACCCTTTTGATTAATTATGAGCACCTAAGCCTCATGTATCGTTCACGTGTGCATTCACGTTCTGCCGGACCCTAAAAAGTTTAGCTACTCATGCTGACGCTTCGACTGGACAACTGGGACAGTTTGCAGAACAGAAACATGAACACGAATAACCCTAAATTTAGCATGCACGAAATTTAAACTAATTAAGGTTCGAACTAGCAGAAAATAATAACTTATGAAATTTAACTAAAATCTTGAATTGAAATAACAAAGAGGTTCGAATTTGAAATTACTAAGTTCCTAGAAAAAACGATTAAATGCAAAACGAAATAAAACTAGAATTTAAGCTACGGAGTTTTAAGAACATGAAAGATGGAAATTTTAAACGTTGTTTTTCTTCTAAGCTTTGCTGCAGAAATCTGGTCGGAAAGGTTCTGAAGATGGTTCGGAAATGGTCTTCGGCATGGGCAGTTCGGCGGCGCGATGGTGCGGCGGCGGTCGGCGGTTGGGATCGGAAGGGAGCAATGGCCGGAATGTGAGCTCGGGATGTTGGGACGTGTTCGAATGGCTGTCTCCTGTGTCTATGGCCTCCCATTTTCGTCCCTCAACATCTCTTAATATACTCCTCCTTTTCTTCCTCTCCAAGGTAGGTTAAATTAGGATAAGGAAAAGATTTGGGTGGATAAGGAAACAAGATCTTTCCTTAACCACCAAAATATATTTTCTTGATCTTTTCCTATCCTAATAACCGTGCCTTAATTCGCGACTTTCCGCGACTTTTCTTCACCAAAACGCGCCAATTAATATCCTCTTCATCATGCCACGTCAGCACCGAAACCCTGCATAATACGCCACTGCGAGTGCACCGGTTGGCCAATTGACGCACTTTTCGGCCTGAAATCACTAAGTACGAAAACGATTCATCAGTCATGGAGGGAAGTCAGATGAGCTTCCATTCTGACTCGCCATACCCCGTAGTTCTCTACTGAAAACATGGGTACCATCCTGATTCCTGACATACCAGACATTTTAGATAATGATATGAATGAAGAATTATATGAAGTGAAAACGTTTTCAAGATCCGTTCAAGTAGACCAGTTTTAGAAAACAAGAGTCTTAGAGAACTCCTGCTTTGATACCAATTGTTGGTCCTGAGATAAACATTTAGGTGTAGAAGGGGGGGGTGAATACACCTGAAAACTTTCTCAACTTAAAACGCGAACAGTCCTATTCAGGAGAGTGTCTTGCTGAACAAGTTCAGTAGAACAAGCAAGCTATTCTGAATCGCGTGGACAGAATGACTGACTATATTGAGGTCTGTTAACTGACTGATGTCAGAATTCAGTACCGTTCAGTAAGAGTTCAGTAGAGTGCGGAAATGTGTAGGCCCGATTCAGTTGAGTTTGAAAACATTTTTACTAAAGCAGTTTCAATAGGTTAGTGCAATCTATTAAGCTTTAGCTGAAACTCAGTTGTATGATTTGTAAAGCAGTTTTCAGTATGAACAGTAAAATCAATACAACAGTAAAAACAGAACACAACGATTTTAAAGTGGTTCGGATATCAAACAATCCTACGTCCACTGTCCCGAAAAGATCAGGAGGCTATACTGAGTTAGTCTCAGTCGGTTTGTGCACTGGACAAACATTGGCCTTGAGGATTATACTGAGCAACTCCCAGTTTACAGGTATCAAACTGAAGTGTTTGACAAACTCTCCAACAGTGAAGGAGTTCTTTACAATAAGAACTGTTCAGGGATGAACTCCTTCGGTAGGTTAGAGGGAAGGGAATAAGAAGGTGGATTCTAGAGTGACGAACAATGAGGGATAACTCTCTGGTTCGTGTTCGGTCACTTAGATACTAGAGGTTATTGATTCTAATTCAGCTTTGTTCCCTTGAGCAAGGTTGTCGCCTTTCGCTTGAAGTATTTCTCTGAAGTTCTTGCGGAAAGCTTTAAGTTCTGTAAGTATATGCTCGTAATCGCTTGTGTGTTCTTCTTGTTTTTTATGCGATTTGATTTTCCCTCTATTTATAGAGGTGAGTCATGGATAGATCCGTTGGAGACGAACGATCCACGTGTCACTGTCTTTGGGTAGCTAACGGCTCTTTTAAGGAATCTTGCAGAGTATTTTCCTCCATTTCTGGAAAGTGGTTGACTTGCAGCTTTAATCAGAACTTTGACAGCTGGCTGCTCGTCATTGGTCGAGGCGTAGAAAGTAGTTGAGAAAAACAGACTTCTAGGCGGATACTGAAGTTGACTTCTCTGATTACCTCGTATGACTCTACTGATTTAACAAGTAAGATTATCTGACAATCAAGGAGACTGTCAGGCCATTGGTGAGTCTGACCTGGGTTCAATAGTATACTCCTACTGAGTGCAATTCTACTGAAGGTCAGCTCTGAGTTTAGTGAACTGCTCCTGCTGAGTCCAGTTCTACTGACTCCTTTCAGTATGCTGCTCCTGCTGAGTCCAACACTACTGAGTCTTCACTCCATAGTACTGAGGCGGATAGTCTACTGAAGGGTCAGCAGACAGAACTCTGAGCCTGAACCATGCTGAAGAAATGTCTATTGAGTCTGAAACTCTCAGGGACTAGGGCATTACTTTACAACTCAATGGTTCACCAATCAAATTAGGGTTTTGGGATCATCCAAATCTTCTAATACACCTAATAAGTCTACTGCTGAATCACATTCCAACAGAGTGTAATGAGGAATTTCAGAGTGGTTTCAAAGTCGTCTTGCACCCCATAGCTTAAAAGGAATCGATCTGGTGTGCAAGACTCGATCAACATTGTTGGGCTGGACAAAACCATCATAATTAATCCATGTGAGGCGGATCTAGGTGGCGTTGAATAACCCTGGAAAGGAGGTGTCACCTTGGTAGGTTAAGGTTATTGGTATGGCTTTTGGAGAAATCGTAGGCAGTGTTGGAGGAAGGCGATTGAGAAAAGGAGTGGTTAAGGTTTCGACAAGTTTGGCCATGGTTGGTGGATGGTGGTGGCCTCTTATGCCTTTTTATTCTAGTATTGAAAGAGATATAAAGAAGAACTCTAGATAAATCACAAAACAAATTGGCATAATAATAACTAAATATATTATATCAAGATAAACTTATTTTTCTTTTTGATGATAAGGTAACTTTCAACCGTTATCGAAGTGTGCTTTGGGTAGACTTCGTTTCTGTACAATTACCATAGGCTAATAATTGGTGGCATGCTTGCATTTAACAAGTCTTAATGGGTTTTGAATCCATTACTTTTCGGCCACAAATTAAGTACTTTAACCATTATGTCATCCTAAAAGACAAAGTTAAACGAGAAAAATGAAAGATGTAGGCCTATGCAACTATTATTAATTACTTAAAATAATATCTTATCCTCTAAAGTGTAGATAAATCTTTTCTTAGATCTGCCCCATTTAATGCATACCAGCATATTTATCGTTGTATTGTATATAAATAAAAATAAAGGATTTGTGTCATTTGCGAACGTATAGTTCGGACTCCAAAGTTAATTTCAAGTATATAATACTCCCATTCTTTGATAATTAGTACTCTCTTCATCTTACTTCATTAGTCCACTTACTTTTTTATGCCGTCTTATTTCATTAATCAACTTTTTTTTAATTTAAAATAATATTTTAATATATTTTTTTGAATCACAATACTTTATACTATTTTTTAAGATTAACAATTTTCTTAATCTCCAAAACTAAAAAGAAAATGAATTAATGAAATTGTACGGAGGAATATATAGCTAATAGACATGAGTCAACAAAATATATTACACGTTCATGTAGGTTGTTATTAGTACGTTATTTTAATAAAGAAATAGGAGGCATAAATTTGACCTGACCACACGACAGTCATCGGAAAATAAAGTTAAAATGGAACTCATGGCTGCGTACTATTCACTCCATTTCCATTCTATTAATAGTGTCTCATTTTTTTTGGTATAATTATTAAGAAAATAATATATTATGATATATATTATTTGACTTTTTATGTAGTTAATTCTTATCAATATATTTTTTTCTTTTTTTAGAAATGAAATACTTTTAAGAGTATAATCCAAAAAGAGAAATATAACATTACTAATGAGAAAAGGTAGTACATAATTAGTTGCAAAATAAGACAATAAAGTGTAAATACTGTTTTATTATATTTAACATAGCCTTTCAATTTCAACAAATGAAGCGACAAAATTTTCATTTCTTTCATTTAAAATACGGGTCATATTTTAAAAAATTATATTTAAAAATTTAATTGGCGGCGATAGAGGAGGTTCTCCCGCCGCCGCCAACGACGCGGTTATGTATTGGAAAGTTAACGCGGTGGAATTGAACATAGGAACTTTCGGGCTTGCGAATGACTAATCTTGGGCATGCCAGAATTAAGTGGATGGAAACTCAGATTTAAGAAAAAAATCCAAGATTATATCTCAAACGCAGGCAAAAACCATATTTAGTAATCAACTGTATATCTAAATTGATGAAGCTCCAAGAAGTTTTAAAGATAATGACAAAACAGTTCACTTAAAATTCAACAATGCCGCCGTGACCCATGGTTGAATATCTGAATCCTTGTTTCTCATATTACAATCTAGATGCAAGAATGGTCTACATCTCTTCAACAATTTTCTAAATAATATATATATATATATATATATATATGTGTGTGTGTGGGTGTGGGTGTGTGTGCAAGATTGGTTGGTTTTTGACTCTCTCTCTCTCTCTTCTCCCTTTCTATCTTACTCTTGGAAGCTTCTGTCAGAGAAGATCTTTCTTCCTCCAAAATTATTTTTCCCAAGTTTCTTGGAAGTTTTGTTTTCGCCTATACATTACTATTTACCATTTTGATTCTCGAAGCATGCCTAACAGCTTCGAAGACTGGATGAATACAATCTATGTGGTTCTTGCTTTCTGCTCTGTTCTCTGCTTTGGCGCCCTTAAAAGTTCGTTCGCAATTTCTTGATGTGTATGTTTATTCTTGGTTGTTATACTGGACAATTTTCTTGCTTAAAAACTTTGTAGGTTTGCTCGTCGGCCCAATTGCCTGTTTGATACTGATTCTGGGGAATCTAGGAGTGATTTTAGGCCTTTTCCCTGCACATGTTTCCTGGACGGTTTATACCCTTCTCAAGTAATCATTCTTATTTTATGGGCTGCCTTGAGAATTTTTGATTAAATTGTTCTAGTGTTCATATCTAGGATCTTGACTTTTATGTTTACAGAACAAAGAGATTTGATGCACCCCTCAAATTTGCAATCTTGTTGGTGTTGCCTGGTTTGTTTGTTCTATGGTTGGGGCTTAGCATTGCTGGTAGTTGTCTGGTTGGAGTGGGGTATGGCTTCCTCACTCCTTTGGTTTCATCGTTTGAAGCCTTCGGACTCCAAGATGAATCGAAGAGATTCTACCACTGTTTCGTGGTATGGTAAAACTTGAATCCCCTTTCTTGGTATTTGATATATGCATTTTGGTTTTGCTGATGTGTAATTACTTGCTTTATGTGTTTGTTGGAGGATGGAACATGGGGAGCCATCAAAGGAAGTTGTACTGTGGTTCGTGATTTTGCAGACTTATGCTATCATTCTTACCCCAACTACATGAAGGAGCTGCGACAAAGCCCTGCTCATAATCAACTGCACTCTCTTAGGTATCCTTATTTCCATTGATAATGCAAGTTAGTTAGCTTATCCATTAAGAAGCTAGGGAGATTTGTCTGTTTGTTTACTAGTACAAATTATCATTATTTCAACTTACTAGGTTGTTAAGATTGTGTTCTTGGAAATTAATCAACATGAAAACTGCTTCTTTAGGTTCGTTCACATCCCTTCGTGCCTCATTGTTGGCCTAATGGGCCTGATCGTTGAGATCCCTCTTTACACAGCTATAGCCGTAGTGAAGAGTCCCTACATGTTGTTCAAGGGGTGGCAGAGACTACTACATGATCTGATCAGCCGAGAAGGCATTTTTCTTGAAACGGCTTGCATCCCTGTTGCTGGTTTGGCCATCATTCTCTGGCCACTTGTTGTCTTAGGAAGCATTTTACTTGCCTTGTTCACAAGCTTCTTCATTGGATTATATGGATCAGTTGTAGTATACCAGGTTTCAACCCTATCCTAACCATATATTCATGTTAAACTTTACCAACCCTTCTCAATGTTGTTGCAGGAGAGTTCTTTCAGAAGAGGTGTTGCTTATATAATTGCTATGGTAGCAGAATTCGATGAGTACACGAATGATTTGCTTTATCTTCGCGAGGGCTCAATATTCCCCAAGTAAGTGAGGCGAATATGGTACTTGGGAATAGATTTGGAGTGTTTTTAACTAGTCTTTTACTATTCACAACCAGACCGCGATATAGGAAGAGAGAACCGTCTACTCCATATGAACCTCATGAGAAATTTGGTCCCATTATTCTTCCAGAAGCTCATGGATTGCTTGCTCCAGCATCAAGATCTGTTAAGGAGGCTATAAAAGAAGTGGAAATGGTGCAGGTATGGCTTTCTTGCTGATCAAATGACTAGGATTAGAATAAGACAAACTCTAGCAATGATGTAGATATGGGGAAGCACAATGAAGGCATGTGAAGTGAGGGGGAAAGAGTTACTAGATGCAGGAGTCATAACACCAGCTGACCTCTCAGACTGGTTGAAGGCAAAGCAAGCTAATGATGGCCACATTGTGGGCACTGGGTTACCTTGCTTCTCATTCTTGCATACTCTTCTCGACTCCATCGAGTCCGGATCAAACGGGCTGATGCTACTCGATGGCACTGAGGTTAACCATATGAATAGGCCTCAGGAAAGGCTAATGGACTGGTTTTTCCAACCAGTTATGGTGCTTAAGGAGCAGATCCGAGCAATGCAGCTGGAAGAAGGCGAAATTAGGTACCTTGAGAAAGTAGTGCTCTTTGGGAACAATAAAGATCGCGCTGAAGGTTGGGAGAATGGAAGCTTCATACCTGAAGATGCTTTGCGAGTTGCACAAGTTGAGGGTATAAGCCGCAGGTAATAACCACATTATACATGCATTGATAGAAAATTGTTGGTTGGATACTGATTTGGGGTTATGGTTGCAGGATGATGGGGATGAGTAGAAGTGTGTCCAAGTTTCCAACTTATAGGAGGAGATATCGGCACGTAGTGAAAGGCTTAGTAGCTCGTTCGAGCAGGAAAGAGGGGTCGATAAACTCGCCTACGATGAAGGAAGGCTCCACGAGATCAACGTCCACAAGATCAGTTGCTTCGGTTTAGACTTGTTTGTTTTTGTACGTTCAACTAGCATACTACTCATTCTACTTTATGTCAATGGAGCATATTTCTTTGGTTTTTTGTAGACAGTCAAAGTGTTTTTTAATTTCTGAATTAGTATGAATGTATGATCCTTCTTAAATAGCTCTTGAATACTAAATTCTTGGAGAAATCTTCCAGCCACGGGATCCCGAACTGACTGCCCAAACATACATACTATCGAATACTAATTCGGTTAACCCAATACCGAATACCATAATAACCGTCAGTTATGCGATATCATGATAAACCCAGAATTGATGATTTCCCGCGCCAAAATGATAAATTAATCAACCACATAATTACTACCAGTAAGTCAACGAAGGCTACAAACCACACGGCACGATTGGAAATTGGAAATACAGAGTAACAGAATTCAATTCAATTAAACGAAATTAAAATTGAATTCCATCTGCAAAGACTCTGATTAGTTTAATTTGGTGTCCACAACCGTCACAGAAAGTTGTAGAGTGGACCGAAATTGGAATAAGCAAAGCAGATTTCAGATTGGAAATTGGAATTTACCGGAGGTGGTTGGGCACCCTGCCAGAGGGACGGTGGCTCACTACTAAAAAACACCCCCTTTAGCTAACCGAATTTTCTCTCTGGGACCAAATTAACTTTCTGCGAGGAAAGATTTTTTCTAACTGTATCTCCGTTGGGATTTTTCTAATTTTCGGCACGGGAATTAAGAAAGTGGATGATAAAGTATGAGAGAGGAATAAATGATAAAGTAAGAGAGAGAATATAAATTAGTTTGTAAGAGAGTAAATGATAAAGTAGGAGAGAGAAATGAAAAAGTAGGAGATAATTTAGTAATATTTTTAAAAATTATTTCCTTTTAAGGAAACGTGTCATGTTAAGTGGGACGTCCCGAAAAGGAATACGCGTCAAGATGAGTGGGACGGAGGGAGTAATTTTTTTAGCTAGAAAATCATTTCCTCACTAATGTATAATATGACAATACGAAAATACCCTCTTCTCAATTTTCCCCTCTTTACCTTCATGACCTACAAAAACCACTACAATAACATCTTTAGCCTAAGCCCATGTATATGTATTTTGCAATCATTAATTTTAAACTCCCAAATTAACTTTATTATATTAGGGCAAGAAATGGGTAACTGAAGGACAACCAAGCTATTGCGTAGAAGGCCGTTGAAATTTGTAATTATAGACTCACCTTTGAGTCTAATGTAAAATTCAAAAAATCTTCATCCAAAAAGGCTGCAGAAAATTGATTTTTCGCTCGTCTCTTAATTGTATGTATCTGCAATTGTACAAAAACTAAGTAAATTAAATACGGTAGAAATGTAAAGATAAACATGTAATATTACTTTGCCGGAGGAGAGGAAAGCAAAAGGACATAAACAGGAGCTTTTTTTTTGCTATTGAGAAGAATGAAACATGGGAGGGGTTTTTAATTGAAGAAAGAAGACAAAAGTTGGAGAATAAGTAAACATTGGAGAAAGAAAAGTTGGAGAATTCAAACATAGGAGGCTTTGTATATATAATTCATGTTCATGAAATTTTATTGGCTCCTTTTGAAGTTTTTGAATTTCTCTCCCTTTAGTTTAATGAAAATTTGAGTTGTTAGCATTCTTGAAAAGATAAGAAACATCCTAATCTATATATATAATATTGTGTCATGTTTGTCGCAATTCTTTTGTATATGCATAATCTATTTATGGTTTATTTTCGTGCATAAAAATGGTTATTTTTTTAATCTTGGAAGATATTAACACTATGTTTGATTCATAATTTCACTTAAAATTAATTAAATAAAATATAAATTCTTCACCATTGCATAATAATATATTCTAAAATTGCTGATGTTAAATAATACTAAAATATTCAAAAATTAGGAACTAAATATATAAATCCAAAGAAAATAAAATTTCACAATAGTTAGTGATCCGAGGTTGTTTTTTGCAATATAAAGAATTCCCACAATGAATAACTAGTAAAATTGGGTTGTTCGTTTGTAATATAATATTATACAATAAAATATTTATTCATATTCTTGTGCCACTACTCATTCAATTAATATATGAAGGTTGTTAGCAAAGGGATACAAATTATAATTTTGCAGAAGAAAGATGTCGATCTGTTAATTGTAACTATAATGATATATACACTTCTTCATTATTAACTATTCAAATTTAAATAAGTTACAAATAAAATAATTGTTAGTAAAATGAGAATTTAATACTCCCTCCGTCCCATTATTTATGTCTCATTGGGACTGGGCACGGTAATTAAGATAGTGGAGGTAAAGGTGTAAAGTTGTAGTGTAAAAGTATAAAGGGGTGGGGTCCACTTGCTTAGATTAATTGTGGTCCACTCATTTATTTCCTTATTTGGTATGGGACATAAATAATGGGACAATCAAAAAAGGCAAGTGGGACATTAATAATGGGACGGAGAAGTATGAAACTAAGAATTGTATGAACTATAATTCTATGTTAATAAATATAATTATAGAGCACAAATTTTGAAAAATCCAAATTGAAATTGGCTATTTGGAATTAGAATTTTTTTTGAATAAGTTGTCTTCGTTGCATCAAAATCATGATCATTAATTTGTAGTATAGTTATACTATATAAAAGAACATAATATGATTAGCGTATTAACAAAAACCAAAACAAAGTGACATTCTGCAAAACCTAGCACCATATCAAAATATCATTCTTCCATGTACTGCATCTGCAAATCTGAAGAAAATAACTGATCAATTGAGATAAACATACCACCGTCTATCATATCTCGCTGTCAAATAATGGAATGAGGGATAAGTGATGCTAATACCGTAACTACTTGTACTGCGAGCCTTTAGATGATGGAATTTAGGGGCAGAAATTCTTAAAAAGTTCATCAATCTGTCTCTTTGCATACTCCAGTTCTTTCTTTTGCTAGAGAATTTCAGTATGTTGAGACTCCATCTTTGCACACGCAGCAGTCAAGTCCTGACTTTGTTATCTACAACACTTAGCAATTTTGAACAACTATCCTTGCACAATTTGTCCTTCGTTGTTTTAGTCACCGTCTTTGACAGCCTTGATTATCGAATTACGACTCCCATTTTTTGTGTGTGTGTGTGGAATTTACCCTCTCTACTTCATCTACATTGCCAGTTGATGCAGAAATAAAGAGAAGATATGGGCCTAATGAAGACGAAATAAAGATATGGGCTTATAGTTTGGGCTTGTTTTAATTAATTGTAATTGGGCTTTGGTGTGTTGGGCCTAGTAGGATTTATTGGACGTTTTCTATATATATGTGTTCTTAGTTGTACGAGAGGAAGTTTTTGGATGAAATGAAAAATTAGACGTGTTCGTCTCTATTTGCCCTTTTATTCGTGTTCGATTGTGAAGCGAGTATTTGGATGCCCAAATCCGGCTATCTCCTCGTGTAGATCAATGTTTTTTGGAAGAGTTTCGAGCGGGTATTCGTGCGTCGAATCAACGATCGAGATTATTGCAGGATCTGTCCTGCATCAACTCCGGCATCGTCTCCGGCATTCCGAGGAATCAACGGATTCGAGTGGTATCACATCTATCCTTTTATCTATTTGCATTTTCTTTTAATCTTCCGCTGCATCACCAGTACCCTCTACTTCATTTTCGTCTTGCAATGGATGAAAATAGGTTACTTGAATATGCAACTTCAGATGGATACTATCTGGTGGAACCTAGACTTACTAAAAGCTCTTCCACTGCTGGCGAAGCCTCTCCTTTCTTGTTTTTGTACGCAACATCAAAAAATTTGATTGCTCCCGGTTTAGATTTTGTTTCATGATCGATCTAGATACAACTTACACAAATTAGTTAAGGTCAGCCAAATAAATGACCTATCCAAGCTTAACGATGATGAGATATACCATTTCATGTCTTCTTTGGGCAAAAGATGTTGACCCCATCCGATGAACAATCTGTAATTTCTGTCTATTTTTGGGGATTACAATTTGATCGTTTCCGCAGTTATGACATCTGTGATAATTATTATTTGAACATGGTAACGTGTTACGATCACACCTATGCCAGATCAGCGAGAAGGAAGTCAAGGTCAGCAAGAGGGGCCAGCCAAGACTATCAAGCCGATTGTTACAAGAGAAGGTCAAAGATATGAAGAGGAAGGGAGTCAGATTTGGTGGTTGTTGTAGTAGACTTAATCAATTACTTAATATGTTGCATAAGTAGTGTCAAGCCCATGATCTCTATGTAGTAGGTCGGCGTAGGTCAGTATTTGAAGCTTTTGTTGTTGTATATCTTTTGTTGGAAGTAATGGAAGAAGTTATCAATTATAAAAAAAAAACATACATCTCAAGAGGTTTGGAACACTCTCTCTAACGAGTTCTCATCAACACAACAAAATAGGTAGAGGACGTCGGCGGCAAGGAGAACCTTCATTTGTCGAAGAGGTTGATGTTGAGATTTTGTACACTGTAAGCGAATTTTATACTTGTATACAATGTGTTTTGTCCCTACCACTATTTTATTCTCCTATCTGATAAATATATATTTGTACATGTTATCATTTATCTTGTATAAAAGTTAGATTTGTGTAGTGTGTCGGGTATCACAGAAGACAACACAAATTGGTTGAACTGACAAGATATAAACAGTTATCACAGCTGAGACAACTTAAGGATAAGTTGTTGGTTTAAGCTGCAGTTTAGATAAGAAGTGGCTTATCTTTACTGGTACACTTAAGGTGGTGTATTGATGGATCACAATGAGATGTATTCTCCTAACTGACCATAGTGGAGAATCAAGATCTTAGTAACTTAGCTGGTCTTAAGCTTGGTAAGACTTCAGCTGAGCGCATTTGACTATCTATCACTTTGACCTACTATAGTGAACGTCATCGCGACCGGATCTACGTATCTTGGGTGTTAGTAGTTATTTGTGGCTCATGCTATGTATCTTGCAACCGTATCCTAGTAAAATGGGTTGATAATATCCCTTAGGGAACTCGAAAGGATTAACACATTAAACCAGGCCGGTTGATTAAGTTCAAGTGTGTTAATAAGGTCGAGTGGTACTACTCAGGAATATAAGATGTTAATTAATTTAAGTTGTCGGTGAGCTTAATTAATTAACGGATATTTCTATCTTAAATACGGATATCGATTAAGTCTAAAATACAAGCCCTTGTCAATTTGGGATAAAGGGGTCATCACGGATTCTCTAGTGGAATGAATTTGTGTTTATTAATTAATTTTGCTTTGGGCTGAGCATAGATAATTAATTAATTTGAGGTTCTGCTTTATTTCTTGTATTAGATCCTTGATCTGGCCCAATTAGTTTCCTAGTTATTTATTGTCTTTCAGAAATCATTTTTAATAGATTAATGTAATTTTACATTATTTAATAATTTTATTTATCTGGAATTAATTGGTTAGGCCAATAAATTGATAAATATTAGTAGCCCAATAGATTAATTAATTATATTATGGGCTAATTATGTGGAAGTTCATTAGGAATATAATTAAATTAATTGACTATAAATATTAATATTTATATTGGTTTTTGAAGCCTATATATATTAGTTTTGTTCATAAACAGAACATACACACAATAATACATACATGCACGGCGTGAATGAGAGAGAGATAATAATCTTATTTCTCCAGTTCTCTGACCACGCAGAGGGAGAAAAAGGGCGGGACACAGATCAAAAGATCTGACACATGAGCAACAATCAGAGCTGCAACAACATACGTAGGAGGAAGGTATATCGTTCTTCACCTCTTATTTTCCTTCAATTGGTATCAGAGCCTGGTTTAGGCTCTGATTGTTGCTGTTAGGAGCATGATTAGGGTTTATTTACGTCGTTATCGGGCTAATTTCGTGTTTGGAGCGGCCTGCGAGCCACTGTTTTGACCCCGTTGTAACGTTTTTCTCGTGAGAAAATCCACGAGTAGATGATAGGACCTATTTGTTATGTGATTATACTTTTTTTGTACTGTAATTGATCCGGGAGGCACAAAAAATGAGATGAAGATGAAACCCTAATTTTCGCCGAAAAACCCTAGTTTTCTAGGGTTCAGCCGCACCTTGCGGCGGCGTTTCCCGGCACGTTCGGAGTCCGATCGACGATCGGCTTGAACTTCTGGATTCCTCGTCTTACAAGCTTCACGTTGATAGGTAGTAAGGGGTCATCCGATCCCGGGTGCGATCGGAATCGATGTCGGAAGTCCGTTGCTCACCATGAAATCTTTCCGGAGAAAAATTCAAAATTGAGGGAAATTGATGGACGATTTCGGCCGGAATCCGTTCATGATGGCCAAAAATCATCCAAGGATCGTTTCCCATAAATCTATTGAGCGAATATCCGATTGGAAAGAGGCAATTTCACATCGGCGGAGCCGGCGGCGACGGGTTGCGTGACTCGCTGAAATCCCGTCGCGGTGGCAAAAAATGTCGGCTATATTGCATGGCCCAGAGGTCTGGGTGAAGTCTGGTAGCAGTAGGGATGGCGAAGGAGGGCCGGGGATGGCCGGAGGAGGCGCGGCGGCACGCGTCTGCTGCGTGCGATCGCGGCCGCGCGCTGCTGTCTCAAGTGCCGACCGGCGACACTGTAGCGCGCCTCAGGTGACGGCGCCTTCATGGACGGGGTCACTGTGGCCGGGCGTGGGATTGGACGGCGGCAGCAAGCCTCCATCGGCGGTAGGGAGGGCGCGGCGGCGTTCTTCGTGGTGAAGAAGACGGGCTGACGTCAGCCCTGGCCTTGCTGACGTCGGCCCTCGCTAATGTGGCGTACACACGTGGTGGCCACGTGGTAGCTACCCCTGCTGACGTGAAATTTTTTCTGAGGCAGTTTTCCGAAGTAATTTTGAAGCAAACTGTATTCAAATTCGAAGATTTTTCAAGATATCGGAGATCTGTATTTTGTTCGGGCTATGTAATAGATAGATTTAATTTTTTATCTGTGTTTTTAAGCCCGATAACGACGTTTTAAATTTCCTATTTGCGTATTTATTTATTTTTATGCTTTAGCATGCGATTATGTGACTAATTGTGCTTAGAAAAGCATGAAAATAGGATTTACGTCGTATTAAAGCATGTTTTATTTTTCGCGAGCACATTTTATTATGTACGCTTAGAAATTGCATGCTTTAGAAATTATGTGGATATGCATGGTTTATAACGAACCTTTTGAAGAAAAAGACTAAGCAAATAATAAATTAAATATTTAATTGGATTCCATTTAAATTGGAAATTAAATATTTAACCGGACCTCCATTAATTGGACCCTACACAAAAGTGGAACAATTATATAAGTAAATGTCCACCTAAGTGGCTTGCTTGTATTTTTGAACCACGAGTTTTGTGAGATGGGTTTTATAATGTAATATTTAATTATTATTGAGTAGTGGGAGCGAAGCCGTAAACGTCCACCTGAGTGGCTTGCGTGCCTAGTAAACACGAGTACTCTAGCAGATAATAATTAAATAAGATGGCCAATTAAATCAAATTCAATTTGATATTAATTCGCGTAAGTATGCCAATTTAGAGAATTTGATATTAATTCGGTCAAATTAATGGTCAAAGCTTAGATGTCACCGCGGGTACAACTTCCTGAGAAGTCCCTTCCCGCGTTTTAATATTAATAGTGACATGGTCCAGAGATATTGAATTATTAATTCTATTCGTCTTAAGAACCTAGGCGTGGATTGGAATTAAAGAGCTAGGTATATAGCTTGGTCTAGGGGTACACGAGTAAACGTCCACCTGAGTGGATTGCGAGTGTGATCTCTAGGGCTATTTGAGTAGTTAACATCATTGGTTTTTCAAAAGGTTACAATGACGGTTAATTACGAATTATGTGCAAATATAACTTTCTTACATGCATAATTTATATTTATCAGATATGTCTGTTCAAATATTTTTTGAGTTCCTAAACAGTCTCACCAACCAAACCCTAACGGGTTTAACAATTCTAAATAATTTCGTAGAGTGGAAGAGATATCTTACCTCTCCCAATAAATGTTCTGCAAAGGTCTTATAAGAACTTCTGTTTTATGACCGCTATGTCTAAGAACAAGTTTACTATAAGTATGTTACTCAAATATTTGGTAGCGGTCAAAGAGGTTATAGGAAAGGGCAAGAGTGCTCAAGTCTTGAATATCCCTAGTAGTTCAAGGAATCCTCCAAAAGGCGGAAACCAGAAAAAGAGCAGAAAGGGTGGTCAATTCAAGAAGAGCAGTGAGAGTAAGAAGATGGTCCTTACCGGCGACATGCGAATGTCAAAGGAGAAAGGAAGGTTCTTCAAGAGTGGTAAGAAAGGACACTATAATAATTATAATCCATATGTCAAGGCAAAATAGAAAAAGACGCGAGTCGCTCTTGTAACTGAAACTGTTCTGGTTTCCTCTTCTACCCACGAATGGGTAGTGGATTCGGGGGCAACTGATCATGTTTGTTACATTGCAAGGTTTTTTGCAGAAAAGGCAATTGAGCAATAGCGAGGTGGTAGTCTCAATGGGTAATGGATCGAAAGTTCATGCAATTGCCATTGGAGATTTACATCTATCTTTTGTTAGTTCTGTTTTAGTACTTAAAGATGTTTTACATGTGCTTGAGTTTAGGCGAAACATAATTTCTGTTTCAAAACTCTACACCATTGATGGTTATAAATCATGTTTTGATAGTGAAGTTTCTATCATGAAAGACGATGATTTTATCTGTGGCAGACCATTAGACGGATCTTTATATACTATTACTTGTAAACCGCGTAGTTCTGTTAATATTGTTTCCTCATCATCAAATCCTTAGAAGAGGAAAGAGTCTTCTAAGGTAAACCAAACTTATCTATGGCACTTAAGACAAGGTCACATCAATCTTAACAAGACTCAAAGGTTGGTGGAATATGGATCATTGAAGTCTCTCCAAGTTGAACCATTTCCAACTTGCGAAACCTGTTTGAAAGGAAAGATGATGGCTAAGCCTTTCAAGGCAAAGGGTTATAGAGCTACAGAAGTATTAAGTTTGATGCATTTTGACTTGTGTGGGCCTATGTCTACACAAGCTCGTGGAGGGTATGAGTACTTTGTCACATTTACTGACGATTACTCGAGGTATGGATATGTTTACCTTCTTCGCCACAAGTTGGATTGCTTTGAAACCTTTATGGAATTCAAGGCAGAAGTGGAGAAGAAGCTAGGTAAAGAAATCAAAACACTACGATCTGATCGTGTTAGGGAATACCTATCCAACGAGTTCAATGACTACTTGACAGAATGTGGGATTACATCCCAGCTGACAGCACCGGGCAAGCCTCAGCAGAATGGTGTGTCAGAGAAAAGAAACTGAACTCTCTTAGAGATGGTTCGGTCGATGATGAGTTATGCAACTTTGCCAATTTCCTTTTGGGGCATACCCTAGAGACTGCAGCATACTTACTGATCCGTGTGTCTTCCAAGTCGCTACAAAAGACCCCTTTCGAGTTGTGAAGCGGGCACAAACCCAGTATGCACCACTTATGGATTTGGGGTTGTCCTGCTTATGTGCTAAATAGGCAGGCTGACAAATTGGAATCACGTTCAGAAGTGATGTTGTTCATAGGGTATTTTTCAGGAAACGAAGGGTGGATGCTTTTATGATCCTAAAGAACAGAAGATCATTGTTAGCACTGACTCTCGGTTCTTAGAAGAGGATTACATTAGTAACCATAAATCTCGAGTCGACATCATCCTTGAGGAATTACAAGGTGTTCGAGTTCCACTTGAACAGCCAGTTGTGAAAGATAGTACTCCACGAGTAACTGCACAATCTGTTAACACACCGCCTGACACTGTTCGACGTAATGGGAGGGTGATATTTACACCTGATCGGTATATGTTCACTGGGGAGACGTCTGACCATCTCCCGGCAGATGAACAAGACACCGTGGATCCCTGGACTTACAACAAAGCAGTAGGAGATATAGATGCAGATTCATAGCGAATCGTGATGGATTCAAAATTTGAGTCCATAACTGATATGGATGTATACGAGATTACTGAACTACCTGAGGGCTGCAAGGCTATTGGTAGTAAGGACTCAAATGGATTCGGAATTTGAGTCCATAACTGATATGGATGTCAAATCCAAAAGTTGAGCTAGAGCTTGTATTTTTAACTTCAGTTAATCCTCATATCTAAGATATCGAATATCCATTAATTGATTAAGTATACTGACTACTTAACTTAATTAATATCTTATCCTTAAGTAGTACCACTCGACCTTATTATCTTACTTGAACTTAATCAACCTGCAGGGTTTAGTATGATAAACCTTTCGAGCTCCTCAAGGGGATATCATGAACCCTTTAACATGATACGAATGCATGATGCAGATAAAGAGCCTGAGCTACACGCAACAGCACTCACCCAAGAAATAGAGATATACAGTCGTGATGACCCTCACCCATAGTAAGCCAAAGTGATAGCTAGTCGCGCGCACCCAACTTAAATCTCATCAAGCTTAAGATTAGCTGAGTCTCCGAGACCTTGGTTCTTCACACAAGTTAGATAGAAGAACATGTATCACCGCGATCCATCAATACATCAAATGTATCAACATAGACAAGTGGTCAAGACAAGTCACTTCTTATCTACATTGCAGCCTGAACCGACATCTTGTTCCCAAGTTGCCTCAGTTGTGATAACTGTTTATATCTCACTAATTCAACCAATCCCTACAGTCTTCTGTGATCTACAACACACTGTCTTATCTAACTCTTGTGAGATAATGGACTAACTTGTGCAATTATAATAATTAGATATGAGAATAATTATAGTGGTAACATGAAATATTATATACAAGCAAATACCCAGATTGCTTTCAGTATACACTCCCGCTTATACTTAAAGCAAATCTTAAGTATACAATGTGTCAAAACATAACAAATAGTTATTACTTCTCCCACTTATACTAAGATTTCTGACTAAGTGGGGGGCAGTCGACACAAACCCAGACCTCGAACATGTGTCTCGAAGGGCTCTTGTGGTAGACTCTTAGTGAATGGATCTGTTAGGTTATCCCTGATTCCTATCTTCTCAATTACCACGTCTCCTCGGCGTACGAATTCTCATATATTGTTGTACTTACGCTCTATGTGCTTAGACGCCTTATGTGATCTCAGTTCCTTAGAGTTTGCAACTGCACCTGAGTTATCATAATAGACTGTGATACACTTAGGCAAGCTAGGAATGATCTCGAGATCTAGGAGGAATGCCTTAAGCCAAACTACCTCTTTAGAGGCCTCTGAAGCAGCAACATACTCTGCTTCCATGGTAGAGTCAGCAATACACTTTTGCTTGACACTTCTCCATGAAATGGCTCCACCTCCTAAAGTAAACACATAACCCGAGGTAGACTTATTTTCATCTCTATCTACCTGGAAATTCGAATCTAAATAACCCACATGCACTAGATCGTTAGACTGGTAAACAAGCCTATAATCTCGAGTCCGTTTCAGGTACTTGAGAATATGTTTGACCGCAATCTAATGAGTCTGTCCAGGATTAGACTGATATCTCGAGACCATGCCAACGGCATAAAGATATCTGGCCTCGTGCATAGCATAACATACATGAGACTTCCGACAACGGAAGCATAAGGAACTAGTCTCATGTCCTCTATCTCCTTTGGTGTCTTAGGACACTGATCCTTAGATAGAGGAACGCCGTGTCAGAAAGGTAGCAATCCTTTCTTGGCCTTTTGCATGCTAAAACGAGCAATTACAGTATCAATTTAGGAAGCCTGAGACAAGCTTAATATTTGTTTCTGGCGATCTCGGATAACCTTGATCCCTAAGATGTAAGCAGCTTCTCCTAAGTCCTTCATTTGAAAATGTTTGGATAACCATATCTTTATCTATTACAGCAACTTCACATTGCCGCCAATTAGAAGAATGTCATCTACATAAAGTGCAAGGAAAACCACGGATCCATCGACAAAATAACGGTACACACATCTTTCGCTTTCACATTGGACGAATCCAAAAGACTTGATCACATCGTCGAAGCGAATGTTCCATGACTGGGAAGCTTGTTTAAGTCCATAAACAGACTTCTTAAGTTTCCACACAAGATGCTCTTCGTCTTACTTCACATAACCATTAGGTTGCCACATATTGATGTCCCTACCTTCTTCAAGGTAACCGTTCAGAAAAGCAGTCTTGACATTCATTTATCAAACCTCTAGGTTCATGCGAGCAGCTATGGCTAGGACAGTTCTGATGGATTTGAGCATCGCTACAGGCGAAAAGGTTTCCTCATAATCGATACTTTCTTTCTGAGTGAGTCCTTTCGCCACCAGCTTGACTTTAAAAGTCGTGACCTCTCCATCAAGACCTCGCTTTCTATTGTATACCCACTTACTAAGAATGGCCTTGTAGCCAGCCGGTAGCTCTGTGACCTCGTATACATCCATAGCACTTATGGACTCATACTCTGAGTCTATAGCAATTTGTCATGATTCTGTAACCTGATCTCCCACTGCTTCGGCGTAGGTCCAAGGGTCGACTACATATTGTTCGTCTGCTGGGAGAAGATCTGAAGTCTATCCCACGAACATGTATCGATCAGGTTGTATAATAACCCTCCCACTACGCATAGTGGTTACTGGCTCTGTGTAAACAGATTGTGCAGTTACTTGTGGTAACATTTCTTGCACACTTAGCTCATTTAGTGAAACTCGACCACCTTGAATTTCTTCAAGTATAATGTCAACTTTGGACTTGTGGTTACTTACATAATCCTCTTCCAGGAATCTAGTGTTGGTGCTAATAACGACCTTCTGAACCTTATGACTATAAAAATAACCACCTTTCGTTCTCTTAGGATAGCCTACAAACAGCATAGCTCAAAATCTAGCATCCAACTTGTCGAGTTGCTTGTTCAGCACATATGTTGGACTACCCCAAATCCTTATGTGATTGAAACTAGGCTTACGCCCAAACCACAACTCGAAAGGGGTTTGAGACACCGACTTAGATGGCACTAGGTTCAGCAAGTATGTTGCTATGTCCCCAGAACGAAATAGGCAGGGTTGCATAACTCATAATCGATGGAACCATGGTTAAAAAGGTCTGATTCCTTCTTTCTGACACACCATTCTATTGAGGTGTACCTGTGTTGTCAGCTGGGACGTGATTCCACATTCTCTCAAATAACTCTTGAACTCGCTGCTGAGGTACTCGCCACCACAATCCGATCGTAGTGACTTGATACTGGCATCTACTCTCTTCTCTACTTCCGTCTTATATTCCTTGAATTTCTTAAGACAATTAGACTTGTGGCGAATAAGATAGATGTACCCAAATCTTGAGTAATCGTCAATAAACTTGATGAAGTACTCATAACCTCCACGAGCTTGTGTGGATAGAGGTCCACACAAGTCAGAATGAATCAATCCCAACACGTCTTTGGGTCTATTACCCGTTGCATTAAAAGGCCTGATCACCATATTCCCCTACAAGTAGCATTTGCAGGTTGGAAAGGGTTCAACCTGGAGAGACTCCAATGATCCATCTTTCACCAATTTTTGGGTCATATTCAGACTGATGTGACCTAGTCTAAGATGCCAAAGATATGTGTGATTCTCCTTAGAAGACTATTTCCTCTTCTTAGGGGGGTGATGATATAGTTGCAACATAAGAAAATGGCAAAGGTTCACTAGATATAGTATATAGATCTCTGTTTAATGTACCACCGCAGATGAAATCATCATTTCGCATGATAGAAACACTATCAGAAATAGATTTCGCACGACTTCGCTATCACTCAGATCCCTTATCCGCAGAACCCCTACAAGGAGTAACAAACATGATTAGTTGCCCCCGAGTCCACTACCCATTCATAAGTAGAAGAGGAAACTAATACAGTCTCAGTTACTAGAGCGATTCGAGTACCTTTGTTCTTTGCCTTGAGCATCGATTGCCGCACTTGAAGCATTTGCCTTTCCTCTTAGGCTTAGTCACGCCTCCGGAAGGGCCTACATGATTCCTCCCACTATTTAACTTGGACATTCCACCCTTATTGCCCTTTTTCTTGTTTCCACCTTTCGGAGGAAACTTTGGGCCCCTAGAGGTGGAAGTGTTCAAGACCTGTACACCTTTGCCCATCACTCCCTCCGCTGCGACCAAGTCATTTAGTAACTCATTAAGAGTATAATCACTCTTTAACATCATATCACTGAGGCGAAAGCTCTCAAAGGACTTGGGCAAAGTATTCATGATGATATCGCACTTGGCCTCAGCCTTGATACCTCCTCTGAGCAAGTCAAGTCTATCCATGAGCTTAATCATGTGCATGACGTGATCGTGTACAGAACTGCCCTCATCCATGCAACATCTCATGATGTCCTGCATGATGTTGAAACGAGCAGTTCTATCTGTCTCACCATAAACGTCCTCGAGATTTGCTCAAATATCGCGTGTATAGGCAAAAGACCGATGCTGCAGCTGCAATGTGGGCGACATGAGCAGCATAATCATAGCTTTAGCTATGCTATTAGACTGTTCACATGCCTTCATTGCATCCCGCTCAGCATTAGTTGACTGATTAGTGAGATCGGTCGATTTGTCATCAATAAGGGCAAACATATGTTCCTCAGCGATG
Organism: Lavandula angustifolia; assembly: GCA_028984105.1. NCBI lineage: Eukaryota > Viridiplantae > Streptophyta > Magnoliopsida > Lamiales > Lamiaceae > Lavandula > Lavandula angustifolia. The sequence continues at coordinate 7,376,343 of CM054817.1, forward strand.
AGAACATATTCCAAATTTTGTTTACACTCAATAAAATTATTTCCAGTTAAGGGATTCTTGGTAAGAGAATTAATAATGGGAGTAAGAGACATATCTGAAAATAAATAAAATAAACGCATATAAGAAACAATCGCACAAGAACTTCATAACAAAAATAATATTGTAACCTTTTGATAAAACAACATTGATTTGAAACCTTGATCAGCCTAAAGATCACACGTGCAAGCCACATGGGTGGACGTTTACCCGTGCAACCCTTGATCATGCTATTCACTTAGCACTTTAATTTTATTTCATGTCAAATTTATATCCTTATGACTAATAGAGTTAATAGTCCGATATAACTAGACCATATCACTATTAAACACGTGGGAAGGGACCTCGGTAAAGTGGATTTTACCCACGTGACATCTCAGCATTGACCACTCAATGACACAAGACAATCAAATTCTCGAAAATTGGCATCTCACAAAGAACACACCGCTTTCAATTCGATTTCAATAGCCATCTTATTCCAATTATTTCTTCTAGAGTACTTAAGAAAAATCAAACACGCAAGGCATGTAGGTGGATGTTTACGGCCTAACTACCACTACTCAATAGTATTAGAATATTTTCGTAGAAAACCTATCTGACAAACTTATGAATAAAGAAGGTAGGCAAGCCACGTGGGTCGAGTTTACCCACGATCCCCATCACTTTGTCTAAGGCCCAATTGGTGGAGGTCTATTTCAATAATTTAATTAACCTTAAAATTATAAAAATTATACTTGCTTAGTCTTTTTCTTCAAAAGGTTTGACGATACGGGCTCACAAAAACATGTAAGTCCTAAAGCATAAATATTCTAAGCATATTTAATAAAACATGCTCGCAGAAAATTAATTTATACTTTATAATACGAGTTAAAGCCCTAATTTCATGATTTCTAAGCACTATTAATAAAACAATTAACCATACTAAAACATGAAATTAAACATCCATGAAATCCATGAAAAGCTCGTACTTTAAAGCCAAGTAAAATGATAAAAACATAATGATAGAATGTTCATGAGATCGAAAAGAAAAAAGATCTTAAGTGCTACCCGCTCATGTTGCGGCTTGTTGTGGGATTCCGGAAACTTCTTCTCAAGCAAAATACAAATCTTAGGGTGGTTATGGGACATGCGAGCTTTCCAAAATTCGTCAGAGTAGATATGATTAACCAAATCAGGATAATCCAAAATCTGATTTAGTGTATACATTTTTGCCATAAGGCCTTCAGCTACATGTGTGAGCTCGTAAACCCATTGCATGTTTAGACCCTTCTGGCTTGAGTTCTGAGTAGTTGATCCTTCGGCTCCACCATTATTCCTGGATGCTGTTTCAGGACCCAAGTACTCAGTCCACTAGTAGGACCCTCCCAATCTCTAGACCTCATTGATCCCTGTGTAGAGGATAACACGTCTTGAGTGGCCTGGACTTTGCCATTTCTGTCACTTGTCTCAAGAAAAATATAGCTCTTCTTCCTGCTTCATGCCCCCATATTTCAGAGATCAAATTATTTAAGGGATTGTTCAAATTTAAATTTCCTGTTAATTTTCTTCAAAAAAAAAAAGCACTCAACCATGAATATGAAACCAACTTACATTTAGATGACATCACCAGCCTAGAAAGGAATTACTGGTCAACAATAAACTTACATAAGAATTCTTGAATTTCTATGAACAATTATCATAAGAACCTTCCAATTTCAAATCAATTTTAATTTCAGTTCAATCAATTTCCTCTAATTTTCCATAATCCGATCCAGTTTCAATCAATTAATGAATAATCTACCTAAATTCGGATTTCCGCGCAGTTACACATTTTTATCTTACTTTCTTTTTCCTTTTCCCCTAGTCTCCGCAGAATCAGCCTCCTACGCGTCTTCGCTTTTTCTGACTCTCTCTTCGGAGTGTCGGCTGATCGTTCTTCCTCAACAGAAGGTCGCAAGATCTGATCTTCCGACGCCAATCAAGTTATTTCTGCATTTCCTTCCTGTTCTTTTTTCTCTGTTTTTCCTGGCCCCTAAACCCCCTTCTCTCGCTCGCAATGTGCAGGAAAACCATTTCCCTTCATCTCCAACTTTGTTATACCCCGATCTGGACGAGTTGCTGCTATTTTGGGAATTTTTGATGGAATTAGAGAGGGAGAAGGATAGAGAGACGACAAAGTAGTGAGATTTTTCTGTTATAAGGACGTTAAAAAAGAAGTTATGGATGAATTGTCCAAGGTCTCCCTATCCTAATTTTTGTGCGAAACAATTTTTGTTTCCAACGATTTTTCTTATTTCTCTTTTAAAAATAAATATTCTATAATATTCTTTTTTTATTCTTATAAATTAAATTGAAATATAATTACATAATACCTTCAATTGTAATTTAATGATAAAAATCTTTAATTTTAATTTAATTACATAATTAAATTAAATATAATAATATATTTAATGAAAAAATTAAAATTAATTGGAAAAAAGATAATTTAAATTACTTAAATAAAACACATAGATACACAATAATATCTAATTCTTAGAAGACGAATCATTCCATAAATGTTCAATCATTGCATTCCGAAGCATGAAATGAGTACTTGTGTCTTTAATTTCACTAGACCCAGAAAATAAAGCTTCTAAATCGATCGAGTTGATGTTCCTCAAATTCAAAATTTGTGGCTGAATGTTTTCAATGATTTACCAATAAAAATAGGTTCCTCCCTATGAAGTCAGATTCACTCGTTTATTTAATTGAATAGAATAGTGTCTTTCAGCATAAGGGTGGTGAACTCTTTGACCTACTCTCGGATGGTCCCCCCTTTACGCATATAGGCTGTGAAAAAGAAGTCCATTTTTATACATCTCTTGCAACTTCAATTGGAGAATCAGAGTCTCGTTCATCTTCAATTATCATATTATGCGTTATTATGCATGAAGTCATAATATCTCTCAAATAACTTGCGTCCCAAAAGCGTGCTGGATTTGCCACAATGGCAAAACAACTTTGGAGGACTTCGAAGGCACGTTCAACTTCCTTTCTACACGCTTCTTATTTCGTCACAAAATACTTTTTTTTTTACCAACCGGTGCACGTATAGTTTGCACAATAGTTGTCGATTTAGGGTATATACCATAAGCTAGGTAATAGTCCATATTGAATTCTTTTCCATTTATGAAACCCCCACCAAAAGACGACGGTCAAAGTTTGTTTCGCAATTTATTTTCGAGCACTGGAGGCTCCGGAAATGATATTCCTGATTATTAAATAATTATTAGATGTAATTTCAATATTCAGCATTTTATGTAATTTCAATTAATGTTCGACTCATGTATTTTCCTTTTATTAATATTAGGTAATTTTAATTATTACTAATTATCTAAATTTATTCTAAATAAAATTAATTAATACTTTATTCTAAACAAATAAATTAAAAATCATTATTCATAATAACAAATTAAATAATGATAACCTAGAAATAAATACTAAAGTCGTCCCTCTCTCACTTTGGTCACCTTCTCTCTCGCTGTCTCACCCTCTCTCGCTGTCTCTCACCGCCTCATATCTCTCTCTCTCTCTCTCTCTCTCTCTCTCTCTCTCTCTCTCTCTCTCCTCGTGTTCTTCAATGGCGCAATTCCGGTCTTCAATACTAAAGTCCCTCTCTCACTGCGGTTACTCGCGCTCTCGCTGTCTCACCCTCTCTCTCTCTCTCTCTGAATCTCACTGCCTCACATCTCTCAAGCTCTCTCTCTCTCGCTCTCCGTGTTCTTCAATTCCGGCGTAAATCGTCGGGCTCTTCAGGTAAGCACGTTCTTATCAGTTCTCGAGTTTTCAGTTTGTCTTCACTTCTTCAGTTTTCGTATCCAGCGCAAATCGTTGTTCAAATCTTAAATTTTCAATTTCGGGTTTTCAATATATGTGTCCAGATCTCTTGATTTCGTTTTTGTGTTTTTAATTTCAGGTTTTCCAACTGAAAATCGAAAACTTACGTCAATCTTCAATTGATTTTCCAATTAAAATTAAATCAAAAATAGAATAGGGGAGAGGCAAATTCTCCCTCAAAAGAATGGGAGAAATCTTGTCTATGATAAGGGAGTATTTAGGGTATTGTTGGAGGTGAAACAGTGAAAAAATTTGAGGGATAGGATACCGTTGGAGATAGTCTAACATAGTTTTGGATGAATTGACTCTTAGTTATAACGACGTTATGGAATAGAAGTTTCAATGACTAATTTATCTAATTTTTAAATTAGATTTTAACTATTTTTTAGTTATTATTTTAAATTATAATCTTTATCTAAAATGTTTTTTTTAAACAATCTTAAATAAAAATTTAATTAAAAATAAAAAGATTAATTAATAATAGTTTTAAGGACCTATTCTTCCATTTTTAAAGTAATTTCAACTTTTTTAAAATATTTTTAATTATAATATTTTTCAAATAATTCTTAATTAAATTATATTTTCAAATAAGATTTTTGATACTAAAAAAATTTAACTAAAAACTCCAATCAAAATTCCTCCGCCTACCTCTCCCACCTCCAAGTCGTACAACCACTCCTCTATGACGATATCTCCGACCTCAAAGAACACAACACCTTCCCCAACCCCTTTGTCGACCCACTCCCCTCTTCGTTGTGAAATGTAAAATTATTAGTTAACCTAGATTTAGCTAGTTTTTAATTTTTTTTTAAAAAACTTAAAAAAATTATTTGAGAAAACTTTATTTAAAAAAATAGTTAAAAATTAATTAAAAAATAGATGAATATGTCCCTAAAATTATTATTTATTAATCTTGATTTAATTAATTTCTTGTTTTTAATTAGTTTTTGTTGGTACCGGTATGGATTCAGGTGTATGGGGGGGGATACACCTGATGCCTAAGTTCGTTTTTTAAGATTAGAGGCTGACTTGTAGTGAGTCAGTCAGATAACGTATGCGGAATATATGATAGACCCTTTAAGAAATATGTTTTTCAATGCAACTGTGAATCTGAGTGGTGATGAACAAAAAGCTGATCAAGCAAATGTAATAGTAGAGAGAGAGATTTTATAGTGGTTCGGATTTACAAGATCCTACTTCTACTCTTTTGCTTTCTCTGCAGGAATCCACTAAGGATGCTCGTAAACTGACGAGTACAGATCAACACATACAAACTATCTATCAAACTATCTAATTAGCAATCTATCTATCGGCTTTGGTCTATCAATCTAGTATGGGTGTGTTTTTGAGTTTGTTCAAAAAGAGTTTTTAAACACTCTTGACTCCAAGCTTTGAATGTAAGCTTTAAAAACTTGGAGTATGAACAGCAAAATGGAATTTCTAGCAAGAGAACTTGAGAGAGAATGATATAGTGCTGGTTCTTTTGCTTGAGCTATTACATTTCGTAACCTCGTTAAGAGAGTACTTCTCCAATTTATATTCAAGCTAGGGGATAAATTTGTTGAACATGATCAATCTCCTAATGGCTCCCTGTTGACAACGGTCTAATGCATTGAATGCATGGACACATGTCTCACTCCGCTTGGTTCTGCAGATTCTGTACGAGGTATTGTTCTATCCCCCTCTGACTAGGGCTGACATGGCGACATGAGATTGGTCAATAATGATTCTGATGTTGTCTTGCTTCGTTGACCATCAACTTTGAATAGTGTGCCTTGTACCTAGTACAATCTTCACACTTAAATCTTCAATGCGGCCTGGTGAAGACAATGATCTTAAGATCAATGCAGCCTGAAGGATGTCAGCTTCAAAAGCATGACTTAAGAGATAAAGCGGGTTAATCAATCTAACAACCTAGTCTGAAGACAAAGGTTCAACCTGACTATACATACACGGACTGAAACAACTTATCAATTACATTAGACTGATTCATCAATCAAATAGGGATTTGGGATCATTCCAAACTTATATTATTTCCCAACAGTTTTTATTTAAATTTTTTTAATTTATTTTTTTCGCTACCAAACATTTTATTTGAAAAAAATAATAATTTAAAAAATATATATTTGAAAAAAATAGTTAAAATTTAAAAGATTGAATGAACTGGTCCCTAATTTTTTTCCCGTAAATGTCCTATGACTAACAATCGACTAACTTAAAATTTAACAGAATGACCAATTCATCCAAACTATCATAGTTTGGGGACTAATTAACTAAAAATAATTAGGGACCAATTCATCCAAATTAGCTTACTTTGAGGACCATATGTGTCAAATTGCCTTAGAAAAACCGAACAGTTCCACTTTAAAAAGACCCACAAAATTTTAAAGAATTATTAGCCTCTAAATACATGCAGAATATGTGGATTTTGAATTTGCATACGATTTAAAAAGCTTATCAAAACATAACCTTTCTAAACTTTAAATTTTACACAAAAAATAAGTGTGAAGTGGATGCCAGAAAATCTTGAATCCTAAACCATAAACCCTAAACCCTAACCTAAATCGTCTCATAATTGGAACATCATTGTTTTCGTCGTTTCAGTTAAAAAAACACTAATTGACAATCTCAATTTCACCATCTTTCGAAAATCCCCAAATCCCAATTTCATCTCAAATTCCTTCGAAAAACCTTATAAAAAAAGAGAGGAATGTCAACACTAAACATTTCCAACTTGAAAAATACAAAAATATACATGAATCCTCATAATTGCAAAAATGTACGAATAAACCTACTTCACATCTAATATGTGTGCAGTGTGTGTGTGCAGAGTACTTTTCAGAGTGTGGTGTGTGTTGCTTTATTTCTCCTTGTTTTACTCACTTGTCTCGGTAATGACAAAATAAAGACTGACGGAAATAAAGACTTCCCATGCATGCATGCTTGTTATGCCAACATGAAGGTTGTTGCTTTATTTCTCCTTGTTTTATTCATTTGCCTAGGTATGACGAAATAAAGACTAACAGAAATAAAGACTTCCCATGCATGCATGCTTGTTACGCCAACATGAAGGCTGATGGAAATAAAGACTTAAAAATTGTTCTGATGTGCCTAACAAGGCTCGAAGTCGAGACCTGAAGATTAAAAAAATAGTATATGGTTATTTGAGGTGAATAGGGCTCGAACCCGAGACCTACTGAAATTTCCCAAGCTATGAAACCATTATACCATCACCCATTCTCAAAAATTTAGTTACCTATTTATCTGTAGAAGGAAACGTTTATAATTAAAAAAAATGGTTATTTGATGTGACCAGAGGTCGAACCCGAGACCCATTGAGATTTTCCAAGCTATGAAATTGTTGTGTCGTCATCCATTCTCGTAAAATTCGTAACCTATTTATCTGTAGAAGAAACATGTTTATAACGTGAAGCTGCCTCATCACCCATTCTCGTAAAAAAAATCCACTTCATGTTTATCCACTTCAACTTCACCACTGATACTAAGGACTTGTCCTTTTCACTTTATAAGATCGTCAACACTCTAGGTGCCAAAGACCAACGGCTGTTGTTAGAGCATCCTTCTTCCAAAAGATGTTGCCGTTTCCGAGAATGTCCTCTTGAATCTTCTCTAGATCCATACAACCAATGACTTCCTCCTTGATCTGGCGGAATAATTGGCACTAACCAATTTCTAACTTCTTCGATGACTTCATTATCTTCATCTTGTAGGGTGAGCGCTTTGTTCTGTGGCTATTCTAGAAGTGTCATTAGTCGGTTCAAACCGCCTTCCCCTCGAATCCACGATGCAAACTCGAACATGGTTCTGTAAATGTTTTGAGCTTCAACATGTTCATCTTCCCCATCCTCTTCCTCAGCCGTATAATCCTCGTTGTACTCATCATCATCACCATTATCAGCAGCAGCACCGTGATCTTAATGTTCTTCTTCTTCTTGCTCCTCTTGTGGTTCTTCTTCTGCATGCTCTTCTTGCTCCTCTTGTTGCTCTTGCCCTCCAAATTGATGTTGAGCTCCAAACTCATATGCAGCTCCACTTTGACCATATGCATCACCAAAAATATCGGGAAAAAATTAAATTGCTCACTTCGTACAAATGCGTTGTCCAGCACAGAGTAATACCTAGAAGGGACGTAATGTTCTTGTCATGATGTTCCTGCGCAATCATTAGTAGTTGTCAAAACGACGCACACAGTCGGGTCAGTCTCTAAGTTGATGAGTCGAACCAAATAATCATATGTCGTCATTAATGACTTAATCAACTTTCCAGGATGAGAATGATCTAACGAATAAAGCGCATAAGGGGTAAGCCTTGAATTAATCTATGTCTGGGCTTCGATGCTTGATCTTAAGGACGACAAAGTTAATTGGTTGGTCCGAAGTGGGGAAAGTTGTTCATCCTCGCTTTTGTAATTTGAACCCAATAAACAACCTCCGTACTTTACAGCTACACGTGTCCAGCTGGACATCTGAAAAGAATTAAAGAAGAAAAAAAATATCGTAGTGTTCTGCAAGCCATAATCAGTACTCCACAAACAAGACATATGATTTAGCTAACATGCAGAGAGCGAAGATAATACATGAATTCAAAAGTAATATTCAAAAGTAATTATAATAATTTATTCCCGATTGTGTGCATCAATTTCCACTAAGTAGATGAGTCAATTTCATCTAATTTAAAAACAATATTTAAAAATATACTCAATATATAATTTCTGTAGATAATACAACACGCATCGATAAATACGGCAAACAAATAGAATAGGAAATACGGATGTACAAGCAAAAATTATAACAATAATATTGCCGATAATTTCTACACCTTTATAAAATATTATTCAAATTATTTAAGAATTATAATCGATTTGCAGGAAGATTTAGATGCTAAAGATATTTCTAAAATCAAGCAAAAAATATAACAAGAATATTTGAGATATAGATTAATTGTGGATTAGGGTTAGGATTAGGGTTACCTTTAAAGATTGTTTTCCCCTAAACGACGGAATGCCCTCTCGCTCTCTCGCTCAGAATCTCTCTCTCTCTCAGAATCTCTCTCTCTCTCTCAGAGTCTCGCTCTCTTTTATTTCTCTCGCTATCTCGTTCTCTTTGATTTCTCTCGCTCAGAATCTCGCTCTCTCGCTCAGAGTCTTGCTCTCTTTTATTTCTCTCGCTCTATGGCTTTCTTTAAATTCTCTTTCTTGGAAAAACTCTATCATTGTACTGCATGTGATGAAAAGACCATCTCCTCAATAGGAGAATAATCATATTCCTCTCCTACTGTGTATAGGCACGCCTGTATCTCTAATTTCTACACCTATAATTTATGCAAGTGACTTCGGTCATTGTTGGAGAGATATACTCTTACTACTGTGTTGCATGTGACCTTCTGAAAAAACTACTGATAAAACGAAAGCAACTAGGAGATATCGGTGTGAATAGAGGTTAGCAGGATTTCTCTCTCGCTCTCTTGCTCTCTTTCCAGATTTTTTTTTTGCATGCTTTCTATCACTCTCTTAATTCTGGAATTTCTTTTTTTTCTTTCTCTCTCTATGAGCTTCACATTTCCGGGCCACCGCAATTTTCATTTGATGCTTGATCAAAAAAATAACGAGAGGAATGCAAATTTTAGAATCCAAAAAGGATTTCTCCTTGTCTGCATTGTCCGATGTATGCATGTTATGTAGAGAGAGAGAGAGAGAGAGAGAGAGAGAGAGAGAGAGAGAGAGAGAGAGGGAGAGGAACATTAAAATAATAGAAGAGAAAAAAGAGAGAGAATTTATTCTTGTAATTTAGGTCAACTCATTACACCCCTTCACTTTTACTGTAAAATGTAAGAAAAGAGAGAGAATTGATGTTTGTAGTTGTAAGAATATTACCATCTAGGATGGAGGCTAGTTTATAGCCTTATAATATACTCCGTTCGTCCCGCTATTACCGTCTCATTTGTTTCCGACACGGAGATTAAGAAATTTTGTTTAAATGTATATTTTATGAGTTTTAGTTATATTAAGAAATGGACATAGTTTTCGAGGAGTGGTTGATAGGAAAAAATGTGAATTCGTCCAAACTTTTGCAAGGCATAGTAGAGGCGATCGATTTATTTTTTTCCTTTTTTATGTTGTAATTGAAGAAATAATCTAAAGTTTTCAAAAAATTAAAAATCATAATTTTCTGTGTTCGAGGCAAAAAGAATCATGTGTGAGAGAGATTTTTGGAGAGAGAAGGTATAAGAATGTAAGGGTGGGTAGTGGATAAGGAGGAACTCACGTCCTTTTATGTTTAAGAATTGTTTTTTACCATTTTAGGAAATAGGACAGTAATAGCGGGACAACCCGATTAAGAAAGTATAATAATAATAGTGGGAAGAATGGATTATAATATAAATGTACATTTTTACATTTTGGAAAAATTGTGTACATTTTTACATTTTTTAATGTTTGAAGTGAACATTCTTCCACATGGCCCAAAAAGAAAAGGATGAATTGCAAAAGTAGTCAATGTGTGTGATGAAATTGCAAAAATAGTCAAGATGTGTGTAAATAGCAAAAATAGTCAAATAGTAAAAGTAATCATCATTTACAACTCACTTTCCCGTGCATTCACTGTGGCAGCGGGAGAGAGAAGGATGGGAAGTGAAACTGTCGTCTTTGTCGCATGTGGGGATATGGACTTTGGTATTTTATTTTATTTTTAATTGTTTTTAAATAATGACTTCACTTTTTTTTAATGATAATTTTGGGGTTTGTAAATTACTATTACACACTTTCGCTTCTTCCCAGGCTATAATTATCAATTTAAGTAACTAGTTGCACTGTCAGACCACTTTTCAATTCCCAATGCTTCTAGTTGCCAATTTTCAGCCTGTAAGATTTGACAAATGAAGCACGTGAGTGAGTTATATACTTACTATAAGAAGAGGTAGAGATATAAATTATATCCTCTGGAATTTCTATATTAATCAAAAGTGTTCACCATTCATTTTCATCACATGAATTAAAGGTTTCACCAATTCTAGATCGAGTATTTTCGAAGGAGTATTTTATTGAAAGGTTAGTTTTTGAATTTATTTTATTATTTGAATAAGTAAAATTCTATGTTATTAGTGACTCGGTAAGTATAATCCAAAGTAAAATGATATGGCAATGGAAAAGATTTTTTATTTTTTAAGATTTTGTAAATTATTAAATTGTGTTTTAGGAAGCATAGTAGTAATTGTTATATGATTATTCGGTCTAGTAATTGATTTATGAAGCACAATCGAATTTGTGTTTTAGAAGCATAGTAATTAATTATGAAGCATAATCGTAATTGATTTATGAAGCATTGTAATAATTATAAAGCATAGTGTAAACTGATTTATGAAGCATAATAGTAATTATGAAGCATAGTCAAATTACTTCCAACTTTAATATTTACATTTAATTTTCTAACTACATAGTAATAAATATATATTTTACGTGGATTGTATTTCTTTATTTTTATGTCAATTGTATTTCTTTTTTTTTTTTTCCTTTTACTTCATTTTTTTTCTCAATTTAGTTTTTAGATTTGGTTTTTCAAAAGTAGTTAGAAAACAATTGTTTTTTTATTTGTTTAATAAGTAAAATAAAGAAATATAATTAATTAAATTTTGTTTTAATTTCCTTATAAAATAAATATAAACTAATTTAAGTTTCTTCTAATATTCATAAAAACAAGAAATATATTGTTGGGTTATGAGTCAGTGGTTGATCTTAATCATCATTTAGAGGATACTTAGTTCATTTTATCAGTAGTTCTTGTAATAGGACTTGTCTGTTTATCGGTAATGGGGGAAATCATAGTGATTTAATGCTATGGAATTGAAGATCCCAAAACCCGTCTTGTACCCTTAGTGTAGTGTCTTTAGGACTAGATGATGTAATGTGCTAGATTGTTCTTATTTTCATTATCTGTTTTGTCTAAGTCCTGTAAGGGGTATTTGTTGGTCTGAACTTCAGTAGGAAGTTACATTCCAGAACCCCATGTCATCAGTTGTAAGAGCTCGTGTTCTCAGGTCATCAACTGACTCCACATCAGTAGAAGAATTTTCATCAGCTGACCTTCCAGTAGAAGAACACAAGACAGAGCTCAGTACCTTTAGAGTCATCAGCTGACTATACTCAATAGAAGATCCTTTTATCAGCCGACTCAGACGAAGAAGACAGTGATCGTGTCAGATCTACTGTATCCGACAGGAAACGACCCGACTTTTAACATCATTCGAAAGTCAGCAGAAGATCATACGAGGATGAGTAAGAGTCAACTCAGATGAAGACTGATGTCTGACAAGTCTCACCTTACCTGCTCTGACCAACTAAAGCTGCTCTCATGCATAGTGACCAACTCTCTGCGATATTATTTCGCACATTTGGCCGTTTTCCTTGGATGCTTGTGACACGTGGCATCGTCCCCTCCAACGGACAAATGCTTGGGTCACAACTATAAATAGAGAAGCCTTTCCGAGCTCAACGTACGGGATATCAAAGGGATTACACGCTCAAGCATTCAAAAGACTCTAGCGCTTTCACGAAGATCCAGCGAACAACTTGCTCATTAGAATATTTCTATTTCTTCTCTCTAGAGTTTCTTTCTTTAGATCTCTCTTCTCTATCTAAGCTCCATTGTTATATCCATAGCTTAGAACCTTCGAATGAGTTCACATTTCGTGACTGTTCTTATTGTAAGAACTCCTTCATAGTTAGAGAACATCCCCTCCCCTTCAAACTTCGGTTAGGATTGTAAAGTCGCTAAGGACTATAACTTGGAAGGGTCTGTCCAGTGCACAGATACCTTGCTGAGGCTTGCTCAGATTAATCAACAAGACCTTCTGTTCAGCAGGGCCGTGTACGTAGGATCTTGCGTATCCGAACCACGTTAAAAATCGCTTGTGTCATTTACTGTTTTATTGCATTGTTTTCAAACTATCATACAAACTCATACTTTGCATAAAACGTATTTAAAAGTGCACTAGCCAAAATTATTTGGTTTGCGAAAAACACGTTTTTAAATCGAGACAAAGTCTATCGGGCCCTACACACTTATCCGCACTAGCTCTCCGCCAAGGGATTTAATACTGACAGAAGTCAGTAGGAGAAACTCAGTAGTTGAGTCACTCTGACCCGCGATCTGAAGGTTACTATTTGGCATTGTTCATAAGTTGCAACCTACAGCTTAGCTATCCTTCGCGTTTGAGAAAAGAACTTGTACTCAGGTGTATTCACCCCCCCCCCTGTACACCTGACACTCGTCTCCGGACCAATGTGATCAACAGCGTTCAATATGCCGCTGTGGGAGGTGTAGGAGCACAGACTGGTGCTAAGGTTGCTAAAGACAAATCTGTCTTCATGCCTGAAGAGAAGAAGTTGCACAACCTCGACCGAGTTGCGCGGAATGCAATCCTGACTACGCTCAGCGATTCACACCTCGGGAGGGTGCACGATTGCAAGACGGCAAAAGAACTTTGGGATGCCCTGGCTGTACTGAGCCAAGGAACCCCACAGATTAAAGAGAATAAGCTCGAGCTAGAGCTTCAGAAGTTCGACACATTTGCCATGGAGCCCAACGAGACCATTGACGAGCTTAGCGTCAGATTTACAAACCAGATCAATGTGATCAATGGGCTGGGGAGGACGTTCACCAACAAAGAGATGAACACCAAGATCTTGAGAGCGTTGCCTCGACTGAAGTGGCTTCCTTTTGCTACTTATTTACGTCGCTCAGATCTTAATGCTTTAACTCCTGATGTTATCTTTTCAGAATTATAGACTGAGGAGTTCGAGCACAGCCTACCCCAAAGATGTTCCAGTGCTCCAGCTGACACCCAGATAGATCACGCTTACAAAGCAACAGTCAGCAAAACTGGAGCCAACCCCATTTCTTCCAGCAAGACAATAGCTGCTTCATATGCTAAGTCTTTTGAGACTCCCGCTACTGATCAGCTTGCGCTCATGGCTCTCAAGTATCAAAGAGAGAAAGAAAGAGTCAGAAAGCTAAAGAAATACCACCGAGATTCTCCCTCAGGTAAGAAAGATCATCGAAAAAGGGAAGAATCTAAACCATCTACTGATTGCAGGAACGCAGAGCCTGCTGCTAGTCCATCCAACAGCTCAGCTGGAAAAGGCGGCAGAACAACTGTGTGTTACAACTGCAAGAAAGAGGGACACTATCGCACGATCGGCCCCCAGAGCTCTCACCGCTCAACGAGCAGAACGGCAGGCCAGACGCGAGAAATTTGCCCGGAGAAGGCAGGCCTACATCGCCGGAGAGATATCCGATAACTCAATCGAGGAAGATACCTTCATCTATTCTTCTGAAGACGAAGCTGCATTTATAGCTGTTGAGGTCGGAGAAACAAATCCTGAATCAACGACTGAATATTGTCTGATGGCCGGAGAAGAGGCTGAGGTAAACTCGAAACTTATTATAACCTCCCCTTCACAGAGCACACACGACACATGCTCAGTCACAGATGAACCTCTAGACGTGGTACAACCATATGACGATCTACTAGAGGAGCAGATTCAGTTAAGCAGAGAGTTCAACAGAACTATTCAAGAATTGGAACAGGTAACGGCTGAGAATCAGAGACTTTCTTCTGATTGTCAGGTCTCTACTGATTCAGAGAATCTAGTTGCGAGACTCAAGGAAGAGATTGAATCTCTTATGACTAAGTCTCAGCTTCAAGAAACTCAGTTATCAGTTCTGACCAAGGACAATTCTGAGAAAGATATTGAAATAGCCCAACTCAGTCAGACACTCGCAGAGGTTGAGAAAGATTATGAATCACTTCGGAAAAGTGATGAGGTCTGGCGAGGACTGATGACTGAACAGTACCTGGGAGCCAAAGAGAAGTTGGAAAGCAAGCTTAGAGCTCAGAGGCCACCAGCCATGAAAGAAGGACTTGGCTACACTCATGAAGCTTCCACCTCTATTTCTAAAGGCTCAGAAATGCTGGCTGATAGGTTCGTCAGAGGGAAAGTTCAGATTTCTGAACCAACAACTCAGTCGAAGAACAAACAGAAAATGATTGCACCTCAGCCGAGCAACAAGAAGCAACTGACACTACAACAAAAATGCTGAATCACGAAATATCGCGTTGTCGTAGGTACCGTTGTCGTAGGTTCTCGCTAATAGACAACGGTTTTTAACCGTTGTCTTTAAAATTTTCGACAACGGTTTTCAACCGTTGTCTTTTTGGTATTGCATCGTTGTCGTTTGATCTTTCGACAATGGTTTAAAACCGTTGTCGTTTCATTTTTCTAGACGTTGTCGTATGCGTTTTAGACAACGATTTTAAACCGTTGTCGTATCGTTTTTATTCCGTTGTCATATGTATATTCAACAACAGTTTCCTATCGTTGTCTTTCACTTTTTTCAGCTGTTGTAGTAGGTATTTTTTACAACAATTTGTAACTGTTGTCGTCCGTTATTTTAACCGTTGTCAATGGTACAATTTATAATTTATCACCATCAATAAAACTAATAAAATCCTGTAATATTTCCATAAAATGCTTTTCAAGAAATTATGTACTGTAATAATAATTCATTGTTCTACGACTAAAATCTCAAATACGTACAAACTATAACAAGACTAGTTCATTACAAAACAAACTACCCATTCTTCGACAGCGATTGAAAAATTTACCAAGAAGTTGGTTGCATTCGGATCCCAGTATGGTTCCTTCACACCCAACACGAACATTATCAAAGCTTACAATTACATCCTCTGGAAGAACAAAACAACTAAATTAAATGGCTTGCAAAAGTGTGTGAACAGAAAAAGGAAAATTATCGACAGAAAAATCGAAACTCTAGGAGCTAGATGTACCTCCTTCAACACTTGATTGGCATGGGAAGTTTTTTCAACCTTTCGTACAAGCATACCCTGCAGGAGATATATTTGACGTTTATCAGGACGCTTATAGTATACAGTTTACAGCCATAACATGATATAACTTTCACTAAAAAATACCAAGAAATACCTCATATCTAAGTATTCACTTTTCTCAACCAGATCCCTTGATAATACAAATAAGAGTTATCACTTTATAAAAGACAGAAGGATAGAGAAAACAAGAGCAAAGGACACAAGAGGAAACAAAGGCAAGTAAAATGATTTGTTAACAGCGCCTTCAGAAAATCAAGGAGAATTTCTCAACATGAGGAGTATAAACATCTTGCCACTAAGATTACACCTTAAGAGAGTCGATGTTTGTGACAATGCACACAACTACATGTTACACCGATTATACATTTAAATATGCCAAATCAAGAATCACCACAAGGCTGCTCCTGGTATTAATAATTATAGTCACACAACTATCAGTACCAGAGATATCAATCTACAATCACAGTTCTTAAATTTATTGATGGATTGAAGAATGATATTTTCGGTATAAAACAAAGAAGAACAAAGAGCACTCAACCTTTATGGAGGGGATATGAACACCTCCATAGTTTAAGAAAAAAAAAATATTTAACTCAAAAGAACAAAAGAGGTCATAGACAATCTATTCTACTGATCCTTATCCGGTTAGTAAAAGGAAAGGGGAAATACTTCATTAGATGGCACATTTACGAACGCCCGCAAAGCTGGATTCTCCAATTTTTGCAACAACACGCCAGGAGAAGGGAAACTTGAGATTGTATGCCGAGATTCCATCAGTGAAAACATAAATTACCTTCACAAGATAACAGATGGTCACTACATTCTACAAAAAGAAATACATAAAGCTCACCAGTGTATTTCCCGTTCTCTTCTTCTCATGGTCTATTACTGCTATCTTCGGTGGGGTACTTAAGTAGACTCGCTCAACCTATCACCACATAACAGATTCTAAAAACTGCTTGAATTTTTTTTTGAATATCACAGTTTGCAATAGCACTAGTTTTGATTTTCAGAAGTTTCTTTATGCATAACCAACTAGACTAGGAAAAGGTCAAGAAGTAAAAACGTGTAAGGTATATATGAGAATTCCTATAATACTTTCATTATTACAAGAACCCAATCACAGCATGTGATGGATAAATAATTTAAACATGAAAATAACCTTTTTCCAGGAAAAAATCAGTTTTCAAATGAAGTATATTGAAGTTGAGTCAACGGGGTATGAGCTAAAACCTCTAAGAAATATATCGCACAAAGTTTATAAAGAAATATAAACCCATACAAAGTCTATAAGAAAATATAAATATGATAAACATATACAAAGAAATTAAAAAAAACTATGAACTCTTCTACGATATAATATCCCAAATACTAAAGAACTAAGGATAGTCTAAATAAGAAAAGAATTTGGATTATATTGCAAAAGATGCAGGGAACAACAAGAGATGATCTTAAACTGTTGATCCATATAAATTTAAATGGGAATTTGAATTCCATTTGACAATCAAATAGGAAAAAAACAGAATCAAATGCAATTCAGATATTTGTGAAATAAAAAAATATAGGCGAGGAAAGATCACCTCCTTTGGCTAAGGAGATGGATCCATTGATCAACCAGAAAATGCATCCCCAATCTTGGGCGAAGGAGATGGATCCATTGAAGCAACAATCACAAATTGGATTGTTCCATTTATCCCAATTGGCCAACTAGGAGTCGTTGGGGTCAGGGATCTTGATCCGGTAATCGATGATATTTTGGAGGTCGGGGCGACTTTTTCCACCAAGGCTGATTTGATGGCTGCCGTTGGTTTATGGAATTTAGAGTGTCGCGGGTCTTATAAAGTTGTGAATGCGAATAAATAATACCAGTACTACGTCTGTCTGAATGTCGTTACGTGTCCCTTCATTCTGTGTGCACATTATGTTGATAAGTGCTGGGAAATTTACGATTTTGAAAATAAACACACATGTCAATTCGACTTCCACCAACTAGGGCATAGAAAGATCTGCGCCAACACCATTTCCGCATTTTTTGCGAAACGAATGCGGCATGAGGGCACGATTATGAAACCTCGTGCCATGATTAATGAGTTGAGTGATGAGTTCGGTGTGAAGGTCGGATATCATAAGGTATTGCGCGGCCGGGATAAGTCGATTGAGACGATTTTTGGAAGTCATGAGAAATCCTTTAATCTGCTTCCGGCATATCTATACATGTTGGCGCATGTTAACCCGGGGACAGTGGTTGATTATTCAATCGACACCGACAATAGGTTTGAATATTGTTTTGTTGCCTTTGGGTCGTGCATCTCTGGTTTCAACTCTTTTTTGAGGAAGGTGATTATAGTAGACGGCACCTATCTCAAGGGAAAGAATACAGGTATTCTATTTGTTGCAGCATCGAAAGATGGCAATGAACAAATTGTACCGTTGGCGGTTGGCATTGGACCTGTTGAAAATAATGTTTCGTGGACCTGGTTTATGTAGAAGATCAAGGGGGCATTTGGAACACACCCCGAGTTAGCATTTGTGTCTGACCAATACATTAGTATTCAGGCTGCCATCGCAGAGGTGTATCCGGAATGCCCTCATCTACTTTGCAACTACCATCTTTTGAACAAGATTGCGCCTTATGGTCGCACTATTACTAGGATGTTTCGAAAAGCAGCAACTGCGTACCGTCCTTCGGTGTTTAATAAGGTGATGGAATCAATCCAAGAAGCTAGCCCAGATGGAGCCTACCAAAAACTGATGGAACTAGGTCCAGTACGTTGGGCTCGGTCGAAGTGTATGCGTCGGCGATATAGTTTCTTAACGTCGAATGTTGTCGAATCTTTTAATGGAAGGTTGTTGTGGGCTCGACGGTTGCCAATTTGTGCGCTTCTCGATACTATCCATTCAATTATGGAAAAATGGTTCGATGAAAAACGAGCATTATACAGTGCACACGGCCATCCGATGGTCGAGACGGCGAAGCAAAAGCTTCACTTTGAGGTGGAAAAAGCACACACTCTGAGAGTCACGCAGATCTCCGTCGGGCAGTTCAAAGTCATGGACATCAGAAAGTACTTCGTAGTGGACTTACACCAATGTGCGTGCACGTGTTGTGAGTTCCAATTGGGTTTGTTGCCTAGCTCGCACGTTGTTGCTGTTATGATGTAAGTTTTTCAGTTTCTTCAAGTTTAATTGATAATTATTTCTAAGCTATAATAACAAAATCTTCCAATGCAGACACTCTGGTACCAACATGTATGACTTTGTGTCTGGCTACTACTTAACAAATACCCACCATAATTTATACGCACGTATATTTACTCCGCTTCTACCACAAGAGCAATGGCACGTGCCTTTTGACATTCTAGGTGAAGTTGTTAAGCCTCCTATAACGAGGCGTCAAGTCGGTCGACCAAAGACGGGATGTTACCGATCTGGATTTGAGGCATCTAGTAGTAGAATGACCAAGGGTGCAAAACACTATAGCATATGCCGGCAAGCGGGTCACACGAGGAAGAAATGTACGCAAAGAATGCGTACACTTAATTATTTATCGAAATAATATCGGTTTATCGAATTACGGTTTATCGAATTACGATAGTAAGGGTGAAGTGTATTCTATGGATCAAATTACGGTTTATCGAGTTTTTAATTATCGAATTATCGAATTATGTATTTTATGTACTCTTAATTATTTATCGAAATAATATTATACTCCCTCCGTCCCATTATTTATGTCCCATTGGGAATGGACACGGTAATTAAGATAGTAGAGGTAAAAGTGTAAAGTTGTGGTGTAAAAGTATAAAGGGGTGGGGGGTCCACTTCCTTAGATTGATTGTGGTCCACTCATTTATTTCCTTATTTGGTATGAGACATAAATAATGGAAAAATCAAAAAAGGCAAGTGAGACATTAATAATGGGACGGAGGGAGTATTATATTTTAAGATACGTAAATCCTACATTAAGTAAAAAATAAAAAATAAAATCGTATATAATCAAATTTAACAAATTAATCCTTCCATTCATTTTAATATTATGTAAAAAAATAAGATAAGAACATGACAAAATTAGTATTATACAGTGAAATTTAATATAAAAAAAGCAAATAAAATAGGAGCAAAAGATGCTCCAAAAAGCAAAAGGACAAGACATAAGTCTAGCCTGGGAAGAAGCGAAAGTGTGTAATAGTAATTTACAAACTCCAAAATTATCATTAAAAAAAAGTGAAATCATTATTTCAAAACAATTAAAAATAAAATAAAATACCAAAGTCCATATCCCCACATGCGACAAAGACGACAGTTTCACTTCCCATCCTTCTCTCTCCTACTGGCACAGTGAATGCACGGGAAAGTGAATTATAAATAATGATTACTTTTACTATTTGACTATTTTTGCTATTTACACATATTTTGACTATTTTTGTAATTTCATCACACATTAACTACTTTTGCAATTCACCCAAAAGAAAACCCCTATCGAGAATTAAGTCTTAGTCTTTGTCTGTCCCGTTGACCAGCACCCGCTGTCGAACAGCCTTCGTCGGCCGCCTCCTCCATCCACACTGTCCCGTTCATCCCGTCTATCAGCACGCGCCATCGAACAGTATTCTCCATCATCTAGCCCTGGAATCTCGTCTCTGTCATTTGCGGGTTGAATGATATGTTATTTCTCTCTCTTTTCTGTCGCCATTACTGGTACTACAATACTTATGATCTTTGTGGAGTTTGGTAGTTTTTCTTTCTCACGGTCATTGTCATAAACATCGTCATCTTTCTTTTCATTAGACTTGTAGAGCAATATATTGATGAGGGATAATTAAATCATTCCTCCAATTTGTAGAATATGTTAGGAGCATAAACCGATATCATCCAAGTGTACAATTCAACAATGAATCACAAAAATGATTGTAACACAAGAAAATCAGGATTTACGTGGAAAACCCCCTTCAATATGAAGAGGTAAAAACCACGAGACCCTTAGGTCTAGCCAAATTCACTAAAATCAAGTAGAGAGAGTACAACCCATCAAGTACAAAATGATATCTAGCCCTTAACAATACTACGAAGGCACTAGAATCACAATACGGAAGCAAAGACGTAAAATCGTTCACACAAGCAGTAGCTGAAATCCGAAAATTTTAACTCAAAATCTAACCGTCAGATTTACGATCCCTTCGGTCAGAATGAAGAATTATATGTCTTCTATCTCCAGTTAACATTTCAAGTCAATCCGACAACAAATGAAGTTCCGATCGTCGGAAATGAAAAAACTGCGACTCTCTTTTTTCTGTGTATCTCTCTCTCTGCACCAAGTCAAAACTCACGTTTTCTACTCACTGCCTCAAACAAGAAGAAAACATTATATCATCACAAAGGTTGGGCAAAAAGGAAGTGGGCTTTTCTCCACTAGTTGGGAGCCCAAACAAAAACCCAACAAATCTCCCCCCTCCCGACTATGTGGAGGAGATTGCCATCCCGGCAATTGAACAACAAATTTCAAACTTGCATCTTGGCATATCAGCCCCATTATCATCAGTATGAACTTTCTCAAGTTCAATTAACTTCTTATCCAATACATCACGTATCCAATGATACCGCTCATCAATATGTTTCGACTTGGAGTGAAAAGTGGGGTGTTTACCAAGATGAATTGCACTTTGACTATCACAAAGTAAAACATACCTCTCTTGAGAGCAACCAATTTCTTTCAAGAATCTCTTCAAATATAGCAACTCTTTCCAAGCTTCTGTGGCTGCAATGAATTCGACTTCTGTTGTTGATAGAGCAACAACACACTTCTGCAATTTAGATTTCCAAGAAATAGCTCCCCCTGCAAACGTAGTCAAGAAACCTGAAGTAGACTTCATGGTATCAACATCTCCAGCCAAATCTGAATCAGTATAACCAGTGAGAACTGATTTCCCACTTCCAAAACAAAGCTTCACATTTGAAGAACCACGAAGATATCTCAAAATCCACTTAACTGCATCCCAATGCTCTCTCCCGGGATTAGAGAGAAATCTGCTCACTACACCAACTGCATGAGCAATATCAGGTCTTGTACACACCATCGCATACATTAAACTACCCACGGCAGATGAATAAGGAACATTTTTCATTTTTTCCTTTTCATCATCAATAGAGGGACTCTGTTTCACACTTAATTTCATATGTGCTGCCAATGGAGTGCTAACCGCCTTAGCATTCTCCAACCGAAATCTTTCAAGGACTTTCTCAATATATCTTTGTTGTGACAGCCACAACTTCTTCGTCTTCCTCTCCCGAGAAATGCTTATGCCAAGAATCTTCTTAGCTGGCCCCAAATCCTTCATGTTAAAGGATTCATTCAACTTCCTCTTCAAGTTGGCGATTCTCGAATCACTTTGACCAATAATAAGCATGTCATCTACATAAAGTAACAAAATAATAAAATCATCAGAAGAGAAATTCTGAACAAACACACAATGATCACAAGTAGTCTTCTTGTAGCCTTGTTGCCTCATCACAGACTCAAACTTCTTGTACCATTGTCTTGGAGCCTGTTTCAAGCCATACAAGCTCTTCCTCAATTTGCACACATAATCCTCTTTCCCTTTCACCTTAAATCCTTCTGACTGCTCCATATAAATTTTTTCATCCAAATCGCCATGAAGAAATGTTGTCTTGACATCCATTTGCTCAATCTCTAAATCAAGATTTGCAGCTAACCCCAAAGACAAATCGGATTGAAGACATTCTCACAACAGGTGAAAAAATCTCATCAAAATCAACTCCTTTCTTCTGACTGACACCCTTCACAACCAATCTAGCTTTATATCTTGGTTTAGAGGAGTTCTCTTCTTGCTTCAATCTATAGATCCACCTATTTTTCAAAGCTCTCTTACCTTGAGGTAAGTGCACCAACTCAAAAGTGTGATTATCATGCAAAGACTTCATTTCATCTTCCATTGCATTAAACCACTCTTGACTTTCTACACCTTTCATAGCTTCATCAAAGCATTCAGGCTCTCCCCCGTCAGTCAAGAGAACATACTCACTAGAAGAATATCTAGTAGACGGTTGGCTTACCCTAGTAGACCTTCTGAGTGAAACACCTTGTGGATTATCATTAACATCTTCAGTAGGATTATCCAAGTGATCATCAGCAATATCTTCATGCTGCATATCAGTCTCGACTGTATCACTATCAACTCTAGTAGGCAAAGGTGATACAAAACTTGGATCAAGATCTGTGAGGTCATTCTGAGAATCAAGTTTCTCAGCTTTCTTAATATCTTCAATGGTTTGGTCTTCAAAGAATACAACATCACGGCTTCGTATGACTTTCTTCTCAACTGGATCATATAGCGTGTAACCAAATTCATCCTGACCATAGCCAATGAAGATACACTGTCTTGCTGCCTTAGCATCCAACTTTGACCTTTCATCCTTAGGAATATGAACATAAGCTTTGCAACCAAACACCTTCAAGTGACCATAAGAGGTGTTTTTGCCGGTCCAAATATTCTTTGGAACACCTCCCTGCAAAACAACAGTAGGAGTCAAATTAACAATATAAGCAGCAGTATATAGAGCCTCACCCCAAAAAGATTGTGGGAGTTTTGACTCTAACAACAAACATCTAACTCGATCCATCAAAGTTCTGTTCATTCTCTCCGCCAACCCATTCAACTGAGGTGTCTTGGGAGGCATCTTTTGATGTCTGATCCCATGTTGCCTACAAAATTCCTCAAATGGTCCTCGGTATTCACCACCATTGTCAGTCCGGATGCTCTTCAATTTCTTTCCAGTCTGTCGCTCAACTAAAGCATGGAACTCCTTAAACTTGTCAAGCACTTGATCTTTGGTCTTCAAGACATAGACCCAAAGCATCCTGGAATGATCATCAATGAAAGTTACAAAATAAGATGCACCACCAACAGTCTTTACCTTCAACGGACCACAACGCGTCGAATGAACCAAATCCAACAGATTTGGTTTCCTATGAGGAGGATTTGTCTTGAAAGATACTCTAGTTTGCTTTCCTTCAAGACAATAAGAACACCTATCAAAACTAGAGCTCCTAGCTCCTGGAAGAACACTCTTCTTCACCAAAGTATCAAGTCCTTTAGCACTAATATGACTCAATCTCTTGTGCCACAACTCCGGTGAACATTGCGTTTCCACCATATTAACCGAGTCTAGTGAGACAGAAGCTTGTAATACATACAAGTTTTCCTTCAACTTCACACCTTTATTCAAAAGCATTGACCCTTTGCTAAGTCTCCATTTCCCATCAATAAAGTTGTTACCATAACCTTCATTATCAAGTGACCCAACAGAAATCAAATTCAAACGAACACCAGGGGCATGTTTAACATTTCTGAGTAGAAGTGTAGAACCATTCTTCATCTTCAAACAGATATCGCCTGTTCCAACAACCTTAACAAGACCACCGTCACCCATTCTCAAATAGCCCAAGTGGCCTTCAGAGTAAGTGCAGAAAAATTCCCTTTTCGAAGAAACATGGACTCCAGCACCAGTGTCACCAAACCAACAAGTGTCAGAAGAGACCAAATTAACATTAACATTAATTGAAGCGATGACAAGATCAGCAATGTCATCACTAGAAGCAGCAACAACTAGATTAGTACTGTTTCCTTCAAGCTTTTCAGCCTTGTTTTCTACTTTGTTACTGCTCTCTCCATTTTTGTTCTTCATTTTCCAACAATTCTTCTTGATGTGTCCCTTCTTGTGACAATAATGACACTCAACATCCTTGTACTTGGACCTAGACTTGCTTCTACTCTTTCCCCTATTATCATAACTTCTGTTCTGTTGTCTCCCCCTATGCTCTGTAGCCAAGATCTTAGTCTGTGGAGATGAATCTTGAGTTTTCCTTCTGATCTCCTCATTAAGAATTCCATTTTTAGCATAGTCGAAAGACATCATACCATCAGGAGCACAATTTGTATGTGAGACCCTAAATGTCTCCCATGAATCAGGCAATGTGTTGAGCAACCATAAGCCGAGTATCTCATCTTCAAACTTTACTCCAACATTCGACAATTTATTCACAACACCTTGAAATGCATTTACATGATCAGAGATAGGAGTACCCTCAAAGAAACTTCAAATTAATCAATTGCTTGAGTAGATACAACTTATTGTTCCCAGTCTTAGAAGCATATAATTTTTCCAATGTTTCCCACAAAGTTTTTGCATTTGTCTCATTCTCAACAAGATTTGAGACATTATCATCCACCCACATTCTAATGAATCCACAAACCTGTTGGTTCTCAAACATTCATTCCTCGGCAGTCTTTGACTCCGGTTTAGCGGTACCAAACACAGGTAGATGCAAACTCTTCACAAATAAAATATCCTTCATCTTAACCTTCCAACTGTGATAGTTTTTAGCATTCAAAAGAATCATCTTACTCGTGTTTACCTCCATAATTCATACAAATAAAGATCACCACTAGTCTCAGCTCTGATACCAATCTGATGAGGGATAATTAAATCAAACCTCCAATTTGTAGAATATGTTAGGAGCATAAACCGATATCATCCAAGTGTACAATTCAACAATGAATCACAAAAATGATTGTAACACAAGAACACCAATATTTACGTGGAAACCCCCCTTCAATATGAAGAGGTAAAAACCACGAGACCCTTAGGTCTAGCCAAATTCACTAAAATCAAGTAGAGAGAGTACAACCCAGCATGTACAAAATGATATCTAGCCCTTAATAATACTACGAAGGCACTAGAATCACAATACGGAAGCAAAGACGTAAAATCGTTCACACAAGCAGTAGCTGAAATCCGAAAATTGTAACTCAAAATCTAACCGTCAGATTTACGATCCCTTCGGTCAGAATGAAGAATTATATGTATTCTATCTCCAGTTAAAATTTCAAGCCAATCCGACAACAAATGAAGTTCCGATCGCGGAAATGAAAAAACTGCGACTCTCTTTTTTCTGTGTATCTCTCTCTCTCTGCACCAAGTCAAAACTCACGTTTTCTACTCACTGCCTCAAACAAGAAGAAAACATTATATCATCACAAAGGTTGGGCAAAAAGGAAGTGGGATTTTCTCCACTAGTTGGGAGCCCAAACAAAAACCCAACATATATATACCCATTAATATATATTGATGCCTCTGCAATATTTTATGAAGATGAAGCTTTAATGATGATGACGGTGGTATTTTGATTGTTGCCTACCTCCACTATTCTTAACTTCTGGAGAGTATTAATAACATGCATTGGCAGATTTTTATTATATAATTTTTTATTTGTATGTATATTAAATTGATGTGTAAAATCAAATTATATCTAAAGTTGTGTATTTTTAGAGAAATAATATTTACAAAAAATCCTATGTGTACGAAATTCAAATATGACCTTAGCCCCACACGTCAAAGCCAATTTTGCTGGAGTTAATGCTGGTGTATAAAATTTAATGTTTTGAAAGATTATGTATTTTAAGGAGCGTTTTAAAGGTCGTGTACAAAATTAAATCTCGTCTATTTCTCGTGAACTTTTAAGATAATATCCCAATTTAGAAAGCCCATTAAATTTTTCTCCTAATCCTTTCTTAAGGGGTGTATGGTTCACGGGAATAGGAGAGGAACGGGAAAGGAAAGGTTAAAGGGGTGTTTGCAATAGCTTCTTCTTTTTTAAGTTCTTAATTTAAGGAGAAGTTGGTAAAAGTTGTAATTTAGAGAATTAGTAGGGTGTTGCAAATACCGCATAAAAGTAGAAAAGGTTGGAATAATAGTGTTTGCAAATTTTATACTAGGAGAACATATTTCACTGCGATCCTTAAATACACCATATTAAGTGTACGGGAATAGACAAGTAGACAAGACAAATTACTTCTTATCTAAACTGAAGTTTAAACCGACAACTCGTCCTAAAGTTGTCTCATCTGTGATATTTATTTATATCTTGTTAGTTCAACCAATGTGTTGTCTTATGTGATCTACAACACACTAAACAATTTAACTATTATACAAGATAATATGACTTAATATGTACATTCATAATAATCAGATAGGAGAACACAAATAGTAGAATGTAATAATATTGTATACAAGTATTGTTGGAAAAACGTAATATATATATATATATATACATGGGCAAATTTCAGCCCGTTCGATCGCATTTTCGAGTCTCGATACATATCCAATTTACAAATTAAGATATAAAGCGTCGATCTACGTTTCGAGTAAAAAATTATGGTGTGCTTAATTTCTCAATTCCATTTTTCGGTGAGTGAGAAATAGTGGCTCGAAGTTTGGGGGACAAAGTTGAGATGTTACCTAAAATGGAGATACTTACCTTATTCGGGTTTTGGAGAGTTATTACATTAATCAATGTCCCACATTGATTAATGTACAAACTTTAATGTGGTATTTAAGTCTCTACCACATTGTAGGAGATAACTAAGTAACATGTGGTGGGCTTGGGCCACACATGCTCATGCGCGCGAGCCTTTTCGCCGACCGCCTCACACGCGGCGCGCCGCGCAGCACCGCGCCCGTGCCCCGGCCCCGGCTCCGGTTTCGATCCTTGGACTTGGACTTGGACTTGGATCTTGGCAATTGGCAATTGGTCCTTTGGGTGGTCCGTGGGCTTGTCCGTCGGGCTTGGCAGTTGGGCTTGTCAGTTGGGCTCGGTGGGTTACGTGTGGGCTAGCCGAGTCGTTGGTGTAGCGAATCGGCTACACATGATTACTCTCTGTAGTGTTGTGCACCTGCCACACCCAAGCAATATTTTTGGAAGTCTCTGGAATGAGACTCTTCAAGTATCTTCCACTTCTCCACTTACCATCCCCACGACCTCCTGCCTTAAATGGCACAACAACTCTTCACCTGGGGGGAAGCAGCCTATAAATAGGCTAGTTGCATGTCATTTCACAACACACAACAATCATCTCTTCTCCTCTGCATTTTAGAGCTTTAGTTTTCCAGCAGCTTCTGCCCTCTCCTTGTCCAGTTCGCCGGAGCTCGACGATCTTGCGGTGCTGCAATCTTCGAGACGTTCGTCGTTTCATCTTTGGGGACGATACGCCATCACCGAGAGCACTACCGGGGCGTATTTCATCTTGCGGAGAGAGGACTCCTCGACTCGACGAAGCTTTCATCTCTAGCTCTATTTTTATTTGTGTTTTCCGACTTATTATTGTGGTTGTAATAGCAGCTTGTATCCAACAATCGCAAGACGAAATACGACTATTTACCTAGCTGCTTCAAGTAAACTGCAATATGTCTTCTTCAAGTGCTGCCATCTCCGACGCTGCCGCCGCCGCTACTTCTGCCGCCACTAACCCCGCCGTTTCTGATGTCATTGCCTCCTCCGGCAATGTAGTTCCACCGACGTCTGTTCCTACTCCAACTCCGGCGTTTGCAAATCCAACTCTTGCCGCCATGTCCGCCGCCACCGACGCTAGAATCGCACTTAACCGTGCTAATGCCACTAACTCGGCATATAACTTTTATGCGATGTCTTCTGCTTTGCAGAACAATGTCCCTTTCGGGAGTGTGAACCACCTTGGTGTGGTGGGGGGCTCGAACCCGATGTTGACGGTACCTCTACACTCGTCTAGAGTGTTGCCTGCTGCCGAGAAGCCCGTGAAGTTTGGTGGATCCGACTTCAAGAGGTGGCAACAGAAGATGTTGTTCTATTTGACAACATTGGGGTTCACGACCGTGCTGATGGAGAATGCACCCGCCCCTCCAAGTGACAACGAAGAGAACATGGAAGTTCGCATACCCTACGAAAATTGGCTAACTTCTAACTACTTTTGTAAAAACTTCTTGCTTAGTGGACTAGATGATAGTCTATACAATGTATATGCAAATGTAAAAACCTCCAAGGCAATTTGGGAGGAACTTGAAAGAAAATACTGTACTGACGATGCAGGAACCAAGAAGTTTGTAGTCGCCAAGTTCTTGGACTACAAAATGGTGGACTCTCGACCGGTCATGGAGCAAGTGCAAGAGTTCCAACTCATTGTCCATGACGTCCACGCCGAAGGAATACTTTTGCCAGATGCTTTCATTGTGGCAACCGTGATAGAAAAGTTTCCCCCGAGCTGGAAGGACTTCAAGAGCTACCTGAAGCACAAGCGAAAGGAAATGACGCTTGAAGATCTAGTTGTCAAGCTCCGCATCGAGACCGATATGAGGACTCGAGATGAGAAGGGCAAAGCACCCGTGGAACCAAGAGTCAACCTTGCTGAGAAAGGTGGAAACTCCAACAATGCAAAGAGAGGGCGTCCGAATAGCAACCCCAAAGGGAAGGGCAAGGTGCAAGCCCGCAAGTTTGAAGGGGACTGCTACAACTGTGGTAAATCCGGCCACATGTCCAAGGACTGCCGAAAGCCGAAGAAGAAGAGGGCTCGTCAAGCTAATATGTTGGAGATTGACCTCACTGAAGCCGACCTTGCGGCCGTTGTCACTGAAGAAGCAAACGTCGTGGAGAATGAGGGGAAGTGGTATATTGATACCGCTGCCACGGCACATGTTTGTGGTGACCGAAGCCGCTTCACCAAGTACAAGAGTTGTCAAGGGAGGAAGCTCAATATGGGAAATCAAGCCTCATCTGAGGTAGTTGGCTATGGTACTGTGGTGTTAAGGTTGAGCTCCGGGAAGAACCTTACTCTTGGAGAGGTGCTGCATGTCCCCGATATCCGGAAGAATTTGGTGTCCGGCTCTGTACTAGTTAAAAGAGGTTTTAGACTAGTGTTTAAGTCTGACAAGTTTATTTTGTCAAAGTTTGGGATGTTTTTAGGAAAAGGTTACCTCTTTGAGGGCCTTTTCAAGCTAAGTGTAATGGTTTTACGCCAAGAGCCCAATGAGGGCAAAAATAATGATAACGAAGCTACTTCCTCCTACTTGATTAAGTGTTCTGATTTATGGCATTCTAGATTAGGACATGTTAATCTAAATGCGATAAAAAGATTAGTTAATCTCGATCTACTTAAAGTAAATGAGTTTAACAAAACCAAGTGTGAAGTTTGTGTTGAAGCGAAATTGGCTAAGTTGTCATTTCATTCTGTAGAAAGTAACACAAAACCTCTAGAACTCATTCACACTGACGTATATGACTTAAAGTTTGTACAAACTAGAGATGGAAAAAAGTATTTTATTACTTTTATTGATGACTGCACTAAGTATTGTACTCTTTATCTTTTAAGGAGTAAAGATGAGGCGATTGAAGCTTTTACTAACTTCAAAGCAGAAGCCGAAAACCAACTTGATTGTAAAATCAAAATGGTACGAAGTGATAGAGGTGGAGAGTATGTAGCTCATTTTGAAGATTGTGTAAGACAAGTGGTATTATTCATCAAACCACTGCCCCCTATTCGCCTTAATCAAATGGTGTAGCTGAAAGGAAGAACCGAACCTTAAAGGAGATGGTGAACGCTTTGTTAATAAGTTCTGGACTGCCCCAGAACATGTGGGGGGAAGCCGTTTTGACAGCTAACTACTTATTAAACAAAATACCTCTAAAAGGTAGAGATGTGACTCCTTACGAGTTGTGGAAAGGAAGGAAACCTTTCTTTAACTACCTCAAAGTGTGGGGGTGTTTGGCTAAGGTAGAAGTGTATTTGCCTAAGCAAGTTACAATCGGACCTAAGACCGTCGATTGCATCATTATAGGATATGCACTGAATAGTAGTGCATATCAATTTGTCATTCATAAGTCGGCCGTGCCCGATATGAATGTTGGAACTACTATTGAGTCAAGGAATGCTATATTCTTTGAACATATTTATCCATGTAAAAAGGATGACAAAGTTGAGTCGAGCTCGAGTGGTGAAGCAAGAGAAGTTGCTAGTACTTCTAGAAATGTGGGGGTAGAACCCGCTACGCGTAAAAGGCAAGCTGCCGATGTTGAAACTTTAGAACCAAGACGTAGCACTAGAGCAAGGGTTGCGAAGGACTTTGGTCCTGATTATGTTGTTTTTCTTTTGGATGAAGAGCCGCGGTCTATAAAAGAAGCTCTTTCTAGACCCGATGGCCTACTTTGGCAAGAAGCCGTCCAAAGTGAAATTGATTTCATCATGCAGAATCACACTTGGGTCTTAGCAGACTTACCTGAAGGTTGCAAGCCCTTAGGATGTAAATGGATCCTAAAAAGAAAGTATAAAGCAGATGGGTCAATTGACAAATATAAAGCTCGTTTAGTGGTTAAAGGTTTTAAGCAAATTGAAGGATATGATTTCTTCGATACTTATTCGCCTGTAACGAGAATTACGTCTATCCGTGTGCTTCTCGCGATTGCTGATTTGCACAATCTTGAGATTCACCAAATGGATATGAAAGTTGTCTTTCTAAATGGAGATTTAGAAGAGGAAATTTATATGGAACAACCTGAACGGTTTGTAGTACCTGGCCAAGAGCGAAAGGTATGTAAGTTAGTGAAATCCCTATATGGGTTGAAACAAGCACCATTACAATGGCACTTGAAATTCGACGAGGCTATGTTGTCGAATAGTTTTAAGATTAATGAATGTGACAAGTGTGTTTATATAAAGAATACAAAGAATGGTTTTGTAATTATTTATCTTTATGTAGACGACATGTTAATTATGGGACAAAACCTTCAAGTCATAAATGACACCAAGCGTATGCTTAAGAGAACTTTCTATATGAAAGATATGGGAGTTGCTGACGTTATTCTTGGTGTGAAGATTCAAAGAACTCCCAAAGGGATTATTTTGTCTCAATCTCATTATATTGAGAAAGTACTTAAGAGGTTTAATGTCTTTGATAGTGCGCCGGCAAAGACTCCTCTAGAAGTTAATGTTCACTTGAGCAAGAATAGGGGTGATCATGTTGCTCAAGAGGATTATGCTAGAGTCATTGGTTGTCTTATGTACATCACGAATTGTACGAGGTCTGATCTAGCTTGTCCGGTGAACAAACTGAGTCGCTATACTAGTAATCCTAGTAGAGAGCATTGGAAATCTCTTGTAAGAGTTCTGAGGTATTTGAAATACACTCTTAACTTTGGGCTGCACTACTCGAGACATCCCCCAGTACTTGAAGGGTACTGTGATGCAAATTGGATATCCGACACTAAAGACTCATTGTCTACTAGTGGTTATGTGTTCACTATAGGGGGAGGAGCTGTGTCGTGGAGATCCACGAAACAGACGTGCATAGCCCGATCCACCATGGAATCTGAATTTATTGCTTTAGATAAGGCCGGTGAGGAGGCCGAATGGCTATGTAATTTTCTTGAAGATATTCCATGTTGGACGAAACCCATGCCACCTGTGATGATTCACTGTGATAGCCAAGCGGCTATTGGTAGGGCCAAGAGTGGGTTGTATAATGGTAAGTCAAGACATATTCGTCGTCGACATAATACCGTAAGATATTTGATCACGAGTGGGGTTATCTCTGTAGACTATGTCAAGTCTATAGATAACCTAGCGGATCCGCTTACTAAGAGTTTGAATTGAGATCAAATGTATAAGCTCGTAGAGGGAATGGGAGTTAAATCCACAAGTTAAAGACGATTTTAGTGGATACCCAACCTTGTAGATTGGAGATCCCATGAACTTGGTTCAATGGGAAAACTAAGCTATATGAGTCTGTTGATACCGCACTCGCATAGTATATTCCCTAAAAGAGCTCGAGAGTGTTGGTGACCTGTCAAGTGGTGAGGTTAAGTCTTTGACTTTTAATGATTCTTGGATGCCTTGAGAAGGTGGAGTATGACAGGATACTGGAGTAAGAATTAGGGGTGTGCACTATTCGGTCGAACCGGCCGAAACCGGCCGAACCGAATTAATTCGGTCGAAGCCGAACCGAACCGAAGGTATTCGGTCCGGTCATCGGTTAAAAAAAAAGATTGTTTCCGGTTTTCGGTCGATTCGGTTTTTTCGACCGAAAATACCGAACCGAACCGAAAACCGAATTTATTATTAAAAAAAAATAAAAAATACATTAATCAATTTCAATAACTCTAAAATTGAAAAACCCTTCTAATCTGATTCAGGCTTTAGCGCAGCCGAGACCCGTTCCATACTCCCACTCCTTCAGTCCTTCGTCTTCCGTCTTCGTCTCCACTGCGGCAGCGGCACTGCGGCCGGCGGCCGGCGCTATCTTCTCCCTGACCTCGGCGGCCGGCGGCCGGCGCTATCTTCTGAGTTCTGACTTCTGAATTCTGATCTTCTCCCCTGCTGCGCAAAGCAGCGCCTTGCCGCCTCCAGCTCCCCAGCGCGCCTCGCCGCCTCCAGCTCCCCAGCGCGCCTCGCAAGGTATTAAACTACATTTATCGGCTTTGAAGGATTGAAAGAGATAATGAATAAACTTTTTTGTATGAGATTTCTTGAATAAGGATATGACTTGGGTTATCAGCTAGTTTTTTATTACTGGGTTATGAAGAAAATGGAATTAGATGCATGTTTGTCAACCACCTAATATGGCCGATTTCTCTTATATGGAATTATATGGCCGATTTCTCTTATATGGAATTATATGGCCGATTTCTCTTATTGCTACATCTAATATTTTTTTATATAGGAATGACGAGTGAAAGTAGTCAACCACCTACACTCTCCTCTTGGCAATTGGGGCTTGAAGGGGGAGATGATCAAATTGAGCACGAGGAAGGTGAAAATGTTATCATAATCGAAGAAGAACAAAAAGAGGAAGATCAAGATACTGAAGATAAAAGTGAAGGTACGTCCGTGAAAAGAAAGGGAATGAAAAAAAGGTCTCGGGTTTGGGAACATTTTACTAAGTATGTTGATGAGCAAGGGAATGAGCGTAGTAAGTGTAAGTACTGTGACAAAACTTATGCTGCAGATCCTATTAAGAATGGAACTTCAAGCATGATTAGTCATTGTAATGTTTGTAAGAAAAATCCTCACAATAAGAAGAACAAAGTGAAAAAAACCACTTTAGATAGCTTTTGTAGCAATAGTCTTATTGGGATTGGAAGGGAATTGGGGAGTTTTAATGGTAAATTCAATCAAGAAGAAGGTAGAAAGGCATTGGCTCGTATGGTGGTTAAGTGTGAATTGCCATTCTCTTTTGTTGAAAGTGAAGGATTTAGAGAGTTTATGTCTGTAGTTTGTCCTATGATGATAATCCCTTGTAGGACTACAGTAGCTCGTGATGTTTTGGACATGTATGTTGAGCATAGAAACCGTTTGAAGTCTCATTTTTTCAAAACTAAGCAAAGAATGTCTTTGACTACTGATACATAGACTAGCAACAATAAGATCAATTATATGAGCTTAACTGGCCATTATATTGATGATGAATGGAAGTTGCGTAAAATCATTCTTAATTTTGTGCCATGTAGTAGTCATAGAGGTGAAGAAATTGGAATGTTAGTAGAAAAATGTTTGCAAGAATGGGAGCTTGATGATATTTTTTCTATAACTGTTGATAATGCTTCTTCAAATGACATTGCTATAGCTTATTTAAGAAGAAGATTTTGTGCATGGAAAAAAGTTTTCTTGACTGGAAAGTATTTGCACGTGAGATGTGTTGCACATATTGTGAATCTTGTTGTTAGGGATGGATTGAAAGAGGTGTCACAATCAGTTGAACGCATTCGTGTTGCCGTGAAATATATTAGACAATCACCATCTAGGTTTCAAAAGTTTAAAGCATTTGCCGAGGAGGAAAAGGTACCAAGTAAGAAGATGTTGTGTTTAGATGTACCTACTCGGTGGAATTCTGTGTTTTTTATGCTTGAAACTGCTGTGATATATAAAGATGTCTTTGAAAGGTATTCTATTTCTGAAGTTGAGTTTCAAAAAGACTTTGGTCTAGGTGGACATCATGGTGAGTTGGGAGAGCCTACAAAACATGATTGGGAGGTTGTTGATAGATTGGTGACTGTTTTGCGTTGTTTTTATGAATTCACATTGAAAGTTTCTGGATCAAAGTATGTGACGTCTAATGGGTTTTTAGATGAGCTTGCCAATGTTGATGATGCCATAAAGAATTGGATATTGAGTGATGATAGAGAATTCTCATCTATTGCTCTTAGAATGAAGGCAAAATTTGACAAGTATTGGGGTGATCCATACAAAATGAACTTATACTTGTTTGTTGTTCTAATTCTTGATCCTAGAAGGAAATTAAGGTACGTTTTTCTCATTCTTGAAGATATCTATGGGGTTGAGAAGGGAGGTGTCATTGGTGAGATGGTGAAGAAGACATTACATGACATGTTTGAGGAGTATAGAAAGTTGTATGGCCAAAATGAGAGGCAAGGATCAAGTGGTTCACAAAGTGATAACTCTACTAGAACTAATGTGACTAAATCATTGTTGAATAGGTTGAGTAGGTTTTATGGTGATGATGATGAGTCACTTGGTGAGTCAGAGTTAGATTTGTACTTGAGTGAGAAGCCCTTGAAATTGGATGTTGATGTTGACTTTGATATTCTCAAATGGTGGAAGGGTAAAACTGAAGAACCTTTTCCCGTTTTATCAAGAATGGCACGTGACTTATTAGCCATGCCCATCTCTACCGTGGCTTCAGAGTGTGCCTTCAGTACCGGGGGTCGTGTCATTGATGATTTTAGGTCTTCTTTGGCTCCAAAAACGGTACAAGCTCTCATTTGCCTCCAAGATTGGCTACGCAATGGACCTCCTATCCCTGTAGAAGAAGATTACCAAGCTATTGAAAGACTTGAAAATGGTATATCAAACTATTAGTATGCTCTCTTTAATCTTGTTTTTTCCTTACTTTTAATATTTTAATATTTTTTGTTTATAGATGTCTTAGCACGTACCGCACGGTTGAACATTAGTTGAAACTCGTATGAAGGCGAAAGAAGGTTGAGATTTGATAATTGAAGGTTATATTTAATTTTATTTATTGTTCTTTGTTTTTGTGAATAATAATTGACTAACTACTTTTTTGAAATTTTATATTGTAGGTTTAACTTTCAAAGAAGTTTGAGACTCTACTATGGCCTCTAGAAGTTGGGATTTTTAGCCTTTTTTGGCATATATATTTATGAATTTGCATGTTCTTATTTTGTGGCTTGTGCTCAGACACGGACATACAATGTTTTATTAGCAATTGATTTAGACCATTTGGATTTGATTAAAGGTAGCTCTATCATGTTAAATTTCCTCAAGAATCTTTGTTCATGTATGCTGCCATCAACTTTTGTCACAGATCTTTTGCCATATCGAGTGCTATTGGAATCTAATATCAATATGAAGAGTGAAGACATTCATTAAATAAGGAAGAAAAAACTAAATTATGGACAAAAAAATAACAATATAGTATCATGTTCAATATAATTATTAATAATATATGTGCGATTGTTTAAATTATTTAAAAAACTAACAAGATAGTATCAATGTATCATGTGCGGAAAAAAAAAAAACGGTCAATTCGGCCAAAACCGGAAAACCGGCCGAATATTTCGGTCAACAAACCGGACCGAACCGATCACTTTCGGTCCGGTTTTCGGTCAGAAAAACGGCCAAACCGAATTACCGGTTAACCGAATTTTCGGCCCGGTTTTTCGACCGAACCGGCCGTTGCACAGTCCTAGTAAGAATCACCTATGTAAGTGAGAAGTGAGGGCCGCTTCTATGTAACACTTATGAATCTAAAGACGTTGTCCATGGCCTGTAAAGGACACAAATGTGAGAACGGACGAGGTTGAGACTTTATAGTGTTAGTGCTATTGTCTAAGTATACATCATGGATGAATAGTTTAAGGCCACATGTCCACTAGTCCGCCGGTATGCTCGATAGCACTGACTAAGGAAGGTTCAAGGTCACAAGCCACCTACCCTGATGCTTTATTGTCTCTTGAGGACAGAGTTGTGTGTCTGCATGCATGCATTTGGCTATTTCCACTCATGTGGGGGATTGTTGGAAAAACGTTAAATATTATATATATATATATATATATATATATATATATATATATATATATATATATTATGGAAATTAAGTGAACATTTAATGCTACTTTGACATGGGCAAATTTCAGCCCGTTCGATTGCATTTTCGAGCCTCGATACATATCCGATTTGCAAATTAAGATATATAGCGTCGATCTACGTTTCGAGTAGATAATTATAGTGTGCTTAATTTCTCAATTTCATTTTTCGGTGAGTGAGAAATAGTGGCTCGAAGTTTGGGGGACAAAGTTGAGATGTTACCTAAAATGGAGATATTTACCTTATTCGGGTTTTGGAGAGTTATTACATTAATCAATGTCCCACATTGATTAATGTACAAACTTTAATGTGGTATTTAAGTCTCTACCACATTGTAGGAGATAACTAAGTGACATGTGGTGGGCTTGGGCCATACATGCTCATGCGCGCGAGCCTTTTCGCCGACTGCCTCACACGCGGCGCGGCGCCAGCCCCGCGCCCGCGCCCGTGCCCGGCCCCGGCTCTGGTTCCGATCCGTGTCCATGTCCTTGGACTTGGACTTGGACTTGGATATTGGCAATTGGTCATTTGGGTGGTCTGTCGGGCTTGACAGTTGGGCTTGTCAGTTGGGCTCGGTGGGCTACGTGTGGGCTGGCCCAGTCGTTGGTGTAGTGAACGGGCTACACAGGATTACTCTATGTGGTGCTGTGCACCTGCCACACCCAAGCAATATTTTTTGAAGTCTCTGGAATGAGACTCTTCAAGTATATTCCACTTCTCCACTTACCATCCCCACGACCTCCTGCCTTAAATGGCACAACAACTCTTCACCTGGGGGGAAGCAGCCTATAAATAGGCTAGTTGCATGCCATTTCACAACACA
Source organism: Lavandula angustifolia (assembly GCA_028984105.1). Lineage (NCBI taxonomy): Eukaryota > Viridiplantae > Streptophyta > Magnoliopsida > Lamiales > Lamiaceae > Lavandula > Lavandula angustifolia. Next base: position 7,413,924 of record CM054817.1, read on the forward strand.
CCACAATCATCTCTTCTCCTCTGCATTTTAGAGCTTTAGTTGTCCAGCAGCTTCTGCCCTCTCCTTGTCCAGTTCGCCGGAGCTCGACGATCTTGCGGTGGTGCAATCTTCGAGACGTTCGTCGTTTCATCATTGGGGACGATACGCCATCACTGAGAGCACTACCGGGGCGTATTTCGTCTTGCGGAGAGAGGACTCCTCGACTCGACGAAGCTTTCATCTCTAGCTCTATTTTTATTTGTGTTTTCCGACTTATTATTGTGGTTGTAATAGCAGCTTGTATCCAACAAGTATAAAATTTGTTTCCAAAATACAAAATCCCAACAAGAGGCTACTACATGATCCGATCAACCGGGAAGACCCTTTTCTTGAAACGACTTGCATCCCCGTTGCTGATTTTGTTAAAGTATAATATTAGTAAGGGTTCATGTATGTCTCTTAGAGTTGTTCAAGAGTTGGTCAAAGTTATTTCTTTAGTAGGCTCGTATGTATCTAAGCATGTATGTAACTCCCAATATGAATCCATCCACTATAAATACTTCGGTATGTAGAAGTGTTATCAATCAAGCAATATCAATACAATCCAAAGGCAAGTGCAGTAGTATTGTCATAGCTAATTATCTACCTTCAACCTCAACTATCTTAAAATAATCTCCAACAGATTTGGCCATCATTCTCTGGCCACTTGTTGTTGTAGGAAGCATTTTACTAGCCATGTTCTCAAGCTTCTTCGTTAGATTATGTGGATCGATTGTAGTATATCAGGTTTCAACTCTATCATTACCGTATATTCTTGTAAAACTTCACCAACCCTTCTCAATGTAGTTGCAGGAGAGGTCTTTCAAAAGGGGTGTTGTTTATGTGATTGCTATGGTAGAAAAATTCGATGAGAACACCAAAGGTTTGCTTTATCTCCGCGAGGGCTCAATATTCCCGACGTAAGTGATGCAGCCAATGATCCTTAGGAATTGGTTTGATTAGTTTTCACATGTGTTTTTACTATTCACAACCAGACCGCGAGAGAAAACCCTCAAGAGAAATTTGGTTCCATTATCTTCCAGAAGCTCATGGATGGCGTGCTCCAACATCAAGATCTGTTAAGGAGGCTATAAAAGAAGTGAAAATGGTGCAGGTATGACTTTCTTGCTAATCAAATGAGTAAGATTACAATAAGACAAACTCTAGCAATAATGTAGATATGGGGAAGCACAATGAAGGCGTGTGAAGCAAAGGGAAAAGAAAGACAGCTGACCTCTCAGACTAGCTCAATGCAAAACATGCAAATGATGGTCTCATTGTCGGCATCGGGTTGCCTTGGTTCTCGTTATTACCATTGAATCCGGATCAAACTGGCTGATGCTACTCAATGGCACTTAGGTTAACTACATGAATAGACCTCAGGAAAGGTTAGTGGACTCTTTTTTCAACCCGTTATGGTGCTTAAAGAGCAGATCCGAGCACTGCAGCTGGAAGAAGGCGAAATTAGTTACCTTGAGAAAGTAGTGCTTGTTAGATTTTTATTATGAAAATTAGATTATTAAATTAATTAATTGAAAGGATGCGTTGGTTCCTAGATGAATGGACATGTTACTTCGTGGAATGGACAAATTATTTCATAAATTAAATGATGAACGAATGTGTTGATTCATGAAGAGATATATTGGTTCATGCCAAGAAGTACTTGGAAGTTGAACAAATGCAACCATTCACAATTCATCTTATTGTGAAGAATTGTGTCCATTGTGTCCATTACGAAAAGTTGCGACCTTTGTGAAGAGTTATGTCTTTTATGAATGGGTGCTTCAAATCTATAAATAGACCATTCCATCCAATTATTAAGAATCAATTTTCCAATTTATTTGTGTTTTCTTTCATCACATATTTTCATTTCCTTAGTCCCAAATATCAAGTAGTTCACCAGAATTACGAGAAGTAGTGCAACTACTCGTAATTGAAAAACCGTTGTATCTTGGAGACGAGTGCTATAGACCGCTTGCACCGAGTAGTGGAGCATTATCGTCTTGTGGAGAGAGAGTCTAATTCTCGCCTCGGTTTGCATTTCGTTATTTTCGCCAATCTATTCTCATATATTGTTTGTTATATTGTTGTAGTATTTATACTAACATTTGGTTTATTATCGCTACATTTCTTCACACCTAATTTTTAATAACAGTGCTCTTCGGAAACAATAAAGATCGCGCTAAAGGTTGGGAGAATGGAAGCGGCCGTACCTGCAGATGCTCTTTGAGCTGCACAATAAGGGTGTAAGCCGCAGGTAATGACCACATTATACATGCATTGATGGAAAAATGTTGGTTGGGATACTGGGGTTATGGTTGCAGGATGATGGGGATGAGTAGAAGTGTGCCCAAGTTTCCAACTTATAGGAGGAGCAGGAAAGAGGGGTCGATAAACTCCAAGGCAGGCTCCACGAGATCGATGTCCTCGACATCAGTTGCTTCGGTTTAGACTTGTTTGTTTTTGTACATTCAGCTAGCATACTACTCATTCTACTTACGATGCTCAGGTTTTGAGTAGGCAGTGAATATTTCTTCATTTTTTTTATTTTTTTGTTTATTTTGGCGGAAAAACTCACAACCGTTTTATGATAATTCAAGGTGTTTTCAGTTCAATCATAATATGAGTATAGTACATGTTTCAACAATACTCAAATTACGATGTGCTATCTAGAGAAAGGTTCATAAGAAAATCATCTCCAGTAAATAAATTTGGAACCTAGATTAACAATGAAGTAATCTCTCCGTCTCTCAAATAATGTCTCTTATGTCTCTTATCTTTCCGACGGGATTTAAGGAGAGTGGTTAATTGGTGGGACTCTTAAAAAAGAGTGGTTGGTTGTGTGTAATAATTTACTACTTTTGGAAATAAGACATTATTTGTGGGACGTCCTAGAAAAAAAAGAAAGATATTATTTATGGGACGGAAGGATTACTGTTTATACAAACTTCATCAAAATGTTAAACAAAGATTGTCAAAATTGTTTGGTGCAATGTTTTTATTGAGTTTTGGGCTAAATTACGTTAAAACTAAATGTAAGCTAAATTATTTTTATAGTAAAGATTATTTTATTGTGCTTCCCGTGCTGAAATACTATACAGTGAGCATACTTACCTTAAATATCAAAATCAAATCAAAATCGTAATTAAATCATATATAAATGATAAATCAATAAATTAATATCAAGCGGGGATAGCTCAGTTGGGAGAGCGTCAGACTGAAGATCTGAAGGTCACGTGTTCGATCCACGTTCACCGCAAACTATTTTAATAATTTTCGAGTTTTGATAATAAATAGGCAAATTGGATTTTTTAGTCCCCAAACTATGCTTATTTGGTCAATTTGGTCCCTTATTTATTTATTTTAGTTAATTGGTCCACAAATTATAGAATTTTGGATGAATTGGTCATTCTGTTAATTTTTTGGTAAGTCAACTTTTAGTTAACGATTTTTAAAGGGTATTTTCGGTATAATATTATTGAGGACCAATGTGGCCAATTTTTTTTTACCGAAATTTTTTTAATTTTACAAAAATCGAAAAGTACTTTTGTCGTTTTGATTTTTTTAAGGACCAACTACACCAATTTTAAATAAGTTGAAGACCAATCCCTATATTTTGGGATCATAATCGTCAAATTTTATAGCTTTGTTATTAAAATTTTTGAATATATTATTATGATAAAGAGAGATAAAAACGTAGAATATTTGATAATCAATGAATAAAACTATAGTAGATTTCCATTCAAAACATGTTTTCATTCCAATATGATTAATTCATTAATTTTTCGTATATTTTATGTTTTAATCTCATGTTTTCATAGTAATATTCGGAAAAAAATTAGTTACGGAGTAATATATTTTATGTTTTAATCCATCGTTTTCATAGTAATATGATCCCCAAATATATTATAATTAATGGGAATGGTCCTCAACCTATTTAAAATTGGCATAATTGCTCCTTAAAAAAACAAAATTATTAAAATATTTTTCGATTTTTGAAAAACTTAAAAAAATTAAAGAAAAAAAAATTGATCAAATTGGTCCTCAATTTTTCAATATTTGGACGTTTTGGTCCTCAATAATATTATACCGAAAATACCCTTTAAAAATCGTTGACTAATAACACTAACAAAAAAATTAACAGAAGGACCAATTCGTCCAAAATTCTATAGTTTAAGGACCAATTAACTAAAATAAATAAATAAGGGACCAAATTGACCAAACACACATAGTTTGGGGACTAAAAATCCAATTTGCCTAATAAATATGCTATTTTACTACGACTAAATGCTATTATTCATATTTTACATGTTAAATAATATAAATACGCAAAATTTACCAATCAATAAATAAAATAAGTAATAAAAAATATCTTGAAACCATCCGTTCTAATTAACCGAGGGAGAGCGGATAGAGTGGATACGAGAGTCAAGTGTGAGAGGAAGGCAAAAACAAATGATGGTCGGCAATTCGATCCAACCTCGCTTCATCTCCGCTTTTCTCGGGGACTGTCGCTTTCTTCCATCCGGTTCTGCTTATTCTATCCATCATCTCTTCCGTTTTAATCCAGGTTACCCAATTTCAGCTATAGTTACAATCTTCCACAGTTTTTTTGTCGTGTATTTTGTTCTTTTTCGTTTTTTGCTGCTGAAATCCAATCTATATTTAGCTCGGATTTAATGCTTTCATGTTTCAATTGAATGGCCTGTGGACAGAACTGGATTTATGTCCCCTTTCAGTATATTTTTTCCACCGGATTATCTGATATATAGAATGGGATATGCTTATCCTGTAATATCTTTAACATGCATAGAGTTGGAGTAACCTGAACCAAATATTATAGAAGCGGCTTTGTGTTCTTTCATATCATAAATATGGTGAATTTTATGTCACAATGCTGGAGATGGGACACGTTTATTGAAAAATGATGTCATTAGTTACTCCGGTGAACTTTAACCCACTGAGGCTGGAAATGGGACGAGTTTAATGAAAAATGATGTCGTTATCTACTTCGGTGAAGTTAACCCCACTGAGTTGATAAATTTATTCTGCTAGGGTGAGGAGCGTGTACAAACTTGAACAAAAGGGAGATGCTTGAGGTTTTGTATGGTTTCTGTGTTACTGCCATTTCTGAAAGACTTAGTGATTCTTTTCTGTGTGTTCTTTTGCATGTCAGCTTAAACCTTCTCCTCCTATACGTTGTTACCTATATGCTACCTTTTTTATCTGCATCTACGATAAACTCTGACTTGAACAAGTGAAATGCATGGTATGGATTTTTATGAGACTTTAATATGTTACATTGCATAGTCAGCTATATAAAACTCTAATCAGGATATGTTGCTATCTTTGTCAAATTTGTTTTCAGTTTTTAACCATGGTGGATCTTTAGATTCACAAATGGACTTTTGGAAAGAAAGGTCATTGTTTGTAGATCCCTCCTTTTCTTTTATTTGATATTGCATTTCTTGGCAGGAAGAGACCATGCATCGATGCAAATGTCAAGGACATTCTCTGGATTAACCAATTTTTTATTTAACAGAAGGTATGCTTTCCCTAGGAGTTTTCATTCGAGCGCTATTAACTGCAATTACATGCTTTATTATGCATAGAAGATTAGCTCTGTTTTTATTATTTGTTTAGTTTCCTGAAACTTTTCGAGTGGATATCTTTTCCACAATGTTTTGTTTCTTGTTCCTGGGAAAATAATTCACATATTTTAAGGTCAAATAAACAGCAAACTGATATAGTATCTTTCTTTACATTTAAATTGAATTGTACTAATAATCTATGCAAAAATTTACCATCTTTGAAAGAAGATTAAGTTTAGGACTTTTGCCCTTATTATATCCTATTTTATACCAGATCCTTAGTTTTCTGGTTGTTAAAACCATGTTTATGTTAAGTGAGGAACCAAAATTGAACAAGTGATACTGCAACTGAACTATTTGATATTATCTGGTGCACTTAGCACTTACGGAATCCTTGCAGCCTTTGGTGAGATGCATAAATTTTTTTTTAAAAAAAAGTAAAAAACATGGAAGGTATTAAAAGGGCTTTTACTTGACTATCATAATTCCTCCAGATGCAATATTTACTTAAATAAGTAGTATGTGCTTCAGTGACTATTGACTAAGCATCTTTACTGAAGATTTAACAGAATACGAGTCCATATTATTATCACTCTCTCTCAGAGTAATAAAAGACTTGACTTTGAGAGAATCTATGAATTTCCATGTTGACTTTGTGTCAAACTGTCATGTAATTATCATTTCGTTTAGTGCTATGCTTAACTCAGCTATGCTGGCAACCATTTAAAGATATTGGATGGGTGGTGTTAAATTGAAAAAAATACCTAATTTTTGTTTGGCTGCGTGCCATTTTCTTGGATCAACTTATGACATTATACTGTCACTATGGTGGTTATCTTTTGAGTCTCGTGGCTTGTGATCTTGCTGTTAAGATGTCTATATGTTTTTTCCTTGTGGCAGAAGTACTGAAGAACTCATTGATAACAAAAGGCGACGTTTAACACCCGGTAAAGTATCTCCCGGTCGACTAGTGCCTGATCATATAATAAAACCTCCTTATGTGAAATCTAGAAAACCACCTGGAATTTCTAGTGGGCCTCAAATACATGACAAGAAAGGCATAGAGTGCATGAGAGCTTCAGGGAAGCTTGCGGCACAAGTTCTTCAGTATGCTGGGACTTTAGTGGAGGTTAGTTTCCACTTATTTCATTTGTATATACCTGTGGGGATGCTTCCATTAAGGCTTTAACTGGAATTAGGGAACTAGTCCCACCATTATCCCTTTTCCACAGTTAATAAGCTACTATTCCACTACTTCCAGATTGTTCTTGCAATCTCTGCAGTCTGCAGACTATTGTTACGTGAACTGATCATGAAGTTTATACCTTATCCATTGATTTAGCTTTTGCAATGAGTTTCATTTGGAATTAATTTGCCTCTTGGCAGCCAGGCATCACAACAGACGAAATTGACCAAGCAGTTCACCAAATGATTATTGATAATGAAGCATATCCATCTCCTCTTGGTTATGGTGACTTTCCAAAGAGTGTATGCACATCAGTGAATGAGTGCATTTGCCATGGTATTCCGGATTCACGAGCCCTTGAGGTTTGCCATACTTAAACCATTGACACCAAAAGATCCTTTTTTATCTTTGCAAAGTTTGCCTAACCTTAAGCATACTGGTATGCGGTTTTGCAGGATGGTGACATTATCAACATTGATGTTACAGTTTATCTTAATGTAAGAAATTTATTTTCCCCAATATGTCCTTACCTAATGCCAGCTGCTCCTTGTTATAGTTTTTTGTTGAAGTCAAATGGAGAGTAGGAAAAACAAACAATACATAGTTCTTTTAATAATTGGATATAATGGTTGTGTTAGATATTTTACTATTTAGTGAATGCCATCATCTAATGAATTTGAAAATTGAAATGGTCTCCACACTGCTATGTTCTGTAGCCATATAGAACCACACAGTGCCTCACTGAGAATGCTTGAATCCACTTGAGTATAGGGGATCAAGTAGATTTATCCCAAAAGTCAAAATATAGTATGTTATTCTTCGTTTGGTATGTTATTCTTTAGGGTTGAGGTCATTCTTGCTATTGAATGTTTGGCTATTAATATTAATTTCTGAAAGTTTGTCGTGAGTCACAGTCAGTGATGTGTGGTGGTTCTGTGAATCCCTTTGTCTTGCTGCATGCAATTTATCAATTGACTGTGGCATGCAGGGTTATCATGGTGATACATCTGCAACCTTTTTTGTCGGAGCAGTCGACGAGGAGGCCAGAAACTTAGTTAAGGTACGGTTACCTGGTAGGTGTACTTTTGTATCTTTGTCTTCAGGTCCAATAATACATAATTATCTCTAATAGTGCTATGGGAAATACTAACTCCTATATAAAACCAGTTAATTGTTTTGTTAATTATGCTGAAGTCTTTGTGTGGGTTGTTTATGATTCAAAAGCTCGTTCTATCATTATTCTCCATTGACAATATCCATATTCTATTTTTTCTGAATAATAATTTTGTTTTGCCTTAGGTAACCAAAGAATGCCTTGACAAGGCAATATCAATATGTGCACCAGGAGTCGAATTTAAAAAAATTGGCCAAACAATACAGTAAGACATTACCTATAGTTTTTTCTGTTTTATGCTATTAAATATTTTGATTGGCCTTGTCGATATATATATATATATATATATATATATATATATATATATATATATATATATATATATATATATTATGTTTTTATGGGGTTAATTACCTAAAAAACAATGAGCTTTGATTTGTATTGCAATTAAACATGGCTTTTAAATTGTAGGACTTCAAACTTCAACAAAAAATTTATGATAAAATGGATCCAATATGTGGCAAACTTAGCCAAAGTGATGTTGTTTTGCTGTGATGAGTTACCAATCAACGCCGTGCTGTGAGCCATATGTTGCACCCATCTTCCTGGAATTTGATCAATTTTTTAAATGCAAGAAACTGAAAATTACTGTTGTAATAAGTATAATTCAAAAGGGATGATGTAATCGTAAAACTGCCTAAAACTCATATATATATGTATTTGTGTTGTTTACTTTTGCTATTATAGCTACTTATTTTTAGATTCATCCAATTATTACATATACTTAATGTTACACCGACATGGACAATGTAATAGTTGATGTTTCTTTACCTACTACGACTAGGAATAGGTGCTTGGTCTTTATTTTAATTCTTTTGTAATTGTGGCCTCGAACTTTCATTTGGTTCAAATATGTTCTCAAACTTTTTACTTTATTGTGAGTACTTCAACATCTTTTACTTGAACTTTGTGCTGTATTATTATGCCCTCAAAGGACGACACAACATTGGACATGGTCAGTACTAAATTTACTATGTTCCTAGGGAAAAAGGAGAATTTATTTTCACAAATTTATGCTTTGCTTTAGTGATCATGCAGACAAACACCATTATGGAGTTGTCCAGCAGTTCGTTGGCCATGGAGTTGGAAGGGTTTTCCACTGTGATCCAATGGTTCTTCATTACAGTAAGTTATGCTGTCTTTATCCAAATTGTCTGCAGTTGTGATTTGTGCTTACTGATCATCCAATAGTTTCTTTGATATCCTATCTTGAGCATTCACTCGCCTATCATTAATGGACGTAGATTGCAAATGAACTTGCAAAATATCCTCTATAGGCTGTGATTATTTCATTCCACCATTCTCCTTGGATATAAATTCTGGAAAACTATGAGTCTTACCAACAGCAACGACACAAATATGAGGGTGGTTAGGATTTCAGAGCGATTAGGATAAACGCGTTGTTAATTTTGATGGGAGGGGTTCTCATGCAACATTTTATAAAACACAGGTTTTTTTTTTTTTTTTTTGGCAATGAATCGAACACAAATGTAGTTTTATACATTTTCACATGAATACATTTTCATCATGTCTTCCATCTTACTTCTAAATGATTTCGTTTTTTCCAGGGAATAATAGTCGTGGACGGATGGTTCTCAACCAGACTTTCACCATCGGTAACATCCACACTCACCATGCATCTAAAAAAAAGCATTAGTCGTGATGTAGAAAACTTAACTAATAATTTATGCAATTAAATCTGCTATATCATATTTAGTATTTACCCTATACACTATCATCCCCTCTCTAATCTTGAGCGTCATTTGAGTTTTCCTTATGCACGGCTGTTGTAACAGTGCATGGTCCCATCACACTTAGCACCATACTCCTTAATCTTTAAGGAACAAGAACTGATCATTTACTTGTCTCTTCATCTTTCATGTTTGTTAAAATGTCCGCTTACTTTTCTTTCTTGGCGTATGATTTGGTGGTGTTTGCAGAACCAATGTTGACCATTGGCAGCATCAACCCAATAATGTGGGATGACAATTGGACAGTTGTAACGGAGGATGGCAGCCTCTCCGCTCAATTCGAGCACACCATCTTCATAACCAAGGACGGCGCAGAGATATTAACTCAATGTTGATCCTGCTCCTACGCCTCTTCCATCTTCCGAGCATCACAATTATTAACCGTTCTTAGTCAAGTGTTGCTTGTTAGACGGTGCAACATGATTTTATCTTGTTTTTTTTTTCTTCTTTCTTTTAATTGATGAGCCGCCAGGTGAAATTTGAAGTCATGACCTTTGGCTACAGACTTTGCAGCTATACCATTCTACTGGGACATTTTTTTTTTTTTTTTTGTTCTAATATAAGTTCATAAGGTGTTGCGGGTTTCTCTCATTCTTAATAAGAGAAATGAGATTCGATTTGCCGATATGGGTTGATTAACCTGGAAATTTTGAACTATTTTTTTTTTAATAAGAATGCTCGTTATTCTATTTGTTATACAAAATTGTTACCGTTGCTGTTCTGATAGCACAAAGCTGTAACTTGATGGGAAATTTCAATTGATCCTTCCAGTTCCAGACAGTAAATCACAATATCTACACATTAAATACATCTAGGCAAAAATCGTCCAAACATTACAACCATTCTTGTCAATTTTATCTCACCCTCTACAGTTTCTATTGGAAATCCCACTATAAAATAGTCTATTTAAAAGTCGCACACACCTTACCCTTTACACTTACTGCTGCGACGCAGCGATCTCCATCCACAGATCAGTGTCGCCGCCACATCCCCGCTGCTTCTTCACAACCACCCCGAACAGTTTCATGCATTTCTCATTTTCATCATCATCGCAATCCAACCCGTTTCCGGCATCTGCACCCCCGAGATTCATGATGCGGCTGATCTGATCCGGCGCCACATTCACGCACTGCGTGAGAAAAGCTATCAACTCGTCACATTGTTTCTTGGTCTGGGCGAGCTCCGAGCTCAGCATTCGATTATCTTCCCGCAGCTTCTCGTTCTCACTGGATAAGTCGGCGAGCTGGGCTGAAACGTGCGTCTCCAATGAGCCAGGGTTCTTGGAGTCCGGAGAGGAAGTTGAGCTTGAGCCTAGCTCGTCACCTGAGTTTTCCGGTGAACCTACATTATCGCTGGCCCCACCCTTCAGGTTGGTTGCAGTTTTCCGGCGGCGGATTTGCACAAGGAGCTCCTTTTGCCCTCGCTTGAAGTTCTCATTGGCAAATTCCCATTTGTCCGGGACTGTTTTACGGAAACCCTAGCAAATGTATGTAAATTTCAGCAAGATCAGTAGGAACAATAAATACATTTATCGAAAATCTTATAAAAAATACAAGTGAGAATGAGAAGTAACTTGTTAATAACCTTGATATATAATTTCTTTAGTTCAAGGCTTTATTTTATGTACATCAAACCAAAATAAATGCTACACTACAAATAGTTGCTTCTAAGAATATGCTACCTGCCACATCATCCATAAACTAAGGTGTACCCACTTAGGAAGAAATATATTGACAACCTCTCTATATTAAAGTGATTCTCATTTGATTTAGGGGGAGAAATTGTTATTATAATTGGCTCAAGATCATTTATAAAATTCTAATGCAAGAATTGTCAAGACAGCTTGGAGATTGACATCCTGCCTACTCACCAACCTATCACTTTTCAACTTTCACATCCATGTCTATTGTTTATTTAATTGTTTAATACTCCAAATTGAAAATCCTTCCCCGAATTGTATTTTATCTCTTATTAATTCTAATATGGCTTCTTCAAGATTCTAGTCTATTAGAATACAGGAGCTACTCCTAATGAAAACAAGTGAAATGAAATGCAGAGCATCTATCATAAAACAAAATTGGGAAGAGAGAGAGAGACTTACATAGGTGTTAAGCTGGCGAACGAAACTGGAAAAGTTGTTGTGCTTGAAATAATTAGGCAATAAATCCTTTGCGAACTCGGCAGTTTTCCAAACGACGAAAGTCGTCCCCGCCTCATTCCAAGAGACCACGTCGTCGGACGCCGGATCGTCCACCAAGTGATACGTCTTCGTCAGAAACGGAGCCGGAGACGACCGCTGCGCCATCTCCAACCAAATTACTTTTCAAAGGAAAATAAGAAATTAGGAAACCTATTCTCGTCGCGATTCGAGAGATCGTAAAATCTGAAACTAAAAACCAAAACCAAAATCAAAGCAACGAGGAGCAACTAAAAAGCAACAAGGCGGTAAGGAATTCCCAGCCCCAACAGTAGAACCCAAACAGGAAAACGCGAGAATGAACGACGTCGTCCAGCTTAACAACTTCCATTCGCCTTCTCATCTTCTTCAATTCGGAGATCGATCATAACTTACTTCTTCAGATGAAACTCTGAGATATTCTTCCAACTCTTGATTTCGTGTTTTCTTCCAGAGTAATGGTGGGGAATTTAAACAAATGGTGAGAGGCAAGGAAATTAAATATAGAAGTGTTGTGTGTGTTGGGGTTTTTTTCCAAAGAAAGTCCGGGTGGTGTTATATGTGTTTTTAAAGTCAAATAAATATTAATATAATATTAACTACATGGTTTACCAACATACATTTGACACCACCTAATTGGTGGGCCATGTAGTAGTCCGGCTTCGTTTGGGTGTGTAGCGCAGAGAAAGTGAGGAAGGTTTCTATAAAAATGTACTTCCTATCTCGTCCAAACTTATTTTGTATATTTCTTTTCGGGCCGTCTCATCCGACTTGTCTTATCATCCGACTTGTCTTATTTCCTAAAAAGAAAAATAATTACTATTCAAACTCTCACTTTTTTCTTATAAGACCTATTTTTCTACATACAATCACTTATTCATCTACCCACAACCACCCACCTATCTTAATTTTCGTGTCGAAAGGAAACAAGACAAATCAGGGAGTAGAAAAGAGTTAAGTTTTTCAAACTTCACGAAAGGGGCGTTGTTGCTGCTTGATTTGTCGCCGGTGATTTTTCCAATTAAATTTCTTGCTACACTTTGACAAGTCTTACAAACACTATTATTTAACCCTTGAGATACTTTTTCATGGAATGTGAATTCAACAAATTCAAAGGTATAATTTGTCATACCTTTTATTTAAGTGTTTGTATCAATGAATACTAGTAGTAAGTATTAAGGAAGTTATTATTCAAAGATTTTAAACAATTATTACTAAGTGTCGTGGTCAATTGTAAGATTTATGTAATGACTCTCTTTGTTCGTGTCTTCTTTGATGCATATGTTTTTGTATCCAAAGATGCATGTTAGTAAACTTTCTTCTGCGGTTATAGTTATATAAAAATGACAAAGCGGTAATCAGATACAACAAACTAAATCTATCAAAAATCAACAAGAATACAGTTCATCATCAGACCATCGTCAAGGAGAGGGAGATTAGTATCAATGCAATGTTTAGTTGTGATATGATTTCAGTCTTTACTCGAATCATTAATAAATGGGTGGACGATAAGTAGTGGCTTCTTTCAAAAGTCGAAGCATTAAATAAAATGACGCGTGTCTTGATTTCAATATATGAAAGGAGGAAAAATACCTCTAAATTCTCACCTAAAAATTTCCATTCAACTAAAGCAAGCATACAATATTCATATTTTATCCCCCAATACCAAATCCCTCTCCTCCCAACTCAAATAAATAAATAAATTATACTAGTATATACTCCCTCTGTCCCGCTATTTCTGTCTTATTTGCCTAATCGGACTGTCCCGCTATTTCTGTCATCTTTCCTAAAATAGTAAAAATTACTTTTAAACATAAAATAAAGTGGGTACCCCTTACTCACTACTCAATACCCCACATTCTTATACTCTCTCTCTTCAAAAATCTATCTCTCACTCGATTATGTTCCGCTCCGAACTCAGAAAATTATGATTTTTATCTTTTTGAAAACTTTAGATTATTTCTTCAAATACAATATAAAAAAAATATAAAAAATAAAAATCGATTGTCTTTCACTAGCCTTGCAAAAATTTGGATAATTCTCATTTCTTTCCACCAACCACTCCTCGAAAACTGTGTAATTTTCTTTATACAATTAAAACTCATAAAATACACACTAAATTAAAATTTCTTAATCTCTGTGCCGAAGCCAACTGAGACGTTTTTAGCGGGACGGAGGGAGTATTTTTTAGGCATCGCCGAAATACATTCATTTATTCACGTAAGAGTAGCTTACTAATTTAAGATAAATTTGTCAATACACATTTCAATATCTAAGGTTGATGTGTTGGAGTGTGACCTACAATACAAAAAATTTCATAGAGGTCTAAATGTGTAACCATTCCCTAGATCTAGAAATGGTCAATTATAATTCCACGATGTATAATTAATAACTAACAAACTTTAAATTCTTAATCAAATAAAAAGTAATTGTAGTTTCTTAACTCACTATGACACAAAAGTTTTACATTATTATCTTGAGGATGTTTCTACATCTTTATTTTGATATAGCTGGTTTTTTCTTTTAGTGACACTTGTTAACAACGCATTATTAAATTATAATTCAATTACAGATGGTGTATTTACTATTTAGTCTCCCTCATTACTTTTACTTAGGTAATTCAATGTCATAATATAAAAACCATGTCATATATAATAAACACAAAATCCTTAAACAATGACCATTAGAGAGAGAAATTACAATCTAGTCCCTCCGTCCCGAATATATATGCCCGAATATATATGCCTATTTGATTTTCACACATATTAAGAAAAAAATTAATGATATGAAAGTTAGATAAATGTTGGTATTGAAATATGAGTAAATTAAAGTAAATTACTAAAAAATTAATAACATAATTGTATTTGCTATTATAAAAGTTGGATAAAATGATCTTTTCTGTATTATTATATTAATTAGACTTCTAGAAATTAGTGAAATATTTAATTAGGCATAAAAATTTGTTAATAAGCATATAAATTTGGGACATACAGAAATAGAAAGGAGGCATATATATTTGGGACGGATAGGGTATATTATAAAAATTGTCAAACATGCGATATTAAAAAAAGGCCCAAAAGTGACATTTCTCCAATAAAATAAATGAACTAAAATAATAACAAAGCAAAGCCTAAACTGGTGGCCAACAAAATAAAAAAGAAACCCACTAAAAATAATCAAGATATCAAAGAAACTCGTAGTAATAATAATCTCAAAAAGGTTTGCTGGCTGAAAGAAACCAATGGAAGCACTAGAGGGGGGTCGGGTAGGTCGATCGACCCCCGACCGCTCGAATTTTGTCTTAGTATGATATAATATTCGTTCCAATAATATATACATTTACTAGTAAATAAAAGCATATAGCCAGTGTAGCTCAGTTTATTAGTCTCTTCCTTCTTTAAAATATGTCTTGTGTTCGAAACCTTTGCAACATTTAATTCTTTTCCAACATAATTTTTCCAATTTTGTAACTATAAATCCTTATCTTCTTACCTACTACTTTTCCTTCCCCAAAACAAGTAGTTGAAGCCTAGAGCAGTTCTTGTCAACAAAGATATGTTCTATGAGCTAAAGTCTTATTCTATTTTAATTTCACTATTTCTTCCCCCAATTTTACAACTCTAATTTCTTATTTTCTTAACTATTTTTCATTCCTCTAACATTTAACAAACCTCAATATTTTATACATCTATAATTCATTCTTTTCGTTTCACTTTCAATCACAGATTTTTTTTCCTAAGCTTACTTCTATTTCTCTTATTACTCTCACATTTTATAAGTACCATTTTCAGTATAATAAATACAAGAGATGGTTTGATCTGATAGAGTTAACACACGTATCTTTTACAGTGTATTTGTATTCGAACTATTTTAAACTACATTTAACAACCCTCAATTTTTTTTTCCAGCTCCGCCTTTGCCAGGCAAAGGCTTGTTTTCAACTTTGAAACCCCCCCCCCAGCTTAAAAGTTATGGTTCCGCCACTGACAGAAACCCTCATCCTAAATTCAAGGAGGGCGACATCGAAATTTGAAGTTAGGATATCCCAACTGATCCATTTTAACTAAAGACTAAATAAATCTTGAAGTTGTAGAAGAATCAAACAATCTAAGCTCATACGCCAAATACCCTTGTCGGGCTAGCTAGTCTACCAACTTGTTTCCCTCCCGGTGAATATGAGATAAACGAGCCCGACAGGCCGACACCCACGAAGTAAGAGTCGAATCCTAGCAAGAGTGTGTCTCATGACAGCATAACTATGTCGTCCCGAAGTAAGCAAAGTAATAACCGCCGCTGCATCCATCTCAATCTAAATATCTTATGAGAACTGAACTGCTAGCAAGATGACCTAATGAAGAGCTAAGAATTCAGCCTCAAAACTAGAAGAAGCCACCATTGATAAGCAGAGAGATGTAAGGATGTCGCTAGCATGATCTCTGTAAATCCACTACCTGCTGCAAGTCTTGTCGCCCCTCAAAGGAATCATCTGTATCAAGCTTCACCCAAAGTGCCTCAAAAAATGTCTATCGGATCATCTTAGAGCGTAAAGCCTTGAAGATAGGAGAATCCGATGGCATTATAGGTCCCTTGGGTGAACAACCCACCCACTGTTCTTGAATAGTACTCTCTCCATCCCATTAGAAACGATACGTTTCTTTTGGGCCCGATAATTAAAAAAATAATGTTATGTAGTGTAGATTGTTTAATTTTTTAGTAGTTAATTGTGGTCTACACAATTTTTATCATTTTAAGAAACACGTCGTTTTCTATTGGGACGGAGGGAATACATGGCAAGTTAGTGGAAAACTTGGAGTGAGGAATTGTCAAATCGTGGGACGATGTCCTCAATTTTTCTACATAGTTATAATATAATGAATGATTACTTTCCCATAACTCGGTGATGCGATGAGATTGGCAACCAACGCAATCGGATGGATTTGTGCCGTCATCATATTTATCAAAGTATGTCAAATCTCTAGGGGCAGCCGAACGGTCTCATGACATTGAAATCTCACAAATTTTACTATAAGTTGGAACATATCGTGCATAATTAATCTAATGTAGTTTGCACATTTTGTTTAGTTAGAAATCTGGAGAATTTTTTAGCATCTATAGTATTTTATGCAGAGGGGATCTCAACTTTCTTAGCATAAATCTATTCTAAGTGGGAAAAGGAAGAATGATGAATGATGACAAAAGAATATCGAGAGTGAGGCTGCAGGAATAAGTTATTGTGGGCTTGAAAATAACAATAATCAGGCGTGAGTTTGAGTCTCGAGAGGGTGTTGTAATCTGCAAATTTACAATTTTAAGGGAGAGGCTGAGTTAGAAGAGTTTCAAAAAACTATTGAAAGGAAAACGTGAGTCAAACAAACCTTTAAATGTTTTCGATACATAGTAGATAATGGAACATACAAGTTTACTGTTTACAACTATTATGTAATTTGTCAGCTAAGGAATGTCGATTTCCTTCTTCATAGAAAAGAAAAAAAATAAGAACTTAACTAAACTAGGTGAACCACAGAGAGGAGAACATGTGTGAGATATTTATTTTGAAAGTTGAGGAACGCACGCGGAGTGGCCACATCAAGATTGACCCCATGGCCGTGAAAATCTCACCATTGGTCCTCCTTCATTTCTTTAGATTGGTTCCCAGTTGCTGCGGCCCCACCGCCGGACCACCATCTTTACCTGCCACAATCGTTCATTTATTTAGTTATCATATCTATATATTTAACCTGGGATTCATGATACAATATTATATTAGTAGCCAATACCAATATCATCGAAGATTGTATCGGATTCTTGATTCGTAGAAGGAACCAAAAATGAGTTCATCCGTTCTCTACAATTCAATGAATCCATCAGCAGCAGTTTCATCAAGAACGCATATCTTCCCGTTTCTGCTCTCCCGGGACTTTCCGAGCAAGAAGCCGTTTTGGGGCAGACAAGAAAATGGGGTTTGGAGGAAAGTGACGGCAGTGCGAGCGAGTATCGCTGAAGCTCCAATGGCGGAGCAACCGGAGAGCAGTGGGAGTTGGGCGGAGAAGAAGCTGAGAGTTCTGGTGGCTGGGGGCGGAATTGGGGGGCTGGTTTTCGCGTTGGCGGCGAAGAGGAAAGGGTTTGATGTGTTGGTGTTTGAGAAGGATTTGAGTGCGATTAGAGGAGAGGGGCAGTACAGGGGTCCGATTCAGATACAGAGTAACGCTTTGGCTGCTTTGGAGGCTATTGATATGGGCGTTGCTGAGGAGGTTATGAACGCCGGCTGCATCACCGGCGATCGGATCAACGGCCTTGTTGATGGGATTTCCGGCAATTGGTAACTTTTCTTATTCTACTTATTTTGTGTAATTTTGAATGAATGAAGTATATATAAGACTAAATGAATTCCTAGTTTCAGTATTAGTTGAAGCTTCGAATGCATGGTTGAAATTTCCCAATCCTAAGTTATACATATCTCAGATGCATTTATTACCTCCTTCTCTGACTGGTTGCGGTTGGTTTACTCAGATAGGACCAACACCAATCGCTATTTTATGAGTATCTTTTAATTCCTAATTTGATGTTTAGTGTTGGATTTCAACTGAGCTGATTACCAGGTACGTCAAGTTTGATACATTCACTCCTGCAGCAGAGAGGGGGCTTCCAGTAACAAGAGTCATTAGCCGCATGACTTTACAACAAATCCTTGCTCGGGCAGTCGGGTCAGATATCATTTTCAATGAAAGCAATGTGACTGACTTTGTTGATGATGGTGAAAAGGTATTCTGGTTTGCATTTTGCTTCTAAACTCAAGTCTAGTTGGAACACTTGAAGAGTAGCTAGTTTCTTACTTGAATGTAGGTAACTGTGAAACTTGAAAGTGGGGAGTCTTTTGAAGGTGATCTTCTTGTTGGTGCTGATGGGATTTGGTCAAAGGTACTTGTTTCATCATTCCAAGTTACAATGGGATGACTTTGATCAGGACTATAAGTCAATGATCTTGTTTCTGAGTTGAATATAGGTGAGGAAAAACTTGTTTGGGCCAACCGAAGCTATATACTCCGGCTACACTTGTTACACTGGAATAGCAGATTTTGTTCCTGCTGACATTGAGACAGTAGGGTATGTACGCATTGTGTCTATATAAGTGAGCCTGCTCGTATATGCTTCATCGCCTTGAGGCTTATCCCAACCAATTATTTTGAAGGTACCGCGTGTTTTTGGGCCACAAACAATACTTTGTTTCCTCAGATGTGGGAGGTGGAAAGATGCAGTGGTATGCATTTTACAATGAAGCACCTGGTGGAGTTGATAGTCCCAACGGTAAAATTCTAATCTTCACGTGATTTTACTCTTACTTCAGCAGTTGCTACTTATAGCAATACTGAGGTATAAGGATAATGGGATTATTGGCACATTTTTTTTCTTTTTTCTGAAGGTAAAAAGGAGAGACTGCTCAAACTATTTGAAGGTTGGTGTGACAATGTGATGGATCTATTGCTTGCCACCGACGAAGATGCAATTCTTCGACGTGACATATACGACCGTATCCCCATATTTTCATGGGGAAAGGGTCGTGTTACGTTGCTAGGTGACTCGGTCCATGCTATGCAGCCAAACTTAGGGCAGGGAGGATGCATGGCCATCGAGGTAGAGATGGTTTTCAGTTATGCTCATCTTTTACAATCATTAAACAAAAAGGTTGTGATTTATCTCAATTTTCTGCCATGGTTGCAGGATGGATATCAACTAGCAGTGGAGCTTGATAAAGCTACAAGTCAAAGCATCGAGTCAGGAAGCCCAGCTGATATAGCCTCTTCTTTAAGAAGGCAAGAAGAGCTTTGAAATTTAACAATGGCCGACTTACCAGCCTAAATATCTAAAACATGCATACATCTGGTTTGTTCAGATACGAGAATGCTAGAAAACTACGTGTTGCTATCATTCATGGACTAGCAAGAATGGCTGCAATAATGGCATCAACTTACAAGGCCTATCTTGGAGTGGGACTCGGTCCGTTATCGGTAAGAATGCCGGACGGCATACACATTATGCATATTTCAAAACATGCAAGAAAATATGAAATATTTGATCTCATCTCTGTTTGTAGTTCTTGACTCAATTCAGAGTTCCCCATCCGGGAAGAGTTGGAGGGAGGCTATTCATCGACATCGGCATGCCTCTCATGCTAAGTTGGGTTCTCGGTGGCAATGGGTACGAATCTAAACAAGTAGGGATACATCTAAATATTCATTAACCTCGTTGTATGTGTGGTTTGCAGGTCGAAACTCGAAGGGAGAACGCTTCAGTGCCGCCTTTCAGACAAAGTAATTACGATACTCCAGCTTAACTACTCTACATATATACTAACTCAAGCTTAACTGTGAAGGCTAATGATCAGCTGCGGAAATGGTTCACGGATGATGATGCTTTAGAGCGAGCTCTTGATGCAGAGTAATTTAAGCATTTTTATCCGCTTTGCTATATTTTTCGTTACTCCATCAACTAGATCACCTCTATATATGCTTTAACCTGTACAGCTGGTTCTTGTTCCCTATCGGAGACTCAACTGCAACTTCTGAAACTATATTCCTCAGCCGTGATGAGAAGAATCCATGCATGATCGGGTATAATTACTACAAACTGTTTATTCATTGTCTTAAATTATTTAAGCCTTAAACTCTTGTTGTTATCTTAGGAGTGCTTCTCATCCAAACTTCCCAGGAGTGTCCGTAGTTATACCTTCACCTCAGGTACCTCAACTTGCTCTGAGTTTCGTAATGAGATTACATAACTTACTCTCCTTCTTTCTCTCTCTAGATATCTAAAATGCATGCACGTATAATCTACAAAGAGGGATTATTTTATCTCACAGACTTGAGGAGTGAGCATGGAACTTGGATTGCAGAGTATATTCTTCTTCTTCTTCTTCTTCTTCTTCGTCTTCTTCTTCTTCTTCGTCGTCTAAAGTATAAGTTTAACATTTACTCCAGCAATGAAGGCAAGAGGTTTCGTGTTTCCCCCAACCTCCCAACTCGTTTCCGGCCCACGGATGTGATTGAGTTCGGGGCAGATAAGAAGGTTAGCTTTGATTCGATTGCTTCACCTTTACTTCATGGTTAGATACGGGAGCTAACATGAAGGTATACTGCAGGTTGCTTTTCGCGTAAAGGCTATGAAGTTTCCTCCCAAGACGGCGAAGGAGGAGGACGAAAATGAAGTTCTGCAAGCTGTGTAGATGGATTGGAGAGCAAATTTGTACAGGATTTGGTTGCCGCACATTTTGTTTAGTGCAGGGGACTCCTAACGTTAGATGTTGGGAGAAAAGCATTGTAAGATCATAATTAGCAATAGAAATACATGTAATATAGTACAATGATTATGGTTGATTAGCTTTGTAATGTATCTATTAATTATTACCACATTCCAAATATAAATGTTATCTTTAGAATTCAAGAGTGGTTACAAAAGTAATGTCTTTTCTTGTATAATAATGAGAGAAATCTACAATCTTCATTTATGTTTGCATCGTCACCAGCTGCTACATAAGCAAGTAGTATGTTACTAAAAGATTTGATATGGGTGGACTCAAATGTTGTGTTCAAGAAAAAATGATCAAAAATTGGAATCACATCTCCAAAGAAAATATAAATACAAAAAAGAATTCAAATTTTCAGGTTATGTTTGACTCTTCCCATATTCTCAATCCCCTTTAGGTCTGACAAATTAACATAGAATCATATCCAAGGGTTACAACTAACTCACCTGCCTTAGCCTTACTATTATCCACATTCATATTATTCAACCAACCTAACTTTCTAATAAAATATTTACTTCTCTCTCCTCAATTACATAATCCATATTCTAACTTAACTTCTGCCCAAAATCAAACTAACCTCACTTAAATTTTCTCTTTGATTTATTTTTATCTATTTACTATCTATAATATTTTTTATTAAGTTGTAAATATCTAAGAAGAAATTATATTTAAAATTTCTAACTAGAATTAAAAAAAATATCATAATACCATTAAAAAGTAATACTTGCTCAAAATGAAGATTACTGGAAGATTGAAAATATATAAATTGAAATTACTACCACTGAATATTATTAAGAAAATTGAAAATACATAAATCGAAAATACAGAGATCGAGCTACAAAATTAAGCTCTGTTTATAGTCTAGACTTCTTGTTGAAAGCTTGAAAGAAAAAATATTTTTTTTTATAAAAACATAATCAAACTAGGCTCTATATATAGGGTGGAAAAAGTTGCCAATTTTAATATTTGTTATTTTTATGCGTAATTAATTAATAATATTATGTAAATTAGCATAAATAGTCCCAAATATTTGCTAGTTTTTGATGAATTCGTCTCTAATCTTTTTTTAATCCATTAGTCCTCACTATTTGCTAATTTGGATAAATTGGTCATTTTGTTAAAATTTTCGTTAGTTGACCGTTAGTCAACGTTTTTGAAAACAATTATAAAATAATTGGAGAACCAATTTATCCAATATCTATAAATTTTATGAATTAACCACTTACGGTTAAAAATACCAAATTGAAAAGTTACTGAAGAAAAATTTGTGCTTCCCTCCCCTACTTCCCTCCGTCCACCGCCTCTCCCACGTAAAGATGTAAACGAACCGAATCGAATATTACAATTTTGTATTCGTATTTGATTAGTAAACGAATCGAATCGGATATTTATAATTGAATTCGAATCTCAAAATCTCAAATACGAATATCAAAAATCGAATACGAATACCAAATCGAATCAAAACTATTTGATTTGTTTACAACCCAAATCTTATTTCGTTCCTTTCTCCTCCGGGAGGAGAAGGGAACGAAATAAGATTGGTAGGACTTTCATTTTTCAGGCTTTGTGATATTATGAAATTAAAATTTAATTTATTCATTTAATTGATATTAAAAAATACATATATTAAAAAAGGGGATGAGTTATTAAATCTTGATTTATGCCCTTAACATAAATATTTTAAATTAAAATTATAATAAGTTTATAAAAGTTACTATATATAAAAATAATTATTGTATATATAATTTGTATTTAATCGAATATTACAATTTTGTATTTGTATTTGATTAGTAAACGAATCGAATCGAATACTTATAATCGAATTCGAATCTCAAAATCTCGAATACGAATATCAATAATCGAATACGAATACCGAATCGAATCAAAACTATTTGATTCGTTTACAACCCTACTCCCACACCGGTCTCTCCCCCACCGCCCCCACCCCTCCGTCGCCCTCCCCGTGCCAGGGCCGGTCCTGAAAAAAAATGGGTCCGGGGCAAGAGTAAAAAAATGGGCCCCATCTCTATAAAATAATATCGATAAATTGCATTTTTATCGCCTTCTATTTTAGTATGTATCTTAAAAAATACATGACCTCCAATTTTAATTACTTAATCGTGTTCAAAATAATTTGGTATACAAAGAAATTGGGAACAAAAGAGAAATAGATATGAACAGTAATAGAAGCGTACAGATACGATGAAGAATTGGGGATAGTATTTCCCTTTTTATTACCTATTCAATTATTTTAATTATTTTGAATTCTATATTACTATATTAGACTTAGATATAATATTTTTTTAATAAAATTTTGGGTTAGATTTATTATATTAATTAAAGAAATTTATTGGGCCCTTTCTTTAACTTAAAAGAATGAATAAATACATCAATTTTTAAGTAGAAAACTTATTTATTAGTATAAAGAAAATTTAAAATTAAAAAAAAAAAAATGGGCCCCCAAAAATTTGGGGCCCTGGGCGGTCGCCCCTGTTACATCTTCATCAAGGCCGGCCCTGCCCCGTGCTCCCCCCGCCACCATCCCCCCGCTACATCTGCCTCGTCGTCCCTCTCCATCGCCCTCCTCCTAGCGTCGCCCTCCTCCCGCTGCATCATCCAGCGCAACCCTCCCTCTGTGGTGATACGGCGTTTCTATAACTTACCGGTGTTATATTGCAATGTGGAACTTGGATTATGCTTGGGCACTTGTTCAGTTTCACTTCTATGGTGCGGATTTGATACAGTATTTGTATATGGTCCCCACTTTGGTTTGCACTGGATTGGTTACTATATATGCATTAGAATATTATTATTGATGTTAATTAAGATTAGCAGCTTAGTTTGGTTTGTTGTGTGGCCAAGAGATGCATGTGGCAGACTGCTTAATTAGGTATCTCTTCCTTGTGCTGTTTCTTCTTTACCAATAGCCTACCCGGAACCTCAATTTTTGGTTGAATATGTGTTTCTAAGCTTCATGGTTGAATCAACAAGAATTCTTTATGTTCAAAAATTGGTTATTATTGGCTCATTGGTCATTTATGTTTAAAAAGTCAAAGTCTTTAGATATTAATTAACTTTTTTTTGGGTGTAATAAAACATTTTGTAAAATTTGTCCTCGGTAATTTTTCCTTTAGTTATATTTAACTAAGTGGTAGATTCAAAAACTTTAAAAATATTGAATAAATTGGTCTCGTACGTTTTATTCCGATCATGACCTCGAATTATTTTTTTATAATTTTCGAAAAAACGGGTCAACTAACGAAAATTTTAATGGAAGGACTAATATATCCACACTGGCAAACATTTAGGACCAATAAACTTTAAAAAAAAGTTAGTGACCAAAGCACTGGGGATAGTTATGTCAATTTGCATAATATTAATGAAAAAATTAATACAAATTATATTATACACAACCACTTTTACTCCTTCATTTTTATTTTATTTTTTTATTCGTACTCTTTTGTACGTCTTGTATACTCATGAGTGTTGATTGAGAACCACCAATACGGTGAATCTAATAGTATCATAATACCAAATAAATAAATTCAAACTTGAAATTTTATTATATCGACTAAAGAATAGAAGATTAATTGAGAAAGATCATTTGTTCTTATTATAGGATCACGATTATATGTGCACAAATTAACTCCAAGAATATAGAATCTTAGTCTTAAGAAAATAAAAAGATTCAAAAAATGAGTATATTAAAAAGAAGTGATCCTGCTCCAGAAAAAAACTAGTAAAAAGAGGTACATATATGTGAAACCGAAACAAATGTGTTAGCAGTAAGTTTCTATGTCTAGTTTGATAACCATGTGTCAAAGGATTTTCAGTCTATCCAGTCTACCAGCCGAGCTGTCCACCTCATTTTATTGTATGGTTGGAGTGGATGCCAATTAAAGGGACAAGCCCTCCAACTAGCCTACAATATCACCCACCCACTTACCCTTTCCAACTCTATTTTCCTATGTTTCATTTTGTTTCACCTTTTCTTGTTACCTAAGAGAGAGAGAGAGAGAGAGAGAGAGAGAGAGAGAAAAAGCGGTGGAGCAGGAGAATTAGATGAGAGAAGGACGCGGCAACGGTCAGTTCAGCTGGTGGATTAATTTAACGTTGCAGCATTTAATGTAATCATTTATCGGTCAGATCCTATAAATTAATCATAATTATTGTACTTCTTTTTCGTCTCATTCATTCCATTCTATTCACCATGTCTACTACTCTTTTGGCTTTTTCTTAATATCCTTCATATGATCGGATGCCAATATTCAAAACCTAATAGTGAGCGAGTATTGACCAGCTTTAAAGAATCTTAAATAAACTGGCGAAGAAGTTTGCTCAATTCATGCAATTGCTTAATAGCCTTCATTCCCAAGAGGAAATATAAATACTTCATTTAATAATACTCATTGTTCGTCCAACCCTCGATCTTACACAAAAAAAAAAAAGGTGATATGGCATTGCGACACGAAATTATAATAATAATAATAATAATATGTGACATCGTATTTTTATAAAGAAGCAAAATTCAATGAATCTTTCAAGGTGAAAAGAATGAATTTCCTTCAAATTAGGAGCTTAGAAGAAGAGAATAATCATCATGATTCAAAAAGATAAA
Source organism: Lavandula angustifolia (assembly GCA_028984105.1). Taxonomy (NCBI): domain Eukaryota; kingdom Viridiplantae; phylum Streptophyta; class Magnoliopsida; order Lamiales; family Lamiaceae; genus Lavandula; species Lavandula angustifolia. Next base: position 7,439,739 of record CM054817.1, read on the forward strand.
TGTTCATTGTATGTTCAAAAATGTGTGTTGAAGAAATGATTAAGAGGAGCCTCTGCCACCTCCTAATTACCAATATGCTTCAATTTCAAGCAAAGGTTAGAATTCCCAAACAAACCTAATAGATCAAATTCATCTCACAAAATAGGTCGAAAAATTTTCCTGTCACTGAATTTGTATTATTGTGTGTCACGCTTTTTATATGTCACCATCACTATGTTTTGTTAGTGTTATATGTCATTTATTTAAAGTGTTTGAGATAGAAATATTTCTGCAAAATAAGTCGCCCATTTGAGAAAAATAATTCTGGCATACATATTGTTGTAAACGAATGTCCACTATTTAATCTAAACTTAAAGTTAATACGGTCATTAATTTTTTTTTTCTTAACTACAGTTTAACTCAGTGTATATCCAATTAACCCTCTCAATTATAAAAATATAGTAAAATCTTATTCTAAAGTATGTTTCGAGTGATCGAAAATTTCAACTTGGCTTTGGTAAATATTATAAGATATTTTTAAAATTTTAACTTGTTGCATAAAGCTGCAGCCCCATGATTTTGATACAAAACCTTACAAATTCCCCATAACATTTTATTGGGAATGCAAATAATTTCTTTTTCAAATTGTGTCATATAATTTGAATGGAGTGTTATAAGTAATGTACGTGTTATATAGAGAGAGAAGAAGGGACTGAATAATCTCTTTCAAATACAAATTCAAGAGAGAGAGAGAGAGTGTGTGTGTGCGTGATGTTTAATTTGTATGTGAAAAGCTAAACGTGAAAAACTTTGGGGTTGTAGTGTCAGATTCCAAATAGCAAGGCCAGAAATCAAACACATTATACAACCAAGATCCAATTCCTATATCTATACTAACAAACAAACCTTTCTTCTCAACTTCAAAAGGCAGCAAAAATATCACTAATATTTTCATACAATGGATACGACGTCGTCGAGTTGGTCCGGTCCGGTCCGGTCCGACCAGAGAGATACGACGCTCCCCAAAATGGCGCAACATTCTTTGAGGGTTTGATGACAATGGAATAGAGATTGTTGTTGCAATAGCACATTATAATCCGAAACTATTTCGATATCCAATAATTTGAACTCTTTATACATTATAATTATAATAATCATCTAAAGAGTATGACATTTACGAATCAGAATATGTTTTAATGCAAATTTGTAAAGGAAAAGAATACAAGCCTGAAGATTAATTATGTGTGTTGTAAGATTTTATTTTAATTTGATTAAGCAGAGCAATTATGTTAGCTTAGCTGTGTTGGAATGTATCTACGACCAATCATTTCGCCCACAACATAATCATTCATCTCCTTTTTCACCTCTGCGAACCTTCTTTCCTCTTTAATTCATTATAATACATATATATAAATTGCAGCCATTATTTAAATGTATATTAAATAAATTTTATTCTTATGTAATACTCCACTACTCTGCAAATTATATGTATGGATCACCGGCAATTCCAAGGGATTGCCCAAATTCTCTTTTACATATTTCCCCTTATCAATTTTACAGATTCAAAATCAACCATCTACACTCTATTACTAGTTTCAATCTCTCTCATGCGTCTAATTTGTTGTGTAACTGTAACATAGCAAAATTATTGTTCAAATAAATAATAAAAGGAAAGAAAAATACAATATACTAGTACTAGTTTATATAATTTGATCAAGTATTTAAGTATATGCCAATTTATAATTCAAAAAAAAAAAAAAAAAAAGGCGTTTCTTTTCCGATTTCCTAAACCAAACTTCTTTATACCCAATTTGAGGCAGAAAAAGCAAACCCCGAGACTTGAAAGCCCCCCCACAAGAATCTCGATGTTTGCCGGTTGCCGGTTGCCGGCCCAAACTACGACGACCGGTTCACCGACTCAGCCAGTTTCTCGATCCTCTCAGCCAACTCCGGCGAAATCTTCTTCGCCGGTTTCCTCCCCTTCTCCGGTCGGAAATCGAAACCCAACGCATCCGACACCTCATCGGAGCTCCACCCGGCTTTCCGGAGCGTGTCGGAGTAGCGATCGGCTTTCAGCAGCAGAGCGTCGAGCACCGCTTGATTGTCCAGCATCACCATCTCCCCATCGAAGAACCCCGATGCTGACACGTGGACAATGTCGGATACGTCCGATTCGGCCCACCCGCCTTCTCTCAGAACCGACCCGATTTGGTTCACGTACTCGTCGACCCATTGAGGGGCTTTCGATCTCGGCATGTCTATGTACCTATCCGGCGACGACGACGAGGATGAGGACGAATTCGAGTTCCTCCGGCGCCGATCCACTGCGGCGTCGCTCCAGAACTCCACCCACCGCGGCGTTCGCCCGCCGGTCACGGCGTCCAGGCTCCTCCTCGAGAAGTTTGTGGCTGATTTTTCGTCGGAGTGCTGCTGCTTGGAGATGTCGTCTGGGTTAGGGATTCGATGAAAAAGAGTCGATTCACGATTGAAAAAGTCGGATAAATCAAAGCCGCAGCAGAAAATCCGATGTTCGTCGACGTAGAAGATAGGGTTTCCGGCGAGGCAAGGGTTGCAGGGGATGTAACAATGGTTGAAAATGGGTATCAAAAGCGGGGCCCGTTTCAGAGCATTTCGGGCTATGTTGAGCGCCTTTTCGGGCTCGGACGGGCGGGCGCCCCACGATTTCGACCAGAGGGTGTTTCGAGCTACGTGGAAGGAGATGGAGGCGATGGGAAGGTCGATGGAGGCTCGGAGGTGTTGCCGAGCCGACCCGGTTGAGCGCCAGTCGGGGAAGCCGGCTACGAGAGGCAGGCCAGCTGAGAGCACGGCTTTAAGGTCCGGCGGGAATACGAATCCAAACTCTGCTTCTGCGACGGCGAACTCCGACTCGTTGAGGCCCGGTTGGACCGGGATGCCGGAGCTCTTTAAGTGGGTGATTACTTTGTGGGCGAGGGAGGTGAAGGAGAACAGACTGTGGCGCGGCGGAAGCGGAGTGGAGGGCGCCGACGACGAGGCCCGCGCCGAGAGGCGGCGGAGCCCGGCTAAATGTGCCGGATTCATCCTCCGATCAACGTCGACCATCTTCCTTACTCAAACCTGAATTCTTTTTGGCTTCAACAAAATGGAAGGGGTGGAAAACTGATTTTCTTGATTTCAGTTTTATTCAAAGTTAATTTCAGACAAAATATGGACTCTTTATTATGGAGAGAGACTTCAGAAGAAAGTTATATAGAGAGAGAGAGAATGGAGTACAAATGGGTAAAGGAGTAGGAAGAGAAGAATTTATAGCTGGGGTGGTGGAGTATGGCCCACCATCAGATCTTGATAGATCAATATTATGTGGAAAATATAAATGGCCTCTTTCTTTCGCCCTTTTTTCAAGAAAAGTGGAATTTAGGATTGATGGTAGTGACAGATAAATGTTGTTTGGTAAAGTTTAAATGAATATATTATTTTGTGTCAAAATGGATGTTTATTTTCTCATAAATTAATATCTTCATGTCATTTGTTCATATCTCCATCAATTTATGGAGACTAAATTAACAAGAATTATATAGGATGATTATTTTCCATTTCAAGCTATCTTCCTTATTTCCCTTATATATTAAGTAATTATGGAGACGATCTAGTAGTAAAACGTATGATTTTCTGGTTATATATAATAAATTTAAGAAAAGTTTATTGCACATATTAGTACAACTTACATCTTCATTCTCTACAATTGATATAATAAATGTCTCATTCGATGACTCATTCACTAGACCCGCAGTCGCACTGAATAAACTATGCTCTTATGCTCTAGCATGCAAACAATAGAGAATAGGTCAATCATTCTAAGCTAATCATATGTGACAGACTTCATATAGCAGTTTTAGTGAATTTTAAACTCATAGGTTAAGAACCTCCACCACTATGTCATCTAATAGATTTATGCTAGAAATTTTGTCATTATAGATTGTAGAATTCATCCTACAATTCTCTTAAATGGGTCATTGAATGAAACATATATATTGACTGTAAGTTTTTCACAGGGCAGATAGATAGAGGGGATGCCGTGGGTGCAATCGCCCCCACCAATTCCAATACTAAACTTCTAAATTCCCCTACAAATTAATGTGAGTTTTAAATCTTGCCCCTCCAAATTCGAATTTGCTATCATATCTAAAGGCTTGTCGAGAGAGTATTTTACAGATACAATTATAAAGAAAACAACAACTATCTATAAAAAAAATTATAATATCATAAACAAACTCTCTGCCAAGTCCAAATAGAAGCTAACGATCCAAATTCTTTTTTATCCCGAATTCAAATTTTTTGATCCGCTCACAATTCTTCAATTGTATGATTATGTCATAGTGGCAATATAGAAAGCTAATGTTTTTGTAATTTGCTAGTTTTTTTTTTCTTACTCTCATTCATATGTGAATTATAATAGATAATTTTATAGTGATCTATAGAAACTCCCTTAATAAACTCACTATCATTTATTCATAGAATATAATAGACCTAACAAGGTATAGTGTGCAAAAGTGATTAAAAAACTATACTTTGTAAAAATTGTTACTCCCTCCGTCCCATAAAAAATGTCTTGTTTTTCTTTTAAAATTGTCTCATAGAGAGTGTTATGTTTTTAAAAAAAAATTAAAGAATGTGTGGACCAAAATTAACAAGCTAAAAATCAAACAATATCTACCATACATTATAAGTTTATTAATTTTCGTATCCCATAGAAAGAATACATTAGCTATGGGACGGTGGGAGTATAAAAACTTATACAAATGTATTAATTTTGTATTTTTCTCAATTGAATTTCATTATTAAAAGTATCTTCAATATTATTAAATTTTATAACACTCGAAATCAAAGAGCCATCGACCGTTTTAAGGCAATCGAATTCAAACGTAGCACGTGATTGAAACACTGACACTGTCCGGAAATGTTGAATTTTGCTTTTTATATATTTTCTTCAAAAGAAGCATTAAATTGTGCGATTAAATTGACTTTGATAATGTGCATGTCACCTTAAATTTCGTTCCTTACAAAAATGGCATTGTAATCTACTACAATTCTATTAATATATTACCGAATTAAGTAAAGTGCCGTTACTGTAATTATTTTATCCTTTCAATCATTAATTAGGTTGATAGGCTTCTAATTCGGTCATCCCCTTTTTTAAGTTTTGTAACTTCATGAGACAAAGTTTCTATCTTTTTTACTTGTGTTATTTTGACCATAAGAAAATCACAATTTTTTACCACATGTTATTTGTGAAGAGTGTAATGTGGATTTGCATTAGATTATTATATTTAATTAGATCCAAATTTATGAATTCACTCTACTATCAAATCATTTGCTGCATATGGATTTGGTTGGACTTTTGGTAGTTTGAATTAAAATTCAACTTAGATATGGACCTCAAAATAGTACTAGCAATGCATTAACTACCAAAACCCGATAACCAATATTCAATAAAGATGCATTAATACTTTCTTATTATTATCGTTTTCAATGACGGAAAATGACTGTTGCTATTTACGATTTTATGTAATAATTTACAAACCGTTCAGAAAAAAACAAAAAATCGAACTAAACTAACCAACAGGGTTACACTGTACAACATACTACATCTACATATATATATATACGTAGTATAAATCACAAGGCAAAATTAGTAAAAGTAAAATATTAAATTAAAATAAATTATAATCTAAAACTCCTCTTTCTTTAAAAAGAAAATATAAAATCTCTTATCTACAAAGCACCCACAATTTAATTGTTGGGATTTGTTTATATTCAAATATCAATTGTAATTATGATGTTTTTATCGGTTTAAATCTCACCAACAAATTTAGATTGAATTTGTGACACATAATTAGTCATAGTCTAATAATACAGTTTACATTTCTATTTAATTTGTAATGTATTAGTAAAAATTGGTTTATTGAATAAATTAAACATATCGAATAGCATTTGCAACTTCCTTTACCTATATATAAAGCATAATTTGCTGTAATTGCCGAGACAATAATAACAAGTGCATGCACACACAAAACATACCATCTCACGTCCAAAATAAAGGAGGATTATTGCGTACAAATCAAACCATTTCGTCATCATCACGACAAACTACATATCCACCGCAGATTAAAGCTGGAAAAAGAAAGGTTGTCCGAAGCTCCAATAAATCAGATTTAATTCATGAAAAGTATATAATAAAAGTAGGACAGGAAAATGGATTTTGTTAGGGGTGTAGGGAGATAAACGCCACCGTGGGGGGGAGGAGGCAACCGCCACACATGCGGCGGTCTTCGTGTTAGCCGGCAAGGTGGGGCAGCCACGTTCACATTCCTGTCTTCAGTCATCAATCAACCTAAGTACAACAAATAGATGCTGATGTATAGCTTCTGATTTGCATGCTTTCACAATTAATGTCGTTAGGTGTGGTGTAGTTTGGGTGGATGGAAATTCTGATGGAATGAATATATTCATGAACCAAACTGAAAACCATGCATGGGAATGGGGTCACCTAACTTCCTCTTTGGATTTATATCTTCTAGTGGATCAATATTTAGGATAGCTTTGGTTTGCATATCATGGGTTTAGAATTTGGGGGTGAAATTTATAAGTCAGGTCTAAATATAGGTTGATTTAGTAATAATAATTGGATCATGCCAAAGTGCCAAACATTATTCTTTATGATTGACATTAATATAATCAACATGCCATAAAAATGATAAATGATTTGCATAATTATTGTGGCCACAATAATTGATATGCTGTTCTTGATTAATTAATATTACAAAATTAACCTAATTTTGATTAATATAATGATTAGTCACAAGTTCTACTTCCACCGGTGTATGGATGTTGAGTCTGCGGCATATCGCTAGGCTAGTGCAATTTCTCTTTTTTACTTGGTTTATAAACTATTTCACATAAATGAAATTTTTGCGGTGTACACATCTCAATTAACGGCTAGAAGTTTTTATTTATTTATTTGGAAAAACGGCACTTATGATGGATGGATGCTTCTCTAAAATCTTACTTTTCATGCATGCGTGTGGGTGAATATAAGAAAACAAGTAGAAATAAAATAATGAGTTAATTAGTTAATTTAATCGTGCGAGATCCACCAGCCCATGTGCAGCCTCGATCTTCTAATAATTAAGAATTAATTAGCCACCTATCTTATTAGGAACACTCGATAATGGTCGTTAAAAAGCCTAATCCAAGTTTCTTTTCTTTGCAATTGAAAGCCTATTAGGGATAGTACTTGAAATGTTAAATTTATTTTCTTTTTCAATTGAGTAATTTTATTTTATTTTTATAGTAAAAGAAATGCATGCATATCTATATAACATAATATAGTATTATTTAACACGCATTCGACTTGATGGAATTTAAATGGTAGGTGTAGGCAAAATGAATGGACCAAAAATGGTCATGGCTTTCTAGCTTGCTGTTTTTTGTGTAGTCAATTATTCTTGAGCTACTCTCACACACTAATGGTTTCAATTTGAGTAGGGTGGGTAACAAATAAATAAATATTCGAGGGCTTTACCCCTCATCAATAATTGATTTGAATATGAAGTATTGTCAGAATTGGGGTTCAAAATTCACTATTTTTCTTTCATGAAACTGAAAAAACATAATTATAATCTACTCAATCTAATCTAACGAACTCCAAAGTTCAAACAAAATAACAAGAAAAGAATAGGTGTTGCCGTGAGTATTGCACGGACATTTATTTATTCTTATCCACCCACGAGTAAGTTTATATTCGTTTCTATTTAACGTATTTATTCTTGAAAAACTAGAAAGTTGTTAATCCAGTTGGTCATAATTTGATGGGTAGTTGAGAGAAGTGAATGTAACATGATGAAAATGTTAAATCGCATTTCACGTCAAAGATTTTAAGGCTTCCGCTCGACGAAAGGGAAGGGAAACTTTGCCTGAGTTGGGAAGATGCTACCCAAACACCATCATGGATTTTCCTCAAATAAACCTACTTTAAAATTAAAAAAAAAGGACAATTATTTCCTTTATATATAAGTAGAATTATGGTCAACAAATAACGCTAGACAAAATCACATAGTATATAGTCCTTCTCCATAAGCATAATACACAATTTGTTTATTTTGGTTGCCTTTTTTATATAAAGAACAAAAAAAAAGGGTAAGATGAGCTTATTTTATTTAATTGCTTATGATATTTAAATTGTTTTTCCAAAATCCTTCATTTCTTTGAATCCATCCGAGCAAAAATCTCCAATCCTCGCTAAACCCTAAGTCACTTGGAAGATCAATTATATTCAGAAAGAAAATTCATGATTCAAGATGCATTGTTGGATATCATCTTAGAGATACAGAATTTGAATTAAAGCATGTCCCTTATCTAATAAAATCAAACATTTTATCTATTTAAAGATGAAAGAATTAGAAGAGAGATAGAGAGAGGGAATCTCGATGGTGGGGACATATTCAGGGGAAATCCATGCATGCGTGTGATGTAGATGGAGATGGAATAAAGTGGAAAGGCTGATTTTGCTTTGTGGAAAAAAGAGGTTGACGTAGAAAAATGGTGCAACACACGGGATTCTTATCTCATCTAATGAAAAAGTAAAAGCAACAAATGAATGCAAAAGTTTACAATCTCAAATATCATTTTTCAGATTGAATTGACTTTCTAACTATTTGCGGACCATTTGTTCTAGGGAAACTAGAGTGCAGCATGATTGGCTTCTCACACTTGACAGCACCTCCCACAATCTACAACTAATGAGACTTTCAACGTCAAATTGGGGTCTAAGATGGTACTACATTCATCGAATCAAACCGGTTCACTATCACCCCATACCAAACAACACAACATATTACATAATTTAGATTCATATTTTTGCATTCTCTACCTAACTTACTGGAAAACAAACTAAACAGACCTGGGCTTCAACGTAGTTGCAGATAACAGAATTCTGCATGCGCTCCTCCGTCAGCAGTTCATTTTTCAATGCCTTGTCCGCCTTATTCCCCTGCAAATCTTGAGACTTGTCAAGCACCAACACAGATGATAGACAAGTTAATTCAACCAATGAAGACATCACAGTACCGTGGAGATCTAGAAGAGTAGGAACGAGAACTGGAGTACGAGCGAGAAGGAGAAGGAGAAGGGGAAGGAGATCTCCTGGAAGAACGTGAGCGCGAGCGCGACCGGGACCGTGAATGGTATCTCCTTGAGCTCCGACCCCTGCTTGGACTCCGGTATCTTCTGAAATATGAAACCAGGCATATGATTCATACTCAAAAATAAAACAAAAGTATCAAGAGAAAATGTGAAATCCTCTCGGTTTTAAATAAGTTAACTCAAGGCAGAAAAAGAAAAATCAAAAGAAATTTAGAGAGGGGGAGTGTCAATCTACAGAATCATTTAGGTCAAGCAACATATCATCTAGGCAAGTGTGAAGCAACAAAAAAATCCAACACTATTATCCAAAAAGGGGCAACGCTAAAATCATCATGATTTAATGTGAATGCAGAGTGCATACGATATTTGGACAATCAAGGAACCAAGATGTTAAAAAGGGGGAACCAGGACTCGGCGGATTTTACCATGAGGTGTAAGCATCAGTTATAAGACTAAACCAATTTGTAGTTTATTACCATACTTATAAATTCATAACAAATAATAGAGAGAAGGGGTGGAGTGGGGTGGGGTGGAGTTGGGTGAGAGAGACAAATGAGATGATGGGACGTTGAACTTGCTGAAGTCGTTCTATTGGTCTTTCAGGATTTCTAGGCCGTGTAAGTAGTAATTATCATGTTAAACTACCAATAGAACGATTAAAAAAAAAAATAATAATAATAATAATAAATAAATTGACCCTAAAAAGGCTAGGAATCTGAGAAGCCTCAAGAGGCGTTGCGGGGGTGTAAGCCTCAAAGGACAGAGAGGAGAGGAGAGGCAAGGCAGGCCGTTTTCAACAGCTCACTTCAAGGCAGGCCTTAATGCTTAAAGCTTCGAAGGCGCAAGGAATACCTACTTAATGGAGCCTCGAGACTAAATGTACATTGTCAGAATTCAATCATCATATCAAGCATCACCCTCAATATTGAAGTCTCGGTCATAAACATCAATCCAACAAGCTCCATTCTATAAGAATCACTATCTTTGTATATAGTACCAGTTACTCATACGACATGAAGCTCAAATACAACATTCTAAAAAGTATCACATATGCTCAATTTTTTGACATCTAAAGCCACGGCTGCTACATGTTTTAGAAGTCGAAGCATGGTAGATTAAATTCGTACAGATCTATAAATTTAGATGTCATTCACAAGAAGGCCAACTCTATGTTGAATAAATCTACAACAATAGGATTCAGGACAAATACATAATTTAAAAGTGTATTCAGTGTATAAAAACTGAAATCCACTTGAATGTGAAAAAACAAACCTGGGAGATTGGCTGCTGCTTCTACTTCGGCTACGCCGCTGGTATCTGCTCACTCGACTAGTTTCTGCCAGTTTTTCAAGCCTCTGCCGCTCTTGCTCTCGTTTCTTAGCCATTTCAACTGCTGTGTCTTTTTTAACTGCAGAATAACACAACATTTATATTCATGAAACGTGCATAGCAAGTCAAATGGTGTAGAATAACTAAGGGAGGATTTGCTATGCTCTCTCTGTTCTTGACAACAACACCGCATATTAGAGGATTGAGTGCTTCACTTCAAGAAACAGCATCAAGAAAATTATACTTTGTTTGTTTAGTTGTTTGTTCATGATCCGTTTAAGCCGTTCCTGAGGTGTTTCCTTCTTCTCCCCCTGCTGCTTAGGGAGACTCCCACTACTAGTCGTTTTGTTCAACTTTGCTAGCGCAGAGGATGTGCTGCAAGAGTTGCAAGTAATTTGGTTAATGAAGCTTGACTGCATATACATTCAGCATACAGTAAAGGTTTATTTCCTTTTTTCTTTTATTATTTTTGGGTGTGTGTGCCTGGAGGACGTAAAAGAATACCTCTGTGTGGTTTTCAATAGTTTTGCCTTTCTATCTTTTTCAAGCGATACACCGGAGGCAGGATCTATATGGAGCGCCTCAAGTATGTGACCAGATGATGGCCTGCATGAAATCAGAAGCATTAGATAGAATTTTCAGGTGACATCCCCGATGCAGTCAAATAATGTCCATTCAGGGAAACAGAGCTTCAAAATGAAGTTTCCTTCCTCAACTTCCAGGCAATAAGCTTGCAACCTATCTATGATCTACTATAAACCAGAGAAAGCTTGTTCCAGGTAACAAATGGAGGCTAAGCAGCAGCACAGTAAAGTCTGTCAATAATTAAAGGTCGAGTGCTCCGACCGGTTCAATGCATCAGTTTGAGGTGGAGGAGACGTTGGTGGAGAAAATCCTTGAAGCTTTTGCTCCTCTCCATTGCCTGAGCTCCCAAATTCAGTAATATACTCAATTTTTGGACCACTCTCTTTACTTCGATATGTATCATCAGAATACACTCCACGAGAATAGCGTCTGGATTGTGAGGGAGAGTATGATCGAGATTTTGACCTTGATCTACCAAGAAAAGGAGGGCAATTCATTAGTTAATCAGATTGGTACATATCTAAAAGTAAAAAATGCCAAGGTTACCTCCTAGAACGCGAGTAAGCTTCATAAGTAGGACTTCGCCTGGAATCCCTGGAAAAAAGAGACAGAAGACCCTTGAAACAAAGCAAAGATGTTTCTATAATAAACTCGAACTTCCTATCTGTACAATCAAAGGAACTTTAACATAAATTTTGGCAGTTACCGATAAGGATCATTATGAAGAACTCTAGTTCCTGTAACACGAGCAGCTTCTTTTTCCCTCTCTCTTTCTATTTGAGAGGATTTCCTTCTCTCCTTGCGACTCAGCTTCCTCTGTATAACATACACCATAGTGCAGGATGTTCAAATGTCTTACCTAGTTCATCCCTAATTTTAGTCCAAACATCAGAGGAACTTACAATTGAAGGATCTCCTTTAATAACTTCTTTCTGCCTTTTTGCCTCCTCTTTAGCCTTTTTATCCATATATACAAGCCATCCATATCTCTTCACTCCAAATTCTTTAGCAATTGACTCCATTGCTTCATCATTGCTGTCATCACTATTAAAGTCTTCCTCATCCTCGTCTTCATCTTCCTCACCATTTGAACCTTGAAGATCTTCTTGTCCGTCTCCATCATACGAAAATCCAACTTGAGAATAAGATCCTTTATTTGGAGGAGGCTGAGCAACATGAGTTCTATTTCCATTGCAGTTGTCAGAAGTTGACAAATAAAAAAAAATTGTTTTAAGTAGACACTGAACAGAACACCACATCTATGAAGGGGGAAACTACAGCAAAACTATAAAAACAGCAGATGCAGAACTTGAAAAGTAAAATCTAAGGCCCCAAAAGAGTAAAAGGTACCAATCTGCCTAACAACTGAACCATATTGATGGATATTCAAGAATACCACATCTATATTGCAGTTGAATGTTGCATAGACTCTGAAATCATGTAAGCTGAAAAACACATGAGATGCTTAACAGTAAATATACCATTGTAGTAATATCTATACCTCTCTGATCCAAAAGCTGCAGTGATCTTAGCCTCCATCTCTTGGCTAACATGTTGTAGACCATCCTCATCAGTAACTGCCAAACTATGTTGTTAGTATTCAAAGACACATTTTCGAATCACAATACAATATTATAGGAAACATTCTTGCCTAGGAAAAAAATTCACTGCCCAAAGAAGATACACTATATAAAGTAAAGTAGAAGTTCATCTATACAAAGCAAAAAAGTACCGACATCCTCTGCGCTGATGCTTAATTAAGTCCCGATATCGCTCAAAATTAACCAACTCTTCTAACTCTTCCTCTTCCTCGGTTTTATCCGGAACCTGCAACCGTCTGGAACTACTATCACGAATAAAGTCGAGAAGGGCGCGGCCATCAAACCTGAAAATATAATAAGGTGTAGTTACTCTTCAGGTCTTACCAAGATCTCCCTTGCTATTCTACTCAAATCATGAGAATTAATGCTTAATTAGTCTTTTAACATAGGTAGCCAGCTATTACCTGTCAATCAAAACATCTTGCTTCCCATTCCAAGGTATCCTATTTAGATCCAAAAAGGGTTAGGTCTAAATAATTACAAGCTAGATAAGAGAACGTAATAGATAACTGTAACTCAACACGGATCAAGATACAGTTTAAATGTGATACACCTAATCTAAAGTTTAATCAAATGAAGAGAATAATGAATTAACAGATAAAAACACTTTTCTAGGCAATAAGGCACCTGGATCCATATGTTTATCGTGTAAACATTCCTATTTCCAAGTACTTCACTAAATTAAAACTGTCCGTATGAGGAAAAGAGAAAAGATGTATGATCTATTATTTCATCTGAACATCTAGTCTAGCAAACCAAAAACCAAGAAAAGCATATGCAATATCAAAGTTTTAGCACTGAATCACCGGATAAGGGTCAACACAGGTTGGAAATCATATTTTCGTCGAGCCCAACAACAATAAAATGATGCCCGACCAAAAATACAGCGGAATCACATACAAAATTTACCATTCTACACTTTCTACAAAAAAAAAAAAAAAAAACAAAACAAATAGGAATCATATTATACTTTACACATTCATAACCTTGAACAATTTCACGAAGGTCAGGAGATTGGCTGCCGGTTAGTCTCAAAAACACAAGCCGACACTAACATCAGAAAAACGAGAATTTGCGTTCAAATACATTAAAAAAAAAAGAAAAAAAAAAGAAAGAGGGAGGTAATCGTACAGGCCCTGCTGATCCTCAGTGGCCTGGTAAAGGGCCCCGTCACGTTGGATGCGGCAACGGTATCCAACGGCCTGGATCGACTGCTGGGGATCGCCGCGCCTCTTAGCCAGGTATACGGCGCGGCGCTGCGCTCGCTTCCGAGCCGCGTCCATCATGTCGTGCACCTTCTTTTCCGACCTTCGAGCCTCGTGCCACATATCTCCGGCTACGGTGATGATTGAATACAAAATCGATCAAATTGCGCAATTTCCGATTGTGTAGATGGAAACCCTAGGCCTATGGTGATAATATTTCCTAATCTTATTTAGGGGTGGAAATTGAGATAAGCGGCAGCAAGGACAAACATATAGTTGAACTCTCAAATTGAAAGAATACAGATCTCGTGTAATATTTTTTAGTCATCACCACCCATTTGGAAGAGTTTATTTGCACTTTATTTCAATTTAATCTAAAAAATAAATTATTTTGCACGCTTTTGAAAATAGTTTATGAAAATAAGTCAAAAATAACTTATAAAAAAGGTCATCATATCAAATCCACGACAACAAATTTTTACACTATATTATATTTTTTTTCTAATAAAACTTATATATAATTGTATCCAAACGCAATAGCTTATTCAATTTAATCGCTTATAAAATAAGCACTTATGTCATAAGCATTTATGATATAAATACTTATTTAAGTTGTTTTCTCAAATGGGGCCTTAGAACATAATTTTTGTTTTGTTTTGTTTTGTTTTATTTGTCAAGATACAAAAAATACTTTATTTTTTAATAAAACATCTTTATGTTTGATAATTTTAGTATCACGTATTAAAACTAAATAAATTTTGGCGCATGTTACTTGCATAGCGGTTAAGACGTTTAACATGATTGAAAATTATGTTTTCAAAACTATTAATGTGTGTGAGCATGTCACTTATGATATATAGATTGGTTTAATTAATTTGTTGGATATTACACATAGGCGAGATTTATCCAATACGATATCGATTTCGGCTGTAGATTTCCCTCATATATTTTTTAAAAAAAAGGCATCGGGTCAAGCCAATGAAGCTTAACTTGCCTTTTTCGGACTATCAACTAGACATGTGCGGTTGTGGTTCCACCCCGTTTCCGTTTCCAACCTTGGTTCGAAAATTCGCAACCGAAACCAGCCCGCCAAGGGACGGTTTCTTGCTCGGAACACATCTTTTAGCATCATTATCACTTCTAGATTCAAAGCATCAAAGCATGTTCTTCTTGCCTTCAAGACGTTGTCGGACTCACTAAGTGCTTGCTCGCACAGGACCGTTGAGGCCAGAATGGCAAAGATCTCCCTAACCACCACGGAAAGTACTGGATATGTCTTTACTTGTCTCATCCACGATCTCAATAGATCGATCTCTACACTTGCACCGTCAATTTCTGGCACATATGTCTCACTATAGTAGCTACCTAAGTCACTAATAGTCGCTCTAGTTCCACCTCTACTTTGTAGAAAATTATGTAGTTGTTGCGTGCAAGGATTATCACTACTACTACAAGCACTAGTTTTAGATGTTCGTGAGTCTACACCGTATTTTATCCTAGAGTTATAGTCTTGAAAAAAAACGTTCAAAAGATTGTTTTAGGTCCGATTTTACGTCATCGAGAGAGAGGAGGTCTAAGTTCTCTCCATGTGGTGAGCTTAATAAAAAAATTATTTTATAGTCTATTAAACCGTAAACACCTTCAAGTTCCAAACTATGCATTAAAATAGAAGTAAATAGAAAGATATCCAAAATAGTTCTAAAATATTTAAGACATTTTTCAAGCATATCTCGAGTCGCGTTTACAAGCACATGCTATGTAACAACAATGCGTCAAAACTAGGTTGGAAGTATGATAATAAACACCATATAATCATATAGTCAGCTTATCAAAAAACTTGTAGACACGCTCACGCAAATCTCTAGCCTCATCCCAATAACAAGGATACATAGATACACTTGTGTTGATTTCCCAATTGAAAAATTAGAATAATTCTTCTTTCGATCTATATTTAATCTATAGCATTTCATAAGTACAATTCCATCTATGTGGCACGTCATTTGAAAGCTTCTCGGTTTTCGGCCTATGCTTTTTAAATATTGTTGGTCCTGGTACGATTTTCAGGTGTATGGGGGGTGGGGGATACACCTGATGTCAAACTTTGATTTTTAAGATCAGAGAAGTTGATTGATAGTGAGTCAGTCAGAGAGTATGCGGAAATATGTTAGGCCCTTTTTAAAAGATGTTTTTCTGAATGCAACAGTGAAACTATTAAGTATGTAGTGAATAGTAAGTTGAATGCAATAGAACATTAAGAGCCACATATTTTATAGTGGTTCGATTCACAAGATCCTATGTCCACTCTTCTGCTTTCTCAGTAATAATCCACTAATGGATACTCGTAGACTGACAAGTACAGATCAATACAAACAATCAATCTATCAAACTATCAATCAAACTTTCAAACAATCTATCAACTTCTATCTAACATGATAAATGTGGAGTTGGGGTTTTGTTAAAAAACGAGAGTACTCCAAGCTTATGATAAGCTATGAACACTTGGAGTATGAACAACAGGGAATTTCTGGTTAATAGAACTTTGAATAAAACAGAATAAGGGCTTGTTCTTTTGCTTGAGTATACTTGAGCTTCTTAGAAATTCTGTAACCTCTTTGAGATAGGTCTTCTGCTATTTATAGGCGAGTTAGAGAAAGATTCATTAGACAAGATCAATCTTCCATTAGCTCCGTGTTGACAACAATCTCATGCATTGAATGCATGGACACCTGTCGCACTCCGCTTGGCTTTACAGATTCTGACGAGGTACTGTTCTATCTCCCTTTGACTAGGGCTGACATGACAGCCTGAGATAGATCAATGTTGATTCTGATATTGTCGTCTTCCTCCGTTGATCATCTTCTTTGAATACCACGCCTTGTACCTTGTACGATCTTCACATTTGAATGTGTCGAGACGGTCTGGTGAAGATCCCGATCTGAGGATGAGTTCAGCCTGGAGTTGTCAGCTTATCTGAGCTAGACTCAAATAGTTCCGCTAGATGAACTATCACAACCTGAACTACCAGTTAAAGAGAATACTTCAGCCTGACTATACAGACACGCGTTGAAACCAATCCTAGTAATTACATCAGATTGGTTCATCAATCAATAGGGGTTTGGGATAATTCAAAACTTATATTATTTCCCAACAAATATCGTCTCCACTTTTTAAGATACTTGGAATGGTCTTTTAAGAACTTAACGACTTCTCATAATCGCGATCATACACTTAAGTTCGTCTTGTAACATTAATTAATAATACTCCCTCTGTCCCATAGAAAGTGTCTCCTTTCTCTGGGGCACGAAGTTTTAGGAGAGTTATTTTAGTTGGTAAAGATGTGGGGCTCATATAATTAATAAATTATTTAGAATTGGTTTGTGAGGTAGAGAGGTGGGACCCATGCAATTAATTAATTGATTTGAGTTGGTAAAGGTGTAGGGCCCACTTCCTTTTTAGGAAATGAGACGGAGGGAGTATGACATATAAATCTAGCATGAAATAATTTACCACCTAGGATAGGGCTGGTAAGGAGTATGCATGAAGTCGTTGTAGGGTGAAAAAGTTTGACTATTGGAGAAGTTGATATTTCGAATGACATCATCATCGTTGTCAATGGAGTCGGATCGACGCTTTCGAAGTGGTGGGGGTTGAATTAAAATTGGGGACCTTAATCTTTCCCTACGATCATCGCTACGACCGGAGTTGGATGAACACATTATTTGTAATCGCAAAAGAGAGATGATGAATTAGAGAGAGAGAGAGAGAGAGAGAGAGAGAGAGAGAGAGAGAGAGAGAGAGAGAGAGAGAGTAGGATGAATCAAAAATATTGAAGTTGAAGAATATGGATATCTCACAATTATGCTTTCAAAGTATTAGAGAGAGATAGTAGGAATTGTTGGTAATGAAATTGGAGTATTTATAAATGTTATAAATAAATAAAAAAGTCGTTGGAACCGTCGGTTCCACGGTTCAAAATTGATTCACCTTCATCCTGGCCATTGGATCTCAAACGGTCAACAAATCTTGGTAGTTGATTTCCAACAGCTAGTTTCTTAAACCAGCGGTTCCGATTCAGAACCGTTGAACCGTCGGTTCAATATTTAATTTTGTATAATTATTTTAAAATTATATTTAGTTATATATATAGAGGGGGGGGTCATGGGATTTTGTATACTGTAAGCAAATTTTATGCTTGTATACAATGTGTTTTGTCCCTACCACTATTTTATTCTCCTATCTGATAAATATATATATTTGCACATGTAATCCTTTATCTTGTACAAAAGTTAGATTTGTGTAGTGTGTAGGGTATCACAGAAGACTACACAAATTGGTTGAACTGACAAGATATAAACAGTTATCACAACTAAGACGGTTTAAGCTGCAGTTTAGATCAGAAGTGGCTTGTCTTGGCTGCTTGTCTTTACTGGTACACTTAAGGTGGTGTATTGATGGATCACAGTGAGATGTGTTCTCCTAACTGACCTTAGTGGAGAACCAAGATCTCGGTGACTTAGCTGGTCTTAAGCTTGGTAAGACTTCAGCTGAGCGCATTTGACTATCTATCACTTTGACCTACTATGGTGAACGTCATCGCGACCGGATCTATGTATCTTGGGTGTTAGTAGTTATTTGTGGCTCAGACTGATTGTCTGTATCTTGCAACCGTATCCTAGTAAAATGGGTTGATAATATCCCCTCAGGAACTCGAAAGGATTAGCACACTAAACCCGACCGATTGATTAAGTTCAGGTGTGTTAATAAGGTCAAGTGATACTACTCAAGAATATAAGATGTTAATTAATTTAAGCTGTCAGTGAGCTTAATTAATTAACGGATATTTCTATCTTAAATACGGAGATCGATTAAGTCTAAAATACAAGTCCTTGCTCAATTTAAGCTGTTAGCACGGATTCTCTAGTGGAATGAATCTGTATTTATTAATTAATTTTGCTCTAGGCTGAGCATAGATAATTAATTAATTTGAGGCTCTGCTTTATTTCTTGTATTATATCCATGATCTGGCCCAATTAGTTGTCTAGTTATTTATTGTCTCTCAGAAATCATTATTAATAAATTAATGTAATTTTACATTATTTAATAATGTTATTTATCTGGAATTAATTGGTCAGACCAATTAATTGATAAATATTAGTAGTCCAATGGATTAATTAATTATATTATGGGCTAATTATGTGGAAGTTCATTAGGAATATAATTAAATTAATGTGCTACAAATATTAATATTATATTGGCTTTTGAAGCCTATATATATTTGTATTCTGTTCATAAACAGATACACACACATAATTTCATACACGCACGACGTGAATTGTAGAGAGACAGTAATCTTATTTCTTCAGTTCTCTGACCACCCAGAGGAAGAAAAAGGCCGGGACACAGATTAGAAGATCTGACACACGAGCAACAATCAGAGCTGCAACTACATACGTAGGAGGAACGTATATCGTTCTTAACCTCCTATCATATGAGAACGTGATTTATAGTGAGAACTAGAAACATTTACAATTGTTTTATAAACTTTATGAATAATCCAGATTAATTTTTCACACTAATTCCCTTATTCACATTTGATATAATTATTTCGCACAAATGTCATTTTGGTAATCTTAGAAAATCCATTTTAATTCTCCATCTCCCACTTTAATTAAAGTGTTTTTAAAAGCTCCCATTTGCTTTTGCTAATCAACTTCTCAAATCTCACCTAATACCATAAAAATTCAACCCAAATCGAGTTCCTAAATTTTATGATCGATTTTCTCGAAGGTGTACCATATTTTCTTCTCTTCTGAATTTTGATGTTAATGCATTTTATAAAACATAGAAACCAGTGTCATATGGTGGAGCATGGGAAGAAGAAAAGTGACGCTTATCAAAATCCTTCAACGATTGTGGCGGCGCCACAAAGCCCTCAGTCGGCCACTGTTGTGCCGATGACAACGATGGTAGAAGTGAGAGATGGGATTTATGAAGAAGAAAGAATCACGTTGCCGATTTCAGTATATTTTCAGTATTTTCTACTAGTTTTTTAGATTATTTTTCAATGTTTAGTGTGAATTCTAGGGATTTTGTGTGTATTCATATTGGGTGTTTTTTGATTTAGTGGTTTTAGATTGTATCTATATTGGGTGGCTAAAAATTTTACTGGACTATTTATGACTGATTTGTTGCACACTTTTTCACAAAAATAATTTGCACTGTTACATAAAATAATATGCACATATGATTATTTTTTGGTTTCCTTGTCATGCGATGACGACGATGATGGAAGTGGGAGATTAGATTGATGAAGAAGAAAGAATAAAATTGCAAATTTCAGTATATTTTTTAGTATTTCTTGCTACTTTTTAGATTAGATTTCAGTATTGTTGTGCTAATTTTAAGGATTTTGAGTGTTTTTTTATCGTAGGTCACGAACTTTTACTGCATTGTTATGGACTTTTACACAAAATAATATGTATTGTTACGAAAAATAATATGCGCGTATCAATATTTTTTGGTTTCCTTATCCACATATGAGCAACTGCTACTAAATAGAACGAAATAATATTAAAAGCTAGGATTTCCGCTAGCGACGTTCTGAAGGAATGCTAGTATCTTCCAAACCCTAATAAAAAATGTGAGCGTTCCGAAGTATAATCACCATTACATTGTGGTAGCGGTTACACTGTACTATATTAGTTTTTTTTTTTATTGAGTTTTACTTGAATGTGCAAAACTAAATAGGATAGGTGTAAATCATTTAGATGTTACTACAAAAAGTTACAATATAGCTGTTCATCAGTAGATTGATTAAAAACGAGATATGTTTGGGCCATAATCTTGAAAAAACACTAACATGATTCAAAGAAATATAAATCAACGAAGAAACCACACAGTCTTTCACCAAGTTGTGTTTGTCTTTAAGAAGGTCTGCACTGTATTTAATCCTCAACATACGTAATTGCTTCTTTGAATATTTTTTTAATCCGGTTGCCCAAGATGGTTCACCTTTCTCAAGCGTGGCTTTTCACTCTTTTGTCATTACTGATCAACAATCCTTAGACAAAGTGCATGAAATCATAAAGCTATTGCAAATATTATAATCGTCTAATAAGTAGTGTTAGTGCATAAAAATTATATTACGTGTAGCTAATTTTTTGTACTTGTGCATGTTTAATTTACTGTAATTGTTTTATAAAAATTGATTTTGTATAAACGATATTGCACTAACCATAAATTGTTTAATAGAGCAAAGTAAAAATAGAATACTTGCGGCTTTACTTTTTCCTCATATATACAACAATATTCTAAACACTAAATCAGTGAAAAGTTTTTCCGTAAGCGTGTATTTGTTTTTAACTAATAGTGCAAATTTATGTATTTTTAAAAAATAATAATATTTTAGATGCTAAATAAAAAAATAGTTCATAAATGTTGCATTAAGTATGCATTTATTTTACTCTAATAGTGCATAATTATGTATTTCTAAATAAAATAATATTCTAGTCACTAATCAAAGAATAGTTCTCAATTTTTGCCTTAAATAAGCATTTGTTTTTCTCCAATGGTGCAGATTTTGGTATTTCTAAAAATAAATATATTTCTGATACTAAATCAAAGAATAGTTCGTAATTTTTGCCTTAAGCATGCATTTATTTTTCTCTAAAAGTGCAAAATTACGTACTTCTACAAAATAAATAAATTCTAGACACTAAGTCAAATGATAGTTCATAATTTTGTCCACATCGTGCATTTCTATTTCCGTAATAGTGCAGATTTTTGCATTTCTAAATAATAATAATATTCTAAATACTGAATCAAAGAATAGTTCATTAGTTTTGCCTTAAGTGTGTATTTGTATATCCATAATTGTGCGGATTTAAATTTCTTCACAAAGATATTAAATTGTCTAATCTAATAGTACTAACTAAATCTCAAATATGTGCATGAAGAACGTATTACATTTGCAGACTTTAACCTACTTCCAAATCAATTAAGAGAATTTCTAAACAAGAACTCATCTACTCACCATTACCCATAACATTGCAAAATCAATTCGCAAAACATACATATCAAAAAAACTAATTGTGCAACATCCGAAGATACCAAGCACCAATTGGTCGAATTTCGGCTCTAAATTACATCAAACCAAAAAAATAATGTTGCTTTAAAAACCTTCCGAAGATCCGAAAAAATTACATATCAAAAGAACTAATTGTGCAACATCCGAAGATACCAAGCACCAATTGGTCGAATTTCGGCTCTAAATTACATCAAACCAAAAAAATAATGTTGCTTTTAAAAACCTTCCGCTGATGGAGAAGTGTCGTCGAAGATGAAGAAGAATTTTGAAACGGGTTCGGTTTCTTGAACGGGTGATGTTTATTGAAATAAAAGGAAGTGGAAGTTTTTATTAGGTTTCTTTTGTTTTAATAAAGGAAAATTACCATTGTGACCTATGTGCAGATTGTTAATACTGCATTGTGCATTTCACGAAGTATCAGACAAAGTTCAATCTTGCCCATCTATTTTCAAGATCTAAAAGCTTAAAATTGTTCATATTTCTTACTTTAAAGGGTGTACTTATTTGAACCCTCTTATATATATATATATATATGTATATGAACCGCCGGTTCAGAATCGACGACTTTTATGGGTTGCAAAAGAGGAACCGGAATTGACCTGGGTACACACAATTTCGATTTTTTTGGACATGTCTACTATCAACCATACATAGATTGAGACACCGGTTGAACTCCCATGTCCCACGAGGCAACAAGTGAGGAATACAATAAAATTATCAAGCAATGATTATCGAGTTGTTTATCTTAAAGATAAAAAGTGCATTGAACATATATGAAGTTTAGAAAATGGACAGGGATTATTTGTGATTCTTAATTGTTTAAAATGCATACCGAATTAGATCTGATTTAATCATCTTGTGTATGATGTTTTGATTTTTTTTTTTTTTTGGCATTAAAATTTGAGTTAGCATGATAAAAACACATTTCTAAACTAACACAAGTGAAGGTAGGGTTCGATTGCAGCTCGATCGACTTTTCCCCAGAACATATTGTACCTATTTTTACGAAAGTCTCGATCACAGTTCTAGTAGAATCAGACTAAGCAAATATGAAAGGTGAAAAAGATTAGTGGTATTTTAAACAGGTGATATAAGGAAGGTTACTATAATTTCCTACTTTAGTACTACTTGAATTAAATTATGTGGTAATTTTTAGGAAGAATTATAGTAAGTGTAGTAAAAAATATAAGACATAGCCTAAGATGGTTGAACTCTCATGTTTGGTTTGAAGGCTATTACACATGTGTGAGGTTTATCCAGTGCGCACTTCGGTAGCGGCTGCGGGTTACCCTCGTCATCCAAAAACAAAAACAAAAAAATAGAAGCCATTGCTGATTTGATTTAGCAAATACTACTTGTATTACAATTTTTAGATAAACAGATTCTAGTATTTTTGTTTTTTTATTTGTTTTTTTTTTCCTCTCCCGTTTAATAGAATAATGCATTTGACCTTCGAATTTTCTCTTTTGTCAATTATTTTACGAGAATGCCAACGATGCATACTTTCCCAATCAAATCTGACCAAATTATACGCCGGTCGCAACGGAATTCTGCTTCTCTTATGTTCTGCACGATTGTTTTGTTTCTCGTAATCTCGCTTCAAAACTAAGTTTCTGTACCCTAGCCTGAATTGGTTCTATAGCTCGACTTGACCATAGTTTTTGTTATAACCATCAAGATTTTGTATTATAGATAATACAGAAGAGATAGGTTTGATTGTTCTTAGATTTGTGAGGTTTTTAGTTTGCAATTGAAGTTGGCTCTTGGTTTCTACGAGTTAAGAGTGGTGTAATATTGTGATTTGATCTTGAATCTTGATTGCTCTTGAATTTTTGGTTTTTGGTGGGTTTGGGTGAGATCAGAATCTGAGTTGTGCGTGAATTTGTGAGTATTGTGTTGATTAAGGGATAAGAGCTGCGAATCGCATATGAATCTTCTGGTTTTTGATTGTGAGCGGCTGAAGGGTTCATATTAGTGGCCTCTGCATCACTGTTTAAGAAGAGCTCAGACTTTTCTGGGATGGATTCTCGTCCCCAGAATGAAATTAATGAAAATCCGCCTCAATTTCCCGACACTACATGGAGTTCATCAATTCAGTCGAAGACTTCTGGTGGCCACTCTCTTAAGGAGGTTAGTTTCAGTGAGCTGGGACTGAAGCCAGTACGGCGTGGCTCGAATGGTGCTGAATCTGAAGTGTTTAGTGCTTCTTACAAAGAGATACATGATGATGATGCAAGGTTAATCTATATAAATGATCCAGAGAAAACAAATGAGAACTTTGAGTTTGCTGGGAACTCAATTGGGACGGCGAAGTATTCCATCTTGACGTTCTTGCCCCAAAATTTGTTTGAGCAGTTCCACAGGGTTGCATACATTTATTTTCTTGCGATTGCTGTTCTGAATCAGCTTCCCCAGCTGGCTGTTTTTGGGCGGGGAGCTTCAATTATGCCGCTAGCCTTCGTATTGTTTGTCACGGCCGTTAAGGATGCTTATGAGGACTATAGGCGGCATCGGTCAGACAAGATTGAGAACAGCCGGTTGGCTTGGGTTTTAGTAAATGAAAAGTTTCAACAGATAAGGTGGAAGGATATACGTGTAGGAGAGATAATTAGAGTGTTTGCGGATGAAACCCTTCCTTGTGATATGGTGCTGCTCTCTACAAGTGACAGCACTGGAGTTGCTTATGTGCAGACAACCAACTTGGACGGTGAATCAAATTTGAAAACAAGGTATTCGAAGCAAGAAACACAAACGAGAAATTTAGAGAATGAGAAGATTAATGGATTGATCAAGTGCGAGAAACCAAACAGGAACATTTATGGTTTCCAGGCAAATTTGGATGTTGATGGAAGACATATTTCTCTTGGACCTTCTAACATTATTCTCCGTGGTTGTGAGCTGAAGAACACAGATTGGGCAGTTGGAGTTGCAGTTTATGCAGGCAGAGAAACCAAGGCAATGCTTAATAATTCTGGAGCTCCATCCAAGAGAAGCCGTCTTGAGACATCTATGAACCGGGAGATAATTTTTCTTTCAATTTTCCTCTGTGCACTGTGTGCAATAGTCTCTGTTCTTCATGGTATTTGGTTGAAACGCCACAAGGATGAATTGGAACTAGTGCAGTTCTATAGGAAAAAGGACTATTCGGGGGCTCAAGTAGAGGACTATAATTATTATGGATGGGGCATGGAGGTATTCTTTGTGTTTCTCATGTCGGTCATCGTGTTCCAAATTATGATTCCTATATCATTGTACATATCCATGGAACTTGTTCGTGTTGGTCAGGCCTTTTTCATGATCCGAGATAATCGGTTGTATGATGAAGCCTCTGGCTCAAGATTTCAGTGTAGGGCCTTGAATATAAATGAAGATCTGGGACAAATCAAATATGTTTTTTCAGATAAAACTGGTACACTTACTGAAAACAAGATGGAGTTCCACTGTGCAAGCGTTGGGGGAATAGACTACAGCAGCGGGAAAGATAGTGTTGAAGATGTTCAAATAGGAAATTTTGATCTAGGTATTGCAACTGCAATCTTTATTCTTCCTCTCATAAGCTTATGGTTGTCACCACCGGCTCGCACATTATTATATCTCATTTGGTGTCAGGTGGAGAACATGTTTTCAGGTTAAAGATGAACGTAAAGGTTGATCCAGAGCTCCTCAATATATCAAAAGGAAACCACACCAGTGAAGGGAGACATGTTCACGACCTTTTCTTGGCATTGGCTGCTTGCAACACCATTGTGCCTCTAATTGTCGAGACACCGGATCCTGCCGTGAAGTTGGTAACTTATCAGGGGGAATCTCCTGATGAACAGGCATTAGCCTATGCTGCTGCAGCGTATGGTTTTATGCTCGTAGAACGAACTTCAGGTCACATAGTTATTAACATACAAGGGCAAAGACAAAGGTAAGTTGAAGTTGTTTTGATCACAACTTCGCATATCATAACGTCATGATCTTAGTGGACTTCCTAGCTCATTCCTTTAATTTACCAATTCATTTAAACTGCCTCACAGTATAATCGTAGTTGGACAGTTTTAGTCATATTGTTGGAAGGTATATGCCATGACAACTGCATGTTGTGCTAAACATATATTCTCATCGATCATTCTTGTAAAATAATCTAAGAATCTTTGGAGAGAGAAGATATGCATAAAAAAGAATGAATGCATTGAGTTTTTTTAGTATATACTATGGGATTCTACTTAGGGCTGTATACAAGCTTTATTTGTTTGTTCTTATTTATAATTCCATCATAAGTCTCTCGAGGTGCTTTTCTGCTAACATCGAATTCTACAGTTGCCTTTTATTTTTCGTTCTCACTTTCCTCCTGTGAATTTCGTCAGCACTAATTTACGCCTTCTCAGATATCCTCCTTAATGGGCAGTGCAGGTTTGATGTCTTGGGTCTGCATGAGTTTGACAGTGACAGGAAGAGGATGTCAGTGATAATAGGATGCCCCGACAAGACAATCAAGGTTTTTGTAAAAGGTGCTGATTCATCCATGTTCGGTATCATAGATAGATTGCAAAACTTGAATATGCTAGAAGCAACTGAAGCTCATCTTCAGACCTACTCGTCAAAAGGCTTGCGAACACTTGTTGTCGGGATGCGAGACCTGAATTCTTCAGAATTTGAACAGTGGCAGTCATCATATGAGGTGGCAAGCACTGCCTTGATGGGGAGGGCGTCTTTGCTTCGTAAAGTTGCAAGCAACGTAGAGCAACATCTCAGTTTATTAGGTTCCTCTGGGATTGAAGACAAATTACAGCAAGGAGTCCCTGAAGCAATTGAGTCTTTAAGAACAGCAGGTATCAAAGTCTGGGTTCTGACAGGGGACAAGCAAGAAACAGCAATTTCAATTGGCTACTCCTCTAAACTTTTAACAACCAAAATGATTCAAATAGTAATAAACAACAACTCTAAGGAATCATGTCGAAAGAGCTTAAAAGAAGCATTGACAGTGTCTAATAAGCTCGATGATGTTGCTTCTGGAGGTTCTGGAGATGGTGTAGGTCAGCTTGCCCTGATTATTGATGGAACAAGTCTTGTTTATATCTTGGACTCTGAACTCGAAGAAGAGGTTATCTTCCATAGGTCCCTAACTTATAGGAACACCGTTACCAATTTATTTTATTAATGCATGCCAATTGATTTGCAGCTTTTTGAATTAACGAGAAAATGTGATGTCGTGCTGTGTTGCCGGGTAGCTCCACTTCAAAAAGCAGGAATAGTTGCTCTGGTAAAAAGTAGAACTGATGATATGACCCTTGCCATTGGTGATGGTAAGCATCGTTATATCTATCTCTTATAGCGTAAGGAAAAAAGAAGTATGAAGACCAGAACATAAATTATTTAACTGAATATATCACTTGATTTGAGCTGTTGATAATGTTTCGCTTCCCCATTTGTTTTTCAGGTGCAAATGACGTTTCAATGATCCAAATGGCTGATGTGGGCATAGGAATCAGTGGACAAGAAGGTAGGCAAGCTGTGATGGCATCAGATTTTGCAATGGGTCAATTTAGATTTTTGGTCCCACTGTTATTGGTGCATGGACATTGGAATTATCAACGGATGAGCTACATGATATTGTACAACTTCTACAGGAATGCAGTTTTCGTTTTTGTCTTATTCTGGTAAGTATAAGTGTATTTTGTATGCTCACAAAATAACATCTTATTTGTGTCATCTTTTAGTAATCTGGATTATATGGATTGGGAGATATAGGATTGATGGTTTTGATAAAATTGATTGGTTGATTGAAAATTACTGTTTGTTTTAGAATTGAGTATTATAATTTTTACTATAATTGCCTAATTTCGTCTGGAAAAGTTGTTGGGAGTTGGGAGAAATATATTTTTAGGAGTAAAAATAAACACACACACGCGCACACACACACTTTTTCTTGATAACGTGCAATAACTCTTATCCCAGAATGCTGGAATTGGGGTTTCTTAGATAATGTCTTAGAGCTCACTAATGAACACCACCTAGTTACTAAACTTAAGCTTATATATAGAGATGATACTCCTAAAAAAACGAGAGAATACTAAATACTAATGATGCTAACTTAGAGGTCTTAGTTCTTATCTTAATGGTGTTGTCATGGTAGTGCAGAACACCATGCATGTTCCAACAATAATTTAGCAATGCAACTAGTATCAATTTTTTGCTGGAGAAGTAAAATAAGGAATCCAAGGAGTTCTTTCTGAAATTATAGTGAAACACGTACCTGGTGAGGTGTTTGGGGAATTAGATACTATGGGGACAATTAATAAGGCGTAGCAGCTAGTAAACGAAAAAAAGTTTAGATTGAATGCATGGACAAGACCAAACTGTTTATATTATTATGCATAAAAATAAGGAACTTAAGGAAAATTTGGCTTGTGGGCAATCACATGTTTTCCTTCCAGGTATGTACTCTTCACGTGTTATACACTGACAACTGCCATTACCGATTGGAGCAGTGTATTGTATTCAGTACTGTACACATCGATTCCTACAATAATAGTGGGAATTCTTGATAAGGATTTAAGTAGAACTTCTCTACTCAAGCACCCTCAGCTTTATGGGGCTGGACTGAGGAGAGAAAGTTACAATGGAAAATTATTCTGGATGACAATGTTGGACACTTTGTGGCAAAGCATAGCTGCCTTCTTTATTCCTCTACTTGCTTATTGGGGAAGTAATGTTGACGGTTCAAGCTTAGGAGATCTTTGGACTCTTGGAGTGGTAGTAATGGTGAATATACATTTGGCTATGGATGTAATTCGGTGGTATTGGATAACACACGCAGCTATCTGGGGATCTATAGTTGCTACTTTCCTTTGTGTCATTGTTATTGATTGTCTGCCGTCCCTGCCTGGTTACTGGTGAGAGTGCTCAACCTTATTATCTTTATTTAGGGCATTACATGACTCGTTTGTTCAATTCTTGATATCACTGAAGTTATATGCATGTCTGGTCTATCTATAACCTAGTCGTATAACAAGCCTTCACTTTGGATGAGTTCTAGTGTGTCAGATATCCCATTCATTGTTCAACACTTCAACTCTTGATCCTTAAAACACTTGTTGAATATTTCTGCAGGGCATTCTTTCATGTTTTCAAGACCGAGTTGTCATGGGCGTGCTTACTTTTAATCACGATAGGCGCCCTCCTTCCTCGTTTTGCTGTAAAAATTTTTGTCCAGTATTGCAGACACAGTGATATTCAAATAGCAAGAGAAGCGGAGAGGTTTGGAAACTCAAGGAACTCACCGGCACAACTAGAGATGAACCAATTTTTTGATCTTCCGCGGAGATGACTAAAGCGGTTAGCTCTGTTGCGTTATTATTATTTTTTGTTTAATTGTGTAAAAAAGTTAACCAATCCCTTTTGCTTCTACACGAAATTCTCTCTATATCTTCAGGGTTGCTTGTTTTTTGTTACCTTAAAAATGGTGGTGGCAAGCAGGCTTGCATTCATTCTTCCACTGTGGCTGTAATTGTACATTATTTATGATTTGCTGTACACGACAGAAATACTAATACTTGAAGAGCATTAATACTTGAAGAACATACATTTGGCTGAATTGCTTGCTTGCAGAGTGGGATGTTTTGTAGTTTGAATCTCACCGTCGAGTTGCTTATGTGTGAAGATACTGATTAAACAGCTCATATGGTGTGGGCCATAGAAAATATAGTCAGTCATACTTGGCTTTTTTTTACTAATGAAACGATTCAATGCATGTTGTACAAAATAGTGTCATATATGCTGGGAGTGATTGTACTTTGTATTATTATATACTAATAGAGTAGAGAGTGGGCTTTTGATTGTCAATTTATATGGAATCATGACTTGAGTCGCGTAAAATAACTTGACATGTCGATGGTTGCCTATTTTAGGATATTACTAGCCTTTTTCATTTGAGAATACTATAGATTTTACCATTGCTATTTGCGGTCTCTACTCACTAAGTTTATACCTATTAACCGCCACCTTAGATAAAGAAAGAAGAGTTGGTCTCTTGTACATCCGGTTGCACCTGCAACCGGATGCTTATTATATATAAAATTCGGTTTGTATTTATTATATTAATGTTGTGTAGTGCAGTTGGTTGAGTATTTTGAAAACTCACTTGTGCTGCTTGGGTTCAAATCCCAGCAGCGACATCTGACCTTTTTTTTTCTTTTTCCTTTCTTTTCATTTTAATTTTTTTTTCTTTTCCTTTCTTTTAATTTTAATTTTTTTTCTTCATTCCTTTCTTTTCATTTTATTTTTTTTTCTTTTCCTTCATTTTCATTTAAATTGATACATTAATTTAAAAAAGTGATACATTTTTTTAATAATACTTTTGATTTTTTTTAAATTTTTTTTACGTAACACTTTTTTTTTAATAACACTTTTTTATTTTTTTTATTTTTATTTTTATTTTTTTTAATAACACTTTTTCTTGTGCATGTGACTTTTTATTTTTAAATTTTTTTTAATAACATTTTTTATTTTTTTTAATTTTTTTTACGTAATACTTTTTTTTTAATAACACCTTTTTTTAAAATTTTATTGATACACCCATTTTTATTTTTAATTTTTTTAATAACACTTTAATTTTTTTAATAACTTCTACAATATTTTTTCATATTTTTACTGTATCCCTGGAGGGGAAGTCTAAACCATACTCTTTTCTCCGGTAAAAAATGCTCGCGTTCCTTCGGAACACTCGCATTTTGAAATGGTTTTGAAAAGGCTAGCGTTCCTTCGGAACGCTAGCATTTCTTAAGAAAAGTATCATTCTTCCTTAAGAAAAGTATCATTCTTATAGAGCAATAGTATCACATGTTGTAAACAAAAGTATCATTCTTCCTTAAGAAAAGTATCATTCTTCCTTAAGAAAAGTATCATTCTTATTGAGCAATGATATCACATATTGTTAACAAAAGTATCATTCTTTCATAAGAAAAGTATCATTCTTCCTTAAGAAAAGTAACATTCTTATTGAGTAATAGTATCATTCTTCCTTAAGAAAAGTATCATTCTTATTGAATAATAGTATCACATGTTGTTAACAAAAGTATCATTCTTTCTTAAGAAAAGTATCATTCTTTCTTAAGAAAAGTATCATTCTTATTGAGCAATAGTATCACATATTGTTAACAAAAGTATTATTCTTCATAAAGAAAAATATCATTCCTATTGAGTAATAGTATCACATGTTGTAAATAAAAGTATCATTTTGCCTAAATAAAAGTATCATTCCTATTGAGCAATAATATTTTTCCTTGTTTTTACTGTACCCTAGAGGGGAAGTCTAAACCATAATTTTTTTCTCCGGTTAAAAATGCTCGCGTTCCTTCGGAACACTCGCATTTTTAAAGGGTTTGGAAAAAAGCTAGCGTTCCTTCGGAATGCTAGCATTTCCAAACCCTTTTAGTCGTGGAACTGCTACGGCATTTTTCCTTATTTTTACTGTACCATAGAGGGAAGTCTAAACCCTACTTTCTTCTCCGGTTAAAAATGCTCGCGTTCCTTCGGAACACTCGCATTTTTAAAGGGTTTGGAAAAAAGCTAGCGTTCCTTCGGAACGCTAGCATTTCCAAACCCTTTTAGTCGTGGAACTGCTACGGTATTTTTCCTTATTTTTACTGTATCCTAGAGGGGAAGTCTAAACCCTACTTTTTTTAGTCGTGGAACTGCTACGGTATTTTTTCGTATTTTTACTGTATCACATTCTGTTAACAAAAGTATTAGTCTTCTAAAGAAAAAATATCATTCCTATTAAACAATAGTATCACTTTATATGTAAGCAAAAGTGTTACACCCCAATTCCCGAGGGAACGCATTAAAGCCGGGGTGTGGTCAGGGGTTGGAGAAAAGAAGAATGGAAGAAATGAGGTATAAATAAACTGAATTATATTATGAAAAAGGCGAGTTTCTAAAAGAACACCTCACCACAAAGATGAAGTATAACAAAACACAGAAAATTCCCATACTAGTATTTACGAGTTCAAAGTATGACTCGAGACCGATCAGGCCATGTCAAACTGATAGAAAAAGAGTAAAGGTACATCAAAAGCATCGTCAACTATATACAAGACCAGGTTCATTGTGCTCATGAGAAGAAAACAAGCTAAAACGGAAGCTATGGTCATATATAACAAAACTCATGCCTCAGCTTTGCCCGTCTTCACTAGCCCCTCAACCTGAAAACATTTGAAAATATTTGGGAATGAGCACTAGTGTACTCAGTGGGTAAAACAGTTTCACAATAAGTTTATCCATGCATAAACCATATGACTTGGAAGGTTTAAAAATAAAAGTCACTTCCAAACATACAAACATTCATTTACTTGTGTGCGCGCGCTGTCACGTTCTACAGTTACTCTTACTCTATTCCCCTTGCTCTCGGACTTTGGGCTACAACCCAGTGAGTCCTATAAACATCTGATCTCGGGTCTTGACCCAAAGATCCCCACCGTTAGACTTAAAGCCGAAGCTCATAGGTCCTCTCCAACTGGTTAGCACACAATGGAGATCAACCCATTGCACTACTAACAAACGTGTACACAATTCTCAACTAGCGTGTTAGGCCAGTTAAGAATCTCGATCGATTAAATTCAGAGCATTAAACTTGTAGAACGCACAAAAATATCTTTCATGGATAAACAAGCATTTAATAGAGTTTAATAACTCAAAATAATTTTAGATAGTAAAAACCCACCTTATTGTTGCGCTTGTAGGGTAATATAGCTTTTGATAAGGTAGAGGGTTACTCGTCTCCTTCAATATCTCCTACCAGAGGAATCCTAAATTTAGTTGTGATTCAGCTCGTATTTCTAAAAAAAAAATCCTAATAACCTTCGAAAATTATGTAAATTCTACAAGTAGCTATTGTAATTAAAAGGTACATGATTATCACTTCAGTATAACCATTTATATACACGTATATGCAGGGAGAAGAGATATTCATTATTAATGCATGCATTCGGATGACTTACATTTGTTTATTTATTAATTCCCATGTTATCATTATTTCTCCAAAATCCTCTATGATCATTGAGTCTACATAAAAGTTATATGATCTGCTAGCTATTTAATCTTATACAATAATGATTAACCATTAATTAACATTTTCCATAAAACATGGTATTGAAAAAGGAATTGTATTAATCATCTATTCACCGTTTTTAACATGTTTTTATCTATTTATTATTATCAATTAATTCCTCCATTAACTTATAGTTACTTACTATACTGGGACCTCAACACAAATTCTAAAAGAATTATAAGAAATGATATTACCTACGGCTTTTGTAACTTAACCCTCACACTTTAATATTTGGCACTTATTAGTTTAACTAAATTAAATACCATATAAGTCTTTAGCCGATTTTCATTAAATCTTTGAAAGAGAATTTACCTTTATAACTTCTTAGGTCAAGAACCCCAACTCCCGTGATTTTAAATGCTCTCTAAGGTTGTGCACAAGAAAAGGAAAAGTGAAGGAAATTAGCTAAGCCTTAGTATTTATAGGGGGGTTTCAAGGTGATTAGTCATAAGTCCACACTCTATTTCATGCCAACTCATGCTAAAAGAAAACAAAAATTATATTTTGTGCATCTACTAACCTTAAAGAGACGTATAGGAATTATATCAAGTAATCATGATATATGTGGACTAGCTTATCTATTATACACACACCTATACTATTTATAGTAAATTCCTTGGATATATGTCTAACTTAATTTATTCAAATTCACCTGTTTGGTATTCCTATCAGCCACTATCTCACAAATTGTACCAATATATACTAGAGTAATATAAATTTGCGAAATAAGGGTGTGCCATACATATATATATTTATTAAAATTGACCATGCATTAAATAAATTTTTATTTTATTTTATTATTATTATTATTATTTTTTTTAGGAAACTAGGGATATCACAAAAAGTATCACTCTGTCTAAAGAATAGTATCATTCCTATTGAACAATAGTATCACTTTATATGTAAGCAAAAGTATCAGTTTTTCTAAGGAAAAATATCACTTCTATTGAGCAAAAGTATCACATTCTGTTAACAAAAGTATCACTCTGTCTAAAGAACAATATCATTCATATTGAACAATATTATCACTTTATATGTAAGCAAAAGTATCAGTTTTTCTAAGGAAAAGTATCACTTCTATTGAGCAATAGTATCACATTCTGTTAACAAAAGTATTAGTCTTTCTAAGGAAAAGAAGTATCACATTCTGTTGACAAAAGTATCACTCTTTCTAAGGAAAAATATCGTTCTTATTGAACAATAGTATCACTTTCAGTAAGCAAAAGTATCAGTTTTTCTAAGGAAAAGTATCACTTCTATTGAACAAAAGTATCACATTCTGTTAACAAAAGTATTAGTCTTTCTAAGAAAAAGTATCATTCCTATTGAACAATAATATCACTTTATATGTAAGCAAAAATACCAGTTTTTCTAAGGAAAAAATATCACTTCTATTGAGCAATAGTATCACATTCTGTTCTGTCTAAAAAAAAGTATCATTCCTATTGAACAATAGTATCACTTTATATGTAAGCAAAAGTATCACTCTGTCTAAAGAACAGTATCATTCCTATTGAACAATAGTATCACTTTATATGTAAGCAAAAGTATCAGTTTTTCTAAGGAAAAATATCACTTATATAGAGCAAAAGTATCACATTATGTTAACAAAAGTATCACTCTATCTAAAGAACAGTATCATTCCTATTAATATTCAAAATAATTTATATTTTTCATGTAAAGTGATACTTTTATTAAGAACAAGTGATACTTGTGTTCATAATAAGTGATACTTTTGTTCATAGCAAGTGATACTTTGATTCATGACAAGTGATACTTTTATTCATAATAAGTGATACTTATATTCATAGCAAGTGATACTTTGATTCATGACAAGTGATACATTACTAGTAAAGAAGTGATAATTTTATTCAGAACAAGTGATATATTCAAAATAATGAATACTTTTTCATATAATGTGATACTTTGTTAAGGACAAATAATTTTATTATCTCATACATATTCCTCATTATGTTATATCTCTTCTATGACTATTATATATACAATTATAATATTTTTTTTAAAATTCTATGACTGTTATATATACAAGAATAAATTTTAATATATATATATTAATATTCTTTGTGTCATATATTTTTTTTTAAAAATAAGAAATTAAATTTATTATTTTTCGTGTCATTTTTAGTTGTTTATACAATTATAATTTTTTTTTAAATATTACTATATTTTTTTAACAAGAATAAATTTTAATATACATATTAATATTATTTGTGTCATATATTAATTTCTTTTAACATAAGAAATTTAATTTATTATTTTTCGTGTCATATTATAGTTTATACAATTATAATTTTTTAAAAAAAAATATTATATTTTTTAACAAGAATTTTTTTTAATATACATATTAATATTCTTTGTGTCATATATTAATTTTTTTAAATAAGAAATTAAATTTATTAATGTCAAAATTAAAAAAAACAAAAATACTGACACTGGGTCTTGAACCCGTCTCTTGAAGGGGAGCCCAGCAACCAGCCAACTGCGCTACATGTGCAATTATATAAACATCCTTATTAATATCGTATTTATCTGCAACTGGTTGCACATAAGTTTTTGCGAAGAAAGAATCAAGATTGTACTAATATATAAAAAATAAACATTACCTCAGTATGTAGTTCTATTAGAAATTTACTAGACTTGAGACAGTAAAGTACTAAAGTTACTTTAACCATGTAGATTTATTAATATTTGTTGTTGAAGGATTTTTTTTGGGTTTGTATAAAATCTAATCAAAGTACAAAATCCAGTTTCTAAATATCTTTTGACAATTCACCTAAAGAGAGAGAGAGAAGTGAGGAAGAGAGAGAGATCCAAAGTCGATCGATTGGGGGCCCTTAAGTTTTGGAGTATCCTCACATGGATTGGAAATGAGAATGAGAGACATCATCTGCCAACTCAACCTCCTTCCTTCATTAATTTTGTTTGCAAGATTTCAGTCTTCATATGCAAATAATTCAAAGTTCAACACCATTGTTTCCTCTCTCTCTCTCTCTCCCCCTTTTCTTCCCCATGTTCACACCTAGCAAGTTGCTTTCTCTGATTAAACTATTCTCAAACCCCATTACCAATAACAAGAAACAATAGTTTTTATCCAGACTCATCTCATTATTCTACAATTCTTCCGCACAAGAAACTCATCCAAAAGGCAAGAACTCGAACCACTTGTCATTAAAGGTGAACTTCACTGGATCGAAAGTACATTTCCTTTTTGGTCCTTTTTGCCTTTCATTTTCTGGTCCCATTTGTTTGTGTGTGAAGGAGGGGAAAAGAGATTTTGGGGAAATGCAATAACTGCAAAAGATTGTTCCTTTCCTTGGTAGTGGAAGAAGAAAGTGGAGTTTCAGGGCTTTCAGTTCAGAATTTGTTATTCCGATAACATATTATGAGATTTGGAGGATGAAGAGAAGGTCATAATCTACATCTATCCTCAATAAAGAGATGTCATGAGAAGGAATTCCGGTCCATCGTTTAGGCAATCTGGTGCCTACACTAGCCCCGGAACGCCAGAGTATGACGACCACTTACCGAAAACATGGAGCTCGGAGCGAGTGGCATTGCCTACAAGCAGTAGCAAGAGGCATGTGACTGCTGCTGCTTTGATGCCCTTCAACAGTGGAAGGGCAGTTCCTTCGAAATGGGATGATGCCGAGAGATGGATTACCAGCCCGGTTTCAGGGTATGGCGCCTTCGACGCTGCAGCTGCTCAACCCGATAGACGACCCAAGTCAAAGAGCGGTCCTTTGGCCCCAATGGGACTTGTCCACTGGCCTAACCAATCCCCCACCATGCCATTGCATGAAGGTGGGAGTGTAAGGAATTTTGTGGCTAATTCGCCTCTTACAACGGGTGTTTTTGTCCCGGAAGGTTTGTCTGGTCACTATGAGGCTGCAATTGCTGCAAGACCTAATTCATTATGTGCAGAAGATGCTAGTATGCCCGGACTAGCAGATATGCTTAGTGAAACTTCTCAGCCTAGTTCTCAAGGTATTGCCTTTTCTAACTGATCATGCACATGTTTACTTAGAGATAGACATAGATACATTCTAGAAATCAATCCTTGATGAGTTTGATGAGCAGATGACAAAGTTGATGGTGGGATGGAGGAAGAAGCAGCACTGGTTTTGGTGAGGGATATGGCTACTCAAATGAGCCCAGAAGGGAGCACACATTCGTCTTCCAAAGGAAGGCGATCTTTTTACACGGCAATATGTTCCTCAGTTCCTACTCTACAGAGACTGCATAGAAGTCCTGCTCCTGCAGGGAAAGATGATATCAGAGATGTCCAGATCGACAAAGCCACAAATACTAGTCGTGGGTCAACAAGGCAAGGTGCAGAAGATGTATCTGCAGCTTGGAATGTTACTGAGTCGTCTAAGAACATGTCAAAGTAAGGATCTTCAACTGTAATTAGCAGAAACTGAAGGGAAGAGATGGATGTACTAATCTGTTTCTGCAGGTTGCAGAGGGAGGAAGCCAAGATCACTGCTTGGGAGAACCTGCAAAAGGCTAAAGCTGAGGCTGCAGTAAGGAAACTTGAGGTGTGAAACCTGATGATTGGAATTAAGTTTCACATTTTTTCGTAAATAACAAATCAAGTTGTTTGGGCAGATGAAACTGGAGAAGAAGAGATCAGCTTCCATGGACAAAATCGCAAACAAGCTAAGAGATGCACAGACGAAAGCCCAAGACATGAGAAACTCTCTCTCATCAGTCTCAGACCAACCAAGGATATCATGGTCACTATATCTCAAGATTTGTAACTGCTTCCTATGCATCAAGAGGTAGATGATCCCTAGAGAGATCATTTTCCTGGTTTTACTGGCTTAAGATAAGTATGCTGTCTATAGATAGGACCACCACAACTCCTGGCTTGTATGTGATTCCACCATCTAATAAATCTTTACTGCTGCAACGGAAATAGCAAATATATTTGGAAATAAAGATTCACACCACACCCCAGAAAATGTGATCATAATTCACTTCCACAGACCAAACTGTTGCGCTGAAACTCACCTTACATGTTACACCAAATCAACGCCCACATCACGAAAAGGAGCTGATGAGTTCCAGCCCTCCATTTCTGCATTCAAGATTCGGTGGAGGCACAGCTTTAAATTTGAGGAATGGAGACCCTCTAAAACCGCAACCCTGTAAAGAAACATGAAAGAATCTGCTAGGCAGTTACCAATTCATGGACCGGACCAACAATCCTGATGCTATACTTGACAGGAATATACCCATAGTAGTTAAATCAGGAAACCAATCCGACTGACACTTGCTGCCATCAAACTGTACTACTGTATAAGTTGAAGCATTGAAACACTTTTTGGCTACAATAAGAACAACAGAAAGAAGCATCTTCAACAAAAGTAAGTTCCTCTTTATGCCAACTACAAGATAAATGTCAGACACTTGACTCCCAAGTGCAAGACCAACTAGCATCTAACTCGAACAATAACATTTGCTAGAAAAGTACAGGACCAGCAATAGAGTTAACTAAAAAGAAGTGCTTGCATAAGTCAAATAAATATGCTTCTTTTTATGGTTACAGACAATCCACAAATCGGAAAAAGGGCAACAAAAATAATCATCCAAGACGATCAGGTACAGCAACAAGCATCTCTCCAGTCCCTAGTAAGGCCTATACCTCTGATCGGCACGTGGAGGTCTGCCTCCACTGATACTGCCACCTACGCCATAACCCCACTGCCAACAAATAATTACATTTGGTCAGTAAAACAATAAGTAGTCCATATCTCATGATATCCAATCAAATCATCATATACATGTGTCAATCAAATTGTATCTACCAATAATTTTCCTCTGTTTTCTTCTTCAGCTGGGTGAGCATATAATCAGGTTTTGATGCCCAGGATGTAACTTGACATAAATTTTACACAGTAAATAAATTACTAAGCTGAATTGACTCAAACAAGCATGATAATATGGTTATTATTGCAATAGAAGTACCCGGCAAGATACTAAACCATCAAGATGTTCTTTGTCTATTCTTCCTATACATTTAAATTGTTAAAATTAATAAATGCCAGGAAAGATAAGATGGAAGCTCCAACATTCCAGCAATATAGAAATCATTGCAGGAAACGCCACAGATAGATGGTATGCAGAAACCACATACAATAAGTCAGCATGCAGAAATTAGGGGCAGGCTATCCAAGTTTATACGCAGTGGTGATTTGAATAGCAAGAAAATATACATGATGCACAAATTCCTAGTGTGAACCACACAAGAAATATACATAGGTACTCACATCATCAAAATCTAAGCTCCCATACATCCTGCCATAGGCACGCACAGGTGGTGCACCATGCCCAAATGGGTCAGGATTATTCACCACGAAATTTCCACTAGGACAAGCATCATCAAGAGGCGTTGCTGAATCTATTGCAACCTGTAAGACATAAACCATTGAGGACCTTAAAAAATATCATGCCAATTTTATCTATGAATTAGTAGTTCTAAAATCATTAATCTCATAAAACAATGATAACCAACCAGTGTTCTATCTTCTACGAGCATTCATACAAGCATAGCATCTAAAAAATAAGTTGCCACATATAGCATGATGACAGTGGGCAAAGACAAAAATGAAAAACAACCCTAGAGGCTAGCGTCACTGTACCAATAATTCCATAACTGGAACATATGCAAAATGACATGCGGAGTAGTCCCACTTTTAAATATTGTGTCAAAGCCATATCAATTGACAGAAAAAATGGTAACATAGGGACCTTACTGTAGAAGTTTATAGATAAACTAGCCAAAAGAGAAGCCAGAATAAAATCATCTAAAATGCTGTAAAATTGACAGTCATCAATGAAGACATGAAGAAGGTAATTTATATTTGTAGCCTACTACTCAAGAGTCAAGACACATTTTAACCTCCTATTTTCTGGCTCAACATAAAGTTCCGATTATCTAACAGCTAAATACCAAAGAATTGAGAAAACAGAGTGGCATGGAGATATTGCATGTGATTATAGTAATAAGACCAAACTGAACCCCTGTGCAACAGTTCCAGCACACCCTACTTAGTTATGCCTGAACCAGTTTCTTAATTCTTTTTGGGCCAACAATGGGAAGGAAAAAAACACAAAGAAGATCGTGTGGAGAATCATCTAATTCTTCATTTCTTATCACTCATTCCCTTAGTCCACAGTCATCTCTCTATTCGCTTAAAGGTCAACTGAAACAGTGTAATGTCAAAAGGGCACGAAGTATCAATAAATGGAGAACAATGGCAGGAGCTAAAAGGAGACATAATGCCCTTTTGACAGTTCAAAAACTGATGGTAATTACGAGATGAGAACAGTGTAAACCTCTCTTTACACAGAACTGGGACGCAGCAGTAGGTGGGAAGAATATGAAAAACAAATGCCTTCTTTCACTTATTATTAACAATTTTTCCAACAGCACGCCTCATAATCGTTTGTACCATAAGTTAACAAAACCTGCTTCAAGACATTGAGGTTTATTTCACTTATTATTAACAATTTTCCCAACTGCAAAGTCCCCAGTATGGATGGATATAATTGGTCAAAGATGGATCACGCCTCATAATCTTTTGTTAGACTTTGGTTCTATCAATGCACCACCCAGAAAGATAAAACTCAAAAGGATATAACTCAGGGTATCATAGTCTAGTCGGGCATAAAAGAAGTAAAACCTGATGTCCACATATCTCATGAGATCTTCGAGCTACGCGATCTGCAACACCATCATCAGCAAAAGTAACGAAACCAAATCCTCTATGACCGGTTCTCTTAGGGTCCTATAAAAATAGAACAGTGATGTATCATCATCTTGTGTTATCAAATGCAGAAAAACACATCTATTCTTACCTTGGGGATATAAACATCTAAAATTCGTCCAAATCGCCCAAAATAATGACGGAGATCTTCTACACTTGCTTCCTGAGGAAGCCTACCAACAAAGATTTTTTTGCCCATTCCACGAGGTACCTCCCCTAATGAGATAATAATCAATTGAGATCATCTAACTGGAAATTAAAAGGTAAACTAAATGTGCTTTTAACGATTAACTTACTTCCATACATGGCAGGAGGATCATACATGGTTGGAGCACCAACTGCAGCATATCTAGTTGCAGCATTAATATAGGCATTATATGCACCATATCCTCCACCACCAGGTTGGGGCATTCGGCTCACTGGCTTGAACTCTTCCTCCTTAAAGACAGAAAGATATTCAACTTACATATTTTTGGTATAACAAAATATGCTAAAAGTCCATCAAGATCCATTCTTGTAAGGATTCTTTGCACCTTTATCATGAAAGTGGATCCAAAAGATTACAAATATTGGATTTAGGATATGTCTTCTCTTTAATTATTGTTAATATGTAAAATGGCATCATTGCATAAAGCAACCCCCTTGTGCACAACACATTTTTTTTTTGTGCACCAAAACTTTTCTATGGTGTGGCAGGCATAGCATTTGCATTCAAGACTTCATACTACAGAGGTTCACCATGCCTTTGTTTTCATCAAAAAGATTATTTGAAATGGCCCGTAGGAAAATCTTGCAAGGTGCTGAGAGAATAAGACTTACAATAAAATATCGTAGGGAAATTATTAAGAAAGTCACCTTTGGGGTTGCTCTATCCACCACCACATTTGAACCTCCCAACTCATGAGTCTCGGTCATCAGATCATCTACTGCTTCTGAGAACAGCTCAGACAAAATGAAGAATGTGATACAAGTTACATAAAGTGCCACTGCATGCAAGTACAATACCAAACACATCAAATTGACTCCTTTGCAAATAAACAATGTAAACATCAGGTACGCAATTTCTTAAGAGACTGATCACACATTCAGGGTACCAGAAGAGCAGTTATTTAGCTATGTATGGAAAGCTAACAATGCTGATAATTAAAGAGAAAACATGTAAGATAGAAGTCCAGGCTCAATATATTGTCTCTGAAAAGCACAAAAAAACACTAGCCCCGTTTGTTTAAAATTTGGCAGTAAGGATAGTTTTAGTACACAGATAACATCTAAGGAACAACATAATCATTCTCCTAATCAAGCCAAATTATGTCACTACTCTCTAGAACCTGCGAGTCTATTAAATTGATATATGAACGATAACACCAGAGAATGAATACAAGATTTACCAGCATTCACAAAAGTGATGAATCCAATTCCACGATGGCCCTTCGTAGATGGATCCTGAGAAAATGAATGATCTGTCAGGGCCAATAACATAGAAAATTATAATGTTGTATACAGTAAAGAGAAATGAACCTTTGGCATGTATAAATCTGTTATTTCACCGTATTTCCCAAAGTGACTGCATAACATAAAAATAGCATTATCAAACTTTACTGGCACGCAAAATAAGTTTTAGATCTCCCAATTTAGAATTTCAATTAGAAGTAAGTATGTGTAAATGACTTTTAAAAAGATCAAAGTAAAAGAGGGAGAGCAACCTTCTGAAAGCAGCTTCGGTCACCGATGGTGGAATCCTTGCCACAAATATCCTGGTCACTTTCT
This sequence comes from Lavandula angustifolia, assembly GCA_028984105.1. Taxonomy (NCBI): domain Eukaryota; kingdom Viridiplantae; phylum Streptophyta; class Magnoliopsida; order Lamiales; family Lamiaceae; genus Lavandula; species Lavandula angustifolia. The sequence continues at coordinate 7,482,359 of CM054817.1, forward strand.
TCGATGATGTTTTCATTTCCTCCTAAAGAGTAAGTAATACATTAAGTAATAGTATAATTAATGTAACTATTTCTAGAGGGCCTACAATATAAGGAAAACTCAAAACAATAAAAAGAAAAAATGAGGCAACGATTCTGCTAGTAGGCATATGAGGGACAAAGAAATTAAGTCATTTTAACAATTTAATTATTAAATAGGTAACCTTTGGTGTGGCTACTTTCACTTCCAGCATCCTGTTGCCAAGGAAATGCTCACCAACTACTGCAGCCTGGGACAAGCAGAAATATAAGAAATCCTTGAGTCTACAGATGATCTCACAAACTATGATGACAAGAACACTAATTTTCAAGAAAATTAACAGTGAGCACTCAGAGTTCCATGTAAGGACAGGAGTTAAGAATGAAGTGTTCAAGACATGAATCACCTTCGCATCCTCAGCTGCCACAAATGTAGCATATCCAAAACCACGGGAACGACCAGTGGAACGCTCCTGAAATCACCACATGCAAGAAGATAAGGGACCATCAGGAGATTACATCCCTAATTATTACATGTTCCATGCTATAAATATGGAAATTGAAAAGCAGGAAATCATTCCTAAAGCTCAGGTGTAGTGAAACATACTCCACAAAACTAGATGCAATTTCAATCTATTACAAAGTTAGGACCTCATATCCCCCTAAACTTCAGGTACTAAACACAGGTCAGGAAGTGGATTAGCTTTATAAAATGGAAGTTATGACCTCAAGATTCCGAGAATTAAATTATATTTAACTTAGTAATAGCGCAACTAGGAAACATCTGATGAGAAAGAAACCATGCACACATGAAATATTTTATTACCCAATTCCAATAAAGATAGTGCAAATCACGACAAGATTGATAGAGTAAGCATATAAAGCAAAGAAACATGTTCAAAATTACGAAAATTCTCAGAGCTATCAGTGTGAAGATCATTACATTAACCTAATAAAACTCGGATTATGTGTTGTATGCTTTCAAAATATACCTGAATAGAAGAGAATCCAAGTCTTCACACAGTAACAGATTAAACAAACTTTTCCAACCATAGTATATGTACTAACTTTAATACAAAATTAGGATATATATAAACAGGTGAAAATTATAAATCTTATAGGTTTTCCACTTACAAAGAAGCTCTTAAAACTTCAAGGGCTTACCTTCATTACGATACAGTCCTCCAGCTCTCCGAATTTGCTCATGTATTCCCTCAATCCTTCAGTTTCCACATCCCATGGAATTCCCAACACCTAGAATCCACACAGAAATGCAACATTAATCAAATAACAATCCTACGCTCGTCAAAATAAACAAAATTCTTGAGACTTACGACGAGCTTCCGGTCAGACATGATGATAAGAAGTCCTGCGATATAGGAAACGGCGAATTTGGCAGTTCCCACAAATTTCTCTCCTCTCTCTCTTTCTCTCACCAACTCTCAATCGCTCACGCACTCTTCCTGCACACAACAATAGGGGTACCTCTTTCTCACAACACACAAATACCATCATCATCATCATCATCATCATCATATGCCAATCAAACTCACCTATTTCTTAAAATTCTTTCTCAATAAAATACCTAATAGAAAAAACAATTTCACAAAACAATCTTGAAATCATAATAGCTTCTTTCGCTCGTCGTTTCACTGACCTTGTCGATTCGATAGGGTTTCAAAACCCTAAATCGCTCCGCTCTCCTCTCTCTCCTCTCTCTACCTCTCCGCTCTTCTCGCGATGCTCAGCTTCAGCTTTACCCACCGCCCCGCTAATTATAATTCTTCTCCTCCTCTTTTATCCCAACTCAGTTGTCGCGATCTTGCGACTTTCCGCATCTTAATGTCCGAGGATTAACAATATTTCCTGAAGTCGCTTAACATACTTTCACGTGGAAAATTATACGGTAAAGGTGAAAAATGCCCAAGTCTACATAAAAACAAATATATCCTTGATATATGTTGTGGTTCAAAAACACCCTCCAACTTCTAAAAGTAATGGCAATTATATGGACTATGTCCCCTTGGGATAATATAGTGGTGAAGGTGGGTGGTCCGGGACCGATAGGTTATGGGTTCAATTCCCACTGGAACTGCTATTTATTGCATGTCACCTATGGTTACTCTCCTGTGTGGTTTGCAGGCTATTGCACAGGAGTAGTGTGGTTTGCAGGCTATTGCACAGGAGTGCGTACTTCGATAGCGGCTGCAGGTTACCCACGTCATCAAAAATTATATGTTGACTATAACATCATTCAAATAAAAGTTATCTTCTTATTATTATTGAAATAAAATGCAAATATGCCATTAATATGTATATTATAAATAAAAATACCCTTAAATTGGAATATATTGTAGGACTGTTTAAGAAAAAAAAAAACAGTTGAATAATATGTATTCCTTCCGTCACATAGATATAGTCTACTTTCTTTTTGGTCTGCTTTCTTTTTTGTGCGGTTTTTAAGGAGTTTGTTGATTATGTGTAGTGTTTCCCCACAATGTTTCATTTGTCTTATTTGCTCCAATCGAGTCTTACTCAACAATTGTGAACTCAAATGAAAAAACCCATAATCTACGCAAGTAGTATTCCCACAATCATATTTTTCGCAGTATAAATTGTTTACAGTAAAGAAATATACATGAACATGATGGGCTTGGAGAGTATTTTCAACGCCCTTAGCTTGATAAAATCGCCGAAGAAGAAGAAGAGAGTCAAAGAAGGGGAGATAAATCGAGGAAAGAGAGTGATTCTTAGAATAGGAGTTACAAAAAAAGGGCGGCACATAGGGTTAGAAACGGCGTTAGTATCCTGTTAAAGTCAAGATATATCTGCAAATACTTTTAGAAGTTGTAGGGTGTTTTTGCACCACAACATACATCAATGGTATATTTGCTCTTTGATGTAGACATGAGAGGCATTTTTACACCTTTTCCCAAATTTATAAAGCTAGATAACTTATAAGGGTTTGAATATGGTCAAAACTCACATTTAACCTTAAATGTTTTATTTATAATTTTTATATATTTTATGCATAATGCATAATATAAAATTATAGGTTTTTTGCATAAAGAATATAAGGATTACACATAGTATAATAAAAACACATGTTTCTTAATTCTCATGATAAATGAGGGTTTTCACATGATCCACTTCTTAATCCTTATATGTTTTACATATTAACGTCGAATAAAAAAAATGGTGTCTATATTAGGCAGTGTTTGGAATAACTTTCAAAAGCAACTTTTAACTACTTATGTTTAAGTTGTTTTTAGGCAAAAGTTGTTAGTGTTAGCAAAATTAGAAAAAACTTAATTTTTGGATAAAACAATATTCCAAACACTCAAAATTTATTTTTCAATTTTTTTTGGCTTCTGCTTTTAAAAAGCATCCCTGACCAGCTTATGGACTTCTGTTTATTCTGGCTTATTTTAAGCTCCAAAAAACAGAAGTCTACATTCCAAACATTAAAAAAAATGTTTATGCGTGAAAAGCCAATGTGATATCCCAAGTTTTGATAATCTAGTTCCTTAGCACAATTTAATTAGTTGTTGAAATAATTATAAAGAAAGGATTATTTTATCCGGTGTGTAGAGAATTGGAAAAGAAATAGAGGTTGATATTTATTCATTTCACCTCATGCTAGATAATAAATACAAAGGAAGTAAAAATGGAATTGAGTTACTCTATTTACGTGGGCTTCATATCAGTAGTATAGTATGACCATGCAAAGCTATACCTATACCTAGCTTTGTGACTCAGCAGCTTACCTAGCCTTGTGACTCAACAGCTTAATTGCCTTATAAATAGTAGATGCTCCTGCTCATTTCCTCCAAAGATTTTCATACGAAAATTCAGCAGACTCCGAAATAAGGTAGACTTTGGAAGAATTGAGAAGAAGTTTCGGCTGAAAAACTGAATAGAGGACCGAAGAAATTCAGCATAGAAGAACAAGGTGGGTTATATTTTACTTACGAAATCTATGCTTGAGTTATTAAGCTCTGATATTTATGCAAGTTAAAGTTTATGAATGTTCATGAAAATTTGTTTCGCTCACTATTGGAATTGTGCATCTACTTGAGTGAAAATGGGCTGTGCCCATAAGTATTGAATACGATCGGATCCTGAGCTAGATGTAGCCAGGGTTAGTGTGCACCAAACGTCACGAAGTTAGCCTTGGGAGAATCTGTTTTTCCCAAGCCTAATGAAGGAACGAGGTTACTCTCAGCTGAATATGTTCCCTGAGTTTAACGAAAAGTATGGAATGCACCAATAGCTGAGGAAGAAAAGTTGGCCAAGTGAAAGTTTTGGTATACATAGAATGCTTTCGATTTTAAAAACTGTCTATGTGATACCAGTAGTGCATGAACATTTCATGGTTTTAAAAAGGATTTTCAGAGGTTTATTATCAGCTACATTACCCACTGAGTACATTAGTACTAAGCCCAAATGTTTTCAAAAATGATTTTGCAGGCTGAAGATGGCAGTGTGGAGGTGACGGTGCTGAGTTGGTCTGTTTGTGTTATTGTACAAATTCCGTCTATTTTGAGACGTTTCCGCTGTATCGATATGTACGTTATGCTCTACCTCTCTTGTTTCTACCGAGGTAGTTGGATCTTAATTATATAAATACAAGTACTACTGAATTTCACATGTTTCAATTTCTTCCCCTTTCTTTCCGCTTCTTTCACCCCTCCCCAGTCGCGCCCCGGCCTAGTTGTTTTCCTTCGGGAATTGGGACGTGACAGAGTGGTATCAGAGCTGAATTTCTTGATTCTTTAAGGTCTCTATCAGAGCTGAAGTTCTTGGTCTTTTGACTTAAGGTCTTTGTTATATTTTGCCGTCTGTTTCAGCTACTGAGTTCAGCTGAACATGCTACTGAACTTTCTATTCTACTGAGTTCAGCTGAACATGCTACTGAACTTTCTATTCTACTGAGTTCAGCTGAACATGCTACTGAACTTTCTATTCTACTGAGTTCAGCTGAACATGCTACTGAACTTTTTATTCTACTGAGTTCAGCAAGCTACTGAACTTGTCTACTGAGTTCAGTAGACGAATCCGGAGATTGTTTCCAGGATATGCATTATCATTCAAGGAAGTCTAGATTTGATTCGCTAGACTTCAATGTTTTAAATGCAAATTATTATTCACAGAAAATCTAGATTCCGATGTTATTCAGTGACTCTCAGCACCCTCTCCGCTGCCATTGAAATTCAAAAAGGGATTTTCAAGTTGAAAATAGAAAATAAATGAGGAAATTTGAAATGTGAAATTATTGGTCGTGTTAGGGACCTGTGAGCCCTTACGACGTAATGAAGAATGATATGGAAAATACCTTGTTGAAGGTGTGATTTTACGGGACTTGTGAGTCCGCATGATTAAAGTTTGAAATGTGAATTCAATATTTTTTAAGTCCTTTAGATGTGGTAAAGGACTGTCGGACCTCTGATGAGGCGAGCTTTTGGGTGTAGAGTACACCTGAATATGAATTTGGGTACTACTGAACCATAACTGAACTGCTGCTGAGTCGATACTGAATTGATTATTGAGCGCTGAGTCGATACTGAACTGATTATTGAGCGTTACTATGCTGCCTACTAATGTTGGACGCTACTAAATGTTACTGAACTGTTACTGGACACTACTGAACTGAACCCTACTGAACTGCTTATCTACTGAACCATACTGATCTCCTCTACTGAAGTTGTCTACTGAACCCGAGTTTCACACAAACTCAGTAGATGTGCGCTATAAGAGTAATAACGCTGAGACGAAGCTGGAATTTGTAGAAATACTCAGTTACATACTCCTACGATTTATTTCGTATTTACCTACTGAACGTATTACTGAACTGTTACTGAGTATTGCTGAACCACCCTACTGAGCTGAACTACTGAACCTTCCTACTGAATTTATCTACTGAACTTATCTACTGAACCTTTCCTACTGAACTTATCTACTGAACCTTTCCTACTGAACGTTTCCTACTGAACTGTTCTACTGAACTCTCTTACTGAACTGTTCTACTGAATTTTTCTACTGAACTGTCCTACTGAACTGTCCTACTGAACTGATCTACTGAACTTTCCTACTGAACTGTTCTACTGAACTCTCCTACTGAACTGTTCTACTGAACTCTCATACTAAGCTTTCATACTGAACTTTTCTACTGAGCTTTCCTACTGAACTTTTCTGAGCTCTCCTACTGAACGTTCCTACTGAGCTTTCATACTGAACTTTTCTACTGAGCTCTCCTACTAAATTTTTCTACTGAATCCCTCTACTGAACCTACTACTGAATCCGAACTCGCTATTTGATACGAGAGTAGCGCAGTGCAAACGCAGAATGGGCGTCCGGTGTCCGTTTTGGCTCCATAATACCTTTTCGGAAAGGGAATCGCGTTTCTGATTCAACACACTGCTATGCAGTGACTTATGGGCTCGAAACAGCGTTTGAGATCATCTAAGGCCCGAAATCAGCATTTCAATATTTTTCGAATTTTCAATTTATTTACGTTTTGCCATTTGGTCTTTGCTAGCAGCAATTGTACGTATTTGTAAGACTTCAGCCGCAAAATTTTTACCCTAATATCAATTTCGAGAACTTTCTCAATTCTCTGGTGGAGTCGGAATTAGCGTTAACTGTTGACGATTTCTCCGACTGCGTCACTACTAGACTTGAATTAGCTACTGAACCAATACTGAACTTACCAATAGCTTTATTATTTTCCTCCTTAGAGCAGATGTTTTTCCTTACTTGATGTTTGATACTGATCCCCTTAAACCCTACTGAACTACTTGAGAAATTGATTCTCATTTTGTAGATGGCTGCGGGAAAGGTTACCGCTAGAAAGAGTATCCCCACACGCCGACCCAACCCTGTACAACGATTTAGGAACTACATAAGAGATCCAATTCTCACCATCGGTGAATTCGTCACCATATACTTCCAACTGTGGCAGGAGGCCAAGATAGAGGTGAAGGACTTCGAGGCTTCTAATCGCCTCATTGAACAACTACCCTCGGAGTGGCATGCTTGGACACAATATCAACTAGATATTAGTGTCTATAGGGACCCGGTTACCTACCAACCTGTCTGTAGTTTTCCAGCACTGGTGTCCTTAATTTTCGACAAATGGGTTATGGGTGACAAACTCTCAATGTCAGAAACTGGATCTTGTAGTGCGATCCCAACGGGATTCTCTGACCATAACATCCAGTTCCAATATGAAGGGTATGATCCGAATGACAACAACACTCTCTTGTTATTCACCATGGGCGAAAAAGTGTACGAGGCAGGACCGTCCATGCTATCACCGCGAGACTTACCCGCTGAGGAACAGGTTCAAACTCCCAGAACCCGGGAAATGGCGAGGAAAGGCACGCACGATGCCGTCAGTCGGGGAAAAGGGAAGGAAGTGGTGGAGGAAGATCCCAATATGTAGATAATCGGGGACCTTTTTGCTTTTCTTGTTAGGTAGTCGGGCATCATTTTTGTTGTATATATTGCCCGTATAAAAGCATTATAGTTGAATATTGTAAAGTATGTGTTGGTCCCGAGTGTACGGTCAGGTGTAGAGGGGGGGGGGTGAATACACCTGATTCGATTTCTCAACTTCGAACACGAACAGTCCTATTCAGGATGGTGTTTGATCAAACGGGTTCGCAGACCAAACAAACTGCTCCGAATCGTGTGTGGCAAAGAGTCTGACTCTACTGAGACCTGCTAGCTGACTGAGTCAGAAATTCAGTATCTACAGTAAGAGTTCAGCGTGCGGAAATGTGTGTAGGCCCAAATCAGTTGAGTGGTGAAAACGTTTTATGAAAGTCTCAGTTCAGCAGATATTCAGTTCAGTATGCTGAGACAGCTGATTGATTTTAAGAAATGATGTTCGGTATGAATAGTAAAATCAATGCAACAGTCAAGAAAGCAATAAGAGACAGGATTTTTAAAGTGGTTCGGATATCGCTCAAATCCTACGTCCACTGTCCCGAAAGATCAGGAGGCTATTATTTATCCTGAGTTAGTCTCAGTCAGCTTGCGCACTGGGCAAAGCCGCGTCTTGGTTTTTATACTGATCCAAGTCTCAGTTTACAACGATCAAACTTAGAAGTGTTTAACAAACTTTCTCCAACAGTGAAGGAGTCCTTATACAATAAAGATCAGGTTCAAAGATGAACTCCTTCGTCTAAGCTATAGATAAGACCAGTTGAGCTTAGGGTTAGAGGGATAGGGAATATGAGAGAGTAGCTTCTAGATCGACGAACAGCTGAAGGTAAGCTTTGAGTTCGTGTAACGTCGATTTGGATACTAGAGGCTTTATATGTCGGTTCAGCTTGATTCCCTATGAGCTAGAATGTAGTCTTTCGCCGGAAGATTGTTCTTCAAGTTCTTGCTAAGACTTTGTTCTTTGGGTTCTTTGCTCGTTGACTGCTTTCTGGATTTTGGCTCTGTGGTTCGTGCATTCGGTGCATTCTTCTTGAATAATCCCTCTATTTATAGAGCAGAGATTGAAATAGATCCGTTGGAGACGATCTTCTTCTCTCTCTCTCTTTTGGTAGCAAACGGCTCTTTTTGACGTAGGTAACAGTGCCTTTTCCTCCTTTTTCGGAAAGTGTTGACTTGCAGCTTTAGTAGGTAGGATGACACGTGTATGCTTGTCATTTGTCGAGGTGAATAAAATGGTTGAGACAGAACAGACTTCGAGGCTAATTGAAGCTGACTTCTCCCTTCCTCGTATATGACTATGCTGATTGCATTTCAAAAAGATCTGACAGTTCAGAAGATTGTCTGCCGATGCTGAGTCTGACCTTGTATTCAGTAGATAGACAAGGCTACTGAGCTTAAGATCAGTGTCTAAGACCGAATCATTTCCCACTAAGAGTAACAGTGCTGAGGATGGAATCATCACCCAACAATTTTCCCCTATTTGATGATGCCAAAACCTATCATCTATGCTAAACACTAACTTACTCAGGAACAGAGCTCCTTACATAATTACAAGAAGGATCAGTGGAGTTGTCCGGTAAGTGCTAGACTACTGAGGGAGACAGAGCAGAACAATTTCCCCCTTTACAACAATTTCCCCCATGCAACAATTTCCCCCTATGAGAAATAATAACTCTATGAAAGTCTAGTCTATCAGAAATCTAACCGAGCAAAAACTGACAAGTAAATAAACAAAGTATGTGTGTGTCAGTGATCACTTCAGTGATTCTGAGTGTTAAAGCATAAAGCAAACACGGCTATTTAGACAACAAGTAGTTGTCAAAGCCAAAAAGCAGATTGTATATATATGATAGTCAGTTAAGTACAATACAAATCTTGCTAAGCTAAGAAGAGAACTAAGGAGGAGAACCCTTAAACTGCTTAATCCTATTCATGAAACCTTGAGATTGATCTTCAGCAAATGGGACTCCATACATTCTGAACGTGTTCTTCCTCAGCTTCAAGTATTCAGCGAAGTCTGCTGGATCATCTTGTTCTAGACCTCTGTTCATCGCAGCATTCTTCACTTCTTGTTCAATCACTCCGAGATGGACTGAGTCGTCTTGTCTTCTGGGTGGAGGAATGATTCTTGCTTCAGGAACGCTGACTACTACCCCTTCAGTTACGGCTCTGTGCAAATATGGGTAAAGATCGGGTTCGATGAATGACCATCCACTCGACGTAGGCATCGGCCTTAGACATTTCGAGCCGAAATCTCCGTAAATAATTTCTCTTGATAAACTCATTCTTGGCCGATTCCCATCTCTGATTGAACTGAATAGGCATCCATTCGTCTGATCTCGGCCATCTATGTGTTTTCAGATCAGTTGGCTTCCTGAACCTTCTGTATCGGTAAGGAATGTCAGCTTTCGAAGGAACTCTCAGCCTGGCCTCTTGCTCAGTACGAATTCTGAGTGCCTCGAGGTCTGCCAAGTGTATCCTCTGCCTGGCAGCCTCTAACTGTCTAGCTTCCTCTCCTCGGTAGAGATATCTCTCCATCTGAGCGAATATTGCTTCAATTTCTGCATCTTGCTCTTGAGGCTTCTGAGGAGCTTGTTCAGAGTCAGCAGAGGTACTGGATTTGTTTTTGGACGTACCTTGCTGCTGAGTGCCTTTTTGCTATTGTTGTTGCCTCTCCCTATCTTCATCATCCTCGATTCTGAGTTTTCTGGGAGGCAACCTAGCAGGCGCTTTCTTCTTTCCACCGCGTGCTGGTGCCTTTGTCTTTCCTTTAGCAGGCTTAGACTTTGGCTTGTTGGCAGCTTCAGCATCGGCAATCTCCCTAGCGAGCTTCTCATCTGCCGCTATCTCGAGCCTCCTCCTCGGCGAAATATATCTCTTGGTTTTCTTCTTTCTTTGGAGGGGTCGGGAGATCCATTACTTTCTTACCTCTTCCCCGAACAGGTGGAGGTAGAGGAACCTCTTCTTCATCATCTCGAATCCTCTTTACGTTCAAAGATACTCGCAACCTCCTTGATGATTTCGGTAGAGAGTCCGGGTTGCATGAGTAGCCTGGGATCCTGAGCCACTTGGGCCGGTCTCAGCTGTGCTCGCAGTTGGGACACCTTGGGCCTCACCCGTCTGTTTCTTGCCTTTTGCTGGCTCGGTACTCTTTTCCTTCCCTCTTTTACTTTCCCCCTTTTTGGCATCATCAATAGCAGACGGGGTAGTGATAAGTACCTTTTTCGAAGGTCGTTGAAGGAGGTTGACAATGCCGCGAATTTGATCCTTAAAGTCCGTCGGTGCCTCATGCAGCTCGTTCCTCTCAGAAGTCAGAGCTTCATCGTATTGCTTGTAGGAGAGTTCAGCTGCAGCCTTAAAATCATTCAACTTCTCAGAGATCTTATCCTCCAGGACCAATTGAATATTATCATGCTAAATCTTTGTCATAAATGCAAGGTTCTGTAATATAAATTACTACTGAGTAGAGATACGCAAACCTGTCAGCTGAACATAGTAGTCAGCTGATACCTCGTGTAGATGGTTTCGAATCTCTACGTCTCGAATACATTCGCATCGAGAGTGAACATTCCCCACTCTTGAAATGGTCCTCTCATGGAACCTTCTTACTGACTGGGGTCAGTAGGGTCCAACAGACCTAGCTCTACTGAAAGTTCTCTGAATCTGGATTCAGCTAGAGGCTTGGTCAGTATATCAGCCCGTTGCTTGTCAGTATGGATTTTTTCCATCCTGATATCCTTCTTTTCGACATGGTCACGAATGAAGTGATGTCTGATGTCCACGTGCTTGCATCTCGTGTGTAGTACAGGATTCTGAGTGATTGCAATGGCACTGGTACTATCGCAGAAGATCGGCACTTCATTCTGAATGACGTCATAGTCTCTCAGCTGCTGTCTCAGCCAAAGGATTTGGGCGCAACAACTTCCGGTAGCCATGTATTCAGCTTCAGTAGTCGACGTAGCTACTGAGTGCTGTTTCTTTGAAAACCATGAGATCAGCTTGCTGCCAAGGAACTGACATGTTCCTGAAGTTGATTTTCGGTCAATTCTACATCCTGCATAGTCAGCATCAGAATAGCCAGTTAGTTCAATATTATCATCAGCCGGATACCATAAACCCATGTCAGGTGTTCCTCGGAGATAGCGGAGAATCTTCTTTGCTGAGTCCATATGGCTCGCTTCGGATTCGCCCCGAAATCGAGCACGACACCTACAAAGATAAGTTATGTCAGGACGAGTAGCTGTTAAATATAATAATGAACCAATTATAGCACGATATTCGGTTTGGTCTACTGATACTCCCTCTTTATCAAGATCTATCTTCATATTCGTATTCATCGGGATCTTGATAGATTTGCCGGATGTGCAGCCGAATCTTTTGATGAGGTCTCGAGTGTATTTGCCTTGGTTGATGAACGTTCCCTTTTCAGATTGCTTGACTTGAAAACCAAGGAAGTAGTTCATTTCTCCCATCATTGACATCTCGAACTTATCCTTCATCATCTTTTCAAATTGTTGACACATGTTGACATTCTTTGATCCGAATATGATGTCATCCACGTAGATCTGCACAAGTAATAAGTCTTCTTCCAGTCGAATGCTGAATAGAGTGCGGTCTCATCGTGCCTTTACGAAAACCTTTACGAAGAAGAAACTCGACACGGTATCGTACCAAGCCCCGGGTGCTTGTTTTAACCCATACTGAGCCTTTCCGAGTCTATATACTTGATGTCCCCGCCGAAAGCCGGGCGGTTGTTCCACATAGACTTCTTCTTTCAAAGACGCCATTCGGGAACGCAGACTTCACATCCATTTGATAAACTCCGAATCTTTGATGTGTTGCGTAGGCTAGGAATAGTCTAATTACCTCCAATCTTGCAACCGGAGCGAAAGTTTCATCGAAATCTATTCCTTCACTTGACAAGAGCCTTTAGCCACGAGTCTTGCTTTGTTCCTTACTATAACGTTGTTTTCATCTCGCTTGTTTTTGAAGACCCATTTGGTTCCAATGACATGTTGATGCCGGGGTCTGTCTACAAGCTCCCATACTTCGTTTCTCGTAAACTGATTCAGCTCCTCCTGCATAGCTATGATCCAGTCAGCATCCTTTAATGCATCCTCAATGGTCTGAGGCTCTTCAGTAGACAAGAAGCGAGGAAAAGAATGCGCTTTCTCCTTGACGAGAATCCGGATCTTGTCTTGACATTAGCTGAGGGATCTCTAATGATTAGATCAGCAGTGTGAGCATCGAGCCACGATCTACGAAGTTTCAGCTCTTCATCTGAAATTTGTTCAACACAGATAGTAGGTGAGTTAGGCATTTCAGTTGTACTATTCCGAGATTGAAGAATTTCGGTGATAAGAGTATGGTCTCCTCGAGTCACCGTGTTCGGGGGCATTCAGCTCGGGAACATTACTAGATGTTCCCCCCCGAGTTGTTATTCTCGTGAGTGGTCTCGGTTACCTCTTGGGTTTCTTCATCGACTCGAGTTACCTAGGATTGATTCTCGTCGGGAGAATCAATCTGCTCACCTACTTGCTCGCTGGGTTGAGATTCGATAGATTTGTTTTCCGTTTCTTCGTCCGAATCATCATCCCAACATAGCCTGGATCTTTTCGGGTTTGTCCTTTAAGCTTAGATCCCGTAGCCGTCTCACCGATGTCCTCGATTCGGAATTTGAGTTATTGCTCCCGTCTTCGTAGCAAACTCGTTAAAAACAACATAAGGGCTTTCCTCCACGCAAAGAGTCCGATAGTTGAATACTCAAAAGCTTTGCCGACACGAGAGTATCCTAAGAATACTCCCCGATCCGACTTGCTATCAAAAGTCTTCATCGATCTTTCCCATTATTGTGGATAAAGCATGAACAACCAAAGATATGGAAATAAGATAGAGAAGGCTTCCTGCCGTTCCATAGTTCATATGGTGTCCTCTTATGCTGCTTTGTCAGTAGAGATCTATTCTGAGTGTAACACGCAGTATCCGTTGCTTCTGCCCAGAATTTGGATGGGAGTCCTGAATCTGCGAGTAGAGTTCTAGCTGCTTCTTTGAGAGTTCTGTTCTTTCGTTCAGCAACTCCATTTTGCTGAGGTGTGCGGGCAGCTGATGTCTCATGCTTTATTCCTTCTGTTTCGCAGAACTCCTCTACCATGGAATTAAGGAACTCAGTTCCTCTGTATGAACGTATTTTTCTGATCTTGGTGTTCTTCTCGACACTGAGCCTTTTCAGAAGCTTTGGTAACTCTGTTTTGACGTCAGACTTGTTGGCAATGAATATGACTCATGTGTAGCGCGAGTAGTCATCTATGACCACTAAAGCATACTTCTTGCCTCTGATCGTCACCTGGAGAGACCGGACCGAACAAATCCATATGTAGCATACCAAGGATTCCATCGGTGGAAGGAGATGGAACTGTTGGATTTTGATTCTTTGTTTGCTTTCCCTTCAGACATGCTTCACACTGAGTGTCTTTGCTGAATATTTCATTCGGCAGTCCCCTTGCTAGAGTGTCTCTTGCTAGTTTGTTGAGCGTTTTGAAGTTAAGATGACTGAGCCTTCTATGCCATAGCCATCCCGTTGTGTTTTCATTCTTCGCCAAAGAAACAAGCTTCGTGTTCACCGAGTTCCGGCCCACGTAGATATTCTTTTTGCGCGAACCTGATAACACTGTTTTCTAGAGAGAAGATTATGCTGAAGTCCTTCAACATAGGATACTCTAGGAACGTTGGCAGTTCCTATGCTGAGTGTGCCGTATCCTCTCGTGTAGCCTTTGGCATTATCTCCAAACTTGATTCTGGGTCCTTCTTTAATGATATAATTCTTCAGTAGACTCCTTTGGTATGTCATATGTCTTGAGCATCGGCTGTCCACATACCATGGGTCTCTGCACACCTGCAAAACAGAATTATATTCAGGTACCCTTTATTTTTGATTTTGGGTCCTTAGGTGTTAGTTTTAATAACCCAAATTTGTCTAACAACCCTGGTGGTTTCAGACATCTTCTTTCCACTAGAGTCAACATATCTGACCACTGGACTGGTCACAGGTGACTTCTGAGGCTTCTGAGGTTCAGGAGTCCTAATCTTCTGAGCTGGTGGACTGCTGACCTTTGCCTTTTGTGCGTTCTTCTTTTTCTGACTCTTGGAACCTCCTCTGACTATAGGATCATAGTAATATGACCCATACTGAGCTGGATGTGTCAACTGCGGTGGTCCATACTGATCAGCCCACTTAACTCTGCTAGTTCCCCCTTGACTGGACTGGGGTGTCTGGGTACTGATCTTCTGGTCAGTGTACTGATACTTAGGATGAGGTGCTTTCATCTTCTGTTTGTTCTTTGCTGAGGGGTTCAGAGGATTTGCATTGATTGTTTCCCCTCGAACAAACCTATCAGTAAGACGCACTTCTGAGCGAACGGGGGCAGATGAGGAAGCTTCCTGGTTGAAGCCAAGTCCTTCCTTGCAATGCTTGGGCTTGTTGCTTGCGAGCATAGCCTCCAGCTTCTTTTCAGCGCCCATGTAACGCTCAGTCATCAGGCTCCTCCAGACATCATCACTCTTCTTCAGTGTGTCGTGCTCGGTCTGAAGTCCTGACATTTCTTGCTTCAGTAGACTCAGTTCAGTATCTTTCTGAGTCAAGTCATTGGTCAGAACTGAAATCCGATCTTCTTGATGCTGAGACTTGGCCATCAGAGAGTTTATCTCCTCCCTGAGTCTCAACATAAGTCCTTAGGCCTCAGTAGCAACCTGACTCTCCTGAGAAAGTCTCTGATTCTCCACTTTCAGGGTATCCAATTCCTGAAGAGTCTTACTGAGCTGCAGACTCATCTGAATTTGTTCGTCGAGCAGTTCTTCGTATGCGGTCGCGACGTCCAAATTCTCATCTGCACCTGAAATAGTGTCGTGTGTGCAATGTGAAGAGGAATTGACTGGTTCAAGAGAGTTTACCTCATCCTCTTCGCCTGCCATCATGCACATTTCGGTCCGATTCATCTCGCTTCATGCTCTAAGGCCATGAAGGCCGCTTCATCGTCGAGATGAATCCATAAAAGGAGTCGACCTCTTCCGAGTCGTCCGAGATTTCGCCACTATGTAGGATTGTCTTTTACGGGCAAATTTCTCTCTCCTTGCCTTACGTGCTTGCGCGTTCGAAGCCTCTACCGAGCTCGGGACAATCGTATTGATAGTGTCCCGGCTTCTTGCGGTTGTAAGCAAGCGATGACTCTTTCTTCTTTGCTTTCGCTATTCTTTGATGGTTCCGAGTCATCCTTCTTCCCGTATTCGTAAGATTGTGAGTCGGGAGTGTGTTTCGACATATAATTTGACTTACCTTTCGTTTCCCGATAGGCTTTAGTCACTTTTCTCGCGTCGCTCCTTCTCCTTCGATATTTCACAAATGACGGCGCATACTTTTGAGCGAGACTTCCTTCTTGTAGATCATTGAGTGAAGGTTCGGTCTTACTCGTCGTCTTGCTCGTCGCGGGAGATGCTTTGTCTTGACCGACGCTTTGAAAGCATGGTCAATCTTTGTGTCGGCTTCGGCTCTCGGCTTTCTTTGAGGTCCGTCGAACTCAAACTCCTCTGCCCTGTAATTACGAAAAGATATGGTCGGGAGACACAAGCATCTAAGTCGAATGTCGCAATAGAGTGGCAAAAGGTGTCCGAGTGTCCGTCCGGCGGTGCCCTCGGTATCTTCGATTCATCTCTCGGTTCTTTGAATGTCTTTCCCACCCGTTGATGGAGTTCATCGATTCGTGAATCCGACATTTAGATCTTCAATTTTGTCACCGGGCATGAGAGAGAGGCTTTCCGGCTTTTGGAGTTCCAGCGCTAACTTGTTAGCTTTAATCTTCTGAGTCCCCCCACCTCGGTAGCGCTAGGGCGTCCCGAGTTCTTTTGCAGTCTTGCATTCCTGAACCCTGCCAAGATAAGAATCACTAAGGGTGGTCAGTATAGCGTTTCTGGCAACACGGTCTAAGTTGTGAAGCTTCTTCTCCTCAGGAGTGAAGAGACTTCTGTCTTTGGGAATCTTCTTCCCGGTCACCATTCCTCCTCCTTCAGCTTGGTCTTGAGTAACAAAACTATCGATCATGGGAACGATAGGTCCTTCCTCAAGCACTTCAGTCATGCTATCGTGGAGAGAAGTCAGATGCGCCTCCATTCTGACTCGCCATACTCCATAGTTCTCTACCGAGAACATGGGTACCATCCTTATACCTGACATATCAGCCATAGAAGATAAAGATATGAATGTAGAGTGATATGCAGTGAAAACATTTTCTCCGGATCCGTTCGAATAGACCAGTCTCAAAGTGACAAGAGTCTTAAGGAACTCCTGCTCTGATACCAATTGTTGGTCCCGAGTGTACGGTCAGGTGTAGAGGGGGGGGGGGTGAATACACCTGATTCGATTTCTCAACTTCGAACACGAACAGTCCTATTCAGGATAGTGTCTGACTAAAACAGTTCAGCAGATCAAACAGCTGTTCTAAATCGTGTGCGGCAAAGAGTCTGACTCTACTGAGACCTGCTAGCTGACTGAGTCAGAAATTCAGTATCTACAGTAAGAGTTCAGCGTGCGGAAATGTGTGTAGACCCAAATCAGTTGAGTGGTGAAAACGTTTTATGAAAGTCTCGGTTCGGCGAGATATTCGATTCGGTATCTTTGAGACAGCTGATTGATTTTAAGAAATGATGTTCGGTATGAATAGTAAAATCAATGCAACAGTCAAGAAAGCAATAAGAGACAGGATTTTTAAAAGTGGTTCGGATATCGCTCAAATCCTACGTCCACTGTCCCGAAAGATCAGGAGGCTATTATTTATCCTGAGTTAGTCTCAGTCAGCTTGCGCACTGGGCAAAGCCGCGTCTTGGTTTTTATACTGATCCAAGTCTCAGTTTACAACGATCAAACTTAGAAGTGTTTAACAAACTTTCTCCAACAGTGAAGGAGTCCTTATACAATAAAGATCAGGTTCAAAGATGAACTCCTTCGTCTAAGCTATAGATAAGACCAGTTGAGCTTAGGGTTAGAGGGATAGGGAATATGAGAGAGTAGCTTCTAGATCGACGAACAGCTGAAGGTAAGCTTTGAGTTCGTGTAACGTCGATTTGGATACTAGAGGCTTTATATGTCGGTTCAGCTTGATTCCCTATGAGCTAGAATGTAGTCTTTCGCCGGAAGATTGTTCTTCAAGTTCTTGCTAAGACTTTGTTCTTTGGGTTCTTTGCTCGTTGACTGCTTTCTGGATTTTGGCTCTGTGGTTCGTGCATTCGGTGCATTCTTCTTGAATAATCCCTCTATTTATAGAGCAGAGATTGAAATAGATCCGTTGGAGATGATCTTCTTCTCTCTCTCTCTTTTGGTAGCAAATGGCTCTTTTTGACGTAGGTAACAGTGCCTTTTCCTCCTTTTTCGGAAAGTGTTGACTTGCAGCTTTAGTAGGTAGGATGACACGTGTATGCTTGTCATTTGTCGAGGTGAATAAAATGGTTGAGACAGAACAGACTTCGAGGCTAATTGAAGCTGACTTCTCCCTTCCTCGTATATGACTATGCTGATTGCATTTCAAAAAGATCTGACAGTTCAGAAGATTGTCTGCCGATGCTGAGTCTGACCTTGTATTCAGTAGATAGACAGCTGAGATAAGTCTACTGAAGATCAGCTCTGAGTCCAGTGAACTACTCCTGCTGAGTCCAGTTCAACTAACTCTTTGAGTATACTGCTCTTGTTGAGTCCAGTATCACTGAGTCTTCTACACTGGTGCTGAGGCAAATAAGCTACTGAGTGCCTTGACCAGAGCAGAGTGTCTACTGAGTCTGAAACCTCAGAGACAAACAACATATACAACGGAATGGTTCACCAATCAGATAGGGTTTTGGGATCTTCAAATCTTCAGACAAGTACAGAGCACAAGGCTACTGAGCTTAAGATCAGTGTCTAAGACCGAATCATTTCCCACTAAGAGTAACAGTGCTGAGGATGGAATCATCACCCAACAGTATGAAATGAAAATTTTCATTGAGTGATACAAGTGTTCTATGGTTGCCCTCTAAATTTTATGGATCCTTTTCAAACCTTGTTCTAATAATATTATAATCATCAGAATGTCGCAACCTGAAGTTCAAATTGTTGGAGAACCTGAATCCCATAATGCAAGAGAAGGCCGTCAAGAGATTCCAATACGGCATGGAGCAGAAGATATACCGCGACCTAGAGCAAGAGATGACTTTTTAAGGCAAAATCCACCTACTTTTGGTAAAATGGGAGATCCTATAGAAGCAGAAAAATGGATCAGGTCTTTACAACGAATATTCAACTATATGGATTGTTCGGATAAGGATAAAGTAACATGTGCGCTATACCAATTGACAGAAGAGGCTGACTATTGGTGGGAATCAACAAGGAGAACGTTGTCACCACCACAATGGGAAGCATTTAGATGGGAAGATTTTATGAAGGAATTCAACAGTAAGTATATACCTCTGAGTTACCGTATTAAGAAGCAGTCAGAGTTCTGGAACCTGCAACAAGGAAAAAGAACGGTCACAGAATATGATAGGTTGTTTAATCAACTATCTCGATACACTCCGACTTGACGGATACGTAAGAGAAGAGGTCCGAAAAGTTTAGGAGAGGTCTACGACACGAAATAGGTATGTCATTGGCCGATTCGGGACCATTGACATATGCTTGAATCCTTGAGTAGAGCACTTGGACATCGAGGCAATGATGCCGAAAGAGAAGAAGGTACCGTGATAGTACCTATCCGAACCTTTGATAACAAGCGCAGATGGGATGACAGGAATAGGAATTTTAATAACAACCAATGAAGAAGGTCATGGCAGGGGAATAACCAAGAAAGACAGCAAGATCAACACCAACAACGACCGTTTTGCCAGAATTGCCGTAAAAATCATTTCGGCATATGCAAATTCGGTAATAATACTTGTTACCAATGTGGTCAGAAAGGCCACTACATTAGAGATTGTCCTGTAAACCAGCAAGGAATGCCAGCCAGACCATATCAAGGGGGTCCCCCGAGACAAAACCAAAATCAACCCAGGAACCCTCAACAAAATCCAGGACAAAGGCCACCTCAAAGGGCTCGAGCTTATGCCCTTAATCACCAACAGGCTGCACGAGCTCCTGGAAATATGACAGGTATGATTAATGTCTCTAACATACCTGTCATAGCATTGTTTGATACGGGAGCATCTCATTCCTTCATTTCTAATCTGGCATGCGAAAAGTTGAATTTGATTCCGGAAATAGCGAATAATGCCTTAGAAATTAGCACTGCTGCACAAAGTAAAATGACTTCAGAACATGTGTGCTCGAACCTAGAGCTTAACATAGGGGATGAGAAGTTTAAGGCGAATCTATATATCCTCCCTATGAAGGACTTTGATATAATATTAGGAATGGACTGGTTAGAAACGTCTTTCGCAACAATAAATTGTCACGAGAGGAAGATTACTTTCCAGCCGATTGAAAAGGAAGAAACGAGCTTCTATGGCGTAAAAATGGGGTAAGAAGTAGCAATAATTTCTGCGCTGAAAGCTGCAAAAATATTAAGGAGAAAAGATTGCAAGGCTTTCCTAGTCAATTTCACTGGAGAACTGAAGTCACAACAGAAAATTTAAGAGGTGACAGTGGTTCGTGAATTTGAGGATGTATTTCCAAAAGACTTACCAGGCGTACCTCCGGATAGACAAGTGGAATTCACTATAGACTTAGAACCTGGAGCTGCTCCAGTATCTAAGGCACCATATAGAATGGCTCCTAAAGAATTGCAAGAACTTAAATTGCAATTACAAGGACTTTTGGACATAGGTTTCATCCGACCTAGTGTATCCCCTTGGGGAGCACCAATTCTTTTTGTGAAAAAGAAAGATGGCACATTGAGGATGTGTATAGACTACAGAGAGTTAAACAAATTAACTATCAAGAACAGATACCCCTTACCAAGGATAGATGATTTGTTCGACCAACTTAAAGGCGCCAACGTGTTTTCAAAAATTGATCTACGATCAGGATACCATCAACTGAAGGTACGAAAAGAAGATATCCCTAAGACCGCCTTCAGAACACGGTATGGTAATTACGAATTCACTGTAATGCCTTTTGGACTAACAAATGCCCCTGCAGTTTTTATGGACTTGATGAATCGAGTTTTCCACCCATACTTAGACAATTTTGTCTTGGTATTTATAGATGATATACTCATCTATTCAAAGAATAAACAGAAACATGAAGAACATCTAAGAACCATTTTGGAAACACTTCGTGTAGAGAAACTTTATGCCAAATTCAGCAAATGTGAATTTTGGCTCAAGGAGGTAATGTTTCTTGGACATATTGTATCTGCCGAAGGAATTAAAGTTGATCCTGCTAAGGTAGAAGCAGTGAATAGTTGGAAATCCCCAACCAACACTAACGAGATCCGAAGTTTTCTTGGCCTAGCAGGATATTATAGGAGATTTATTGAAGGATTTTCAAAACTAGCTAGACCAATGACACAGTTACTCAAGAAAGGATCAAAATTTGTATGGACAGCAGAGTCTGAGGCGAGTTTTCAAGAGCTCAAAAGGAAACTAACCACAGCACCGGTACTAGCTATTTCAGAAGGGAATAAAGGATTCGTGGTATACACAGATGCATCAAAATTAGGACTTGGATGCGTCCTCATGCAAAACTAAAGGGTAATAGCATACGCGTCTCGCCAGCTAAAGCCTCATGAACTAAACTACCCCACCCACGACTTGGAACTAGCTGCAGTCGTTCATGCGTTGAAAATTTGGAGGCACTATTTATACGGAGTTAAGTGCGATATATTCACAGACCACAAAAGTCTGAAGTACATTTTCGAGCAAAAGGACCTGAGCATGCGACAAAGAAGATGGCTCGAATTAGTAAAAGACTATGATTGCACCATCAACTATCATCCGGGTAAGGCAAACGTGGTAGCTGATGCCTTAAGCCGAAAAACTCAATCTAAACTAGGGTACTTAATCACTCAACAGGAGAAGCTGATTAGTGATTTTGATAACCTTAGTTTGGAAGTAATTTTTCCTTCGGATAGAATATCCGGATATGTAGCTAAACTTGTAGCTACATCAGATTTAAGGACAAGAATTGTTAATGCACAAAGGGAGGATGAATTTTTGAAAAATATGCGCATAGCAGCAAAGTCAGATAAACACCAAGCGTATACTGAGGTTAAGGATAATGCTCTCCTATTCAATGGAAGACTATGTGTGCCTCAAAACGAAGAATTAAAAGATATCATCATGAAAGAAGCTCATGACACTCCATATACTGCTCACCCTGGAAGTACAAAAATGTATAGAGATCTGAAACAAAACTTCTGGTGGAACGGAATGAAGAAAGACATAGCATCCTTTGTAGAACGATGTCTTGCATGTCAACAAGTGAAGGCTATGCATCAAAGACCGTATGGACTATTACAACCACTGCCAATCCCTGAGTGGAAATGGGAACACATTAATATGGATTTCGTAGTCAGTTTACCAAAGTCTGTGCGTGGAAATACTGCTATTTGGGTTATAGTAGATCGTTTAACCAAATCTGCACACTTCTTACCGGTCCAGATGACATTTGGGTTGGAGAAATTTGCAAAACTTTATATAAAAGAAATAGTGCGATTGCATGGAATACCAGTGTCAATTACATCTGATCGTGAACCTAGATTCACGTCAAAATTCTGGACTAGCTTTCAAGAAGCTTTGGGCACTAAGCTGAAATTCAGCACAGCTTTCCATCCCCAAACCGACGGGCAATCGGAAAGAACGATACAAATCTTAGAAGATATGTTACGTGCCATAATTATAGATAGAGGTGGACACTGGGAAGACTTATTGCCTCTTATAGAATTTGCTTATAACAATAGTTATCAAGCAACGATTGGAATGGCACCATACGAGGCATTATACGGCAAGAAGTGCAGATCCCCACTTTATTGGGATGAAGTTGGTGAAAGAAAGCTTTTGGGGCCAGAACTAATTCAACAAATGGTTGATAAAGTTGATCAAATTAAGCAAAGAATCAAAGAAGCCCAAGATAGGCAGAAATCTTATGCTGATACGAGACGAACGGAGTTACAATTTAATGAAGGTGATCATGTTTTCCTCAAAGTATCTCCTTCTAAAGGAATTATACGATTTGGTAAAAAGGGCAAATTACGTCCTAGATACATAGGACCTTTTGAAATCCTAAAGCGGAAAAGCCACCGTGGCATACCGGTTAGCCCTACCACCGAATGTGGGGAATGTGTATGATGTTTTCCATGTGTCTCAACTTAGAAAGTACGTGTATGATCCTAAGCACGTAATAAAGCATGAAGAGGTGATTCTAGATCCTGATATGAGCTATGAAGAACGACCAGCTCAAATTCTTGACCGTAAGATCGAAGTTTTGAGGAACAAGCAAATTCCATTGGTAAAAGTGGAATGGAACCATCACGGGCAAGAAGAAGCTACATGGGAACTAGAAGAAAGAATCATGTCCCAATATCCTGAATTATCTTACAAAGAAATGTAAATTTCGGGACGAAATTTTTTTTAAGGAGGAAGGGATGTGATATCCCAAGTTTTGATAATCTAGTTCCTTAGCACAATTTAATTAGTTGTTGAAATAATTATAAAGAAAGGATTATTTTATCCGGTGTGTAGTTTCACATGAGAATTGGAAAAGAAATAGAGGTTGATATTTATTCATTCCACCTCATGCTAGATAATAAATACAAAGGAAGTAAAAATGGAATTGAGTTACTCTATTTACGTGGGCTTCATATCAGTAGTATAGTATGACCATGCAAAGCTATACCTATACCTAGCTTTGTGACTCAGCAACTTACCTAGCCTTGTGACTCAGCAGCTTAATTGCCTTATAAATAGTAGATGCTCCTGCTCATTTCCTCCAGCATTTTCATACGAAAATTCAGCAGACTCCGAAATAAGGTAGACTTTGGAAGAATTGAGAAGAAGTTTCAGCTGAAAAACTGAATAGAGGACCGAAGAAATTCAGCATAGAAGAACAAGGTGGGTTATATTTTACTTACGAAATCTATGCTTGAGTTATTAAGCTCTGATATTTATGCAAGTTAAAGTTTATGAATGTTCATGAAAATTTGCTTCGCTCACTATTGGAATTGTGCATCTACTTGAGTGAAAATGGGCTGTGCCCATAAGTATTGAATACGATCGGATCCTGAGCTAGATGTAGCCAGGGTTAGTGTACACCAAACGTCACGAAGTTAGCCTTGGGAGAATCTGTTTTTCCCAAGCCTAATGAAGGAACGAGGTTACTCTCAGCTGAATATGTTCCATGAGTTTAACGAGAAGTATGGAATGCACCAATAGCTGAGGAAGAAAAGTTGGCCAAGTGAAAGTTTTGGTATACATAGACTGCTTTCGATTTTAAAAACTGTTTATGTGATACCAGTAGTGCATGAACATTTCATGGTTTTAAAAAGGATTTTCAGAGGTTTATTATCAACTGCATTACCCACTGAGTACATTAGTACTCAGCCCAAATGTTTTCAAAAATGATTTTGCGGTGAAGATGGCGGTGTGGAGGTGACGGTCTTTGAGTTGGTCTGTTTGTGTTATTGTACAAATTCCGTCTATTTTGAGACGTTTCCGCTGTATCGATATGTACGTTATGCTCTACCTCTCTTGTTTCTACCGAGGTAGTTGGATCTTAATTATATAAATACAAGTACTACTGAATTTCACATGTTTCAATTTCTTCCCCTTTCTTTCCGCTTCTTTCACCCCTCCCCAGTCGCGCCCCGGCCCAGTTGTTTTCCTTCGGGAATTGGGGCGTGACAGCCAAAAGCAGTTTACTTAAGTTGTTCGAAACACTACCTTAATTTTTTTGTTTTTTATATTTAATATATATTATTGGTCGCGATACGATTTTAGTTGTATTGGGGGAAGGGGAGGGGGGAATACACATGATGTCAAACTTTATTTTTTCATTCAGAGGCTTACTGGTTGTGAGTAAGTCAGATCACAAATGCGTAAATATGATAGGGCCTTTATGCTTTTATGGTGATGATAAACAATGAGCTAATAAAACAAATGTAATAGTAAAGAGAGAGATTTTATAGTGGTTCGGATTCACAAGATCCTACGTCCACTTTTCTGCTTTCTCAGCAGGAATTCACTATAGATGCTCGTAGACTGACGAGTGCAGATCAACACATACAAACTATCTAACAAACTATCTATCAATCAAACTATCTATCAACTTCGATCTTTCTAACTTGAAAGGGTGGGGTTTTGGGTTTGTTCAACAACAAGAGTTTTAAACACTCTTGACTCCAAGTTTATGATAAGCTGTGAATACTTGGAGAATGAACTAAAGATGGAATTTCTAGGCTAATGAACTTGAATTGAGATTATGAGAGAATAGGTTCTTTAGCTTGAGCATGCTTGAGCGTATTTGAAATCCCGTAACCTCGTTAAGCGAGGTCTTCTGCTAGTTATAGGCAAGCTAGGGAATAGATCCGTTGAACAAGATCGATTTCTCATTGGCTCCGTGTTGACAACGGTCTCATGCATTGAATGCATGGACATGTGTCGCGCTCCGCTTGGTTCTGCGGATTCTGTACAAGGTACTGTTTTGTCCCCCTTTGACTAGGGTTGACATAATAGCCTGAGATTGGTCAATGTTGATTCTGGTGTTGTCGTTTTGCTTCGTTGACCATCAACTTTGAATAGCGTGCCTTGTACCTTGTACTGTTTTCACATTTGAATCTTCAATGCGGCCCGGTGAAGACAATGACCTGAAGATCAATACAACCTGAGAGGTGTCAGTTTCAAGAGCATGACGTAGGAGATATAACGGGCTGATTAATCTCACAACCTGGTTTGGAGATAAAAGTTCAGCCTGACTATACAGACACGGGCTCAAACAAAACCTATCAAATACATCAGACTGGTTCATCAATCAAATAGGGGTTTGAGATCATTCAAAACTTATATTATTTCTCAATATATATATAGAGGAGGTTCAAATGTGAACATGCTTTTATCATGTGAACATGAGAACACTGCACTTTATAGATGATAATATTACACTTTAAGTATTGCACTTTTAAAATGATGAGACTGCACTTAAAGGACATTTTTGTAATTTGCCCAGAAAGTGCAGTATATTTGTCCTGAAAGTGCAGTGTTCACACGTTTACACAATAAGGACTGTTCACATAGGAACTAGCATGATCTATAAATAAATAATATCACCCAAGATACGTAGATCCAGTCGCTATGACATTCACCATAGTAAGTCAAAGTGATAGATAACCATTTGCAATCAGCTTAAATCTTATCAAGCTTAAGATCAGCTAAGTCACCGAGATCTTTGGTTCTCCACTAAGGGCAGTTAGGAGAACACATCTCTATATTATTCATTAATGCAGCACCTTCAGTGTATCAGTGTAGACAAGTAGCCAAGACAAGCTATTTCTTATCTACATTGCAGCTTAAACCAACTTGTCCTAAAGTTGTCTCAGCTGTGATAATTGTTTATGTCTTGTTAATTCAACCAATTGTGTAGTCTCATGTGATCTACAACACACTACATAATCTAAGTATTATAAAAGATAAATGATTAAACATGTGCAAATATATTAAATTAGGTAGGAGAACAAAACGGTGAAAAGGAAAAACACATTGTATACAAGCACAAAAGTTGCTTCCAGCATACAAAATTCCATCAATTCTTCCACTCCGCCATAAGTGGCTCTACCTCCCAAGGTAAACCCATAACCCAAGATAGACTTCTTCTCTTCTCGTCAGCCTGGAAATTCGAGTCTGTATAATCCTAAGGTACTAAATTGTCTGACTTAAATACAAGCCTAAAATCTCTAGTCCTCTTAAGGTACTTGAGAATATGCTTGACCGCAGTCCAATACTCTTTTCCAGGGTTAGACTGATATATTGAGACAATGCCTATTGCATATGAGAAGGATGTCATCTACGTAAAGTGCAAGAAACACTACTTATCCATCAACACAAATACGATAAACGCACACCTCGTTAGGACAGGAGACAAAACCATAGATTTTGACAACCTCGTCAAAACGCTGGTGCCATAACTGGAAGGCTTGCTTAAGTCCAAAAATATACTTCTTAAACTTCCAAATTAGATGCTCTTTGCCCTCTTTCATGTAACATTTTGGTTGTTTCATGTAGATGTCTCTACCTTCTTCAAGGTGATTGTTATGAATGCGGTCTTGACGTCCATCTGCCAGATCTCTAGGTTCATGCGAGCTGCTATGACAAGGAGAATCCGAATGGACTTGATCATTGCTACAGGCGAGAAGGTATTCTTATTATCGCCGCCCTCTTTCTGAGTACATCCCTTGGCCACTAGCCTGACCTTAAATGTCATGATCTCCCCATTTTGATCTCTCATTCTCTTGTATACCCACTTATTACCAAGGTCTTGTAGCCCTTAGGTAGTTCTGTGATCTCGTATACTTTCATATCAGTTATGGACTCATATTCCGAGTCTATGACGATTCACCATGAGTCTGCATCTACATCTCCCACTACTTCAATGTAGGTCCAAGGATCCATTGTATGTTGTTCATGAGCCGGGAGATGATGAAACGTCTCCCCAGAAAACATAAACCGATTAGGTGTAAATATCACCCTCCTACTACGCCGAACAGTATCAGGCGTTATGCTAACAAATTGTGTAGTTGCTCGTTGAGCTCTATCTTGCAGAACTGACTCTCTGAGTGGGCCTCGATCACCTTGTATTTCCTCAAGGATGATGTCGACTCGAGACTTGTGGTTACTAATGTAATCCTCTTTTAAGAACCAAGCATTGGTGTTAACAATGATCTTCAGTTCTTTAGGATAAAAAAGTATATACCCTTTGTTTCATTTGGATACCCTATGAAAACATTACTTTTGAACGTGATTCCAACTTGTCGGTCTGTTTTTTTAGCACATAAGCAGGACAACCCCAAATCATTATGTGGTGCAAATTGGGCTTATGCCACTCCACAACTCGAAAAAGGTCTTTTGTACCGACTTGGAAGGCACACTAATCTGCAAGTATGCTGCAGTCTCTAGGGCATATCCCCAAAAGGAAATCGACAGTGTTGCATAACTCATCATCGAACGAACCATTTCTAAAAGAGTTCGGTTTCGCCTCTCTAATACACCATTCTGCTGAGGCGTGCCCTATGCCATCAATTGGGATGTAATCCCACATTCTGTCAAGTACTTCTTGAAATCATTGGATAGGTATTCATCACCACGATCAGATCGTAATGTTATGATTTGTTTACCTAGCTGCTTCTCCACGTCTGCCTTGAATTCCTTAAAGATTTCAAAGTAATCCGACTGTGGCGAAGAAGGTAAGCATATCCATACCGTGAATAATCATCACTAAACGTAACGAAATACTCATACACTCCACGAGCTTGTGTAGACACCGGCCCACACAAGTCAGAATGAATCAAACTTACTACTTCTGTGGCTCTATAACCCTTTTCTTTGAAAGGCCTACTCAACATCTTTCCTTCCAATCAGGATTCACAAGTTGGAAATGGTTCAATTTGGAGACTCCAATGATCCATATTTCACCAACCTTTGGACCATATTTAGATTTATGTGACCTAATTTTTTAGATGGCACTGATAAGTTTGACTCTCCTTCCAGTATTCAAAATCCCAACACCCGTCATAGTTCCAATTTCTCCATAGGGTCCCTTGTATTTTAAATTTGTATTAAAATATTTATAAAACATGTAAAGGTCACAAGAGGAAGGCTCGAAACACACAAAAAGAAGTGAAAGGGAGTGAGTAACCAAAATAAAAACAAGCATAAAATAAAATCTAAACAAGTAAACAACTAGTAAAAAGAATAACTAAAATGACTGAGTCCCCGACAATGGCGCCAAAAACTTGATGAACAAATTATAATTCTCGCAAGTACAGGATCGGTGTAATACCTTATCTAGCAACTCCCTGATCGATCTCACAAGGACTCAGCAGGGTCTTAATTACTCTAATTATTTGACTATCTACTTGGTTCTAAATTGGGTTTAGTTTATTTAAAACGACTAAATTAAAATGGCAAGAAAGTAAATGAGCAATAAAACAAAGCGAAATGGGTTAATGGTTGTGATTTCAAGATTGATTGTGATTTCAAGATTGATGAAGAGTGCGGACGATTAACAATCACTTTGTCTAAGATGATTAATTCGTTCTCATTCCTAGCTAGCATTTATGAGTTTATTTTGTTGGTTCATCCACTAAGGCTCTAGGGATTTCATATGATGGCGAGAGATTTCTAACTTATGATCCTAAGGGTCAATCAAATGATCATATTATGAACCACATGATCGTATCATGCACAAGGATTTAAAGAACCATCTAAACTATCCCAAACCAATGATGACAATTTAGACTCTTAATTGCAGGGCTAAATAAATAACCGAGTATGATCCGTCGTATTACCTATTCCATGTATTCTCTAAAATTATCTAAGATGATAGTCAATCACATTAAAGAATGAAAGAGATCTTAACTCAAGCGCAACAATTAAGAAACAAAATAATCCATTCATCCAAAAACTAGGGTTCGAATCAATTCATCAAAAACATAAATCTTGCTAAACCCCCACAAAAGGAATTTAGTTACTCTTAGCCGTAGGAAAATAATCACAAAAGATACAAAAAGTATCCATGGAAAAGAAGTATTAAAAACCCTAGACAAAACTAAGAAGGAAATATACAATCTAGAACCTTCTAGATTGATCCTCGCACTTGGTTTTTCGGTTGTAGTCTTCAATCTTCGTCTTGAATCTTCAACGAAGGGATCCCTTGGGTGTTTCTCTGCTCTGGAGGGTAGAAAAGGTCGAAAATATGGTGTGTTGTACGTAGGAATGAAGTCCAGAGGGATTTACATATGTTTCGGGCCGAAAAAATGCGTAAATGGGCTTCAGTAGATGCGGACTGCGGTCCGACTTCAACGAATAAATTGGTTTTTGAGCCAGAACGTACGAGACCGCGGTCCAGCAAAAAAAGCGGACCGTGGTCCGAGTGTTTCGGCCAAGATGCTCTCCGTATTCAATTTTCTATACTAACCAGTTTTAGGGAGATCTCGATATCTCCTTCGATAACCGTTGGATCGTCACAAAACCTTGCCACAATGTTCCTAACACATAGAAGTATAATCTGGACGGTCAAGATCGGATTGTAAGATTGGTAGACCAATCTGCCACACAATTTTTCAACTGCCATGTTTCAAGACCTCTGAAATTCAGTTTCTTCAGCATCCAACTTCAAATATTATTTATCCTTCATCCAAACAACTTCATCTTTGCTTCATAATTCGTCAATGGTCTTGGTATACTTCCTTTAGGTGCCAAATAGCTCCAAATATGTTCAAAACGGGCAAGTAACCTTTAAAACCAAAAATCATCGAAAAAATACGATTTCAAACAAAACGAAAGCTAAAAAGTAGATGAAAAATGATAGAAATAGGCTTTAAAACATGATAAAATGGTAAAAAAATCATTCATCACACTTCTAACCTCACAAAAACAGCTCAAAATAACCAAAAGATGAACCATTAATTAAGATATATTAATAGGTTCCAAGAAAGAAAATATATTTAACATAATTGTAATAGCTTCGCAACACGTGTGACTCAGTTCTGATAAAAACAGAGCAAACCACGCGGCACCGATTCATACACTTACCAATTATTAATAACAAAGAGTTGTCTTCTAAAACAATATGTTAGTTTTGGAGCATGTCGTGATTAGTGGTTATTTTATAATCATATGTTATAAATTTCACGAATACCTTCATATTGAATTTTTATACAACTTTCAAGTTATTACACATAAGTAAAATTTGCGTACAACGATTTTGGGTTTCTTTCATAAGGAAAAAAAAAAACATAAATCCAATTTGTATCACTATTTTTACGAAATGACTAATAGATTGAAACGCGGATTCAGTCAAGTTGGGCTCTGCGCACAGTTAATTAAAACATGTGGAAATTCTTTTAGTTAGTTGAGACGAAAAATCAAATTAAAACCTCATCTTTAAAATTAAATTACACTCTCTCCGACACCTTATTACTATCTCCCTTGGTTTCGGGACTGAGACTAAAAAACTTTGTTAAAGTGTGTATTTTATAAGTTTTATTATATTAATAAATTAACACATTTTTCGAGGAGTGGTTGATTAGAAGAAATTAAATTTTTTTGCATTGTATAGTTGAGGCAATTGATTTATTTTATTTTTTTCTACTTTTTTTTTCATGTTGTAATTGAAAATATAATCTAAAGTTTCCAAAAAAAATTAAAGATCATAAATTTCTGAGTTCAGAGCATAACGAAATCGTGTGAGAGATAAATCTTTGGAGCGAGATAGTATAAGAATGTGGGGGTAAGTAGTGGATAAGGAGGGTCCGCTTCATTTTAGGTTTAAGAATATATTTTTACCATTTCAGGAAAGATGACAGTTATAACGGAACAATTCAATTTAGAAAGTATAACAGTAATAGCGAGATGGGGAGAGTATATTTTATTATTTAAGTTTCTCATTATAATTATATATTCTCTCCTCGAACTAATTATGGGTGTTGATTTATTAATTAGTGTATTAATGTTGATGCTTACAACAACTGAGCTGTATGTTGCAACTGATGAACAATGTCAAATAGTAACCTTCTGATCGTGGGTCAGAGTGACTCAACTACTGAGTTTGTCCTACTGACTTTTGTCATTATTAAAACCTCAGGCGGAGAGTTAGTGCGGATAAGTGTAGGGCCCGATAGACATCGTCTCGATTTGAAAACGTGTTTTCGCAAACCAAATCAGTTTTGGCTGGTGCACTTTTAAATACGTTTTATGCAAAGTATGAGTTTGTAAATTGGTTTGAGAACGATGCAATAAAACAGTAAATGACACAAGTAATTTTTAACGTGGTTCGGATACGCAAGATCCTACATCCACGGTCCTGCTGAACAGGAGGTCTTGCTGATTAATCTGAGCAAGCCTCAACAAGGTATCTGTACGCTGGACAAATCCTTCTAAGTTATAGTCATTAGCGACTTTACAAATCAAACTAAAGTTTGAAGGGAAGGGGATTTTCTCCAACTATGAAGGAGTTCTTATAATAAGAACTGTCACAAAAAGTGAACTCCTTCGAAGGTTCTAAGTTATGGATGTAACAGTGGAGCTTAGATAGAGAAGAGTGATCTAAAGAAACTCTAGAGAGAAGAACTAAAGATTTTCAACTAGGCAAGTTCTTCGCTGGATCTTCGTGAATGCGCTAGAGAGTTTGAGTGCTTGAGTGTGTATTCCCTTTGATATCCTGTGCGTTGAGCTTGGAAAGACTTCTCTATTTATAGTCGTGACCCATGCATTTGTCCGTTGGAGAAGACGATACCACGTGTCACAAACGTCCAAGGAAAACACGGTCATAAGTTTCGAAATAGTATCGTAGAGTGGTTGGTCACTGTACATGAGAGCAGCTTTAGTTGCAGAGCAGGTAAGGCTTTGGATGCATCTCATTGGTCGAGGTTTGTGGTAGGTGAGACTTGTTAGACATCGGTCTTCATCTGAGTTGACTCTCACTCATCCTCGTATAATCCTCTGCTGACTTTCGAATGACATTAAAAGTCGGGTCGTTGTTTCCTATTGGATACAGTAGATCTGGCACGATCGTACTGACTTCTTCATCTGAGTCGGCTGATAAAAAAGTCTTCTACTGAGAGTAGTCAGCTGATGACTCTGAAGGTACTGAGCTCTATACTGTGTTCTTCATTGGGGGTCATGAGAAATCTTCTACTGATAAGGGTCAGCTGGAGACCTGAGAACACGAGCTATTACAGACTGATGACGTGGGGTTCTGAAATTTAACCTCCTACTGAAGTTCAGACCAACAAATATCCCTTACAGGACTTAGACAAAAATAGATAATAAAAATAAGAACAGTCTAGCCTATTATGTCATCTAGTCCAAGAGACAACACACTGAGAGTACATGACAGGTTTTGGGATCTTCAGTTCCATAGCAATAAATCACTATGATTTCCCCCATTACCGAAACAACCAATAATACATGAACTACTGATGATAATTCAAAGTACCCTCTAAGTGATGGTCTAATCAGTCACTGACTCATAACCCAACAATAATTATTGATAAAGATATTAGAAGCATAACAAATAGAAAAGAGAAAGTTTGTGATTAATTAAATGCGAACTTATACATCTAATAATAAAATAGTATTATTATTTAAATCTCCACATATACGTAATTTTATTAATGAAGTCAATTTTTTGTTTGTTTTATGTTGAGTAAATAGAAGAATTTCGACATGCATGTTGTGTCGTATATATAGAAACTATTGCAAACACCCCCTCAGTACAAAATGGCCTCTTCGCTTCCCCTTTTGGCCGCCACACAGCGCCTGAGACCGCACATGGGAATCAACAATGTAACTTCCAAATTCTACATTCTAAGTATTTTTATACTCCCTCCGTCCCGCTATTACTGTCCTACTTGCCTAATCGGGCTGTCCCGCTATTACTGTCCTTTTTCCTAAAATAGTAAAAATTACTCTTAAACATAAAATGAAGTGGGTCACCCTTACTCACTACTCAACCCCCACATTTTTATACTCTCTCTCTTCAAAAATCTATCTCTCACTCGATTATGTTCCGCTCCGAAC
This sequence comes from Lavandula angustifolia, assembly GCA_028984105.1. Lineage (NCBI taxonomy): Eukaryota > Viridiplantae > Streptophyta > Magnoliopsida > Lamiales > Lamiaceae > Lavandula > Lavandula angustifolia. The sequence goes on from CM054817.1 coordinate 7,515,566, forward strand.
TCAGAAAATTATGATTTTTATCTTTTTGAAAACTTTAGATTATTTCTTCAAATACAATATAAAAAAAATATAAAAAATAAAAATCGATTGCCTTTTACTAGCCTTGCAAAAATTTGGATAATTCTCATTTCTTTCCACCAATCACTCCTCGAAAACGGTGTCATTTTCTTTATACAATTAAAACTCATAAAATACACACTAAACTAAAATTTCTTAATCTCCGTGCCAAAGTCAACTGGGACGTTATTAGCGGGACGGAGGGAGTATAAAATTATTATCTTATAATATGAAATTATATGCTACCCTTTCCGTCAAGAAGGTGTTATGTTTTCTTTTTTGAGATGTATTGCAGAAAATGTCATACTTTTATCAATTCAAATCAATTAAACAAATTAATTAATTGTATAGATCTCACATCTTTACCTCACAAATTAATTTCAAATAATTAATGAATATATGGTTTCACCACTTTATCAATCGAAATCAATTCTCATAAATTCCCTCGTCCCCTTGGGATGTCATAACAGTTAAATGAGTAGCTTGTGACCGGAAGATCATGGGTTCAAAACCCACCAAAAATGCCAAGCCGGAAGTTCATGGGTACTTTTATAGGAGGGATGGATGGAGTATTTCACACAATGCTATTCGGATATGATGCATTAATAATAAAATAAATAAAATTAAGAATGATTTGGTTGGAACTTGGAAGGTGAATGTGGTCAGCCCGCACTCGACGGCCCATTTCAGAACTGACGGCCCTACCGGCAAAAAATCATTTTTGGTCCCGTTATCTTGGCGCCCGATTCACTTTGACCCATTATTTTGGTCGAGTCCAATTTTAGTCCGTTAATTTGGCAAATTGTCCATTTTTAGTCCGTTTCATAAAATTGGCCAAATTTGTTCAATTTGGTCTGTCATGTAAATATAAAAAATTAAAAATCTTACTTTTTAATATTATAATATATTTGTAATATCAATTTTCATCTCTTTATATTATAAATGTCCAACTTTAACCTACTAGGTTTAAAAAAGATCCAAAAAATGAGGTTGATTATTTTTCTTAATATGTATTTTTAAGATTTTCTTAATTATTCGGGTCTATCTCCGGGCCGAATTTTATATTTTGCTTATGTTGTTTTTCGAATAATTTTAGAAAATCCTGCTCGGAGAGAGGCCCGAATAATTAAAAAAATTCTAAAATAATAAAAAAAAAATAATCAACCCATTTTTTTAACATAATGGGTTAAAACTGGACATTTATAATACAAAAAAGATAAAAATTGATATTACAAATATATTCTAATATTAAAAATCTATTTTAATTTTTTTTATTAGCTCAACGGACCAAAATTGGACAAATTTGACCAATTTTGTAAAAAACGGACTAAAGAGGGACAATTTACCAAATTAACGGACTAAAATTGGACTCAACCAAAATAACGGACCAAAGTGAATCGGGTGTCAATATAATGGGACAAAAATGATTTTATCCCCTACCCCTACCACGTGTTTAACTTGCGATTCAAATCTCAACACATCATTTACTATATTTTCGAAATTCTTTCATTAAGAATGATTTGGTTGGAACTTGGAAGGTGAATGAGGCATGCTCCATCGAAAACACTTTCACTACTATGAAATCATTTTGTGTTTTCAAGTTTCAATTCTGGCAATAATAAAAGTACTAAAAAACATAAGTGACGGGCGATTTTCCATTTTAATCCTCGACTATCATAAAAATAAGAGTCTAATTTAGGCAAATCACACAGACTAATAACTCATGACGAAGTTAGCTCATTTTCATAATTCAAGAATCGGACCGCACATTTTATATTTTAAGGCTAAAGCACATAAAGTTTAGTTAAGAGTGTTTAAAGCTTTTAACCGGATTATTAGTATATAAATATATGAACTTTGGATGAATTTTAGTTTTGTACATAAGTTAACTTTCAACATAGAAATGTAATTTTTCGATTTGTTAAAAGTTGCACACTATCAAAAATTTTTAGGCCAAAATATCCTACATTATTTACAACTTTAACCATAAACATCATTTATATGCTAAAATAAAAATCATTTATTTGATAATTAAATTATAAATTTTTTACTAATGTATAAATTTTAATTAATTGAAGGTCGTATAATGACTGTACAAAATTAAAATTTAATCAAAATTCGTGTATTTACATTCTAATAGTTTTTAAATTGTTAATGACTATTTTTATTAGAACCGCAACCCTACTCGCAACATATCTTCACATTCGCACGTGATCTTTTTTTGTTAATTGGAATCTATTTACTGTTGATAACTAACTTTAACTTCTTCTTTTTTACTTTCTCTTTCTTATACTTTTTTGTCAATCATAAATTAGGAGTAAATAGCATTCAATTATAGGAGGGAATTTTATATAAATAGATGGTTGAATATTTTTAAACTATATTTTTGTTGCAATTGGGTCTCCAAATTTACGTTCTTTTTTGTTTTTCCCTCAAAAGCTATTTGAAAAGGGGCAGTATAATAACATAGGACATAATCATGTTTCATATGTTCGGTAAAGATATTGATATTTTTCAAATTTATAATCTTTGATGATAAAACAATCCGACACTAGGTTATTGATTCTTTGTATATAGCCGAATGAAAATCGAGAGGGTTAACCTGCAAAATATTTAATAGATTGAAACATTAATCCACAATTATTATTATTATATCAGGTTATAGTGTATTCCATTTATCAGATAATAATTATTAATTATTAGTGATTATAATATTAATTGATGCATCGCTTATTAAAATTCATAATTGCACAAGAAACTCATATGTCCACATATTAAAACATTTAAATACCGAGTCTCCCATTATTTTTTTTTCATCATTTAAATACAAAACATTAACTCACTATATTATTAAATTTCGGGCCGATCTACTATTTATTTTTAATTTGTTAAGATGTAGTTATCGCAATAACCTATACTCAATTCTTGTTATAACTACCAATATAAATTCCCCCACATCGTGAAAAATGGGAAGCGCACTGGTCGTCTGGTCCTAGCTTCACCTATAAACTTCCCAATCTTATTTTATTTCTTATAAGTTGTTTAAGACTTGTGCACACTAATTAATGAAGAAAATTTATTCCTAAATTAATCCTAATTAATGATAATTATTGCCCACCATATAAGTAACGGCCAATAAAAGAAGTAAAGGGTAAATAAGGTTATTATAATCCAGAACGACATATACTTTTAAACATTACCTTCAATATTCACTATCTAATAATAAGGACCAGTAGGTACTACATAGGTATCCAATTATTAAATATATGCAATATTTTTTACGTTAAGAACGTGGCAATTGCATGTGAACGTAAATAGTCCACAAGCACACACAAAAGATTAGGTCTACCACATTATTTTCCATTCCTCACCAACCTTTTTATAACAAAGGAGAATCTGTACGAATCCGCTACCGGCTCGATCTGATAGATCCGAACATATGATATTTAATTATAAAACAACTCATTTTCCTATTGATTCATTTTAAGCAGACCCACCAACCACTATTTTTGATTCGATGAAAAATTGTTAGGCAGTTTAATATTCGTCGGTTACTATATTTTGCGCATGAATGGCCACTTAGTAATTCTCGACAATTAATTATATCCGTAATGAAAATTATTAGCTTTGAGATCAAGGAAACTTACTAATTAAAAAAAGTTATTAATTTATAATGATTAGGTAGTAATGCATTCGTTCAGCAATTAACAAGACACTATCATTACATTAATTTTTTTTTATTGATTGTATGAAGGGATTTTGGTAAAAAAATATATGCACTCGTTCGAATTTGTAATTTTAACACATTTACTTTTCTTTGGTCAATTAAATCATGAACTTTTAATTTCTTGCAATTCTGCGACCCCCAAATTCTTTCTTGTACCGGAATTGTTGACTTGGACCCCTTCGTGGACATCTCAAAACGATGTCATTTTGAACTAAAAATGTTTGTGCAAATTAAATCACTAACTTTCATTTTTTTTTAAATTTATGACATATTAAAAAAGTACATAAATTGATACCCTCTAAATTTCAATAGACAAATAAGTTTGACATCACTAAATTTCATGCATGTTTCTGCAAATCGAAATTGGAATTCAACTGAAACATCACAAAACATAGTTTAGAAACATCATTAACCTAGTTTCAAGGCATTATAAGCATAGTTTCAGAACATCATTGTATCAAGCATTATATTAATAAACCATCAAATATTGTGAAGTATCTCAAAAATAAAGGTCTTCAAATTAGGTTTTGAGTTCTAGTTGCGACTCTCTCGAGTTTCCATGCCATATCTTTGTCGTCAAAGAGCTCCTCATCCCCCTTGACCTCGACTCGACCTCGACCTCAACCTACAGCTTGACTTATTGAGCTTGTATCGGTCTCACATGTAGAGCTTATTTGTCGAATGCTCTTATCATTGGAGATATGTCGGACAAGCAAGTTTAAGGTAGTTTAACGCTAAATTCGCACAAGGTACTATTTGAAAGTAACATATTCATACCTGCACATACACAACATTCGATTAACCAACCAAAACATTCTATCCTTGTTTGGCCTGCAATTTTCGTTATATAAAATTCAAGTTCCGCTCAAAGATCAAACTTAGAAAAAAAATGGAATTGAATTGGAATTGGAATTGAATATACAATACTTATATCCTCTCTCCTTCAATATTTGTTGCGTTTAAGATTGTTGCGATGTTTGTCTGTTTTCCTCTATTGTTGGGAGCTTTGCTGCACTCCGAAGCTTTGTCCTTATTCAGTGGACGATGGTCTTTTTAATCGTCTCCCACACATGGCCTGGGATACGTGCTTAAATCAGACATAATTAGAAGTTTTTGTTGCATCAAATGACCCCAAATCAAATAACAAAGTAAATTTAGTGAGATATATACCTAGAAAAATGAAACAAATATATTGTTTTCCCACTACTTAAGGTTCGGAATACACATAATGGTCTTACTAGATGCAATTGTCAGTTGAGTAAATAATGAACTAGAGCAACAACAGTCACTACTAACTCATATAACATTGATGATTTGTGGGTTTTTGCAAGTCTGTTGGTTGTGGCCATGTTAATTGCATTTTCTACATGTAAAATGCATGCATGATTTACTCATCCTTATCCTACGCTCGCCATCTTTTTCTTCGATACGTCGTCTTCTCTTTTTCCTTGGTCTTACCGGCATAACCTTATGAGCATGTGGTTTCACGGGATTCCCGACTATAGGAGGCCACATCTTATAACCATTTGACGGTCCTATTTCGTGTGCATAAGCCTTTTTTATCTCTATATGTTGTAACACTCTGCAACATATATTCGGTAATCCTATTTAAGAAAAGTAATTATTGAACAGGCATGGATGCAAGGAATTCCAGTAATGTCCCAGGTTCTACAACTACAACACTTGTCCGCCGTATTAACAATGAACTGATTATTTTTGTGCTGCACTTGAAACATATCAACATGTGTTTAGAATACTACCGTTACATAGTTGGCCTCGTATTTTCTCAAGCATGTCAATTATATGAAGGATTCATACCGCAAGATTATCCTATATATAATATGATCTTTTTCATTCTAGATTAGGGCTTCTGGACTGTTCCCATGGCCCGAGCTTTGAACTTCGGATAGACGGAGATGCTAGAAAGATCTTGATACTTCTCTCTCTCGTACTCACAGTTTAGGGTTTTCTTTCTCAAAAATTTGTGTAGAGACATGTTGTTGGTCCGGAGACGAGTATCAGGTGTGTGTGTGTGTGTGGGGGGGGGGTTAATACACATGATTGCAAGTTTTTCCTCAAACGCGAACGTCAGCTAAATAAAGAGTTTTGCTACTGAACGGGTTCAGTACGAGATAATCCTTCTGATCGCGGGGCAGAGTGATTCAGCTGCTGAGTTCCTTGTACTGACTGAGGTCAGTATGAGAAGTTTAGTCGTAGAATATTGTGCGGATGAGTGTGGGGCCCGTTTTAACTTCGTCTCTTTAAAAACGTTTTTATGCAAACCTAAACCGTTTTGACTGGTGCACTTTTTAAGTCAGTTTTATGCAAATGATGATTTTGTAAACAGTTTGAGCACAATGCAATAAAATAGTAGACGACACAAGTAATTTTTAACGTGGTTCGGATACGCTAGATCCTACATCCACGGTCCTGCTAAACAGGAGGTCTAGTTGATAAATAATTATCATGAGCAAGCCTCAGCAAGCAATATGTGCACTAGACAGACCCTTCTAAGTTATAGTCCTTAACGACTTTACAAATTCAAATCGGAGTTTGAAGGACGGTCTCCAATAATGAAGGAGTTCTTACAGTAAGAACAATTCACTAAAAGTGAACTCCTTCGAAGGTTTTAAGCTAAAGATATTACAATGATTGCTTAGATAGAGAAGGGGAACTAAGGATTCTCTAGAGAGAAGAACTAAACAGAATGATCTTTAAGGTGCAAGTTCTTCGCTGTATATGGCTTTAAGTTTGCTAGAGAGTGTTTGCTTGAAAGCTTGTGTTCCCTCAATGTTCTGTGCGTTTGCTTGGAAGCTCTTCTCTGTTTATAGTTGTGACTCAGGCATGTATCCGTTGGAGAAGACGATGCCACGTGTCACAAAACTCCCAAGGAAAACGGCCATATATTTTTGAAATGTAGCCGCAGAGTGGTTGACGTTCTGTACATGAGAGCAGCTTTTGTGTCAGAGCAGGTAAGCTTTGCTTGCTTCTCACTTGTCGAGATTTGCGGTAGGTGAGACTTGTCAGACATCAGTCTTCTTCCTGAGTTGACTCTCTGAACTAGTATACTGAATGTTCTCTACTGACATTCGACTGATAAATGTTGGGCAGTCGATTTTCCTTGTATGGTCTGCAGTTGAGTGCAGCCTATCAGTAGATCAATGATGATCGTACTGAGTCTTCTTTCTAAGTCAGTTGAAAAGGATCTTCTACTGAATGTAGTCAGCTTCTGACTCGAAGACAATCAACGGAGCTCTTCACTCAATCAGTAGATCAAGGATCATACTGAGTCTTATTCCAAAGTCTGCTGAAGAGAATCTTCTATTGAGTGTTGTCAGCTTCTGACTCTGAAGACTACTGAGCTCTACTGAACCGATGACTTAGGGTTCTAGAACTTTAACTTCTCTACTGAAGTTCAGTCCAACAACATACCCCTTACAGGACTTAGACTAAAATAAGTCTCTGAAAATCAAGACAAGTCTAGCCTATTACATCATAACGGTTCAAACACACACAGGGGTTAGGACGGGGTTTTGGGATCTTCAATTCTATAGCAATACAATTCAGTATCACTAGAATTTCCCCCATAACATATATTACAATAGTGTCCCATATATTACATAAATTACTGTCTCATATCAATACATATATATTGAGTCAAGTTATATATACCCCCTAATAATGATCTACTAGACCACTGACTCATATCCCTACACATGTGACACATATGCCTTATTTATAGGACTAGTCCACAAACCCTAATGGGCCTTGGACACCTAGCCCATATAAAATGAAAATTAGGCTATTAATTAACTATCAATTGACTTGAGCAAATAAATGTCCAATCAATTCTAGATAATTAATTACTCATTATTAAATATCTTAATAATTCTAAGAGAGAGTTGTAAATAATTGGGCATTAATTTGGGTCAGACCAGAGACCTAATACAAAATAAAATCAATCTTTAAGTGAATTATAAATTTTTCATAATCAGTCCAGAATATAATTAATTCACAAACATAGATTAATTCCATTAAAGAATCTTTTTTTTTACTTACCCCTTTATCACAATAGTTGAGTTAGAGCTTGTATTTTAGACTTTAGTTAATCCTCGTATTTAAGATGTTGCATTTGCATTAATTGATTAAGTTTACTGACTACATAATTCAATTAACACATTATCCTTGAGTAGTACCACTTGACTTCATTATCATACATGAACTTAATTAACATGTAGGGTTTAGTATGATAAACACTCCTTTAACAGGATACGGATGCATGCTACATAGGTGGTTGTTGGTCCAAAGACGAGGCTTCAGGTGCTACAAATTTCCATACTTGAATCAGAAGCGAAAGAAGAATAAAAAAGAGGAGAAGAAGAAAAATAAGAAGTTTGTACCTAAAGGGTTGAAGGTTGTAGCACTGATGGAGCGTACCTTCACGAGAGTTTCATTCTAGAGTCAAACTCTTGGAGACGTGATATTGTGTGGCAATTCAAATGAGTTTTGGATATTAAAATGAGTTTTGTATACTAAAAGTGATTTTCTTAGTTGAAATAAGTTTTGATATTAAAATGATTTTTTTAGTTAAAATGTAATCGCATTTTGCAAATCTTATGTGGCAATTCATTTCAAGCAACAATTTTATTGGCTGGCAAATTGATCTTGGCGTCCATGTAAGCAAAACGATATCATTTTGAAAATTATTGGTGACTGAAAAAAATTTGGAGGTCGGAGCATACCTTAAATTGCAAGAAATTGAAAGTTCGTGATTTAATTAATTAAAGGAAAGTAAACATGTTAGAATCGTAAATTTGGACAAATAAATATTTTTTTCGCCAAAACTGCATGCATGAAATAAATATATGCATTCAAACGCGAATAACTTATTGCATTTGTGTTTTTATATAATAAGTGTTTGTTAAGTTCTTCTTTCAAACAAGGCGTTTATCTATTATTATGTTGGATTATAAGTAATAAATAATATGTTAATGAGAAAAAATGGTGAAGGGTTGTACCTTCTTCTCTAGTTGGTTAGACACTTAACAACTCGAATTATTTTACTATGTGAATGATAATGCCTATTTTATCCAAAGATATTATTCTACGTAGTAGTGTAGTAGTGCACATATACGTTATCTATATCGATGCACGATCTCACCATAACACTTCCCATTGGCATCGATATTGAAAATTGTATTATTCTAAATATTGTTCGTTTACTACAAAACCATCAGTGGTCCACCACTAAATATGCGTGTTATGTATTGTATAGCGTGCAAGGCATTAACAAAATTCGAACTTATACTATTTCATCATGAACTCCCTCTGTCCCGGATAAAATGTATTATTTCTTTTCGGCGCGGTAATCTATGTGGTTGACTTTTGTGTGTTAGGAAAGATAGTGGTGTGAATGGGGGCACAAAAAAGTGACTTTTTGTGAGATAAATTTATTTTATTTTTAAGAAATATGACCTATGTGTAGAATAACCTAAAATTGTTATAAACTAGAGAGAATGTAGAGAATAAATAGAGAGAGCAGAAATTAGATGTGTATTATTATGAGGATGGAGACCTCTATTTATAGAGTACAAGATGGGCTCATGGGCTTTTAGAGTTTACATGATCATCACAATATATGGTAAGTATATATATAAAATATATTTACAACACTCCCCTTTGATTGACCATCCCTAAAAGAAACTGCTGCCTCGTTAAAACCTTGCCAGAAAAACCCATTGGGATAAAAACTGGACGAAGGAAAAAGAGTACAGCTGCTCCACCTCAATATAGTCATCATTGATCATTGAGTCGGCGCATATCGATCTTGTATAACAACTTCTTGAATGTTGGTAATGCCTTTGTAAAAGAATCTGCTAGGTTGTCACTTGAGCGAATTTGCTGGATGTTGATGCTGCCACTCTTTTGGAGATCATGTGTTGCATTGGCTCTTTTATGAATCAATCTCAATGACTCATTTTCTCATGTGTTGCATTGGATGCCTCGTTAAAAACCTTAACTAAGAAAACCTTTTGGGAAAAACTTAGAAAGGAAAAAAGAGTACAACCATTTGACCTTCAGGGTCATTTGACCTTTAGGAGTCAGTCTAATCTTCAGGATTATTTACAATTTGTTACTCCCCCTCAAGATAACAATCTTCAAGGTTATCTTTAATGTCTATACTAATATGTGCAACACAAATTTAATTATCATCAAAGATAATAACATGTTTGTCTCGAAGATAACAAATGATGGTCAATACCATTTTAAATTTTCCAATTGCACATAAGTAAGGAACTTCTGGTCCTCATTTTTGTTATCTTCGATAGGTCTAAATGAGTCTCCATCCACTTCAAGTGATTGAAGCAACCATTAGGTAGCTATGTGGATGCAATAAAATAAAATCTCTTTAAAGACCTTCAGGTAGGTCGACTAGCATAACTCCATTAGGGAGATGCTCGATCTGCAGGTCGAGACAATTATTAGTTCAACCAAAGTCTTATGATTCTAACTCCGTCTTTAGGCATGAGTTGATTTCATCATGTACTTTTGTACATAATGATTCACATATCCTATTCAGGAGAAATTTGGAGTGATGTGTTCTAATTTTGTATTCCGCGGACTTCTTATCTCTTAGCACCAATAAATATCTCACGCTTCTAGCGTCAATGAGAATTAATTGAATTATTTTTGTCTATGAGGAACTTCGGTTCTTTCATGGTGCATATACAACAGGTATATGAGATTTTAGTCACTCCTTTTGCACTAAATAACTTGATGAACTTCTGGTTCATAGTGCGTGAATCTAATAATTAATCCAACGAGATATTGCGGCATTCTATCATTTATGTTTTATATCTCCCCCTAATGCCGACAAACATGTGAGTTGGATTATCAATGAATAAAATAATTCATAATTACTTGTTCTATGTAAGTCATTTTGACAGAGTATACATATAAGTATTATGTTCTTCAGGAGTTTCAATCAAACTCAAGTCATCATTTATGTACCCTTCTGTCAAAGAATTATCGTCGTTATGATCATATCATATACGGCTGCATTATTTCAGCCCTGACAGTGACTTTTGCAATCTAATTGAAAATATCTTTTTGACTTACATACTTTGAGCAAGTTAAATCCTTCAGGAATCTTCATATATATATATATATCACTATCTAGTGAATCACATTGATAGTATTTACTACTTCCATAAGGCGCATAACAAGCCTTTTGTGACATAAGTTGATTAATCAAATATAATGGCGTCTATTATTGGAGAGTATATAATTAATTCCCGGTCTATGAGAGAAAAATTGTGTTACGAGTATTGCCCTATATCTCGTAAATTTTTCATTTCTCAATGTAACAAAGACACATTTATATCCTTCGGGAATATACTTTCCGGATTTTGGAACTACATGTCTAAATATTTCCGGCTTTCTAGGGAATATTAATTCACCTTATATGACTTCGTTCCTCTTCGGCCAATTATTTCAATCTTGACAATCTCTTATAGATCGTCATTGAGGATCCTATTTTTTCATTTCAAGAGTCATATTAAAAGGCGCAAATACCGTTGTGCGTCCACGACGATATTTGATCTCTCCAATATTTTGAGATCTCATTATTTTCAGACGCTTGTAGTTCTTCAGGAACTTCATTTGATTGATTAATCATTATCATCATTGTTTGGTTCATATGTTGTGTCCCTTTTTCTTAGACACAAAATTTCTTTTAGAACCAATTGGTCGACCATATTTTTGAAGAACTTTATATTAATTTGCTACCATTTGTACTTGTCCTTCAGGGACATTTTTTTCTTGCGGGGGTATTTGCAGCAAATGTATGACATTGTCACTTCTTATATATACAAAACTTAAAAGCATCAAGAAGTTTGGTTTGCAATCTTTTGCAAGTGAACCTTTCGACTTCTTGTTCACATTGATTACTTCTGGAATCCAAATGTGACTAGTTTTTCCTTGTGCTTCTTTTTCTTTGGATGTAGATTTCACATTGATTACTTCAGGAATCCAAATGTGATATATGTTACAACTAATGTTGGAAATGTTATTTCATCATAATAACAATTTTAATGTGAGACGCATTTTTATACGCACAAAACTCATTTTGAGGATGGACATGAGCAACTAAATATTTAATCTCAATCCCAAAGTCATATAATATTAAATTCTCTTCAATAGGAACTTAGAGTTTAATAAACTCACTAGCTTTATCATGATAAATCTGCTTCAAGGAATTGAGCTCATTGTTTTTGAACTTGTAGTACTAACAAGTTCTACATTTCTTCTAGAAATCGAACATTCATGGAAATTAAGAGATTATTCAGGATCTCTCTGCAGCGCCCCTATGAATTTTCAATTATGTTGCGCATCAAAGTTGCTTGCAGATGTCCAAACTTATCATGTCAAAGCATAGAGCTCTTTTGAACTTCAAGTTCATGACATGTTTTGTCTCACTTATTTTTATGAATGTGTAATACATTCAAGGTGGTAGTGTGATAACTTTTCTTTTGTTAGCTTCTGGCTAAATGCAAAATAATCACTACCTTCTTATATAGTTTCAATATGGTATCCATTGTAACGGATATCCTTAAAACTTAGTATGTTTCTTCAAGACTTACTAGAATAAGGGCAAACTCAATAATTGATTTAGTATCATTTGATAGAATGATACAAGCTCTTCGGGAGCCTTTAATGATATTCGATGCACTAGATTTTAAAATCTTGCAGTTTAAAATGCAACTACTCATATCGAGCTTTAGGGAGGACAAACAATTAATATCTTGACGCAATCCTACTTGGATGCTTCGTTTCATTCTATTATTATCTCCCTATGCCTTTTATTGGCAGATGATCATCGATATCAAGATTTCATTAATATCAAATAGACATAAATAATGTTTTTCATTTAGTAATAAACATATATCACTCAAGAAACGAGTTGCTCTTTAAGAGCATTTAATATTCTTCTAGAATATAAAATGATGCTACTTCAGGAGCAAAAGTTGATGCCTTTCCACCAATATGTGATAGTAATGTTAATATCACAATATGGTCATTCTTCAGGAATGTAATTGTGCTACTTCCAGAGCAACAACTTAGTTTTATTCATGATACGTGAAATCAATAAATTGTGAATTTTGAGATCTACCGGATCTCACATCTATTCTTGGAAAGAAATTAAACCACAATAGGATATTGGAAATGCAATTGTCATTCAAAGAGGAGCTCTTGCTACCACTCCATATAATTAGGTAATATTTTAGATATACATTGTTCTTTAGGAACATGTAATATTCATCAAGAATATTAATTGTGCTACTTCAGGAGCAACAATTAAAGTATGGTTATTGTGATATATGATTTCAAAATGACAAGTTTTAGTTGTTCCAAGAACATGTAGAGTTAATTGTGCTACTTCAAAAGCAACAATTATAGTTATGAACATATAACATTTGACAAAATTAAAAGCCTGAATTGTTCTTCAAGAACATGTAGCATTCTTCAGGAATACAAATTGTGCTACTTCATGAGCACTAATATTAAATCACTTCAGGCGAAAGACTAATATTTTTTAGAAACTCAATTACTCTTTAGGAACTTATAATGTTCTTTGGGATATAAATTGTGCTACTTCGGGAGCAACAACAATAACAATTCAAGGACCAGGATTCGTCCATCAATAAGACATATTATATGAATTGTTCATCAAAAGTATATAATATTCTTCAGGAATATTAATTATGTGCTGCTTCAGGAGCACCAAATTAAGATTGTATGTATATATAGATATAAATATTATACAGTATGCAGGGGAAAAAAACTTAAATATATAGTAAATACATTGATAATATTAATAACTCTTCAAGAGTGTGTAATATTCTTCAAGAATATTAAATTGTGCTACTTCTGGAGCAACAATTAAATCACTGAATTTCTCTTTAAGAGAATGTGATATTTTTTATGAATATGGATTGTGCTACTTCAGAAGCAACAACTAAATTATTTCAACAAATAATTTTGAGTTGCTCGTTAAGAGCATGTGATATTCTGCAGGAATATGAATTGTGCTACTTCTGGAGCAACAGTTGTGATTAAAGCATTAAATAAACAAACAAATAAATAAAAACGTACGTAGAAATATTGATTGTAAATGCTCTTCAAGAGCATGTAATTTATTTCAAAACATTGATTGTGCTACTTCTGGAGCAACAATTTAAGTTTAAAATATGGTTTTGAATTGCTCTTCAAGAGCATTAATATTCTTCATGAATATGAATTGTGCTACTTCAGGAGCAACAATTGTTATTTAACATTAGATAAACAAACAAACAAACAAACAAATAAATAAAAACGTAAAGTAAAAGCTCTTCAAGAGCATATAATATTCTTCAGGAATATTGATTGTGCTACTTCTGGAGCAACAAATCAAGTTGAAAATATGTTTTGGAATTGATCTTCAAGAGCATATAATATTCTTCAAGAATATAAATATATTGTGCTACTTCTGGAGCACACCCACATAAACATCTCGAATAAATATCATTATTTATATAATAATCTCTTTTCTTGAATGACGTGCAAGATCAAACCAAAGTAATTAATTTACTTGTTTAATCATGTACGACACTATTCTAACAACTATAATATCGATTGCAATGACAATATTATATATGCAATCTAATCAGAATATATATATATATATAAAAGACAACTTGAATTACAAAGAAACGAAAATAGAAAAATTATTGGCAATTTTTGCGAACAAATCGGGCTTGAAACTGAGTCCTATCGCGATAGAATAAAGAAAAAACACAAGCTTAAAAAGAAGCAAAAGTTTTTTCCTACAGAAAATTTCTCTAATAGGAGAAAAAAGTATACTAAAGGACTTCCAAAGGATATAAAGAAGAAATATCCTAAAGCCTCTAATAAAGAAGCTCAACCAGTTTGTTGGAAATGTGGTAAAATTGGCCACAAAGCTAACAAATGTTATGTTAAAAAGAAGATTAATAATCTTAATATTGATAGAGATTTAAAAGAATTGAAGATTAATAAACGAAAACCCGAGATTAATAAACTCAACTTTATAGTAAATTCTATAAACGTTTTCAAGCCAGATAAAGAAATCTACTTTTAAATTAGTAGTTTTTCTCCATTCCTCATATCTTTTAGAATATAAGGTTTTTTGTTTTAAAGAAAGGTCGCAAAGAAACCATTTTCTTTTATAAACATTTTCGGTTTTGTTTAAACTTTTTTGGATAGCTTTAGAGATAAAATTTTCTTTTATCATGAAAACATTGTACCCAAAATCTGAAAAAGTTGGTGATCCAGGGTTTCTGGAGCTTTCGCTTTTAGGCACTTCAACCTTATATTCAGGTTGAGAGATTTGATCTGGAGTTGTATTAATTCCAGAAATACTCATTTTTTCATGATCCGTATAAGGGACAGAGGATAGAGCTTCTAGCATCTTCATCCATCTTTAGTTTAAATCTTCTTTGAGAAGCAAACTTAATCTCAGCATCTCCATCAACGTATTGTAAATACGTTCCAACTTTCTATTTTCTTTTTTAATTGGAGGAGAGACGTTTTCAAGCTTCCATGTTTCTGGAAGACTTACTTGATTCCATAATATAGTTTTAGGAACAACAATATTACTTTTAGTAACATCTGTTAAGAAAAGAGTAGTTTCTCCTTTCTTTGAACAAAGTTGTTGAGACTTAACATTAAATCTCGAGATTGTTGTATTCATAATTTTATAGTAAATTCTATAAACGAGAATAATATTCTCTGATTCTTCTCTAGATTTCTCCCTCATCTTGTAAGAAAAGCTTGAAGAAGTTTAATGTAAGTTTTCTTTTCTTTACTCTGTTTATAATTTATGAGAAAATTTTATCTCTAAAGCTATCCACAAAAGTTTAAACAAAACCGAAAATGTTTATAAAAGAAAATGGTTTCTTTGCGACCTTTCTTTAAAACAAAAAACCTTATATTCTAAAAGATATGAGGAATGGAGAAAAACTACTAATTGATAGAGCTTCTCAAAAGGAAAGAGAGCCTACTATAAATGAGTTACAAAGCGAGCTTAATCAGATAAAATCTGATATTAAGATTCTTAAAGAAAAGGTTGATTCAATTACTAATTCTAGTGATTGGAACCAAGATTTCACTTCGTCGGATGAAGATGAGGAAGTTTCTTCTAAGGAAAAAAGTTCTGAAATAAATCAAATTGATTTTAAAAAATTCGTGTGGATTAATAAAATTGATCAAATAAAATCACAAAAGTGGTTTACAAAAGTTACACTTGTTATCAATAAAGAATCCCTTTGCAATATACTTCTTAATGAAGTATATTGGATCTGAAAGAGATAAAGTATATTGGATCTGAAAGAGATAAAGGATAATTTGGAAAACAACTGAAATATATTGGTCCTTCACAAAGTGTGGACTCAATTATTCCAAGAAGAGAATCTTCTAGATCCAGATGCCTTTGATCTCTGACCATAATTAAGGCACTAACATTCCCATCTTCGTCTAATTCTTTTACAACAAAAGAAGACGAACTCATGAAGGATGCTCAAGAGCCGATCACTGAAGATGAGATTGAAAATTTTACCTTGGCATTAATGAGTGGAGAAGATAATCCGAATTTGCCCCATTAAGAGAAGACAGCTGTCAAGAACAAAAACGTAAGCGATTACGTCAGCAAAAGGCTAAAAGCCTCAATAATGTAATCTACTGTTTTCCTACTTTTTTGTCTATTTAAGTGTGCTTGTATTTTATTCGAAGGGGATCGAGTTTGAGCCTTGTACAATTCTCTCTCTAGAATTCTCCCTTATCTTGTAAGAAAAGCTTGAAGAAGTTTAATGTAAGTTTTCTTTTCTTTACTCTGTTTATAATTTATGAGCAGTTCATATTTTAGAAGATTAAATTTATATGATGAAGTATGGAATCCTCCTTTAGATTATCATATTACCAAAGAATTAAATTATAAACAACAATTAAGAAGCAAGGTTAAATCAACCTCTCTATTAATTAATTATCTGAAGAAGCAAATTGCTAGTCAGGATATTCCTGAATCTTCAAAAGAAATATATTTTCGTCCTGAATTAAAGAGGGCCTTTAAAAGCTTAAAAGCTTTTGAACATCAAGGAGCAATGTTTCTAGCGTAAAACGCAAAACCGCTTATCGACGATCCGATCGATCGGTTTTATCATATTGGTATCAGAGCCAAGTTAGGCTAAGTGAAAATTTCTCAATTGAGAGTCTGAAACAATTGATTCTTGTGATCCTGAAGCTCTACATGAGCCCTGCTCTAAGTCGAGTATCCGTAAAGCCTGTAAGTCCTTAGGTGAAGGCAAAAGGTAGGAGTAAAGCTTTGACAGTATCTCCAGATCCAATGAAGAAATTATTTCATACTCTTTCTATGGAGAAATCTTCCAAAAATGTTCTTAATAAGAACAAAGAAATTGTTTATTCTGAAAATTTTGATAAAAGTCTTCAAGACTCGAAATTACCAGAAGTTTCAAAATTTAAAGTTTACAAATTTAGCTTTACATACTATTGGAAATCAGACCAATAGAATTGAAGAAATTTTGTCTCCAAAAAAGACTGAGCTAAAATGTTCAGATACGATTATGATAAAACCTCCTCCTAATCTTAAGAAGGAAAAATTCCATTTAAATTTTAAAAAGGATGAAGAATTTCTTGAAGGATTGATTACAAGACTTCAAAAAATAAATATTAAAACTGAAGCTTCTAGCTCAGAAATTATCTCGATGATTTCGAAAGATAATAATTCAGAAACATCTGAAGATGAGACTCAAGTTAATAAACTTGAAAAGATCTCAATAATTAAACCATATTATAAACGTTCTACACCAACTGATCTTCAAATTGAAGAAGAAAAACAATTGGTAAATTACAGTGGTGAATCAATCACTGAGTGGAACCTTAATGGTAAATCTGAATATCAGATTAAAACTATGGCAAAGCAAATGCTTATTTACTCATTTGCCGCCAAGCTAAAAGAAAATAATGATAGGCAGATTGCTCAGGCCATTATTACTGGGTTCACGGGCCAACTTCAAGGTTGGTGGGATTTTTATATTTCAAAAGAAGCAAAGAATAAAATTCTTAATGCTACTTTATTTGATCCCATCTCTCAAAGAGAAGAATCAGATGCGGTTAATACACTTATTTATACAATATTATCAAATTTTGTTGGAGCTAATACTCTTCAACTTGATAGATCTAATAAGCAATTATTAAATTTAAGATGTCGAACACTATCTGATTTTAGATGGTATAAAGATGTCTTTATGTCCAAGGTTTTAACCAGGAATGACTGTAATATGAATTTTTGGAAAGAAAAATTTATTGCAGGATTACCACCGCTTTTTGCGGAAAAGGTTTTAAACAAATTAAAAGCAAAAACGGCACATGGAGAAATTCTCTGGGAAAATCTTTCCTATGGTGATATTTCTGCAGAAATTATTGCAGAAGGAATGGTTCTTTGTAATGATATCAAATTGAAAAGACAACTTGAATTACAAAGAAACGAAAATAGAAATATTATTGGCAATTTTTGCGAACAAATCGGGCTTGAAACTGAGTCCTATCGCGATAGAATAAAGAAAAAACACAAGCTTAAAACGAAGCAAAAGTTTTTTCCTACAGAAAATTTCTCTAATAGGAGAAAAAAGTCTACTAAAGGACTTCCAAAGGATATAAAGAAGAAATATCCTAAAGCCTCTAATAAAGAAGCTCAACCAGTTTGTTGGAAATGTGGTAAAATTGGCCACAAAGCTAACAAATGTTATGTTAAAAAGAAGATTAATAATCTTAATATTGATAGAGATTTAAAAGAATCCCTTTGCAATATACTTCTTAATGAAGAAGAACCAGATGAAGAGATCTTCATCAGAGTCATTACTGATTCTTTTGAATCTTCTGAATCAGGAGAAAATGAAATTGAGTCTGATATACAAAGTTGTAAATCAGATTGTGATTGCGATGAATGTCTCATAAATTTTATGGGATTAGAAATAAATGTTATCTCTATGGAAGAAAGTTTTATTCTTGATCTAATTGATCAGATTACTGATCCTTTAGAAAAAAGGAAAACTATTGAGCATTATCTTTCTTTTGCAATTAATTCAAAAGAACCTAAAAAGGGTCAATCAAAATTATCAACAAAAGTCAATCAAGAGAAGGAATTAGCTTCTCAAAAGGAAAGAGAGCCTACTATAAATGAGTTACAAAGCGAGCTTAATCAGATAAAATCTGATATTAAGATTCTTAAAGAAAAGGTTGATTCAATTACTAATTCTAGTGATTGGAACCAAGATTTCACTTCGTCGGATGAAGATGAGGAAGTTTCTTCTAAGGAAAAAAGTTCTGAAATAAATCAAATTGATTTTAAAAAATTCGTGTGGATTAATAAAATTGATCAAATAAAATCACAAAAGTGGTTTACAAAAGTTACACTTGTTATCAATAAAGAATTTACTATTACTATTGATGCTCTTCTCGATACAGGAGCAGATGTAAATTGCATCAATGAAGGCATTATTCCTTCAAAATATTATTCTAAAACAACACAGTTTATAACGGCTGCTAATAAACAACCGTTAATTGTAAATTATAAACTTTCTGATGTTGCTATTTGTAACTCAGGAGTTTGTATCAATACTACATTTATCTTAATAAAAAATATTTCTATGCCTGTAATATTAGGTAATCCATTTATTCAAATGCTTTTCCCCATTAATAAAATTAATGAAAAAGGTTTATTTACTACTCTTAAAGGTAGAAAAATCTTTTTTCCTTTTTCAACAACTCCTGTTGTTAAATCTATAAATATATTACAACAGGTTATTGACAATAAAATTTGTTTCATAAATTCTTTAAAAGAAGAAATTACTTTCAAGAAAATAAATGAAAGTATTAAAACAAACAAAGTTAAAGAAAAAATTAATTCGATTCTTCAAAAAATTAATACAGAAATTTGCGCTGAAGTCCCAAATGCTTTTTGGGATAGAAAACAGCATTCTGTTGATCTTCCTTATACTGAAGATTTTGAAGAAAATAAAATTACTACAAAAGCTAGGCCTATTGCTATGGGAGCAAGACTTTTAAAATATTATCAAGAAGAAATTGAAAGTCTTTTGCAAAAGGGTCTAATTAGACGAAGATGGGCTATCCATTTTCCTCCCGAAAACTTCCTTCCACATTGTAGAAATAGACTCTTTATCCATTGTCTCAAATAGGTTTTTAAGCAAGGATGAATGGGAAGGAGTTTCAACATTCAAATGCCTTTGAATTTCTTGGGCTGGTTTGATTGAAAAAATTCATTTTCTATCAAACACTTTTCCTTCTCCAAAGAAGTCTTCTTTAGGCCACCATCTAAGGAGTATTCTCCGTTGAAGCATATTAATGGTGAACTTATGTTCCTTTTTCTCAAATCTTGTATTCTGCAGGATATAATCCCATCTAATGATCCATGAAATCCCATAATGGTTCATGAATTGGAGAACAGCTGGATGACTGTCAAATTGATTATTGGTTTCATGGAATTTTTCCCATACTCGTTTAATCATTCGGGGGAAAATGATAGGAGATGCCCCCCACGACAGAAAGAATGATAAAAACCAATTTGGAATAAATTGATTTACATCATCAAGAGTGAATTTTATCCACCATGAATGCTTACGAGAAGAATTCTCGTAGATTAAGGTATTTTCTCATGCTTTGATATAATCATGATAATTGTAATAATTGGGGAAACCTTGATAGGTTTCAAGTTGTCGTCCCTAATGCAAGGGAACTCCCCAATTAGAGGGTATAAGAATTCTTTTGATTAGAAATTTGGAAAAGGCAATTTTCTTCTGATTTTTCGTAGCATGCTGAATTTCAACAGAGGCTGTCTCAACGAGAATTGCTTCAAAATATTCTCGGGTTTTCTTCCCAAAATGATTTGGGAGATCTTTATTAAGATGACCCTGTGCAATTTGTAGTGGGGATAGACCTTTTAGATCTGTTTCAACAGGAAAACAATTAATAACCCCAGATATAAGATATGGATATTTTATCTCGTCTCTATTTCCTCTTTGGAGGAAAATAGCATCTTTATAATATTGAAGATCATAAGCTTCATCATCATCCTTGAATTCTGTATTATGATCAAATGTGGATAAATCTTCAGCAGGGTTTGTACTTGCTGCAGCAATTTTTTGCTTTGGTTTCTGATTGTTTTTGGACAAGATTAACATTGGTCTTTTTACCGGGGTCGTAGGCTTTTTAGCCTGTGCTTGTCTTTTGACAATCTGCTTCCACTGATTGTCCCTGCAAGAATTCTCGTGTTAAAAAGTCTGGTAGAGAATTATTTTTCCCTGCAATATGCTCAATATCAAAATCAAAACATGCTAAAATAGATTGCCATCTAGCAAAGATTTGTTTTGAAGCAACATTTTTAACGTCTTTAAATAGTGTATCTTTTGCAGATTTGCAATCGACTCTTATCAAGAATTTCTTGTTTAATATGTCACTTTCAAGACAATTGAAAGTAATTCTTTCTTGACAGTTGAATAATTCTTTTGAGAATTATTCCAAATTCCTGAAGTAAATCTAACTAATTCTTCTTTAGAATTTTCAGAATTCTTTTGTTTAAGAATTCCACCATATCCGATATCAGAAGCATCTGTTTCAATAATTTTGAAAGCTTCTGGATTAGATAATGATAAACAAGGGAGTTCTTTAACTCTCTTTTTAATTTTTCTAACGGCTTCTGTATGAGCATCCGTCCAAGGAAGAGGATTCTTTTTTAATCTTTGAAATAATAGCTTACAATCTTTAGCTAAATCTTGGTAGAAATCCCCAATATAATTGAGACAACCAAGAAATCGTTATAATTGATTTAAATCAGATATTTTAACTGGAAATTTTTCTGAAAATAGAATAACCCTTTCTATAGGAGTAATTATTCTATTCTCAATATAATGACCCAAGAATTTTATTCTTGTTTGGAATAGCTTAACCTTTTTAGGATTAACTGCTAATCCAGCATGCTTAGTAGCATTGATGAATATATTAAGATGTTTGAAGTGTCTATCAATTGTTTCAGAAAAAACTAAGACATCATCAATGTAAACAATAATAAAATCCATAAAAGGATTATAAATTTTATTCATAATATTTTGAAATTCCATTGGAGCATTTTTTAACCCGAATGGCATAACATTCCATTCATAATGTCCAAATGGAACAGTAAAAGTTGTTTTATATTTATCTTCTTCTTTTATCTGTATTTGATAGAATCCTGATTTAAGATCGAAAGAAGAAAATATATTTCCTTTGAAAATTCTATTTAACAAATCCCTTTTATTAGGGAGTGGATGCTTTATCCATTTTAGTGCTTTATTAAGCGGTTTATAATTAATAACAAGTCTAGGAGCACCTCTTTCTATTTCAGAGGCATTTTCAACATAAAATGCTGGGCAACTCCATGGACTATATATGGATATTTTATCTCGTCTCTATTTCCTCTTTGGAGGAAAATAGCATCTTTATAATATTGAAGATCATAAGCTTCATCATCATCATTGAATTCCGTATTAGGATCAAAAAAGAAATTGTTTATTTTGAAAATCTTGATAAAAGTCTTCAAGACTGGAAATTACCAGAAGTTTCAAAATTTAAAGTTTACAAAAAAGGAAGCTTTGAATTTCAAAGCGATTATGTTATAAAAACAATTGAAGAAACTATTCCTCTAAAAGGAGGATATGATTCTCGATCACTTCTTTCAAAAAATATGATTGAAGTTCATAAAGAAAAATATAAATTTATACATCTTGGAATGATCCAAATCGGAATTAAGTCATTAACTAGAGATGGATTAAATGTTAGTGCCTTAATTATGGTCAGAGATCAAAGGCATCTGAATCTAGAAGATTCTCTTCTTGGAATAATTGAGTCCACACTTTGTGAAGGACCAATATATTTCAGTTGTTTTCTAAATTATCCTTTATCTCTTTCAGATCCAAATATTTTGGATGCCCTCACTCTTAATATTAAGACATCGGGGTACAAAATGAAAGAAGAATCAGAGAATATTGTTCTCGTTTATAGAATTTACTATAAAGTTATGAATACAGCAATCTCGAGATTTAATGTTAAGTCTTAACAACTTTGTTCAAAGAAAGGAGAAACTACTCTTTTCTTAACAGATGTTACTAAAAGTAATATTGTTGTTCCTAAAACTATATTATGGAATCAAGTAAGTCTTCCAGAAATATGGAAGCTTGAAAACGTCTCTCCTCCAATTAAAAAAGAAAATAGAAAGTTGGAACGTATTATACAATACGTTGATGGAGATGCTGTGATTAAGTTTGCTTCTCAAAGAAGATTTAAACTAAAGATGGATGAAGATGCTAGAAGCTCTACATCCTCTGTCCCTTATACGGATCATGAAAAAAATGAGTATTTCTGGAATTAATACAACTCCAGATCAAATCTCTCAGCCTGAATATAAGGTTGAAGTGCCTAAAAGCGAAAGCTCCAGAAACCCTGGATCACCAACTTTTTCAGATTTTGAGTACAATGTTTTCATGATAAAAGAAAATTTTATCTCTAAAGCTATCCAAAAAAGTTTAAACAAAACCGAAAATGTTTATAAAAGAAAATGGTTTCTTTGCGACCTTTCTTTAAAACAAAAAACCTTATATTCTAAAAGATATGAGGAATGGAGAAAAACTACTAATTTAAAAGTAGATTTCTTTATCTGGCTTGAAAACATTTATTTTCCTGCAAGAAAAAAGGAATTTCCAAATTTCGGAATTAAGCCATTAACTAGAGATGGATTAAATGTTAATGCCTTAATTATGGTCAGAGATCAAAGGCATCTGAATCTAGAAGATTTTCTTCTTGGAATAATTGAGTCCACACTTTGTGAAGGACCAATATATTTCAGTTGTTTTCCAAATTTCTAATCAAAAGAATTCTTATACCCTCTAATTGGGGAGTTCCCTTGCATCAGGGACGACAACTTGAAACCTATCAAGGTTTCCCCAATTATTATAATTATCATGATTATATCAAAGCATGGGAAAATACCCTTATCTACGAGAATTCTTCTCGGAAGCATTCATGGTGGATAAAATTCACTCTTGATGATGTAAATCAATTTATTCCAAATTGGTTTTTATCATTCTTTTTCTCCTGTGGGGCATATATATATATATATATATATATATATATATATATATATATATATATATTATACCTTCAGTCCTTCGATTCGTGGATATCTTCTTTAGGAAGAAGAACGTTTTCGTGCTGATAGCGTGTTATAAACTAGAGAGAATGTAGAGAATAAATAGAGAGAGCATAAATTAGATGTGTATTATTATGAGGATGGAGACCTCTATTTATATAGTACAAGATGGACTCATGAGCTTTTAGGATTTACATGGTCATCACAATATATGGTAAGTATATATATAAAATATATTTACAACAAAAATATAATATATGACGTTTCATGTAGGGAGAAGGGAGTAATGATTAACTCACTCTACTAAATAAAAAAAATTAAAGTATTAATATAGCGATTTGACTTGATCGTGATATCCTCGTTATATATATGGAATAAAACAAAATAGAAAAAATGAGTAAATAATGGTAGATCAAGATGTCGTTGAAATTGACTCCAAGAGATGGTCATTATTAATTTGGACCATATTCCTCGAGTTGGATGTTAGAAAGTGCAAGTTGCGTGCAAATATTTGACTTCATCGAATATCGTAAATTTGTAAGTCATGCTAACCATTATTATGAGTATATTCTATCTTAGATGTGCAGTTAGATGCAATGGATCACCCTTTTAGGAAACTACTTGTTACACCAATTATTTGCATGTCACATAATTAGTGATTCCCATTATAATTTTGATTTTTTCTATCCTGCAATTTATATCCAATAATAGATCTGTATCATATATCATTATCTATCAGTGTCATGTAAGGGTGCATAATTTAGAATATAAAAACATTTCCTTTGTAATTTGAAATATTTAGAAATTAAAATCAGCAAAATCTGTCACGAATTCAACTACTAATTAAATCTGTGAGTGTATAATTTTTTCCAAAAAGAACCATTAAATTGAGATTCTTGATTAAAATAGGTTCTTAAAATCTAAACTGCGTCCAATGAATCAATAGTAAATACTCCAGTAATCTACATTTATTTTTCTCTCAAATAGTGTATATGGTACGATATATTAATTAACAAAGTTCTGGGTTTTGAAGTAACCCCCTCCCAAGCGTGGAATAGTCCCAAAGTTCTGGTAGGATTTTGAAGTCAATTTTAACTGTCAAGTGGCAAAGTGATGGCTTTCCCAAGCGTGGAATAGTTGTAACGCCTTTTCAAAACCGAATTGAGTCCTGATCTACCCAATTACCTCATCGTTTATCTTCTCCAAATACAATTGATTATCTTTATGACGAGACTCAATCTAATTTTACCCTTTCTATCATCTAATCTTGTAAAATACACCTTTACTGCATAGATGCTTTAAGACACTAATTTTTAATTAAATAACTCGTGAATTTCATTGAGCTAATTAGCTAACCTTAATTATTTTTTAAAGAAATGGAGTAATCTTGAAGCCGGAAATCTTAATTAGTTGATCCTAAGGCCCTAAAAATCACGCCAAACAAATCACAATCCATAAATATATGTAATTAAAAATAATAACGACCACGTTTCATAAATATATATCGTTCCGTCCACGTGTTTTTTATTTTTTAGCAACCAGAAAATCTTACACACGCGTTGGCGTCACCTATACATACAATTACTTACGACTCGAGGAAATGAATTCCGCTCAAATAATTTAACTATAAATACAAGCCCTGGCCTCCATTTAGTAGTATTCCTCAGTTCTCTGCTCTCTCTCTCTCATTTCTCAAATTTTGCAAAAACTGAAATTGTAATCGAAGTGAAAATCTGTTTATTGAAATGGATTGGTTTCGCGGCGAGAGATTGGGTCAGGGGAGTTCTGCGCAGGTGAATTTGGCAGTTCCGAGAAGCCGGAGCTCGTTCCTTCCGCCATTGATGGCGGTGAAGTCGTGCGGCGTTTCTCTCTCTTCCTCGCTTGTCAACGAGAGATTCATATTGGAAGAGCTCAGAGATTGCCCGGAGATAATCCGATGCCACGGCGAGAGCTACTCGTGCGAGAACGGAGAGAGGTTGTACAACGTTCTGTTGGAGTATGCTTCCGGCGGGTCTTTGGCCGATAAGCTCAAACTCTCCGGCGTCCGGAAACTGCCGGAGTCTCAAGTGCGGCAATACACTAAAGCTCTGCTCAAAGGGCTGAACTATATTCACAAATTTGGCTATGTTCACTGTGATATCAAGCTTCAGAATATTCTCTTGTGCTCCGACGGCGGCGTAAAAATTGCCGATTTCGGGCTGGCAAAGCGAGCCGGCGCCGGCGAGCTGCGAGGAACGCCTATGTATATGTCGCCGGAGATGGTAGCCGGCAGCGAGCAGGGGGGTCCAGCTGATGTTTGGGCGCTTGGGTGCGTGGTGGCGGAGATGGCGTCGGGATCTCCGGCGTGGAGATGCTCCGGTATGTCGGCGCTGCTGATGAGAATCGGCGCTGCTGAGGAGGTTCCGGAGATTCCCGGTCTTCTATCGGCGGAAGGGAAAGATTTTCTTCAAAAATGTTTTGTTAAAGATCCTAGGCAAAGATGGACGGCTGAGATGCTTCTAAATCACCCCTTCGTTTCCGGTCAACAAATAGACGGTCTCGATGCGTTGAAAGACGGGGAAGAAAATATAGCCTCGCCGTCTCCTAGATGTCCGTTTGATTTTCAGGACTGGTTGAGTTCAATTACATCTTTGCCCTCCACGGAGGAGTCGAGTTCGGGTTGGTCCGTTTCGACGGCGGCGGAACGGCTGCAGAATTTAGTCAATGATATTGAGCATGGTCCTAATTGGTCTGTTTCCGATGACTGGGTCACCGTCCGGTGACGGAGAAGAATTTTGATGGCAGATATTTAGAGATTTTTTTAAAATCAGATTGACCTTTTCTACTTTTACTTTATTAGGGTAGTGTGAAATAGGCCCATTTGTTTATTTATGATGTACATAAAAGATAGATAAACATTCAATGGATGATGGTATTGTTAGCAACAACTATGTCCTAACCAAGCTTGTTCAAATTATGAACCGCAAAGTCCACATAACGGATGCTTTTACTTTACGTGCTAGTAGCGCAACTGTCCTTTGGAGCTATTACATCATCTACGAATAATATTCCATTTTGTATTTTAATTTGTCGATCGCCATAAACTATTTTGAATTAGGACATTTTTCGTAGATTTTGTACGATTAGGGGGAGGAACTTGTCATGGATCCATCGGTGAAGAAAGGATGTAACAAAGTAGAAATAAAATGGTACCAAAATATAACATACTTTTCTATGACAGAGAAAAATTCGCAACTGCTATTAAAATGTATACTATGTAGACTCACCTCCTCTAAATCACATTTATATTACTCTTAATAGTGCTAGTAGCATTAACAGATTATCAATTTGTTGTAATGTGATGGACACATGACTCATATGGGGCCGTTTGGTTGTGATTAATCTGGAAAAGAAAAGGGAATCAAATCACTTGATTCCGTTATTTCGTGTTTGGTTCGAGTTCTAAGGCCCCGTTTGGTTGACAGAAAGGAATGGAATCGGAATTAGGAATCATTCCTGGAGGTATGGAATGAAGGAATGATTCCTGAAAACAGTTGTTTGGTTGCAGTAGGAATGAACTTGATTCCAAAACCTGTTTGGTTTGATTGAAGGAATGGAATCAACTATTTTTTTAATTAAATACATTTTTATTTAACTTCATATTTTTTATGCTATATTATAATTAAATATTATAAAAAAATGCTCTCATTTTTTTTCTTTTTTTTAAATATTAGTTTAACATTTAAATATTAAAAATGGAGTTACATAAATATTAAAAATTAGCTTCGTACAAATATTGCAATCCATAAATCAAACATAGATAGTTATCAAACATGAATAAAACTAAATCAACTACTACCTCTCCATTCATTAAATAAATCTTGAGCTAAATTGTTTCTAAAAGTAGTCCAAGCATTTGAAGGTTCAATGTGATTGATGTATTCAGTTGGAGTACAACCGCTACGAGTGTCATCCTCTTCTTCGTCACCTCCATATTCAATATGATTATCAGTGGGCATATATTCCCGAATCAGGTTATGTAGAAGAGCACAACATGAGACTATACGACCTTGCGTCTCGATTGGAAAAAATGAAGGACCTCGTAAAATAGCCCACCTTGAGGTACTTTTAATCCATTAGGATGGTTAATTGCATGTCGAAGAACACGTCCATCATGTGCAGATCCTTCCCAACCAGGCATGATAAGTATGAATTCCATATTTGGTGTGCAAACACCCAACACATTCATTGCGATATTGCCTTTCCTCGTTCGATACCTCCCTCTATCTTCATTGCGAACGTGACAATTAATTAAGGTACCATCCAATGCACCTAGGCAATTCTATATAAAAAATAGTTAATTTAATTTGCATATATCTTTACAACAACAAAGTAGATTGCATAATACCTTGAAATGTTTCCATCTACCATCTTCACAATCTTCCTCTATCGGCATAGGTTTTTTGAGCAATCGGGGATGCAACTTCATAATCGCATTAAGACATTCATTGAAGCTCCTACTAATAGTTTCCCCACTTCTATTGAAATAATTAGCAATAGATCTATTTTTCTTCGCATGAGCAAGTGTGTAAAGGAAAGAAGCCACTTTTTCCTCTCGTGACATATTGTTACTTCCATTCAAACCTCCCACATCCCTAACCATCTCACATAAGGCAAAGAAAGTTCTCATATTCATGCGAAGCTCATTTTTACAAGTAATGTCATTTTCATAAATCAACTTGTTTAAGTTTTCTAACCGTTGTCGTTTCCTATCTCTTTGTGTATATGTTATTCTATTTATTCTACTATCATAACTAATTCTTCTCATAAATAAATACATCATAATGATCACATTAATAATAGTCATTATAGTTTGGATCATTTCCATTTGTCTAGCCCTCCTTCTCCTCATCATTTTCAATCTAAAAGCATCCATATCTGTGGAAAAAGGAAAGATTCACTCAAGTTAAAACAAGATAACTACATGTGATCAAAATAAAGCAAGCTTCGAACACAGGATGGAATTGAAGATAACAACTCACTCCAAGTTTAATGACTGGTGAGAATTGAAGATGAACATAAAACATCAAACAAACAAAGCCAAAAACATGTAACAGTATGCCACAACTACACCACTGATGAAACTACTATTACCAAAGTCATATTTCTTTGAAATTAAAGCACCAAGAACCGCCATTAATACAGAGAGGGAAAAATGCTCAGTTGAATAAAGAGTCCAATAAATTTCTCAGAAACTCAGTCAATAAAAAGCAGGAACATTAATTCAGCATCATAAATACTAGTAGCGCACTTAATTAGTCGTTCAGATACAAACCCTATGGGAGAAAGGGGTTCCAGTGAACCAAAACTAGGGCAAAAATTCTTACCAAATTATGAGAAGGGTTGGAGAGGGGCGGCGGCGGCGGCGAGAGGGGTTGGAGAGGAGCGGCGGCGGCGGCGAGAAGGGTGAGAGCAGAAGACGGTGGCAAAGAGGAGAGAGTGAGAGCAGAAGACGATCTGCTTCTCAAACAAGAGGAGAGAGTGAGAGTGAGAGGAGAGAGAAGGGGAAGAAAGATGGTGTTCACGCGAGAGAGATTTGGGAGGAATGAGAATTGAAAGTGCCCAATCTGGGGGGTTTGAGAAAGTGTAATTTGGGGGGGTTGGAGAGGGGAATGAGGTATGATTCCTTTGCGATTTTTTACGAACCAAACAACGTGAATGGAATCATTCCTTTAAAATGATTCCACATTCCATTCCCTACCTCCAACCAAACGGGGCCTAAGAGAATTCGATTACCCAAGTTAGGGGTTTTGAAAACCCCCCAAAGTCCATTTTTTGAAATCCTCCCCACCCCCTGGACTTGGATTCCCCTCTCGCTTTCGTTTCCTCTCCTCTCCTTTTCCTTTTTTTTTCTTTGTCTCCCATTCGCTCTTCACATAGGAAAACAAGAACGCTCTCTTGTGCAACTCTCCTTTCGCCGGTGAAGCCAATCGCCGCCACCTTTGCCATCGTCGTCGCCGCCGCCTTCGACAGGTACGATTCCTTCTCTCTCTTCTCTTTCTCTCTCTCATCACCCTACCCCCAAGCTCCTCTCTCCTCCGTCGCCCTACCCCAATCCCCAATTCCTTCTCTCTCGTCGATAATTTAGGTTTCGTCTTCTGTAATCTCTCCTCCGTCGCTCTACCCCAGTCTACTTTCTTGCTTTTCTTTGTGTTTTTTGCTCTAATTACGATTTTAGCTTATGGGTCTCGCTTGTATGATTTTTATTCAACTGTATGAAGTAGTAATGTAAGATTTTAAGGTTCGAAATCAAGAATTTGCTTTTGTTGTTTGTTTGTGCATCAACTATCAATTTTTTAGCTTCATCTATCCGATTTTTTAGGTTCAATTGGATTGTAATTGTTGTTGGGCTTTTATATACTGGAAGCGAATTTTATACTTGTATGCAATGTGTTTTGTCCCTACCACTATTTTATTCTGCTATCTGATAAATATATATTTGCACATGTTATCATTTATCTTGTATAAAAGTTAGATTTGTATAGTGTGTCGGGTATCACAGAAGACAATACAAATTGATTGAACTGACAAGATATAAACAGTTATCACAGCTGAGACAACTTAAGGATAAGTTGTTGGTTTAAGCTGCAGTTTAGATAAGAAGTGGCTTGTCTTTACAGGTACACTTAAGGTGGTGTATTGATGTATCACAGTGAGATGTGTTCTCCTGACTGACTTTAGTGGAGAACCAAGATCTCGGTGACTTAGTTGGTCTTAAGCTTGCATTTGGCTATCTATCACTTTGACCTACTATGGTGAATGTCATCGCGACCGGATCTACGTGTCTTGGGTGTTAGTAGTTATTTGTGGCTCAGGCTGGTTGTCTGTATCTTGCAAATGTATCCTAGTAAAATGGGTTGATAATATCCCCTGATGAACTCGTAAGGATTAGCACACTAAACCCGGTCGGTTGATTAAGTGCAGGTGTGTTAATAAGGTTGAGTGGTACTACTCAGGAATATAAGATGTTAATTAATTTAAGCTGTCAGTGAGCTTAATTAATTAACGAATATTTCTATCTTAAATACGGAGATCGATTAAGTCTAAAATACAAGCTCTTGCTCAATTTGGGATAAAGGGGTAAGTCAGCACGGATTCTCTAGTGGAATGAATCTGTGTATATTAATTAATTTTATTCTGGGCTGAGCATAGATAATTAATTAATTTGAGGCTCTGCTTTATTTCTTGAATTAGATCCTTGATCTGGCCCAATTAGTTGCCTAGTTATTTATTATCTCTCAGAAATCATTATTAATAGATTAATGTAATTTTATATTATTTAATAATATTATTTATCTGAAATTAATTGGTCAGACCAATTAATTGATAAATATTAGTAGCCCAATGGATTAATTAATTATATTATGGGCTGATTATGTGGAAGTCCATTAGGAATATAATTAATTTAATGGGCTACAAATATTAATATTATATTGACTTTTGAAACCTATATATATTAGTATTTTGTTCATAAACAGAAGACACACACACATTATTATACACGCGCACGGCGTGAATATTAAGAGAGACATAAATCTTATTTTCTTCAGTTCTCTGACCACCCAGAGGAAGAAAAAGCCCGGGATACAGATCAGAAGATCTGACATACGAGCAACAATCAGAGTTGCAACAACATACGTAGGAGGAAGGTAATTGGTTCTTCACCTCCTATTTCCTTCAATTGCAACATCTTTTCAATTGTTTACTCCAATTGGTTCTTGATTTCTTGTAGTTCATCATTGTTATCACTTTTATTTTCAGCTTGGTGCTTGCAAATTTTAATTCAGCTTAGTGTTTGCAAATTTCAACTGCAGATCTATTATCAATTCTAACTTAGAAAACTATCGACAAAATGATACAAATTTCAGCTTGGTATTTGAAGATATCACTTTTATTTTGTACCTTTCTCTTGTGTTGTATTTGAGGTGGATTTATTTGCTAACTAGCTTCACTTATCAGATATAACTATTTGAGATTGTCTATTGTCTTGTGGATTGATTATCTTCTGAATTATGCTTCTTAATCTGCTGCAACACCTGTGTTTATCTTTCTTGCTTTATGCCTCTTATCTACTGAGTTGTTTGCATAATCTTGTGAATGTTGTGAATGTAATTTTGATGTTTGAAGAATGTTTCTTGATTTATGCCTCTTAATTTCACATTTTCTGCTTCTTTATGTATTTTGGAAATGCTTGACTTGTTATGTTTCAATCTTTTGACTAGCATGACTACAAGTGCTAGCCAAGGAAGGGGTAGGAGTAAGCGTTTTTGGACTAGTGAAGAGGACAAAGTCAAATGATATCCGTCGAAAGATCAATATATGATGAATACTGCAAGGTAAAGTTAACTTCACTTTATTGTTCACTAATTCATTAATTTGAGTTTTTTTACATATTCACAACTGTTTGAGTTTTCATAGGTTCATCCTTCTTGCAAAAATATGTACGGAGTTTCGTTTCCTCACTTGAATGTTATGATGAATGTTTATGGAAAGAACTATGCAACTAGGAAGCATGCTGAGGGGTTTGAAGAGGCTATTCGAAATATGGACTGCCACAGTCCGATTTTCAGAAAAAGGCGTGTGACCGGGTGTGGTACAATACGGATAAATAATCGAGAATTCATGATCAAAAGATAATACAGGATAATTCAAGAAATTTAAATTGTAGGATTTTCAGTTCGAGATTCATTCAAATGTGATAAGCATCTGGACACATAGAAAGCAGTTCGGATAATAGTAAAGATAAGTAGCGTTGACAAAAAAACTACATTCCTTGAATTAGGCAAAAATCATTTAAGCACGCCGGAATTTAATTTATTTGACAGCAACCATCGCATTGACTTCGTCTATCAGCAATGACCGCTCAACCTGAAAAATTTAAAAAGATTTTGGGCTGAGTAATAGTGTACTCAGTGGGCTAGCATTTGATAAAATATTTTATAAAACTTGCGGTTGTCCAAGCACATATGTATAGCTTAGGAGGTTTTAAAATGAAAAGATACTCCTAAGTATACCAAATATTTTTCATATCTTTTGCGTACGTGCCGCGTTCTTTTAGTTACTCTTGCGATCCTGGAACACATCCTCGTCAGATCCAATTTCATCTAGGGTCTCGAGTCGTTTCTCATAGCACCCTTTTCAAACTTTGAATATCGGGTCTTTCCCCAGATAATCCCTTGTAAACATTAGTACACAGTGGAGATCAACCCACTACTCAACTAACGGGGGTGTACACGATTCCAGTCTGACGTGTTAGGTCAGAACAAGAACATCGATCGACCATACAAGACCATTAAACTTAATCGAACGCGCATAAAATATTTCAATGGATAACAACATTTCACATAATTTAAGAGCTTAATAACTCAAAAATAAATTTAGAGGAAAATATAATCCACCTTGTGGCGCGGTATTATTATCTGTAGCGTTTTTCGAGGTTACTGTCCTTCCTCAGAGGGCCCTACAAAAGAGACTTAAATCCCGTTAGGGTTAAATCCCGAAGTCCTATAATTTCCTCGAATTCTAGACCACAAAGTTCGCATTTAGCGAATAACGTCTTCAACTACAAAGGACGGATTTCATTTCGTTATATTTCTCGGGATAACTAAGGTTCATCTTCAATATTCTTGCTCGGATATACCCCGTGTGCATTTTCGATAGCTGCCCCTCTAAATTAGGTGATTTAGCAGTTTTGGTATTTTTTCGGAATTTAAGGGTATATTATAATGATATAATTTGGAAATGTTTTCGCAGCGACTTCCGACTTTATTTCTCGACAATTCGACCTTCGGTTATCGATGAGAATTCATGTTTGGATTCTTCTCCAGAAGAGGAACAAGATCGTATAAATAAGTTTGTCGATCAGGCACTGTTTTGGCATCGAAAGTAGTCCCCGAACTTGAGTCGGTGAAATTGCGGCAGTTCTGCTAGGGGTTCTTTGGAGGCTTATATCTTTTGCTTTCGAGCTCTGATTTATGCTTCGAGAATGACGCTGGAAAGCTAACGAGCTCAACTTTCTACCGGTATAAGGTTTGTTGAGTTTCAAGAAGGAACGAAGCTCATAGATTGTTTTGAAGTTGGTTGATCTGTACATTCCGGGAAAAGAGGGGATTTCAACGATGCGTTTTCTCCGATGTGGAATTTCTCAAAACGAACTCCAGATGGCAAACGAAAAGGGTCTGGAGATGGCCTGGTTGACAAGGTTTAAGTCGGGAAGAGGCTTGGGGTTGCCAGCTTTAAGGGTCATTCATAAATGAACTCGCAAAACGGTTGATAGTTAAGCCATTCGTTCAAACACTTAGAATTTTATGGTTCAGTCTCTAAAACAAACAGTTTCTAGGCCATTTTCAAGCGAGCGTATCTCAATGATCGGGACTTGATTTTATGAACAGAAAGATGTTATGGGAACCTTGTAGAGTAAGATTTTCAATGGTTTAAGTTTCAGAATTTTTGGTTCACGAGAACGTTCAGAAAACGAGCCGTAATGTGGCTTTTAGGCTGGCAGTTTAAAGGGGTGTTTTGCTCGGGGTATAACTTCTTGATCGGGATTTCATTTCACGAACGGAGAGATATTCTGGAAAGCTTGAAGTAAGGGCTTTCAAGGGATATGTTGTTTGGGGTTTTGGGTTCTTCGCAAAGTTCTGAAATTTGGACGAAAAGTAGCTACTTCGTTGATTACCAAAGCTGGGGCTGGTTCCGCGGCGTGTTCGAGGGTGTTTAACTCTTAGATCTGTTCCCCAAATCATGAACGGAGGAATGTCATGCGAAGCTGGGAGTGAGTTCTATATAATGGTACATTATTTTGGGTTTTTTGGTTCATGAGATCGATCGATAATTCAGTCGCAAAGTTGCAAGTTAAAGACAGTTTTTCGCAGTAGGTTCTGGATTCTTGAAGGGACGTTTTTGGGCAATTTTCATTGAGGTGTATCCTCTCGATCGAGGCTCCGTTTTACAAACCGCGAGATGCGTTGGAAAGCCTATAGGAGTAGATTTTCAAAGGTGTATCCCTTTACAGTTTTAAGTAAGCGGAAACAAGCGATATGATGGCTTTAAAGTACTACCTCGGTTTCGGCAAGTAGCTCGACAGCTGAACTTTGTGGCTTTGTATCTCCTTCTCAGCTCCGAAAAATACGCGAAGCGTCTTTTTGGAAAGCCAACGAGAAGGGATTCCCAAAGGTATGAGTTTCGATAGGCATTAATAGGTTTTAGGGTGATTGGGAGTCATTTGAAAATGGTCGTTCCTCTCCTCGCAGCACAGGGGGCGGTTCGAGGAGCCATTTTCGACAGCGAATAACTCCTCGATTTGAGGTCCGACTAGCGAAGGGTTTGCAGTGTTGAAAAGTCCATAAGAAGGGCTTCCTAACGGTATCTAACTTGCTAAGTTTTCTGTTAGATAAATGGCCTAGATAACGAGCTCAAGTTGACGGTTTACAAGGTACATGTGCAGATTAAAAAAAATAATAATAAAGAAAACATTGTCTTAGGCATTTTATCAAGCACTTCATACGTATTTTCAGCAATTTAACATGGTTTAATCAAAATAGTTACGAGTCCAACCCCCTTCAAGTGATAGATACGACATAAATAAATGTATTCTTGTCTTAAAAATGAGGGAAAACGTAGAGGAAGGTA
This sequence comes from Lavandula angustifolia, assembly GCA_028984105.1. Taxonomy (NCBI): domain Eukaryota; kingdom Viridiplantae; phylum Streptophyta; class Magnoliopsida; order Lamiales; family Lamiaceae; genus Lavandula; species Lavandula angustifolia. The sequence goes on from CM054817.1 coordinate 7,551,310, forward strand.
TACAAGTGAGCTTTCATGGATTTAGTATTGAAGATGTTCAATATACTTCACTTAATAATCATACATCAACGCCATTCAAGGCAATAGTCCGAAAAAAGAACATCGAATCCCAAATTCTTAGGAATATACACAAACACGTAAAACATGACTCGTATACTGAAAAGAATATAGAGAGGGAAAGCTTGCAGATTTCAGTCCACAACCCATTCATGGAATCGAAAAGAAGAAGAAAGTACGCAAGTTAACATGGGAAGGACTTTACCCTAGTTTCCTTCTTCTTCTTCCGACTTCGAGCTCGATTTCCTGATGGGGTTTGTTCCTCCTCCTGCTGGTATTGCTCGCGAGAATTTGAGAGTGAGAGAGAGATAAAGTGTAGAAGAGAGGGAGAGTGCATTGTGTGAGGATATAAGAGTGTCTTCTTCCAATCTTGTACTCCTTAACCGTTTCGTCTTCCTCTCTCTGTGAGAACAGTAACAAGGAAGAAAAGAGAGAGAAGGTTGTCTCCCTTCCGTCAGGGAGTTCGCCAATGGGGAGGAGAGTGCTTAATCGTCCCCCCAGGGGTTGTTAACTTCCTTCACGTTACGGGATTCTCTCCTTCTTTCTAGATGGTCGGGGAAGGATTTGGATAGGTGCTAAAAACCTAAGTTTCATATATTGGTATAGGTTTGAGTGTGAGTGAGGATTGATGATGTGGAAAAGATTTTATCAATCCATATAAAATAGTAACTTCCATATCTTATTTTATGATGAAGATATATAGTTAGATAAATATATGTATATATATATAGGGGGCCTTATATTGTGAACACCCCTTAGTGAGAGAATAGAGAACACCTTATAACCATTGATCAAGTTAAATGGATGGGTAGGATTGAAGGATATTTCATTTATTTTAGCATTCTTTTTAATATGAAATAAGGGAGTAAGGGTAGGTTGGGATGTGAAAAAATAATAGATGGGTTCCCTTTTCTTCTCTTTCATTTTCCAAAACTTTCAAATTGAAAATATTTCGTAGGTCCTCCAAGCTTCAAACTCGCTGAAAATTGACGCAATTCTTCGATTCGCATTTTCAAAATCGACGCGATTCTTCGATTCGCATCTTACATGAACCGCCTTGGAGGAATCGTTGTGTATGAACGGGTGCATGTGTGCGAAACGCAAGAGATGAGGTGAAGAGACATTGCCGGAATTGAAATCAGTTGAGGGAATTGAGACTGATTCCTCAAGGAGAATACAGATTTGTGTTGGCAAAAGTCCGATTTGTAAAAACCGAAGGTATGTTCGAATTTTGTTGTTAAAAATTAATCGAAAATGCTAGGGTTTATACATTTCAAAATATATTTTGGGAATATATTTTCAATCTAGTTGATACAATTTTTTTCGAAAGAGGGATTGGAAAAATTAGGGTTCGTACCAAATTAGGGATTGGAATTGGGGGTTTTGTCGAAATGATAACAATTTATATTCACATTGTGTATAAAATATATGCACAAGTCTTTGTGTACCTTTCGTATGCACGTTAACGACTAAATCTTTTCCGTGGGTATTTCATATGCACAACCATGGGTATTTTATATGCACATTATCTATATTTCGTATGCACATTATCTATATTTCATATGCACAATCACGGGTATTTTATAACAGTCTATATGCACACCATGGGTATTTCATATGCACATGATCTATATTTCGTTTGCACATTATCTATATTTCATATGCACAATCAATGGTATTTTATAACAGTCTATATGCACACCATGGGTATTTCATATGCACATGATCTATATTTCATTTGCACATTATCTATATTTCATATGCACAAATGGGTATTTTATAACAGTCTATATGCACACCATGGGTATTTCATATCCACATTAAGTAATCATTATATGCACATTTTTTTACAGATGACTGGCATGAGAAAGGCAGCGGTTTTGGTCGGTGGGTCTAAATCCCAAATTAGTTCAAAGATAAGAAAACGAGGAAAAATAGATGTCAAAGGGGGGAAAGTGGATAGGAAAATGAAGGTGTTGAAGTGGAAGTATGTAAAGACACATTTATCAGTTCAAATTTGTCTCATATTTAATGAAGTTGTTACCAATTTGTGCAGGAATGAAATTGTCTTCTATGATGGTGTTGAAGTGGAAGTATGTAAAGACACATTTCTCAGTTTAAAACCAAGAAGACATGTCCGGCCAATGGTGGTGGATCTCTAGTCTCGATCGATGGTTGAATGGGAAGGAAGGTCTGAAATCAAGTTCTACACAAAGGCCTTTTTTTTGCAAGCGCGAACTCTAGGTTTGATGCAGCTGAAGTAAATTGGGTAGGAAAAACATGTTCCGTAGTTGTTTTGAGGAATGGTAGAACATATATATATATTACTTGTTTTTTGTATGCACATTTGTATAAAAATGTCTGCACATTTGATTGAAAATGTATGCACACAAACAATTGCAATCGTAATTTTTTTGTTAGCACATGTGCATACAAATATATGCACATTTGTATAAAAATGTCTGCACATTTGATTAAAAATGTGAACACACAAACAATTGCATACATACTAAAACAATCGCCAGCAATTACTATATTAATGAGACGCCAATAACAAGTCCACATATTACAATATTCTATCACGAAAAAGAGTAGTTGAATGTATGCACTTATCATTGAAAACGACTGCACATATCATTGAAAACGTATGCATATAATCCATAAATTTTCTACACATATGCAGAGGGTTCTCTTAATGTGAATATAAAAAACTAATTCCATACAATCAATAAAGAGTTCAACTCCAAACAATTATAAAAGATGTCTTCATTCATCTTCAAGGTCGGGTTGGTCGCAATTACGAGCGTCGTGGTTGGTCAATTGGTCGGTCAACATCTTGGGATGAACATTATCCATGGCATTAACAAAGCTTTGGAGAAGCCAACTATAAGAAAACTCATCCTCCCCCGAACAACAAACCGACGCAGAAGGTAACACACTTGTCATGGTTGCCCTTACCCGTGAAAGGAGCAAATATCACGTTATACCTGTGTATGCACATTTAACGTAAAAATTATGCACATCGTCAAAATTTTCTGCACATATGCAGAGGGTTCTCCGAACGTAAACATTATGCACATAGTAAAAAATGTCCTTACCCGTGAAGGTAACACACTTGCCATGGTTGTCTCTGACCCTCACGATTGCATAACACATACCTATGTTTGATAATGAGATCGGTAACACGAACGGTACTCAAACGGACATCAAAACCACAAATCCCAGCGTATATTTTGTAAAACCGAACCCCATCATCTAAATTCAAAAACTTTTGACCAACAAACGGTGTAAGCTCTACCAGACACACGGAGCAATACAACATAGAGGTTTTTTCGATAATACATTCGTCAAAAAACAGTTTTCGGGCTCATTCTCTCCATCTTCCAAAGAAACATAAGACGGATCAAATTATGCTTGAAATAATACAAATTAAGCTTAGATATCAATAAATTACTTTTCATAAACCTTAAATCGCATCAATTAACAAATAGAACAACAATAGAAATTTGCTACTCAAAAACCCTAAAAAGCTTCAATTGACACAAAAAATTAAACGATATGTAACTTCAATAGATAAAAACGTGAATCAGACAATAACGAATTCAGCAACAAGAAGATGATTTCCCCCCTCAAAAATCACGAATTCACACAAAAATGAGGCGAAATCGATTAATTAACTTACCCATATTTGTCGCCGACGATTTGAAGATATTAGAGATACGAAACGATAGGATTCGCTAGGAATGGAGCTTCAAGACGATTACATTTCGAATTCGCGAGGATTGGAGAAGATCTTCATCCTTCACTTTTTCATCTTACTCAATCCTGTGCTCAAGAAAGGAGAGAAAGGTTTGGTGAAAAAACATAACAACAAAAATTACTTTCATACCCTTAATGAAATATTTTTAAGTCAAAAAATCTTTTTCCCCTCCTTAAATCCGAGCCACACATCACAAAAATAGATGGATGAATCTTGTTCTCCTTTCTCTCAATAAGAGGGTGTTATCAAATTATCCCTCTTCTATATATATATATATATATATATATATATATATTATATGCGCCAATAGAAAACTCGAAGTTTTCTGAAATATCGCAAAATATTCATAATATTTCGAATTTGTCCGTGAACGCAAGAATAATTAAATCTAGCGAAATTTCATTCTCATGGTGGATTTAATTGAAATATCCCTATCATTAGTGATTTTATTTATTATTTTCGGGGTATTACATGGACAAAGAGAAAGAAGAGAGCATAAATGTGGAAAAAGAGATTGATGAGATCATTAATCTAAGTAATGATGAAAATGATGTTAGAAGTCCATCTATCCACTCTTCTCCACCATCAAAGAAGGTGAAACGAGCGAAGAAAGATAAGAAAAAGGCAACTGAGACTGTTAGTTCGGATTTTGAAAGCTTGAAGAACTTCATAAAAGATATGAATGGACATCTTTCTGCTATGGCGAGTGTTTGGACTCGAGCTGATACTCGTGGACATGAGAGGGATGAATGGGCAAAGAGAGAGATGCTTTATTTGACAAAGTTTTGGGGGTGAACTAATGAGTTAGATGGTATATCACGTAGGGAGGTGATTGTAGCGGCTAGAATTCTTACAGCTTAACCAAATGAACTCAAACTGTTTTTTAGATGTCCTCCTAATTTTAGAGTTGATTTTGTCAAAGAAGTACTTGGTTCTGGTGCCTCCGATTATGACAACAATGATACGGAATGATGGTGCTTGTTTTGTTTTGAATTGGAGAAACTATGATGACTTGTTTGTTTTTTTGTCTATTTTCGGTTCTTGGTTTGTAATGACTTTTTTTTTATATTTTTCTTTGGATATCTAATTGGAATTCAGCTACTTTTTTTTTATTTATGTTTGAATGTCGAAGATTGTATTTCTAGTATTTGCAGATATCACGAAGTTTTTATTTTTTTAGGCTATTTGTTGAATTTTATTATGTATATAAAAAAACAGATTCCCTTGCATTCCTGAATTCCTTTCAGGAATGACAAAAATGTAATCATTCTAAAATCTTTTATTTTCTTTCCGTTTCCGAATTTCTTTCCTTTCTTCTCATTGTCGAACCAAATGGCCCCTTAATGAAAAATAGATTTAGCAGTCTTTCTTTTTTGGCAAATTGGTAAAAATAGTCCTCAAACTTCGCGTTTTTGCGAATTTTGTCCTCAAACAATTTTTTTTTTGTTTTTTTTGACCCTCAACTCCTTGTTTTTGCGATTTTAGTCCAACCGTTAGATTTTCCGTAAATTTAACCGTTAATTCAATTTTTTTTTAAAATGAAAAATTGAAAGAGCAAAATCGGAATTTTGATTTACATGGACCAAAATAGCAAATAAAGAATGATTTGGGACCTATTTAGAAAAATAAAACAGTTTGAGGACTGATTTCAAAAAATTTAGACAAATAAGCTAATTGATTCGTATCGACGAGATTTTGCATTAAATTTTCGATTTTTCATATAACCTTATTGCTTCGTATCAAATTTAAGCTAACGAAGATTTCGTGCCAATATAAACAACATTTAATTCGAAATGCAAAATATATACTGTGAATTAATCATTAAAAAACAAAGTTATTATCACCTAAAAATTTTACTTCAAAATAACCATTTAGCGCATAATATTTACTTCAAAATAACTAGAATACGAGGAGAATTGCGGATCCGCAATTGATGAGCTCACTGACGAATTGCGGAGGAGGCTGACGGCGAAGAACATTCCTTGGAGCTCGCAGCGGAAGAGGAAGTGGGAGACGAATTCGCCGAAGCTGATGAACACGGGGACGAGGTAGATCCAGGCGAGGAAATGGTCGAGCTGATCGTCGCGCTGGTAGTGGACGTGAGTTATGGGTACGGCCTTCAATGGCGGGTGGTGGTGTTGGAGATTCGTCGTGGAAGTTCTATGCAGAGAATGTGAATACGAGACTAACCTTGTTTGCAGTAGTTTTGATACTGTTTATATTGGTACGAAGTCTTCGTTAGCTTATATTTGATACGAAGCAATAAAGTTAAATGAAAAATCGAAAATTTAATGCAAAATCTCGTCGATATGAAGCAATTAGCTTATTTGTCTAAAATTTGTGAAATCAGTCCTTAAACTATTTAATTTTGCTAAATAGGTTCCAAATAATTATGCATTTGCAATTTTGGTCCATGTAAATAAAAAATCCGATTTTGCCCTTTTAATTTTTTATTTCTTAAAATTAAAATTGAATTACCGTTAAAATGGACGGAAAATCTAACGGTAGGACTAAAATCGCAAAAATAATGAGTTGAGGGTCAAAAAAAACAAAAAAAAATATTTGAGGACGAAATTCGCAAAAACGCGAAGTTTGAGGACTATTTTTGCCAATTTACCTTCTTTTTTTTGGAAAAGATTATTTCCTGATTGAAAATCTATTAGTTTACATTCAAGTCAGATCCGATCCGGAAACGGGTTGGGCCGGATGCGGGCCTTACATTTCAGTCGGATCGGTTCCGGAAACGAGTTGGGCCGGCCTACCAAGCTTCTGAAATGAGGGCACCGAATCGTCTTGGCGCCAAAGTTAAATTTCCCGCCATTTTCAGTCGCAGAAACATTAGATCTGGTGAGCAGAGAACGCTGGGCAGCTTCTTCAGTAACTCGCGGAAAAAGTAATCAACTATACAAGGATGTCAGAAGAGGAGCCTGTAGTAACCGAGCGGCGGCGCACCCGGGGTGCCGCCTCGACGGCGCGTACGGAAGCGCTTGACCGTCTCAAGGCAATCCGACGTGGCGGCCGCCGCGAGCTGGATGACGGCGGATTCCAGGTCAAGATGGAGCAGCCGATTTATGATATCGTAGATGACGACCAGTATGATGATTTAGTCGCTAAGCGGCGCGAAGAGGCCAAGGGTTTCATTGTCGACGACAATGGGTTAGGGTACGGAGATCATGGTCAGGAAGAAGACTGGTCCGTCGCCGGCGGGCCCTTGTCCTCCGAAGAATCTGAAGGGGAATCGGAGAGGTCCAGAAAGAAGAAAAAAGTTTCTAATTCGGAGAAGAAGGAGAAGGAAGCCGCCAAGAAACCCTCTGCATTGGCGTCGGCGGCGGCCTTGATGGGTAAGCAAAGGATCTCCAGCATGTTTACTTCGTCTGTATTTAAGAAAGATGCACAGAAGAGTTTTTCGTGTGAAAGTATTGTTGATGATGTGATTGCGGAGTTTGCACCCGATGAGAGTGATAGAGAGAAAAGGAGAGCCAGTACTAAAAATTTGAGCTTGAATAAATCCACCAATTTTGCATCTCCTGCTATTGGTGTTTTGCCTGTGAAAATTGAGAAGCCTGCTGTTAGTAGGTACGATTTAGATGTTAAGACTGAGATTCATGAGACTAACGGCGTCGGTGGTGATCTGGACGTTGATAATTCTGAAAAAGGAGATGATGTCACAGATGAGGATAATAGTACCATTATCATCGAGAAAAGTTTGAATGTAGCTGATGCGACAAAAAATGGGGAAACAGAGGAGAAATATGGAGCTATAGAAACCAAGAAAAACGATGTATTTCCGAGCAAGGCAGAAGAAGTTAAGGAAATGGAGAAAAAAGTATTTTCTCTCAATGCAAAAGTTGAAGAGGCCAAAGATCCAGCTCTGAGTGCCAGTGTGGGGTGGCAAGCAGTGAGTGCAGGTATTGTTGATTGCAAGGGGTCTGGGTATGGAGGGGATCAGACGACGACCAGTGAGGATAAATTGGACTTTGAAGTGGAGACCAATGGATCATTGCCTTTCTACATACTCGATGCATATGAGGAGATCTATGGTGCTAATGCTGGGAATGTTTATCTCTTTGGAAAGGTGTGCTATATTTTACATTGTCCCGATCACGTACTCTTATCTAATTGTGTTTAATTTGTAGCTAATCTTAGAGCAGTATTTGAGTTTGAACTGGACTTAACAATTCTATACTTAAGGTTGTGTTTATCTTAGCTTGGTTTTTCTCCTTCCCTTTTCTTTTATTTGTAAAGGTTTATTTCTGGTCATTGAGATGACAAATCTTGAGATGGATTGTCATATATATATTTTTGTTTCTCATAAGTCATATCCAGATGTTTCCTTCCTTTAATCGTTTCTGCTTGTTTCCATCCTTTTATTTTTCAGGAGTGTCAATTGGTTAGTTCTTTTTTGTTACTTCTTTGAAGTTTGAATGACTTTTAGGGTGTATATGTACTCTTAATTCTTGCAAGCTCTTCCACAAAATTATCTGCTGTATCTGTGCTCAAGTAGCTTGTCTCATTTGTACTAGTTATAATATTTTGATTTTTTCAATGTGAATAGATATTCATAACTGCTATTCGTTAGATGACATCTGCTGATGGTTATGGTGCTCTAGGTCAAATCAGGAGGTACATACCATAGTTGCTGTGCAGCTGTAAAGAACATGCAGAGATGCTTGTATGCAATCCCAACTGTTTCTTACATACACAACGTCAAAATTACTGAGCTAGAGAAAAATGTGGAAGAATCAAAAACGGCCCTCATGACTTCTAAGGATACAATGGCAAAGCATGTGAGAGATGGTGACAAGCTCCAAGTTTCATCCATAGTTCTTAAAGGCACAATTGCCAAATTAGAGAAAGATCTAGAAGAGTCTCAAGCAGCTCTACGAGCTCAACTTCATGTAATATGATGCCATTTCATTGTTATATTGTTATATCTTCATACAATTGCTGATAGTATTTCTTTTTTAGGAGTTGGCGTCAGAATTGAAGACTGAAATGACAAAAGAGTTACTGGAACGAAATGTCTCAACTTTCAGCATGGCACTTGTTAAGGTTGGTAAAATGGCAGATATGGCGCTAAGGACCATTGATTGAACAAAATTGACAAAGTTTACAGAATCTACTTCTTGTTCTGCTGAGTTGTTCACTTGTTAGGGCTTAGTGCTTAAATCCTTACAATTTTTGCTTCTTTACGTCTTGACTAGAGAAACTATGCATTTGAGAGATTGGACATACCTCATGGCGAGAACTATGCCCTAAAGATTAACTACCCATTCAAGGTATACTAAAACTCATCTGATAAAATATTTATTATACAATTCATATTGGAGTTTGAGTTGCAATCATTTTGAACATTGCATGTGAGAAGGCTTGGAATTAATCTGAGTCCTACATCACCAAGTCAACTGGAACTGACCTCAATGATTTGTGTCCTTTCAGGATCCACCGCTTCCGTTGGATCTTAAAGGAAATAACTTCCGCGCGTTGCTTGGAACACATAATAGGTTACTCAGTGATGCCTCATTTTGATTTCTCTAATTGCTTGAAACTCCTTATTCTTAGATAAATATCCTTCAGTATTAATGTATTGCATAAATAATGAGAATCTTCTTTTATATACAAATGAATACTTGTCTGGCTCACAAGGTTGACAGTCTCTATCATCATATTTTGGTTGAGCTCAATTCTAGCTCCCTCGATTTGTTGAAATTTAGTTTGTGGTAAATTTATCCATGGTCAAGGTTATCTGGTTATGTGGATGCTAGATCTTTGCACTCATCACACACCATCTTAGTGAATGAAGGATTCTAATGGCTTGATGTTTTTTTGCAGCGGGCTGGAACTTTTCTTGATTAAAAGAAAAATAAGAGGACCGTCATGGCTATCAATCTCAAAATTCTCCAGCTGCGCAGTTTCTCAACGTGTGAGGCTTTTAGTCGTTTTGCATGTTGCATTGTTAGACCTGCCGTGTTCATCATGTTATTGATTATTTTTTCCCATTCCGAACAGGTGAGCTGGTGTAAATTTGAGGTCACTATTGATTCTCCAAAGGACATTCAAGTTTCAACTTCGGCGAAGAATATCTCTGAGATTCCTCCAGTAGTTGTTACGGCTATAAATTTGAAAACTCTTGTCAGTGCAAAAGATAACGTAAATGAAATTGTCTCTGCATCTGTCATTTGCTGCCACAAGGCTAAGGTAGCACACATTTCTGATGGATTTTTCCGTTTGGTCCAATTATATGAATTCTTCTTGTTTCTGGTTATAGACTTTAGATAAGCTTTATTTCTTTTGAGGATCAGTGACATTCATTACTTCTCCTTTTTTCATTTTCCTTCTTCAAAAGTGTATTCTCTATCAATAATACCACACCGTGATGCTTGTTGATGGGTCTTGTCTTATAAAAGACACTGATTTTACTAGATTCTTTAAAGCAAATTTAATAACTAAGTGATGAATCTTCCAGATTGATACTCCCATGGTAACCTCAGACTGGACCCGGCCAGGCATGCTCAGCCATTTCACGGTTGTGCGTAAACTTGAGGGAGGCATATTTCCAATGGGTTTTGTAAAAGATGCAGCTGACAGAAATACAAAGGCTGGGTTAAACGTTATTTGCTACGAAAGCAGGTAAGTTAAACACAAACTGTGTCCGAGGTTCAATTTTTGTTATCTTTTCATTGACCAGATTCTCTAGTGCTTTGGTCATGTTAATGTCAGTTTACTGATCTTCCATGTCTCCATGATTTTGCACAGCGAAAGGGCTCTATTAAACCGTTTGATGATTGAGTTACACAAATTGGATAGTGATGTTCTAGTTGGCCACAATATATCTGGCTTTGACCTGGATGTCCTCCTCCACAGAGTCCAGGTATTTAGCATCTTGGGCACTGGATGTTTATGTTTTGTATTTTGTATACTGCTTTAGCTTTCTTGCTGCATTTACAATTGACAATATTAAGTTCCTGTCTTTCGTTTACTCGGTATTCTTTTCTTTGTACTCTATGCCAATGCAAATTTGTTATTAATCTCTTTGTGAGGCTGTCTCTGTAATATTCATTTAGCTTCTTAATACTAAACCAACTCCTTTTTACGTTTCTGAGTCGATTTCTGTTACCTTCCCTTTATCACTTGGTCACGCTGTAGCATTTTCGACGAGCTTATTCATGTAGATCTACTGTTATCAGGATCCCTCACATGTTACATTTTACAGACATGTAGGGTTCCCAGTAACATGTGGTCCAAAATAGGCCGTCTCAAACGCTCTGCCATGCCCAAACTCAACAAAGGAAGTTCAGTATTTGGTTCAGGAGCAAGTCCGGGAATAATGTCCTGCCTTGCTGGCCGTCTCTTATGTGACACTTATATTTGTTCTAGGGATCTATTAAAAGAGGTTTGTTCCTGTATTTTATTTAGTGATTCTTATTGTATCCTAATATTCATTTTGCTTTTGCCTATTCTAGGTAAGCTACTCCTTGACACAATTAGCAAAAACTCAGCTAAATAAGGACCGTAAGGAAGTTACTCCACATGACATCCCTCAGATGTTTCAAAGTTCTGAATCACTTGTGGAACTTGTAAGTCTATGCTCGTTGAAATTGTTATCCTTTATTCTTTTAACTTTTAGTAGACTGCTTTATTTTTTTTTAAATATAAATTTATATCAGGTTTTCATTGGCCAAGAGAATTAAATTAATGTGTGCAGTATTAGTTGAGTCTGCCACCTTACCATAGTTTGATGCACGCCAATTCTGTATTTTAACTATCCAGGACGGTGGAGCCTGCACTACCTTATAAAATAGCATGGTTGTTAATCAGTCTAACCGAGAAACTCAGGAAATTTATCTTCTTAAATGTAGAGTACTCCAGTTCTTCATGCTTATCCTTATGCTCCAATCACAAATTAGCTCCTTCATAATTCAGTGTCATTTCCCTGTTGTTGGAGTGACAGAAGTCTCTTCCGATCATTAACGTCACTGTCTATTGTATGAACACCAACTGTTTATCTGATTTTGCTGCTTATGTTTTACACTATTGCAGATTGAGTATGGGGAAACGGATGCATGGTTGTCAATGGAACTCATGTTCCATTTGAGTGTTCTTCCCCTGACACGTCAATTAACTAACATTAGTGGAAATCTTTGGCATAAAACTCTGCAGGTGATCTTCTTTTGTAACTATGGAGTGTTCATCCTCTCACCAAAGATCTCACTCACTCTGAAAATGAACATTTTCATATTTCAGGGTGCTAGGGCTCAAAGAGTGGAGTATCTTTTGTTGCATGCATTTCATGCCAAGAAGTTTATTGTCCCAGACAAGTTTTCTTTTCAATCCAAAGCTACTCAAGCCAAAGATATGAGAACTACAAAACGTAAAACCAGTACTGACATAGGGAGCAATGAGATTGATCCTGATGATACAATTGATGAGATTCCAGAAGATAATCATGGCAAGACCAAAAAGGGACCTTCCTATGCTGGTGGATTAGTACTGGAACCAAAGAAGGGACTTTATGACAAGTATATATTACTTCTGGATTTCAACAGCCTTTACCCTTCTATTATTCAGGTTAGTAGCATTTTCTTTCTTGCTATACACCCTTCTTAAGCATGAGCCCCTGCCTTCTAACTGATATCATCTTGATAGTTGTTTACCCTTTTTAGAATGTTAAATTGCATTTTTTTTCCTTCTGTTTTTTCAGGAATATAATATTTGTTTTACTACCGTTGAAAGATCTGCTGATGGATCAGCTACCCGTCTACCATCTAGTAAAAGGACTGGAGTACTACCAGAGGTAAAACATATCAGGTTTATGTAATTTGAGGGGAATTGCATGTTAAATACGGTAAAGTGGTTGATCCATCATCTTGTAGTTATCTCCAGCAAGTTCCACAGTAAGATTTAGCTAATATTTGGTTTGGCATAAACCCTCAACTTATTTGGGGTATATTTAGTTGCAAAAGCTAAAATACATTTAATGTCCAAATGGGTAGCCATAATATGTGTTTTTTTCTATAAAAAAATCTCTCATGTGGAATTACGAAGATTAACATACAATAACTTGTCATGGATGGCAATATGTATGTACCCTTTCTGATATAAGATTAGTCGGCATTACTAATCAATGCTGACTATTAATAAGAATCTGCAAAATGATATTACCATTTTATGTAAACGACGGCAATAAGCCAAAATTTCAATCAGCATTAAGAGCTTGTATGTTTTTGTAAGGATTTAAAAGAATCTTGATACCCGGGCTGAAATAGGGGTGAATAGAATCTTTTTCATCACTTATTATGATTACATAAGAATAACATGAGCTAAACCAGAAAAAACTGGCATTTAAGTAGCAATAAATCCCTTACGACTATCCCACCAATGAAGATTCCTGTGGCCATTACTTTCTTGCTTCCTTTCTAATAGTTTTTCCAATTAATATCACATCTTATTGTAGAGAGCTTGACTGGATTTGCTCTGATATCAATATTTTAGGGTATCATTACTAGTCTCTAGCCAACTTATTTTTCTTATCCCTTTTACTCATTCCCTGCATAATATCTCAACCTTTTAGCTGATTTTCCGACATATGAAAAATTTGTATTAATAGTTGGACCTTTCTAGCCAGTGTAAGTGTAATGCCTCTCTCATCTTATACCTATGAACTTAGGATTTTCATCCATTAGCTGTAATGCGACTGTATTCCATGTGAAGTCCATCTGTTGTTAACCAAATGACTGATCCAAGCTTAAGAACCATTTCATGTGTAGGTAATTGTTGAGCTCTAAAAAAGCACTTTTTTCTACATACTGACTCTAAAGAGGCTAAATCACCTAATATGACTGCCTTAGCTCTAGTGTTTGTCAGATCCCACGTACTCGCAAGCTTGACCTTCAAGCATTACTTTTGTTTACGTCCTATCCATTTCCAGATGATTTTATCTGTTGGAAGCAAGTACTTTGATCTCTCATCATTTTCTTCCTTCCTCTAATTTTTCCCTCATTCAAAGTTCAAACAGATACATATTTGATATATAATTGAATTAGTAACAAGTATATAAGAAATTTATTCATCAGCTAATATATGTGTATACAACTTTGTACTTAATGAGACCATTTTTGCAGTTGCTTAAGAATTTGGTTGAGAGAAGAAGAATGGTGAAATCATGGTTAAAAACAGCAACTGGTCTCAAAGTTCAACAGCTCGACATACAGCAGCAAGCTCTAAAGCTCACAGCAAACAGGTGTGTGCATGCTTTCATCTTAACATCTGCCTCTATCAGTTTCTAGCTATTCATTTCCACTAATTGCTACACAGCATGTATGGATGTCTGGGATTCTCCAACTCCAGATTCTATGCAAAACCCCTGGCAGAACTTATAACACTACAAGTAAGAGGTTTGTTATTGGGTAATGGACTGGATATGAAGATGCTATTGACTAACTTATGTGTCTTTTTGCAGGGAAGGGAGATATTACAGAGCACTGTTGATCTTGTTCAAAGCACCTTAAATTTAGAGGTCAGTACTCACACAAAGTTGCTTGCTTTTCTAGTACTTAAATGTGTTTTCTATTGTTAACTGCTATACGTTGACTTGCTAAGCTACTCTTGTTTTATCTAAGCAGGTCATTTATGGTGACACAGATTCAATAATGATATATAGTGGACTTGATGATATTGGAAAAGCTAAATTGATTGCGGGGAAGGTCATTCAGGAGGTATGTTTTGAATCAATGTTTATTGGGAGTCATTTTTCCTGCTTCAGCAATTGGAATGTCTTTCAGTACTTATTCCATGTCAATGAATTTAGGACAGAAGACATTCCTCTGTTTCTTGGTTGCATTATTTTGAAAATCGAGCCGACCCAAAATCATGGTTGAATAAGAGAATTGAATCATTTAAAAAGCGCTGACTAGATTGGACATATTTTCTCCTTAAATTTCTATGAAGAACCTGAATTAGGAAATAAAAAAGCGCTTTGTTTTTCTGGATGCTTTTCATCTATTTCTATGCTGAACTGCATTAACCCATATTCATAGGTGAACAAGAAGTATAGGTGTCTTGAGATTGATCTTGACGGACTGTATAAAAGAATGCTATTGCTCAAGAAGAAGAAATATGCGGCTGTTAAAGTGCATTTTAAGGATGGTACAGCCTATGAGGTAGCCTCCTATGTAACTCTCAGATTCTGTTCGCCTTGAGCATCCTGTCTTCTGTTGCATTATCCAATTGCTCGGGTGCAGGTTATTGAGCGTAAAGGTCTTGATATGGTTCGGCGAGACTGGAGTTTGCTGTCTAAAGAGTTAGGAGATTTCTGTCTCAGTCAAATATTATCCGGCGGGTCAGTTGCTTTTCACATTCTTTTACTTGGTTAGGTCAGTGAGTCTTAATTTTTTTGGTTAATTGCCATAAAGCTGACTGGATATATTCATGCTTCAAATGCTTTCAGATCCTGTGAGGATGTTGTTGAAGTGATACACAGTTCTCTCGTGAAGGTACTTTCTGATCTTGTATGTATGTTCTGACCTAATAGCAAGAATTTAAATGCTTCCGATAGTTCCTTTTTCTTGGTTGTATGAGTTGTTTGTGTGCATCAGCTGTCATAAGTATTATAACTTGTGTAATACTGCTGTTTGCTTTTCTTATCAATATTTGCTATGCTCTTTCATGGGAGAAAACCTGGGAATTTTATACAAGATTCGTATATGAGCAGGTACAAGAGGAAATGAGGAACGGGCAAATACCGCTGGAAAAATATGTGATCACGAAGACACTAACCAAACCGCCTGAAGCATATCCTGATGCCAGAAGTCAGCCTCATGTGGAAGTAAGTGTGAAACATGAAAACTAATACGAATATTTTGGTATCATACTTCCACATGTTAAGAATCTCTTCCGGTGTTTTAGGTAGCACTTAGATTGAAGAGAAGCGGTTATGTGACCGGTTGCTCTGCTGGAGATACAGTACCTTATATCATTTGCTGCGAGCAGGTCTAGCACAACATGTGTTTAGTTTTCTCTGCTTGCCCTTTTATATATTTTTTGATGTAATTCATCTTTATTTTGGTTAACTATTCTTTAAATAAATAGAATACATGATAACTTATTGCATGTCTACTTGTAGGGAAAGGGTTCTACTTCCTCAGTTGGGATTTCCCAGCGAGCAAGACATCCTGATGAACTGAAAAAAGACAATGGAAACTGGATAGTTGACATTGACTATTACCTAGCACAGCAGGTTTTTTTGCCTTTACTTCTCTGGTGGTGCTGTTATTGGTTCTTTTAATACGCTGCACATCTTATACTGACCAAAATTCTCAACAAATGTTATAGATTCACCCTGTGATATCACGCTTGTGTGCATCAATTCAAGGTACAAGTCCAGCACGTTTGGCTGATTGTTTGGGGCTCGACTCATCAAAGGTAAATGATTTGCTTGTGTAGCCATAAATAAATGATATAAATAGTCATTTCAATTTGGTAATGTCACGCTAAGCTTAGCTGAATCTAATTTCTCAGTTCCAGAATAAATCAAGTGATTCTGTCAGCAACAATCCATCCAGCTTGCTGTCATTTATATTGGATGACGAAGAGAGGTGCATGTCTTGATCTATATGTTCGATTTATCATATTGCTCTTAACTAAGCTGACGTTCAATGATCAAAATAGAGATGTTCCTTTATTAAGATTTACCGATATATGGTGAAGCAAACTTTAAATGGTTATCTAACCAACGATTGCAATAAGAGAAAATGTTTCATTTGCTTCCTTGATCTCTTCTACCGTCTACTTTCTTTTTCAGAATATTTTTAAACATTTATATTCGACAGAAAGCGAGTATCACAAGAATCTATTGGATTTAACTGAATATCTAAATTGCAGATATCGTGGTTGTGAACCTTTGGTTTTATCTTGCCCAAGCTGCTCGGGCTCTTTCAACTGTTCACCAATATTGACCTCAGTTTGTACATTGGTCAATACAAAGCCAGAAGACGTGCAAGCAGGAGCAACTAATGATTTCTGGCACAAATTGCGCTGTCCAAGATGCCCGGAAGAAGGAGATAACGGGATAATATCTCCTGCCATTATAGCTAACCAGGTAATTTGGTTTTTTAGCGTTTGTCAATGTCCATATATCCAACATGGAAACGACACCGCTCTTTGTAAAGGGTTCCCCTATGTCCTTAAGAAGTTCTAGTTTAGTAGAAGGTAGAAATCTGTATTTTTCTCATCAAGTTGAAAAAAATACCAAACCTCTCATTCTCTGAAGCTTTGACTCCTTCAGAACTAGTTCTAGAGAGCTAGATTCGAGTATCCACATGTCTATTAGAGTTTAGCTAACATCTCTTGTAGCATCTTGAACAGGATTTGTATGGTATATTTGAATGCTTGTAGCTGATTAGTCCTGCTGTGCTTCATTACGGCTTAAAGATATCCCTCCCAGCTGACTCTGACTGTTCTTATCAGGTGAAAAGACAAGCTGAAAGATTTTTGTCAACATATTACAAGGGCCTGATGATGGTATTTTCTGGAACTACTAATCCAAACTGCTGAAATTAGATTTCAAGGGTGCAATGTATAGCCTGATAAACTTTGTTTCACTATAGTGTGACGACGAAACTTGCAACTACACTACACGTGGTGTGAATCTTCGTGCTCTTGGGGATTCTGAGAGAGGAACAATCTGTCCAAATTACCCTCGCTGCAATGGACACCTTATACGAAAGGTTTGGTGCCTCTTAACTTACACTGCTCTTCACACCATCGCTTAGTCCTATAAAATTGGAGAAACTGAGTCGCTTTTCTTGAATTAGTACACGGAAGCAGATTTGTATAAGCAGCTGACTTATTTTTGCCACACCTTAGACACTGTGAGCTGCATTGCCAAGGTATGAATGATATTCACTTCCTCTGATGTCTCTTTGTACTAGGATATGCATGCCGTACTGATCTTGAAACTTGTTGTCGTGTTTCCAGATGGAGGCCGATAAAAGATTGGCTGTGGAGAAAGAGCTTGCTAGGATCCGGCCTGCAGTGGAAATGGCAGCATCGACAGTGGAGAAAATACGCGATAGATGTGCTTACGGGTGGATTCAGCTCAAAGACTTTGTTGTTGTAGTCTAAGTTAAAGAGTAATGGTTTTGCTATTCGTAATCACAAAGCCAAATGTGTGGGCGAGAAGCCGAGAGTGTATATGCCACAAAAGAAATACAAACGTAAATATAATCCGAGCACTATATAAATGTTAGGGCTCCAACTATTTTCTGTTGAATCTTTTCTGATATCTTTAATTAATTGAACATTAATGTTTATTCCTAAGAATTCTGAGATCTTAAAGCATTTCATAACTGAGGGAGGGAGAGATATTATGGCCTAAAAATGATTTGTGACAAGCAGCCAAGTCTTCTTTTATCACCAAGCTTGTTTTGTAACACATTCTGGTTCTACTAGAAAAACAAAAGAAGCCACAATATCAAACTAAGCATATTACGGAAACCAGAATACCACAAGCACAGAAGCGTCATATGCAGTTATGAACACATTAACATCGAATTCTCACTTGCTCTTACATACATAACCACCAGTACTACAAGCTTTCCGGTTCAACACAACAAATGCCGGTGTTTTCCCTCGAATAGGCGAGGCAAATGAGAGGCATCATTTCACATATTCATTTGTTTTTTTTAGCATAGTTTTCTAGTAGAGTGTCTGCTCCAGCAACGCATGCTTCCAAAATATTTTCCTTCAAACTGGATGTTTGTGTTTCAGAAGGGACTGAAGATGGTGATTTTGCTCCTAAAAAATAGCCCAAATTAACACTAAATGTAAGAAACAAGCAATGTGTGTCAAATCACCTTCTTTTTGTGCACTCTAATCTATCAAAATGATAAGACGTGCAGACGGATATGCAGATTCAGATCCTACCAGCAGAGCTACTTTGAGGGCAATCTTGGATCAAAGGCTGACAAGGGAACATCTTCTCCTTCTTCTGAAAAAATCTCTTCGCATCAGGAAATATCAAATTGCTGTTGAAAGTCTAATGGAGCAAATGAAGATAATGATAAAACTTACTTTAGATGATGATCTAGAGAGCTGAAATGCTCCAAAGTGATCCTGCAGCATATATGACTCTGCATCCGGTGAAGCTTTTGAACCAATCATACGTGAGAAATCAGACACGTGCTCATACTTAGCACGTGGCAAGATATTTTCGTTCATGCTCATTTCTTTTGTCATATTTACATCAATGTATTTATCTGTGTCATAGACATCCATCCTTGTTTGAGAAACTTGACTGGGCTGCTGCAGCATGTCCGGCAGGCTAATAGGATAAAGGCTTAACCCATTTCTCATTGTTAACATCTATTAAAAAAATTGGAATAAGGTAAGTAAGGCACATGTATTAATCAGCCAGGATCAAACCCCTATAAAAAACAAAAATCTTTAGCAATCCAAGAACATTATATAGCTAAGAAGCAAGTTTTCACCAAGTTGAGAATTCAATTTGTCACATTGTGAGTCAGTTTCAATAGCTCAACCTTCTACTTTGGCACTTGATTTACATGATTAGTATTGAACAGACTGCATATAATCTTGATAGAATTTTCAAGAAATTAGTAATATGAGCCATTACCAACCGAAATGGCTCTGTACTTGATATTTTGTCTAGTTGCAAAAATGAAATGAAATGAAATGGGAGACAAGTAGGGATGTAACTTCCAGACGTTCTACACATGTAATGATCTTCCCAAATCGAGATCAGAACAACCTAAAGAGGTTTAGCATTTCTGATAACAGCCACACATACAAACGGTGCTGTATAAATAACGAAGAAGTAATGGTAGTTTATACCATTTTCAATTTTCCATCCAAAATCCAAATTATAATAACACCTTTGAGTCTGCACCACTAACTTCCCAAGCAATGCATTGCACACTTTCATATAGATCAATCAACTTTCAAAGCAAGTAAAAAGAAAATCGCAAGGTGGAGCTATATAAAGAACAATACTAACAAACTCAGATAATCGCAAGGTGGAGCTGGTATTAATCAGTCTTCTTTTGACCAGACACGTCAAATACAAGAAACCAATGGTCATTATACTACTTGACATGTCTAACTCTGAGGCTATTTCTTCAAACTCATTTTTTATTTCAAAACAATCAAGGGTAATTAACTAATAACCAGAACCAATCAAACAGATTGTTCAATTATTTCACACATTTTTAATTTCTTTTTTTGACTGAGCAGGTTCTTTCAACACACGTAACACCTGGACTCCTAAGCTAAGATTCGGCTAAAGAAAATCGTAACGATGGAATGCAGAATGCTGCAACTGGCTTGCCTGTACTTGGAGCTGGAGCTGCTTGAGATACTCGATAGCTTCGTCGAGCATCGAAGCTTTGTCCGTCTACAGAAAAATCAAGAGGTTCTGAATTGATAAAGCCCAAGAGACGCTATCAAAGCAAATTCGTAGAAATTCAATTGTGCAGACACCAATTAGCGTCATTACCTTGTTTGAATTTGGAATTAGATTTTGCAATGCCTTCATTTTCTCATTAATCCTGCTCCTTCTCCTCTGTCATTTTCAAACACATTAATAATCTCAAAACCCCTTCCCAAATTGGAAAGACAAAAAATACGGATTACAAGCAAGCAGAAGAAACCTTTTCAGAAAGATTATGGACCTCAGCTGCTCTACTCCTCTTAGAAGAGCAACGCAGCGGAGCCGACTTCTGCGCCGTCTCCGCTCCCATTGCTTCAATAGCCTCCTACACATAATTCAAATCGACGTAATCGCATGTCACACACACACAAAACGAAGGAGTAGTAATGCGAACGCAGAAAAATGTTAAAAGGAAATAACAGATCCTCCTAGCCATGCAAAATGGTGATGAACCATGATACACATAGATGTCATATCGAAAGCACAAAATTTACCACAACTATACCTCACTCTCATAGTCATAATCATCAGCTTCGTTATCCAAGTTGCCAGCTGAAGTAGGCGACACATTCGCGAAATTGCAAGTAGAACACGAGTTAAACGCGGACGATGGCTCCGCTGCGGAGATCTGGGCAACCGTCTGTGGTGGCTGCTGCTCCGGCGCAGCATGATCAGAAGTTGCTATAAAATGCTGCTGCAAGCAAGAATGCGAAGACGAGGAGGAGGAACGGAGAAGAATTTGGTGAAGAAACAGAGAAATCTCATCCGGTTCTTGAGGAGAACAGTAGTTGTTGGAAGAACTGTCGTAGAGATTCGCCATTGAATGCGAGGAGATACATGAAACAGCAGCAGGGTGTATTTTGGTTGAAACAAGGGCGGAGTGCGCAGGAGAGAGAGAAAACTCAGAATGAAAAGCGCGGCTTTTGAGTAAGGCGGAAGCGCGTGTTTGGCTTCATTTATGTAAAAGACTACACTTATACTATTTCAAATGAATAACGATTACGGATTTTTCTTTACGGTGGTGAAAAAACTCTGATAATAGACTTGCTATCTATATTACACTTATATATTTCGTGTTTATAGAAACGATTTCGTAGAATCGCAATACTTGTGGTTTCGTTAATACCGATGTTAAGTCGCTATCAGCCAATTGGGTACGACGAAAACCTCCAAAACTAAAAAGGCTAGTAATTTAAGTAATCATGATGAATTCATCAACAAACACCCCCACTATATATGCAATTATACATACACGGGGATGATATTTTTGTTATTTTATACTACTATTGTTATTATAAATGTCATGCCTTCATTTGAACACTTTACACTTCCAATATTATTATTAATGGCTCAAATAATATAATCATAAATGACAATTTCCACATTATTGAGAAAAAGGTAGAGTCTGACATTAATACAAATTAACAAAAACATTCAGGCGGTACGGAGATAATAATTATTAATATAGTGATAGTGAAGCGTGCAAAACAACAATTTGTCCTTGTCTTTTTTAATCAGACAATTATTATTAAAATAGAACACAACCACACCACTTTACACATATATTATTGGATAATTTCGAAACCATGTTCCCGCTGGTCTCTACTCTATTGTAAAAAATGGAAATCAAACTTGTGTTTGCGTATAAATTCAAAATGTTGGTTATACATAACAGTATAATTGTCGCCACCTATATATTGTTAGTCGGAATGTAGACGAGTTGTCAAATTGATCGTTGAATATCATAACGGTTGCATCCTATTATCCATTTTTTTCCTTTTTTTTAGGATTATTTAATCATATTTAGTGAAATCAAAAAGAAAATTAATGGTATCATTTGGTACTATTCAAGTGTTATGATGTCGCCACTAATGATACCATAAAAAATTATTTTCAATGGTCGCGACTCATCCTATATTAAACGACACATAAAATGTTAATAAAGTTAAGGGTCAATAATAGTTTCCTTGGGTGCAAATTATCTCCTAAGTTTTAGAAGGTATACAAAGTCTTTTTATAATTTACATAGAGGTGCTATTCATCTCCATGTGATTTTATATAGGTACAAATTCCCTCTTGTGGTTTCATGTTGGTACACGTCTCCTTGTGGCTTTTAAATCATTGCAATCCACACCAACCCCCCACCCCATCCCCACCACTTAAATACGGTGAAATGCAATTACAACTTCCTCTCATGGCTTAATAAATTTTATTTTAATATTTGTGATATTATCTTAATATATGTATAATATGCTTATGGTATTTTCCTCCAAAAAAGCCGAAAATCAAGCAAAATACACACGCATGTGGCAATGTGCAATGAAATAAAAAATACAATAAGATATATTGCACCTTTTTAAACCATAGGGAGGTAAATTGCACCTTACCGAAACCACAGGGGGTTAAATTGCAACTTTTTAAACCATAGAGAGGGAAATTGCACCTTACTGAAACCACAGGGGGTTAAATTGCACCTAGCTCGAAAAGTTAATAATGTTAATAAGTTAAAATTGCTGTCTTTATTTCCTTTATGGATTGTTCTGTACTCCCTCCGTCTCGGTATTACTGTCCTCATTTCCTTATCGGGTTGTCATGTTATTACTATTCTTTTTTTCTAAAATGGCAAAAATTAACTATTAAACCTAAAATGAAATTGGTCCCTCCTTACTCATTACTCACCCCACATTCTTAAACTCTCTCTCTAGAATTTTTTCTCTCACACGATTTCATTTCATTCCGAATTCAAAAAATTATGATTTTTACATTTTGAAAGATTTTAGATTATTTCTTTGATTATAACATGAAAACAATTAAAAAAAAATCGGTTGTCGCAACTATACATTGCAAAAATTTAGATGAATTCTCATTTCTTCCCATAAACCATTCTCGGAAATTGTGTTAATTTTTTAATATAATTAAAACTCATAAATACACACTTACATAAAGTTTCTTAATTTTGTGCCGAAAAGAAAAAAAGACACTAAAAGCGGGACGAATAGAGTATAATTTATCATATTTTCAAAAATAGCAAAGAATTATTATTCACTTTTCTTTATTGGATCCCATGTAGACATGCCCATTTTCAAACCGAAACCGGCTCAAACAGGATTTTAAACCGAAATCGGAACCGGCAGAAACCGGAACCGTTGCAAACCGAAATCGTCTTGAATCGTAAACCGTTGGTTTGCGGTTCGGTTTACTCTTTTTCAAATCGTGAAATCGCCGGTTTTAAACCGTCAGTTCCAAACCGGGTGATACCGACGATTTCACATATTAAAATTGTCAAATATCATATATCTAATGAATTAGATAAATGTTTAAATTAGAAACATTATTGAAGATTTAAATCTTCTAATTTTTATTTATATTTAAAACAAATTATTCATTTAAAATACAAAAATCCTACTAAATTTGATATTTTAAAGTAGTATACAAAATGATAAAATATGATAAAATATTATTATGTATTTAGTATAATTGCAAATTGATACTATAGTTCCCTGATAGGCTGTATTTTAGCATTGTTCAATGTGTGTTTTGGTATTAATAGTTTTCATTTTTGAACATGATTGCTACTTATTTCATAATTTTTGGATCTTGATAGGTGTTTGAAAAGTGTAAAGCTTTCATGTGGAAGAGTGGAAGAAAAAAAAAGAAAGAGACCAAAACTAATGTTGAACAATGCTGGATTGAATGCCGGATTGAATGTCGAGATGAAAGTCGGGACCAAAAGAAAAAGAAAACAAAACGTGCGTTGCTGATAATTAAAAGGCATAATTGGGCTTTTTATTCTTATAAGAATTCAACCCAATTAATTAAAAGGGGGAGTTATATGATAGTTTTGAAAGAGAAAAAATGGGGAGTTGATCTTAAAGGAGAGAGGGAGAGAGACGCAGGGAGACAAAAAAATCTTCATCAACTCAATTTGGGGAAGAAAACCATCAGCACCATAGGGAGAATCGAGACAATCTTTTGATGAGATTTGACATTAAGATTGAGAAGTCTTTTTATCCTTTCTTTTCAATGCTTGTACTCAAATTCTCTTGTGTTTCATTAATAATGTTTTGTGGCTAGTTCCCTTCGCTAGGGATTAGGGTGTTTATGATTATGAATGATATTTAATCTTTATTGATTTTAGTTTTTCATCCATTTCTTAATTCTACTATCTTGTTTTAATTATATATATATATATATATATATATATATATATATATATATATATATATATGCTTGATCAACATGTATATGATGTTTGAGATTGATTTCTTGTAACCCTCGAGATTAATCTGCGCAATAGATAGTAGGATATGCCCGAGAATAGTCACGAGAGTAGGCTAATAAGGGTATAACATATTCAATACCTAGGATTGTAATGAGTTCGTTTAATTTCTATATCACGAAAGTAGGTATAACATTTATACGAGCACGTCTTATTCGAATCGAGAGATTGTTTAAGATACGTTAGAGTGCATGCTGTAGAATAGTTGAAGGACAAAATCAATAGGTTAATTGGATTTCTAATCATAGCCCGACATCCCTAGTTCATTCTCATTTGCATTTATCTCATTTTAGTGTTTTAGCTTTAATCGTATCAAAAATTGATTTACTTATTTTATGTTGTTGAAATAATTTAAGTAGAAGAATTAATGTCCCTGTGGTTCGACCTTGGTCTTCCAAGATTTATTATTACAATAGGACTAAATTCGTACACTTGCGAATAAAATTCCTATCATTCCCAAAAAATATATATGGGATAAAAGTTGTTTATCACTGAAAAACATAGAATATCAAATCTTATATAATAATTATTACATGATGAAGAATCGAAAACAATGATATAAAATTTATTTCTAAAACGATAATGATAATGAAGAATCAACAATGAGATTGTATTAATATATTTAATTGTTCAATTCTTTAATGATATTGTACAATTTTATTTATAATTTATTAATGAATAGATTCGAAATCGAAAAAGGTATTTTTAAAAAAAAAATAATTCACTAATTAAAAATAAATAAATTTATGAAAAGCGTGAAACCGATAACCGAAACCGGAACTGGCGGTTTCAAATCGGAACCGTCAACCATCTACATGCGGTTTCAATTTTAATTTTTGACAAACCGTAACCGACAGTTTCAAATCGTAACCGTAACCAAAATCGGAAATAGACATGTTTAATCCCACGAGTGTGAACGAAGCAAAAGGCAATTTCTTTTACATTACACATACGTCATGGTGTTGTGACGGACATGAGATCACCTGTCCCATTTTTTGGTGGACCACTTGGTGACCCACCAATTACGCGCTGCCACGTGTGCATTGATGGACCACCTTTTTATCAATAAGTCGACACATGTCCTCACCTTATTGGTGGGACATGTAGTGGTCCACCAAGTGGGGCATAAAATCCCCACTCGTTGTGATGAATCCCCAAACACGACAAGCAAAATACTTGGGGTGTAGGGGGTCGGAATATGGAAGTGCCAACAGGATAACACAGCTCACTCTCGAGATGTGTGGTTCTGGACCACGCGATCCTTGATCTAACGGACGGACTACAGCCAATCTGATTGGATCACGTAGCATTTATTTGGTTGAGACGGGCCCACGTGGGTGATGAGGGATAATCAAATCAAACCTCCAATTTGCAGAATATGTTAGGAGCATAAACCGATATCAATCCAAGTGTACAATTCAACAATGAAGCATAAAAAAATATTGTAACACAAGAACACCAAGATTTACGTGGAAAACTGTTGGTCCGGAGACAAATATCAGGTGTAGAGGGGGGGGGGTGAATACACCTGATTACCGTTTCTTTTTCTCGGTGAAGGTCAGCTGAAGCTGTTGGTTGCAACTGATGAACAGTGCCAAATAAACCTTCGATCACGGGACGAGTGAGTCGCCATCGAGCTCTCCTACCGACTTTTGTCGAGATTTCCGAAACTCAGTCGGAGACTATAAGTGTTCGGATAAGTGTGGGGCCCAGAGTTTGTCTCTTTTTGAAAACGTGTTTTCGCAGATTAAATTCTTTTGGCTGTGCGATCTCGGAAATACGTTTTATGCAGACTTATGATTTTTCAAAGGTTTGTATGCAATAAAACAGTAAAGAACACAAGCAGTTTAACGTGGTTCGGATACGCAAGATCCTACGTCCACGGTCCTGAACAGAGCAGGATAACTTGTTGATTAGTCTGAGCAAGTCTCAGCAAGGAAACTGTGCACAAGACAGATCCTTCTAAGTTATAGTCCTTAGCGACTTTACAATTCAAACCTAAGTTCGAAAGGGGGTGAAGATAGTTCTCCAACTAATGAAGGAGTTCTTACAATAAGAACAGTTCACTAAAAAATGAACTCCTTCGAATCTAAGCTATAAATCTGACAATGAGCTTAGGTAGAGAAGAAAAGGGATCTAAAGACTCTAGAGAGAAGAACCACAAAAATATTCTAGTAAATGCAGATTCTTCATTCGGATATTCTGATTGAGTTGCTAGAGTGTTTAAGAGCTTGAGCAATTTCCCTTTTTTTAATTTCGTGCTTCGCGCTCTTCTGGAGCTTCGAAATCTTCTCTATTTATAGCTGTGAGCTATGGCATATGTCCGTTGGAGACGACGATGCCACGTGTCACAAGCTTCCAAAGAAAACGGCCATTAATTCGAACTTGTTGCAGGCGAGGCGCTTAATTACCGTACATGAGAGCAACTTTACTATTTGGAGCGAGTAAGGCGTTGTCGGCTTCTCATTGGTCGAGGTTTGTGGTTGGTGAGAATGTCGAGTTGACCGTTCAAACAACCTCGTATGATCTTCTTGCCGAACTTTCGAAAAGACTTAAGTAGTCGGGTCGCTTTACGTCGGATACGATGACCGCAAAGTCTCTGTCTTCTTCGACTGAGTCGGCTGACAAGGAATGTAACTTCTGAGTATGTCAGCTGGCGACTGCGAAGGTACTGAGCTTGCATGGGTTCTTATGCAGATGACTTATCAGCTGCTGGATTGGCTTCTACTGAGGTTTATTCAGCTGATGAGTGAAGAACGCAAGCGATTACACTGATGACGTGGGGTTCTGAAAAGTATCTTCGACAGAAGATCAGTTCAACAATTACCCCGTGCAGAACTTAGACAAGAATATAAAAACGATTACAACAAGTCTAACCTATACATCAGCTAATCCTAAAGACACACAGAACTACTGATATCAGCTCGGTTTTGGGATCTTCAATTCCATAGTGCTACTATGATTTCTCCCAATTTTCTTTTAACCACGAACAACTGAGTATCATCTACTGACTCATATCCAACAAAAACCCCCTTCAATATGAAGAGGTAAAAACCACGAGACCCTTAGGTCTAGCCAAATTCACTAAAATCAAGTAGAGAGAGTACAACCCAGCAAGTACAAAATGATATCTAGCCCTTAACAAGACTACGAAGGCACTAGTATCACAATACGGAAACAAAGACGTAAAAACGCTCACACAATCAGCAGCTGAGATCCAAAAATTTTAACTCAAAATCTAACCGTCAGATTTACGATCCCTTCGGTCAAAATGAAGAATTATGAGTCTTCTGTCCCCAGTGAAAATTTCAAGCCAATCCGACAACGTATAAACATCCGATCGTCAGAAATGAGAAACTGCTGACACTCTTTTCTTTTCTCTGTATCTCTCTCGCTACCCTCTGCCAAACTCACGTCTTTTTCATTCAAGTGAGAAACATAAATATATATCATCACAAAAATTGGGCCAAAAAAAGGAAGTGGGCTTTTCTCCACTAGTTGGGAGCCCAACAAACCCAACAAATCTCCCCCCTCCCGACTATGTGGAGGAGATTGCCATCCCGGCAATTGAACAACAAATTTCAAACTTGCATCTTGGCAAAACCTTAGTCATCATATCAGCCCCATTATCATCAGTGTGAACTTTCTCAAGTTCAATTAACTTCTCATCCAATACATCACGTATCCAATGATACCGCACATCAATATGTTTCGACTTAGAGTGAAAAGTGGGGTGTTTACCAAGATGAATTGCACTTTGACTATCACAGAGTAAAACATACCTCTCTTGAGAGCAACCAATTTCTTTCAAGAATCTCTTCAAATATAGCAACTCTTTGCAAGCTTCTGTGGCTGCAATGAATTCGGCTTCTGTTGTTGATAGAGCAACACACTTCTGCAATTTAGATTGCCAAGAAACAGCTCCCCCTGCAAACGTAGTCAAGAAACCTAAAGTAGACTTCAAGGTATCAACATCTCCAGCCATATCTGAATCGGTATAACCAGTGAGAACTGATTTCCCACTTCCAAAACAAAAACTTCACATTTGAAGAACCACGAAGATATCTCAAGATCCACTTAACTGCATCCCAATGCTCTCTCCCATGATTAGAGAGAAATCTGCTCACTACACCAACTGCATGAGCAATATCAGGTCTTGTACACACCATTGCATACATTAAACTACCCACGGTAGATGAATAAGGAACATTTTTCATTTTTTCCTTTTCATCATTAGTAGAGGGACTCTGTTTCACACTTAATTTCATATGTGCTGCCAATGGCTCCAACCGAAATCTTTCAAGGACTTTCTCAATATAACTTTGTTGTGACAGCCACAACTTCTTCGTCTTCCTCTCCCGAGAAATGCTTATGCCAAGAATCTTCTTAGCTGGTCCCAAATCCTTCATGTTAAAGGATTCATTCAACTTCCTCTTCAAGTTGGCGATTCTCGAAGCACTTTGACCAATAATAAGCATGTCATCTACATAAAGTAACAAAATAATAAAATCATCAGAAGAGAAATTCTGAACAAACACACAATGATCACAAGTAGTCTTCTTGTAGCCTTATTGCCTCATCACAGACTCAAACTTCATGTACCATTGTCTTGGAGCCTGTTTCAAGCCATATAAGCTCTTCCTCAATTTGCACACATAATCCTCTTTCCCTTTCACCTTAAATCCTTCTGGCTGCTCCATATAAATTTCTTCATCCAAATCGCCATGAAGAAATGTTGTCTTGACATCCATTTGCTCAATCTCTAAATCAAGATTTGCAGCTAACCCCAGCACAACTCGGATTGAAGACATTCTCACAACAGGTGAAAAAATCTCATCAAAATCAACTCCTTTCTTCTGACTGAAACCCTTCACAACCAATCTAGCTTTATATCTTGGTTTAGAGGAGTTCTCTTCTTGCTTCAATCTATAGATCCGCCTATTTTTCAAAGCTCTCTTACCTTGAGGTAAGTGCACCAACTCAAAAGTGTGATTATCATGCAAAGACTTCATTTCATCTTCCATTGCATTAAACCACTCTTGACTTTCTACACCTTTCATAGCTTCATCAAAGCATTCGGAGCTTTCCCCGTCACCAAGAGAACATACTCACTAGAAGAATATCTAGTAGACGGTTGGCTTACCCTAGTAGACCTTCTGAGTGAAACACCTTGTGGATTATCATTAACATCTTCAGTAGGATTATGCAAGTGATCATCCGCAATATCTTCATGCTGCATATCAGTCTCAACTGTATCACTATCAACTCTAGTAGGCAAAGGTGATACAAAACTTGGATCAAGATCTGTGAGGTCATTCTGAGAATCAAGTTTCTCAGCTTTCTTAATATCTTCAATGGTTTGGTCTTCAAAGAATACAACATCACGGCTTCGTATGACTTTCTTCTCAACTGGATCATATAGCTTGTAACCAAATTCATTCTGACCATAGCCAATGAAGATACACTGTCTTGCTTTAGCATCCAACTTTGACCTTTCATCCTTAGGAATATGAACATAAGCTTTGCAACCAAACACCTTCAAGTGATCATAAGAGGTGTTTTTGCCGGTCCAAATATTCTTTGGAACATCTCCCTGCAAAACAACAGTAGGGGTCAAATTAACAATATAAGCAGCAGTGTATAGAGCCTCACCCCAAAAAGATTGTGGGAGTTTTGACTCTAACAACAAACATCTAACTCGATCCATCAAAGTTCTATTCATTCTCTCAGCCAACCCATTCAACTGAG
Source organism: Lavandula angustifolia (assembly GCA_028984105.1). Lineage (NCBI taxonomy): Eukaryota > Viridiplantae > Streptophyta > Magnoliopsida > Lamiales > Lamiaceae > Lavandula > Lavandula angustifolia. Next base: position 7,581,598 of record CM054817.1, read on the forward strand.
GTGTCTTGGGAGGCATCTTTTGATGTCTGATCCCATGTTGCTTACAAAATTCCTCAAATGGTCCTCGATATTCACCACCATTGTCAGTCCGGATGCTTTTCAATTTCTTTCCAGTCTGTCGCTCAACTAAAGCATGGAACTCCTTAAACTTATCAAGCACTTGATCTTTGGTCTTCAAGACATATACCCAAAGCATCATGGAATGATCATCAATGAAAGTTACAAAATAAGATGCACCACCAACAGTCTTTACCTTCAACGGACCACAAACGTCTGAATGAACCAAATCCAACAGATTTGGTTTCCTATGAGGAGGGTTTGTCTTGAAAGATACTCTAGTTTGCTTTCCTTCAAGACAATAAGAATACCTATCAAAACTAGAGCTCCTAGCTCCTGGAAGAACACTCTTCGTCATTAAAGTATCAAGTCCTTTAGCACTAATATGACTCAATCTCTTGTGCCACAACTCCGGTGAACATTGCGTTTCCACCATATTAACCGAGTCTAGTGAGACAGAAGCTTGTAATACATACAAGTTTTCCTTCAACTTCACACCTTTATTCAAAAGCATTGACCCTTTGCTAAGTCTCCATTTCCCATCAATAAAGTTGTTACCATAACCTTCATTATCAAGTGACCTAACATAAATCAAATTCAAACGAACATTAAGGGCATGTTTAACATTTCTGAGTAGAAGTGTAGAACCATTCTTCATCTTCAAATAGATATCGCCTGTTCCAACAACCTTAACAAGACCACCATCACCCATTCTCAAATAGCCCAAGTGGCCTTAAGAGTAAGTGCAGAAAAATTCCCTTTTCGAAGAAACATGGACTCCAGCACCAGTGTCACCAAACCAACAAGTGTCAGAAGAGACCAAATTAACATCAACATTAATTGAAGCAATGACAAGATCAGCAATGTCATCACTAGAAGCAGCAACAACTATATTAGTACTGTTTCCTTCAAGCTTTTCAGCCTTGTTTTCTACTTTCTTACTGCTCTCTCCATTTTTGTTCTTTAATTTCCAACAATTCTTCTTGATGTGTCCCTTCTTGTGACAATAATGACACTCAACATCCTTGTACTTGGACCTAGACTTGCTTCTACTCTTTCCCCTATTATCATAACTTCTGTTCTGTTGTCTCCCCCTATGCTCTGTAGCCAAGATCTCAGTCTGTGGAGATGGATCTTGAGTTTTCCTTCTGATCTCCTCATTAAGAATTCCATTTTTAGCATAGTCGAAAGACATCATACCATCAGGAGCACAATTTGTATGTGAGACCCTAAATGTCTCCCATGAATCAGGCAATGTGTTGAGCAACCATAAGCCGAGTATCTCATCTTCAAACTTTACTCCAACATTCGACAATTTATTCACAACACCTTGAAATGCATTTACATGATCAGAGATAGGAGTACCCTCAGCAAACTTCAAATTAATCAATTGCTTGAGTAGATACAACTTATTGTTCCCAGTCTTAGAAGCATATAATTTTTCCAATGTTTCCCACAAAGTTTTTGCATTTGTCTCATTCTCAACAAGATTTGAGACATTATCATCCACCCACATTCTAATGAATCCACAAACCTGTTGGTTCTCAAACATCCATTCCTCGGCAGTTTTTGACTCAGGCTTAGCAGTACCAAACACAGGTAGATGCAAACTCTTCACAAATAAAAGATCCTTCATCTTAACCTTCCAAATGTGATAGTTTGTAGCATTCAAAAGAATCATCTTACTCGTGTTTACCTCCATAATTCATACAAATAAAGATCACCCCAACCTCGCTCTAATACCAATCTGATGAGGGATAATCAAATCAAACCTCCAATTTGCAGAATATGTTAGGAGCATAAACCGATATCAATCCAAGTGTACAATTCAACAATGAAGCACAAAAAAATATTGTAACACAAGAACACCAAGATTTACGTGGAAAACCCCCTTCAATATGAAGAGGTAAAAACCACGAGACCCTTAGGTCTAGCCAAATTCACTAAAATCAAGTAGAGAGATTACAACCCAGCAAGTACAAAATGATATCTAGCCCTTAACAAGACTACGAAGGCACTAGTATCACAATACGGAAACGAAGACGTAAAAACGCTCACACAATCAGCAGCTGAGATCCAAAAATTTTAACTCAAAATCTAACTGTCAGATTTACGATCCCTTCGGTCAGAATGAAGAATTATGAGTCTTCTGTCTCCGGTTAAAATTTCAAGCCAATCCGACAACGTATAAACATCCGATCGTCAGAAATGAGAAACTGCTGACACTCTTTTCTTTTCTCTGTATCTCTCTCGCTACCCTCTGCCAACTCACGTCTTTTTCATTCAAGTGAGAAACATAAATATATATCATCACAAAAATTGGGCCAAAAAAAGGAAGTGGGCTTTTCTCCACTAGTTGGGAGCCCAACAAACCCAACAGTGGGGAACTGGAGAGGTTTCGCTCATTTCCAATGATACCGTTTGGTGTGACTTCCAAATTAGCAAGGACTTACTTTTCATAGATTCTCATGGATTCACTTAAAAAAACATTGCATATGGGTCATGACTCACGAAGGAGTGCAATTTTCACATTCACAAAGCTACAGAGTTGGAATTCATAGAGTAAATTACTAAATTGTCTTTTCACAAATACTATAAAAGTTTATGTATATCAAGTTTGTTGTATATAAATAGTTTAATACAATTTGCAATTCTTAATTTAGTTCATATTAATTGTACAGTAGAGACTAGAGAACTTCGCTTAATATATACTTGGAAAAAGGAACAAGATCTGTTGTTCTATTCATCTGTGCCAAATCTACGTCCAATTTGTAGTTGTTCACCAATGAAATGGTGATATGTGTCATCATTTAACCTTAGTTACCTAGGTCTAAGATAAATAAATTCCGACTATAATATATTTTATAATTATAAAGTTTTTTACAATTATATACTCTTGTCAAATTTATTAACTTTGCGGACGGTAGTTATTTAAGATAGAGTTGGTGTCATGTGCATCCGGTTGCACCTGCAATCGGACGCCTATTATTAATACAACACGGTTTGTATGTGTTGGTCCCGAGTGTACGGCCAGGTGTAGAGGGGGGGGTGAATACACCTGACTCCGATTTTCTCAACTTCGAACACGAACAGTCCTGTTCAGGAAAGTGCCGTACTGAAATAATTCAACAGACCAAATAGCCGTTTCCGAATCGTGTGTGGAAAAGAGTCTGACTCTACTGAGATCTGCTAGCTGACTGAGTCAGAATTCAGTATCAAACAGGTAGAGTTCAGCGGTGCGGAAAAGTGTAGGCCCAAATTAGTTGAGTGGAAAAAACCGTTTTAGCAAGTCTCAGTTAAGCAAATAGACAGTTCAGTATGCTGAGACAGTTGTATGATTTTAAAGTAGGTTTTCAGTATGAACAGTAAAATCAATGCAACAGTAATCAGAAAGCAATAACAAGACACACATTTTTAAAGTGGTTCGGATATCAATCGATCCTACGTCCCATCGTCCCGAAAAGTTCGGGAGGCTATTTATTATACCGAGTTAGTCTCGGTCGGCTTGTGCACGGGACAAAGCCGTGGCTTGGGGATTATACTCGAGCAAGTCCCGGTTACAAAGGCATCAAACTAAAGTGTTTGACAAACTTCTCCAACTATGAAGGAGTCCTTTTACAATAAGGATTGGGTTCAAATATGAACTCCTTCATCTAAGCTATAAGTATATTCTGTTGAGCTTAGGGTTAGAGGGATAGGGAATGAGAGAGTGGCTTCTAGATCGACGAACAACTGAAATAAGCTTTAGGTTCGTGTATCGTCGATTTGGATACTAGAGGCTCTTCTAACAGTTTAGCTTGGTTCCCTATGAGCTGAGAAGGTAGTCTTTCGCCGGAGATAGATCTTCAAATTCTTGCGGAAGACTTAGGGTTTTCTGGTTCTAGCTCGTTTGAATGCTTGTGTTTGTTTTCGTCGTTAAGCTTATGCGCATTCGTCTCTCTCTCTTGTGCTCTCTTTTTCAAGGCTTGAAATGTCCCTCTATTTATAGAGCAGAGATTGGAAAAGATCCGTTGGAGACGATCTTCCTTTCTCTCTCTTTTGGTAGCTAACGGCTCTTTTTGAAGGATGTAACAGTGTCCTTTCCCTCCTTTTCTGGAAATATGTTGACTTGCAGCTTTAGTAGGTAGAGACACGTGTATACTTGTCATTTGTCGAGGATTATGGAGTGGTTGAGACGGAACAGACTTCGAGGCATACTGAAGCTGACTTCTCTTTTCCTCGTACTTGACAATACTGATTGTATATTCAAAAAAGTGTCTGACAGTTCAGAAGACTGTCTACCGTTGCTGAGTCTGATCTTCATTCAGTAGAGAGACAGCTGAGGGTACTCTACTGATGATCAGCTCTGAGTTCAGTGAACTACTCCTGCTGAGTTCAGTTCTACTGACTCCTTCAGTATACTGCTCCTGCTGAGTCTAGTAAATATTGAGTCTTCTACTTCTGGTGCTGAGGCTGATAAGCTACTGACCGCCTTAACCAGAGCAGAGTGTCTACTGAGTCTGAAACCTTAGAGACAAAACAATTACACGGGAATGGTTCATCAATCAAGATAGGGTTTTGGGATCTTCAAATCTTCAGATAGGTACAGAGCACGAGGCTACTGAGCTTACGGTCAGTGCTGAAGACAGAATCATTTCCCACTAAGTATAACAGTGCTGAGGATAAAATCATCACCCAACAGTATGTATAACAATAAGTCTTGTGTAGTGTAATTGGTTAAGTTGTTGGACTCTCACTCGAATTACTCGGATTCAAGTCCCAATAGTTTTTTTTAATAATGTATTTTTTTTAAATAACCAATTGATTTTTTTCTGATCAAATCTTTTTTAAACAATATATTCATTTTAATTGGTACACTCATTTTAAGAAAGTGATATAAATAATGTATTTTTTTTAAATAACTAATTAATTTCTTTCTGGTCAATTTTTTTTTAATAATGTATTCATTTTAATTCGTACACTCATTTTAAGAAAGTGATATAATTGTTTAGAATAAGTGATAAACTTGTTTATAACATGTGATAATTTTATTCGCACAAATTGATATTTTTTTCATATTGAGTTTTTTTTTAATAATGTACTCCATCCGTCCCGCTTCAAATGACATGTTTTCCTTTTCGGGCATCCCGCTCCAAGTGACCCGTTTCCAAAACAGGAAATAAGTTTACAAAAATTTCACAAATCATCTCCAACTTTATCATTTATCTCTCATACTTTATCACTTCTTTATAATTTCTCTCTCATACTTTATCATTTATTTATCATACTTTATCATTTATTCTCCAACTATCTTATCCATTTTCTCTCTCTTACTTTATCATCTACTCATCTCTCATACTTTATTATCAACTTTTTTAATTTTCGCGCCGAAAAGAAACGGGTCACTTGGACCGGGACGAAGGGAGTTTTTTTTTTTAAATAAGCAATTGATATATTTTCTTATCAATTTTTTTAATAATGTATTCATTTTAATTGGTACACTGATTTTAAGAAAGTGATATGGTTGTTCAGAACAAGTGATAAACTTGTTTATAACTTGTGATAATTTTATTCGCACAAATTGATATTTTTTCAGATCAAGTGGTACTGTTTCCATGTCAAATGATATTTCTATTAAAACCAACAATATTTTTATTCATAATGTGTGATACTTTTATTCATAACAAGTGATACTTTGATTACTAACAAGTGATGCCTTATTCTGAACAAGTGATATATTCAAAATAATTGATACTTTTTTCTTGAACAAGTGATACTTTTTGTTGGGAGATGATTCAGTCTTCTCACAATCAGTTGAGAGATGACTCAGTAGCCTAGTGCTCTGAATATTTGCTGAAGATTTGAAGATCCCAAAACCCTACTTTGACTGACGAACCTTTCAGTTGTAATGTGTTGTTCTGTCTCTGAGGTTTCAGACTCAGTAGACACTCTTCATCTTGGTTCAGGCACTCAGTAGATCACCTGCCTCAGTACAAGAAGAAGAAGACTCAGTGATACTGGACTCAGCAGGAGCAGTATACTGAAAGGAGTCAGTGGAACTGAACTCAGCAGGAGTAGTTCACTGAACTCAGAGTTGATCTTCAGCAGAGCCGACTCAGTAGGAGCATGCTACTGAATATAGATCAGACTCAGCAACGGCTAGACAGTCCTCCAAACTGTCAGGAGTTACTAAGTCTAAATCAGCAGAGTCATACGAGGAAGAGAGAAGTCAGCTTCAGATCTACCTTGAAGTCTGTTCTGTCTCACCTACTTTCCTTAACCTCGGCCAATGACGAGCAGCCAGCTGTCAACTTTCTGATTAAAGCTGCAAGTCAACAACTTTCCAGAAATGGAGGGAAAGTACTCTGCCACAATCTTTGAAAGAGCCGTTAGCTACCCAAAAGAGAGAGACACAAGGATCGTCGTCTCAAACGGATCTATCCTTGTCTCTGGTCTATAAATGGAGGGATATAATTTAATTTGAAGCTCACCTACGACACAAACAAGAACACACGAGCATTCACGAGCAACTCGAAACGACCTAAGTCTTCCGCAAGAAGTTCAAAGAGTAATCTCCGACGAAAGACGACATACTTACTCATAGGGAACCAAGCTGAACCAGAGTTATAAAGCCTCTAGTATCCTAGCGACTGAACACGAACCTAAGTCTCTACTTAACCGTTCGTCGCTCTAGAAGCCATCTTCTCGTTCCCTATCCCTCTAACCTAAGCTCAGCAGATCATATCCATAGCTTAGATGAAGGAGTTCATATCTGAACTGATCCTTATTGTAAAGGACTCCTTCATAGTTGGAGAGTTTGTCAAACGCTTTAGTTTGATCCTTTGTAAACTGAGACTTGCTCAGTATAAATCTCAAGACCAGTGTTTGTCCAGCGTACAAACCAACTTAGACTATCTCAGTATAATACATAGCCTCCTGATCTTTCGAGACAGTGGACGTAGGATTGTTGGATCCGAACCACTTTAAAACTGCCTGTGTTTTGTGTTCGTTTTTCTGTTTGAACTGTTGCATTGATTACTGTGCATACTGAAAGTATTTTCTAAAATCATTCAACTGAGTTTTAGCAAAGCTTAATCGATCGCACTAACTGCTGAAACTGATTTATTACAAACGTTTTCTAAACTCAACTGAATTTGGGCCTACACATTTCCGCCCTACTAAACTTTAGCTGAACGGTACTGAATTCTGTCTCAAGTCAGCTAGCAGACCTCAGTAAAGTCAGCCACTCTTCCACACGATCCAGAACAACTTATTTGTTCTACTGAACCCGTTCAGTACATTGCTTTCCTGAAAAGGACTGTTCGTGTTTTAAGCTAAGAAATTGTTTTCAGGTGTATTCACCCCCCCCCCCTCTACACCTGAACGTTTATTCTCGGGACCAACATTTGGTATCAGAGCATAAGTTCTCTAAGACTCTTGTTATTCTGAAACTGGTCTACTTGAACGGATCCAGAAAACGTTTTCACTACATATCATTCTTTATTCATATCATTATCTACTATGTTTGATATGTCAAGAATCAAAATGGTACCCATGTTCTCAGTAGAGAACTATGGAGTGTGGCGGGTCAGAATGGAGGCACATCTGACTTCCCTCCACGACAGCATGACAGAGGTACTGGATGACGGACCTATTGTTCCAATGGTTGATAGTGTCATAACTCAGGATCCAGCACAAGGAGGAGGAATGGTGACCGGGAAGAAGATCCCTAAAGACAGAAGTCTCTTCACCCCTGAGGAGAAGAAGCTTCACAACTTAGACCGCGTCGCCAGAAACGCCATACTGACCACTCTGAGCGATTCTTATCTCGGGAGAGTTCAGGACTGCAAGTCCACCAAGGAACTCTGGGATGCTCTAGCGCTACTGAGTCGGGGGAATTAGAAGATCAAAGCGAACAAGCTAGCGCTGGAACTTCAGAAGCTGGAGAGATTGTCTCTCATACCTGGTGACTCCATTGAAGATCTCAACGTTAGATTTACGGATCTGATGAACTCTATCAACGGGCTGGGAAAGACATTCTCCAACCGAGAGATGAATCTCAAGATTTTGAGGGCACTGCCAGACGGTCATTGGACTCCCTTTGCTACTTTACTGAGACATTCTGATTTAGATATTGTTACTCCTGACCATATCTTTTCAAAACTTAAAGCTGAGGAGTTCGAGTTTGGTCTACCTCAAAGGAAGCAGCGAGCTGAAGCTGACACCCAAGTCGACCATGCCTTCAAAGCATCATTCAGCACAGCAACTCCAACTTCTAGCAAGGCTGAACCTTCACTCAACGATTTACAAGAAGGAAACCTGGCTAAGAAGTATACGCTGCTTGCCGTGAAGTATCAAAAGGAGAAGGAGAGGCGTAGAAAGCTCTAAAGAGTCGTCAGAGACTCCAATGGTAAGATTGAATATACACCTAAGAGCACTCCTGACTCACATACTTCTGAATGCAGGAAACAGGAGGACTCAACTCAGTCAAAAGACAGCGAGAGTCTGCAGCTCAGTAAAACTCTTCAGGAATTGGATACCCTGAAAGTGGAGAATCAGAGACTTTCTCAGGAGAGTCAGGTTGCTACTGATTCAGAAGGACTTGTGTTGAGACTCAGGGAGGAGATAAACTCTCTGATGACCAAGTCTCAGCATCTAGAAGATCAGATCTCAGTACTGACCAATGACTTGACTCAGAAAGATACTGAACTGAGTCTACTGAAGTAAGAGTTGTCAGGACTTCAGACCGAACATGAACTGCTGAAGAAAAGTGATGATGTTTGAAGGAACCTGATGACAGAGCGGTACATGGGCGCTGAAAAGAAGCTTGAGGCGATGCTAGCAAGCAACAAGCCTAAGCACTGCAAGGAGGGACTTGTATTCAGCCATGGAACCTCCTCATCTGCCCCCGTACGCTCAGAAAACCGGCTAGCTGATAGATTTGTTCAAGGGGAGACCATCAACGCAGAAATTTTGAACCCCCTAGCCAAGAACAAACAAAAGATGAAGGCACCTCATCCCAGCTATCAACACTCTGACAAGAAGATCAGTTCCAAATCACCGGGGGAACGAGTAAAGCAAAGTGGGCTGATCAGTATGGACCTCCGCAGCTGACACATCCAGCTCAGTATGGGTCATACTACTATGATCCTATAGTGAGGAGAGGACCTAAGAGTCAGAAGAAGAAAAAGAAAGCCGTGCAGAAGGCAAAGGTTAGCAGTCCACCTACTCAAAAGATCAGGACTCCTGAACCTGTAAAGCCTCAGAAGTCAGCATCAACCAGTCCAGTGGTCAAGTATGTTGATCAAAGTGGGAAGAAACTGTCTGAGACCACCAGGGTCGTAAGACAGATCTGGGTTTCCAAAACTAACATCTAAGGACCCAAAATCAAAAATAAAGGGTACCTAAATATAATTCTATTTTGCAGGTGCACAAGGACCCTTGGTATGTGGACAGCGGATGCTCAAGACATATGACATACCAAAAGGACCTACTAAAGAAGGACCCCGAATCTAGTTTGGAGACAACGCAAAAGGCTATACCAGAGGATATGGAGCACTCAACATTGGAACTGCAACAGTTCCAAGAGTATCATATGTTGAAGGACTTCAACATAATCTTCTCTCTGTTAGTCAATTTTGTGATAACTTGAATATAGCGATTTTTTACGCGGGTTTCTGTGATGTCATTGATAAATCTACAGGGAAAACAGTGTTGTCAGGTTTGCGCAAAAAGAATATCTACGTAGCTGACTGGAACTCAGCTGAACCTGAAGCTTGTTTGTTGGCGAAGAACGACAACAGAACGGGGTGGCTCTAGCACAGAAGACTCAGCCATCTCAACTTCAAGATGCTCAACAAGCTAGCTAGAAACACTCTAGCAAGAGGACTGCCAAATGAAGTATTCAGCAAAGACACTCAGTGTGAGGCATGCCTGAAGGGAAAGCAAACAAGGAATCAAGATCCTCCTGTTCCATCTCCCTCCACTGATGGAATCCTTCAGCTGCACTCAGCCATCTCAACTTCAAGATGCTCAACAAGCTAGCTAGAAACACTCTAGCAAGAGGACTGCCAAGTGAAGTATTCAGCAAAGACACTCAGTGTGAGGCATGCCTGAAGGGAAAGCAAACAAGGAATCAAGATCCTCCTGTTCCATCTCCCTCCACTGATGGAATCCTTCACCTAAGAGTCAGAAGAAGAAAAAGAAAGCCGTGCAGAAGGCAAAGGTTAGCAGTCCACCTACTCAAAAGATCAGGACTCCTGAACCTGTAAAGCCTCGAAGTCAGCATCAACCAGTCCCGTGGTCAAGTATGTTGATCAAAGTGGGAAGAAACTGGTCTGAGACCACCAGGGTCGTAAGACAGATCTGGGTTTCCAAAACTAACATCTAAGGACCCAAAATCAAAAATAAAGGGTACCTAAATATAATTCCCGTTTTGCGGGTGCACAAGGACCCTTGGTATGTGGACAGCGATGCTCAAGACATATGACATACCAAAAGGACCTACTAAAGAAGGACCCCGAATCTAGTTTGGAGACAACGCAAAAGGCTATACCAGAGGATATGGAGCACTCAGCATTGGAACTGCAACAGTTCCAAGAGTATCATATGTTGAAGGACTTCAACATAATCTTCTCTCTGTTAGTCAATTTTGTGATAACTTGAATATAGCGATTTTTTACGCGGGTTTCTGTGATGTCATTGATAAATCTACAGGGAAAACAGTGTTGTCAGGTTTGCGCAAAAAGAATATCTACGTAGCTGACTGGAACTCAGCTGAACCTGAAGCTTGTTTGTTGGCGAAGAACGACAACAGAACGGGGTGGCTCTAGCACAGAAGACTCAGCCATCTCAACTTCAAGATGCTCAACAAGCTAGCTAGAAACACTCTAGCAAGAGGACTGCCAAATGAAGTATTCAGCAAAGACACTCAGTGTGAGGCATGCCTGAAGGGAAAGCAAACAAGGAATCAAGATCCTCCTGTTCCATCTCCCTCCACTGATGGAATCCTTCAGCTGCACTCAGCCATCTCAACTTCAAGATGCTCAACAAGCTAGCTAGAAACACTCTAGCAAGAGGACTGCCAAATGAAGTATTCAGCAAAGACACTCAGTGTGAGGCATGCCTGAAGGGAAAGCAAACAAGGAATCAAGATCCTCCTGTTCCATCTCCCTCCACTGATGGAATCCTTCACCTAAGAGTCAGAAGAAGAAAAAGAAAGCCGTGCAGAAGGCAAAGGTTAGCAGTCCACCTACTCAAAAGATCAGGACTCCTGAACCTGTAAAGCCTCAGAAGTCAGCATCAACCAGTCCAGTGGTCAAGTATGTTGATCAAAGTGGGAAGAAACTGTCTGAGACCACCAGGGTCGTAAGACAGATCTGGGTTTCCAAAACTAACATCTAAGGACCCAAAATCAAAAATAAAGGGTACCTAAATATAATTCTGTTTTGCAGGTGCACAAGGACCCTTGGTATGTGGACAGCGGATGCTCAAGACATATGACATACCAAAAGGACCTACTAAAGAAGGACCCCGAATCTAGTTTGGAGACAACGCAAAAGGCTATACCAGAGGATATGGAGCACTCAGCATTGGACGCAACAGCCTCCAAGAGTATCATATGTTGAAGGACTTCAACATAATCTTCTCTCTGTTAGTCAATTTTGTGATAACTTGAATATAGCGATTTTTTACGCGGGTTTCTGTGATGTCATTGATAAATCTACAGGGAAAACAGTGTTGTCAGGTTTGCGCAAAAAGAATATCTACGTAGCTGACTGGAACTCAGCTGAACCTGAAGCTTGTTTGTTGGCGAAGAACGACAACAGAACGGGGTGGCTCTAGCACAGAAGACTCAGCCATCTCAACTTCAAGATGCTCAACAAGCTAGCTAGAAACACTCTAGCAAGAGGACTGCCAAATGAAGTATTCAGCAAAGACACTCAGTGTGAGGCATGCCTGAAGGGAAAGCAAACAAGGAATCAAGATCCTCCTGTTCCATCTCCCTCCACTGATGGAATCCTTCAGCTGCTACATATGGATTTATTCGGTCCAGTCTCTCCGGTGACGATTAGAGGCAAAAAGTATGCTTTAGTGGTCATCGATGACTACTCGCGCTACACATGGGTCATCTTTATTGCCAACAAATCTGACGTCAAAACAGAGTTACCAACGCTTCTGAAAAAGCTCTATGTCGAGAAGAACACCAAGATCATCAAGATACGTTCAGACAGAGGAACTGAGTTTCTGAATTTTATGGTGGAGGAGTTCTGCAAAGCTGAAGGCATAGAGCATGAGACGTCTGCCGCCCGCACGCCTCAACAAAATGGGGTTGTTGAAAGGAAGAATAGGACACTCAAAGAAGCGGCAAGAACCCTGCTCGCAAACTCAGGACTCCCAACCAAATTCTGGGCAGAAGCTACTGACACTGCATGTTACACTCAGAACAGATCTCTACTGACAAAGCAGTATAAGAAGATACTATATGAATTATGGAACGACAGGAAGCCTTCTTTATTTTATTTCCATATTTTTGGGTGTTCGTGCTTTATCCACAATAATGGGAAGGATCAGTTGAAGACTTTTGATAGCAAGTCAGACCAGGGAGTCTTCTTAGGATACTCCCGGGTCAGCAAAGCCTTAGAGTCTTTAACTGCCGGACCCTTTGCGTAGAGGAAAGCCCTCATATTGTTTTTAATGAGTTTGCTACTGAAGACATGAGCAGGAATTATAAACCAGAATCTGAGGACATCAGTAAGCAGCTACAGGATCTGAGCCTGAAAGATAAAGTTGAAAAGATCCAGCTGTGTTGGGATGATGATTCAGATGAAGAAACTGAAGATAAGTTTACTGAATCTCAGCCAGCAGCAGAAGTAGCTGAACAGATTGACTCTACTGAACAGAGTCAATCCCAGGTAACTCAGGTCGATGAAGACACCCAAGTGGTAACTGAGACCTCTACTGAGAATAATAATTCAGGGGGAACTAATGAAGTTCCTGAGCTAAATGCCCTTGAACCTGGTGACTCAGTAGACCCAACTCTAGTAACTGAATTGCTTCAATCTCAGAATAGTACAACTGAAATGCCTAACTCACCTACTATCTGTGTTGAACAAATCTCAGATGAAGAGTTGAAACATCGTAGATCGTGGCTGGATGCTCACACTTCTGATTTGATTATTGGAGATCCTTCAGCAAACGTAAAGACAAGATCCAGATTCTATCAGGGAGAAAGCGCATTATATTCCTGCTTCTTGTCTACTGAAGAACCTCAGTCAGTTGAGGACGCACTTAAGGACGCTGATTGGATCATAGCCATGCAAGAGGAGCTGAATCAGTTCACGAGAAATGAAGTATGGGAGCTTGTTGATAGAACCCGTCATCAACATGTGATTGGAACTAAATGGGTCTTCAAGAACAAGCGAGATGAAAACAACGTTATAGTAAGGAACAAAGCAAGACTCGTGGAAAAAGGCTACTGTCAAGCTGAAGGAATATATTTTGATGAAAGTTTCACTCCAGTTGCAAGATTGGAGGCAATCAGACTATTCCTAGCTTATGCAACACATCATAGATTCAGAGTTTATCAAATGGATGTGAAGTCTGCGTTCCTAAACGGCGTGCTGAAAGAAGATGTCTATGTTGAACAGCCTCCCGATTTTCAGCAAGGACATCAGGTCTACAGACTCAGAAAGGCTCTGTACGGGTTAAAACAAGCACCCAGGGCTTGGTACGATACCCTGTCTAAGTTTCTTCTTCAGAAAGGTTTTCGAAAAGGCACAGTAGACCGCACATTATTCAGCATTCGACTGGAAGACGATATCCTACTTGTGTAGATCTACGTAGATGACATAATCTTCGGATCGAAGAACATCATTATGTGGCAGCAGTTTGAGAAAATGATAAAGGATAAATTCGAGATATCAATGATGGGAGAGAAGAATTATTTCCTCGGTTTTCAAGTCAAACAATCTGAGAAGGGAACTTTCATCAATCAAGGCAAATACACTCGAGACCTCATCAAGAAGTTCGGTTGCACATCCGGTAAACTAGTCAAGATCTCGATGAACACGAACATGAAAATCGATCTTGATAAAGAGGGAGTATCAGTAGACCATACTGAATTTCGTGCTATTATTGGTTCATTATTATATCTAACAGCTGCTCGACCTGACATAACTTATGTTGTAGGTATCTGCACTCGTTTTCAGGCGAATCCTAAGCAGAGTCACATGGGCTCAGGAAATAAGATTCTCCGCTATCTCAGAGGAACACCTGACATGGGTTTATGGTATCCAGCTGATGATAATATTGAACTAACTGGTTATTCTGATGCTGAGTATGCAAGATGTAGAATTGACCGAAAGTCAACTTCTGGAACTTGTCAGTTCCTTGGCAGTAAGCTGATTTCGTGGTTTTCAAAGAAACAACATTCAGTAGCGACGTTGATGTGTCGATTTTATACCCCTCGAATTCACCCGGTTCTAACGCTCATCTTGTCCAAGTTGATGCTGTTTTGTGCGCAGAAATGTCTATTTTCAGCAGGTTTATGATCAGATGATGAGGTGGCGATCCGGAGCTGATTTGGAGATATTTTGGTGATTTTTGGAGATAAAAACGGGATTTAGATCGAGAAGGAAAGATTTGCCAAAGATTTAGAGCTTGAAGATATTTTAGGGCTGGAGTTATACAAGGAAAATGAGTCTTGAAGATCAAGATTCAAAAGATTTGCCCTAGATTTCTTTCCTTTGGAGAATCAAGCTCAAGATCTATATAAAGGGGCTGGAGACGAACGACAAAAAGAACAATCTACACCACAATTCAGCGCTTCATTAGTTTAGTTTTGTCTTTAGCATCTCGTTCTTAGTCCCGTAGTTTAGGTTTAATTTTCAGCACAAGTATTCCAAACACTCTTTTATTCGCTTTCTTAGTTTAGTTGCTTTCGGATTTCAACAATTCAAGATTTCGGTACTTTGTTCAGATTTCCAGTTTTAATTCAAGCTTCCGATCAGTTTAAGGTTTCGGTATTCCTTTAAGTTTCTCATACTTTATTTACATTACATGCTTTTCTATTTTCGCACTTTAAATTCTGTAATAGAATATGTTCGTTTCGTTTTGCTTGTCCAAGTTAAGTATGCGTAGCTAAACTTTTTAGGGCTTCGGCAAGGGTGACGAATATGAGATACAAACTTTGTGAGATCTAATTGTTCGTAGTAATTGAAGACTAGGATTTCGACTTAATTCGGGGCAGAAATATTTAATTGGATTAACTTAAACCTGATCAATTTAGGTTATGAAGATTAGTGCCAGATTGTTCAACAACTTAGGTGGCGAAGCTATCGTAACGGTAGTCGAATTAAGGAGGTTAATCATCTATGTCAGCTTGTCCAACAACGGTAGAGATTAAAATTGGGTTCCTTCCTCGTAATGCTATCTAAACATTAAATCTAGGTTTGTTCAACAAGCTAGGTTGTGGTTAGGTTGGGGAGTAGCGGAAATTTGTTCAACAAGCCATTACCGACTAAGTACGTAGGAATTGGGGTATGTACGTGACCAACACTGTATCCTATAACTGGTTGATCTTAGGAATAAATTAAATATATGCATCGATGATCGAAGTAGTTGTCTCATACAAGTTACCCGAAGCCAAGTCTGCCTTTCTCTACTTGTTTATTTCTATCTACTTTCCTGTTATTTACTTTTCTTTACCTAGGTAGTAAACCCAAAATTTATGCGTGGTGGCATCACCAAAACTCTGATCAAAAGGATAAATATTGTTGATTTTCACTGTTCCCTGAGTTCGACCCTGTTCTATACTAATTATAAAATTCTAAGTGTGTGCAGGAATTTTATTTGGTGTGAAAACAACGACCACCAAATTGGCGCCGTTGCCGGGGAACGGTGTTTCTAATTAACCATGTTTACCTTTTGATTTTTCATGCTTTAACTAGTTTATGAGCAGGTCTTCCAACCCAAACCTCGTATTTGATTCTGAGATCGAAAGAACCGCAAGGACGCTAAGGAAGGAGACAAAGCTGCAAAGAACGAAGCAATCGCCGAAGCGGGGACACTTCGTCTGGCCAAGCAGAAGCTGACTCTGAAGACGTTCTGCTTAGCCTAGCAGAACTCTTTTCTGAAGAAAAATTCGAGACTGAACTCGAGAATATGACCGACGATCCGAATAATCCGAGGCTAGATCAGTTTGGAAAACATGGTGGTGAAGATCTTCCAACACCAATCCAAATTGACGGGCTCACTGAGCCGATTGAGATCAAGTATGGGCTTATCCAAGCTCTACCAAAGTTTCATGGAATGAAGAATGAAGATCCATTCCGCTTTCTGAATGAGTTCGTGAGATTCTGCAATACTCGAAAGAATTCGCATGGAACAAAGGAACAATTCAAACTGTCTGCTTTTCCATTTGCTCTTACGGACCATGCAGGAAACTGGTTCACAAGTCTACTCGCAAACTCAATCAGTACTTGGATAGAGATGAGACAAATATTTCTGGATTGCTACTTTCTAGTTACAAAAACCAATGCCTTGCGCAAGGAGATCTCTGGAGTCCAACAGGAGTTTGATGAAACACTAAATGGATATTGGACTCGATACAAAGCTCTCATCGAAAGCTGTCCAAATCATATTTTTTCCAAGGGAGATTTGCTGACCTACTTTTATCAAGGAATGACAATCACTACAAAGAATCTTGTCAATTCATCAAGTGGAGGAAATTTCTCTAGTTGCAGAGTCAATGATGCCGAGAAGATTATTCAAGAATTGGCTAATGCAACTAAGGATTATGGAGAAGTTCGTATCATAAAAAAATCTGCAAATTCAGTTGATCCCATATATCTGGAGACCAAGCTAGATACTAGTATGGAAAGGATTGATAATCGTTTTGAGAAGCTGGGAAGGATGATGGACTCAAAGTTGGAGAAGCTGATGCACTCTATGTTGGAAAAAACATCCTCAGTCAGCTCAGCTGAACAAATATGTGGAGCGTGTGGACAGCCTGGACACACCTCGTTGCAATGTAACACCCAAGCAAACCCTACTGAAGATTGCATCGCGATTGGGAACTGGAACAACAACCAGTAGAAAAGAGATCCTTACTCCAACACCTACAATCCTGGATGGAAGGATCATCCAAATCTGAAGTGGGATAATCATCCCAAGCCGCAGTTCACCCCACATCAACCGCAGATGTTCCACCAACAACCACAGCAGCAAGTCTATCGGCCTCCAAATCAAAGGACTTACCCAACAAATCCACCACTTTTGCCTCCACCTGCCCAAGCAAAGCCTGATAAGACCATTGAAGAAATTCTAACTGAGATGGCTATCTCACAACAAACAATGCAGCAGAGTATTCTGACTCATAATGAAGCTATCCTGAACATCCAAAATTCACAGAAGGAGCAGAAAATCGGACTAGATAACTTGGCCGGACAGATAGGGCAGCTATCTGCCTCAATCAATGAGATTTGAGGGAACCAAGGAAAGCTACCTTCTCAAGTCCAGATTAATCCAAAGAATGTTAGCCATGTTACTCTGAGAAGTGGAAGAGATCTTCCAGATCTGCCAAGCAAGGCATTAAAGAAGGCTGAAGAAAGTGACACTGATGCCATTGTCAACTTGCCCAAGACAAATATCTCTGAGTCATCCAACTCCAAGAAAGACAAGGAGAAAGTCGATGAAGAGGAGAAAGGAAAGAAGCAGGTTGTCTAAGAAGAAATACTGATTGATCCACCGTTTCCACAAGCGTTGGTGCAGAAACCAAAGACCATTGAGCAGACGCTGGATTACATGTCCATCTTTGGCAAGATGGAAGTTAATCTGCCATTTCTTCATGCTATCAAGATCCCGTATCTTGGGAAGTTTCTGAAAGAGTTCATTGCTAGAAAGACAAGCAAAAATGGAAAAATTGTGGTAAACGAAAATATCTCAGCATGTATTCGAAATATGCTTCCCGAGAAGTGCCACGATCCAGGTATGTTTACCTTGCCCTGTTTGATTGGAACTAAGATGATCCCAAAAGCCCTTTGTGATTTAGGAGCCTCAATCAATGTGATGTCTTTATCTGTGTTTAATAGCTTAGTTGGGGTTGAGTTAACCGATACTAAAGTTGTTATTCAATTAGCCGACCGATCATGCTTATCCCCTAAAGGCCTTCTAGAAAATGTTCTTGTTAAAATCCATGATTTCGTATATCCTGCGGATTTTTATGTGATTAACACTTGTGAGGGAAATAAGGGAACTTCGGGAGTTTTGCTAGGTCGACCTTTTCTTAAAACGGCTAAAGCATTAATTGATGTTCGCAAGGGTACTATCTGTTTGGACTATTATGGTGAGAAGTTTACTTATAGTATTGATGATGCTATGAAAAAACCCCTTATTGTGAAAATGCTTATTCTATTGACGTTATTGAGCCTCTTGTCCAAGAACATCTTGAGACGACATTAATGCAGGATAAGTTAGAGTTAGCATTGACACAAAGCCTCTCTGAGATGGATGTCCAAGGGATGCTAGATGAAGAAGTAAAGGAAGTCATCTTATCTTTATATGCAGTTCCAGAAGCCGTTACCTCCAGTAGCGGCATCTGCTTGCCCAAGCAGAATGTGGAAGACAGACCAATGCCATCACATGTCAGACCGCCCGTTCTGGAACTTAAGAAGCTGCCAACCAACTTAAAGTATGTTTACCTTGGCCAAGATCAGACTCTTCCTGTGATTATCATCAATGAATTATCAAAAGAACAAGAAGAGCAATTGGTCGAAATTCTGAAGAAACATGCTCGAGCTATTGGTTGGACGTTGGCCGATATCACCGGAATCAGTCCGGATGTTTGCACGCACTACATCCTATTGGAGCCGGATAGTAAGCCAAGCCGAGATCCACAAAGGAAGTTAAATCCCAACATGTAAGAAGTTGTCTTGAAGGAGATTTTGAAGTTACTTGATTTGGGAATTATCTACCCTATCTCGGACAGCAAATGGGTCAGCCCGGTACATGTTGTACCAAAGAAATCAGGTTTTCAAGTCATTGAGAATGAAAAGAATGAGTTGGTACCAATGAGGTTAGTAACTGGATGGAGAATGTGCATCGACTATAGGAAATTGAACATGGCAACAAGAAAGGATCATTTTCCTTTACCGTTCATTGATAAGATGCTTGAGAGACTTGCCGGTCAATCCTACTTTTGTTTTCTTGATGGATATAGTGGATACTTTCAAATTTATGTCAACAAGGATGATCGAGAGAAGACCACCTTCACATGTCCGTTTGGCACTTATGTTTATCGCCGCATGCCTTTTGGATTGTGCAACGCTCCCGGAACTTTCTAACGTTGCATGATGAGTATTTTCTCCGATCTCATTGAAAAATGCATCGAAGTATTTATGGACAATTTCACTGTCTATGGAGATTCTTTCGATCGATGTCTCAGAAATCTAGATGTAGTTCTAAGAAGATGCGTGGAGAAGAACTTGGTTCTTAATTACGAAAAGTGCCAGTTCATGGTAAGGGAAGGAATTGTTCTTGGCCATATAATATCCGAAAGAGGTATCCAAGTTGATA
Organism: Lavandula angustifolia; assembly: GCA_028984105.1. NCBI lineage: Eukaryota > Viridiplantae > Streptophyta > Magnoliopsida > Lamiales > Lamiaceae > Lavandula > Lavandula angustifolia. Next base: position 7,601,209 of record CM054817.1, read on the forward strand.
AGGCGAAGGTTGATTTAATTGCCCAGCTGCCGTATCCAACAAATATCAAGGAGATTCGAGGATTTTTAGGCCATGCTAGATTTTACCTAAGATTCATTCGGGACTTCGCCAAGATCGCTCAACCTTTAACAAGGTTACTTCAGCAAGACATTCCGTTTGTCCTAGCTGATGACTGCAAGAAAGCTTTCGACATTCTCAAGGAAAAATTGGTCACAGCTCCTATTATGCAAGCTCCGAATTGGAAAATTCCATTTGAGCTTATGTGTGATGCAAGTGACTACGCTGTTGGAGCTGTCCTTGCCCAAAAGAATGCAAAGGATACTCATGCTATATACTATGCCTCAAAGACGCTCAATCCAACCCAATGCAATTACACCACTACAGAAAAGGAGCTACTCGCTATTGTTTTTGCCTTCGACAAGTTCCGCTCATATCTGCTTGGGTCAAAGGCGATCGTCTACACTGATCATGCTGCCGTGAAGCATCTACTCGCAAAGAAGGAGACCAAACCACGTCTTATACGATGGATTTTGCTATTGCAAGAATTTGATTGGCAAGTGCGAGACAAGAAAGGAGCTGAAAATAATGTAGCTGATCATTTGAGTCGTTTAGTTCATTCAGAAGATTCTGAACCAATTAAGGAACAATTTCCAGAAGAGCATCTCTATTATTCTGTGGTCCCAGATGCTGACAACTTGGCCAAGCCATCTGAAGAAAATTCTACTATCAGCTTATCCAAGTGGAAGTACGGAACTGAGGCAGAATGTTATGCAATTGAAGGAAAAGATGGTAAAACTCCGTGGTATGCCAACATTGTAAATTATCTCACTTCAAGGAGACTACCACCAGACTTTACCATGGCTCAAAAGAGGAAATTAATGAGTGAATGCAAGTATTATTTTTGGGATAATCCTACACTTTGGAAAGTTGGAGCCGATCAAGTTATTCGAAGGTGCGTACCCGAAGAGGAACAATTTGAGATCTTAGAGCGATGTCATTCATCACCTTATGGAGGACATGGAGGAGTAAAACGTATTGCACAAAAAATGTTCTCGATTGTGGATTCTTTTGGTTAACTTTGAATAGAGATGCTTATGAGTTTTGCAAGAGTTGCAAACGTTGCCAAATGCTTGGTAATATTGGCTTGCGAGATGAACTACCACAACATCCGATGCGCTTTTGCGAAATATTCGATGTATGGGGTATGGACTTCATGGGACCTTTCCCTAGCTCGTTCAGAAATTTATACATACTATTGGCTGTGGATTATGTGTCCAAATGGATCGAGGCCAAGGTAACTCGCTCCAATGATTCCAAAGTCGTTGTTGGATTTCTTAAGTCCAATATTTTTAGCCGATATGGTGTTCCTCGGGCCATAATAAGTGATAATGGTACTCATTTCTGCAATCGTACCGTTGAAGCTTTGATGAAGAAATACGGATGTCAACATCGTCTATCTACTCCGTATTATCCTCAAATAAATGGCCAAGCTGAAGTATCCAATAGGGAGATCAAGAATGTTTTGGAAAATACGGTTAATCCGTCTCGAAAAGATTGGAGTACATGCTTGGAGGATGCTCTTTGGGCGTACAGAACCGCATACAAAACCCCTATTGGTATGTCCCCTTATCGTTTGATCTTCGGAAATATGTGTCACTTACCGGTTGAGCTCGAACATAAGGCATTTTGGGCCGTGAAAATAATGAATATGAACTTGTTCAAGTGTGAGGAGGAACGCAAGTATCATTTGCAAGAATTAGAAGAGCTTCGACTTGAAGCTTATGATGCCTCTTTGTGGTACAAGGATCGAACCAAGGCTTGGCATGATCGTAATCGGAGATCTAAACAATTTAAAGTTGGACAATTGGGGCTCTTATACCAATCTAAACTTCGACTCATGCCCGGGAATCTTCGTTCAAAATGGATAGGGCCATTTGTCATCAAGTCAGTTCGGCCAAGCGGAGTGGTCGATTTAGAGGATCCCGCTACGAAGTCTACTTTCGTGGTGAATGGTCATCGGCTAAAGCTATATCATCACTTGCACCAAATAAAAACAGTGGACGAGATTCCATTGTACCTCCCAACATACACTTGATCAGCTTGGAAGAGTCGAGCCTGCGACTCTAACTCAAGGCACTTGTGGGAGGCACCCCACACGTATCCTTTATTTTTCGCATTTTATTTCATAGTCTAGGTTTATTTTATGTTTTTCTTAGATGGTTATTAGTGTTGGTTTTTTTGTGCTGACTATTTTATGCAGGAAATCTAGATATTTGTGGAAGAATTTTGTCAAATAGGAAAAAAAATCTAGTTAAGGAAGGAGGAAATATACATATGTTCTTGGTCGAGGACCTGATTGCAAAATACTTCAAACTTTTGTGGTCCAATTGACACAAAAGTTGAAGTGTGAGGAAGTTGCAGCAAAGCGGGGGTGCATTGCACACCAAAAGAAATTGGAGGACTCAATTGCAAACCCTCAGGAATTGGGAGCTTTAAGAACGCATCGAAAGGGGGGGACCTCATAACTGTTCCCGCGCTCAAATCTTCCCCTCCCTTCAAAATCATCTTCCACAACCATCAATGGCTCCCAAGAAACAAAAGACTACTGCTTCCGCTGCAAAGAAGAAGACTCTACCTGCTCAGCCGTCGGCTCGCTAGCAGAGAGCAAACTGCCGACGGCAACCCACTCCACCACCGGTTCAACAGGAGGTGCCTACGCACACTGACGTTCCGCCGGCTGCGGCGGATGAGCCCGTTGAAGAAGTGGTTGCTACGCACACTGACGTTCCGCCGGCTGCGGCGGATGAGTCCGTTGAAGATGTAGATGTTGCTAGCATAATTCCCGAGGTACCACCGGTGCCCCATGCAGGGTCCACTTCACCGGAACTGCAGAAAACTCCATCCCCATCTCCATCTGAAGTTTCGGAGGAAGCTCCTGTTTCTCCTATTCACATTGTTGAGCCGCGTCTGTCGCCGGCTAGGGTTTCCACCCCACCGCCTGAAAAAACTGCATCTCCCGCAGAACAGCCCATTCTCGCGTCTCTACCGCCTCCAGAATCTCCTTTTTCGGAACCTTCCACTGCCGCTGCCCGACGAGCGATTCAAGCCTGCGCTGCGTCTATGGGTGGCACTGTTCGAGAGGATGGATCCATCCATATTCCATGGGAATGATTGATAGTGGATGGCGTGTACCCTGAGGACGAGGATGATGAAGATTATATCCCGGACGTTGATTGCCCAACCGATATGTTGCTAGATGCCGAAGACCAAACCCTATTTCACCGTTATGCCAAAGCTGAAGAGGATATCTCTGACTCCGAGCCGGCCGAAGACGGTTACGACAACATGTTCGTAATCCGCATCTTGAATGAAGAAGATCGTCTCCGCCTTTGCCATTTTGAAGAGGAGGAGTTGGCTACGAAGTGTGAGAAGAGGCAGTTTCGGGCTTGCAAGTCAGGTATGTTTGTTGATTCTAAGGTGTTGGTTAGTTTGGGTATCCATGATCAGTTTTATGCCTATTTTCGTGCTATTGGTTGGAGTTGGTTACTTATTCCACATCATTTCGCCTTACCGCAAGATATTGCTCTTGAATTCTTTACTTCTTTCCACTTTGTTGATGTTGGTAATGTGAATGATGACTGCATAGCTTTCCGTTTGGGTGGACATGAATTTTATACTTCCTTATTGGATTGGAACATAAGGTGGGGTTTGTTAGATTATGCTGATTATTGTGATGATGTGTTTGATTCTTATTTCCGTGGTTTGCCTGAGTCAAATCCAGCATATATAGGTCTTAGGGATGCATGGAAGTTACTTGCTTCGTCTGATCCGAATGAATTTTATGCCTCACGTTCTCATGTTTATCATGTTGAGAGCCCTGTTCTTAGGTTGTGTCATTACTACATTGCTTATAATCTGACTGGCACAACTACGGGTTTTTCTAAAGTGAGTGCTACGGAGTTGTACTTTTTATGGTGCATGCATACAGGAACCAAGCTAGATTTAGGGTATTGGATAGCGCATTGTTTGGAGAGCATAGCTGCTAGGACGAATCGGCACCATACTCTTTGTCATTTGCTTGCCACATTCTTTGTTCGCAACTTTGCTTTAATATCCCGTGTACCACAGTCTATGTGTGATCCACCTGCCACTATGAGCCTCAGTCGGTTGAGGTCAGCCAAGCTGACCTATGTTGGTACTGACGGTCTGGACAAGTTCTTTAGGCCGGGACCTGGTGTCCTGAGTCAATCTGTGGGTGCAAGGCAGGAGGAGGAGCAGGACAGGCTCGGCCGGATAGAAGCCAGGTTGGAGAAGATTGCTGAACAGTTGGAACAATTTCAGAAGGAAGTGATAGCTCGGTTGGACGAGCTGAAGAACCGGTGAACCATTCCCCTAGTCAGTCAGTTTTTTTTATTTTTTCTATCTTATTTGTTTTCAGTCTTTGTGTGTCTATGTTTGTTTCCTCTGCATGTTTCTATGTTTTTTTTCTGTTACTTGCTCGAGGGCGAGCAAGGTTGAAGTGTGAGGAGGTTATTTTAGGTTTGTGTCCTTCGTCCTAGGTTGGAGCATGCTAGGTTTACATGATTTGTTGATGTGATTTTAGGATAAATCTGCCCAGATTCTGCGTGCTTTCATTGACTGAATTATGCATGATTGGAGTGTATTTTCTCTTTCCATGGAGGATTTTGTATGTGGCTTGGGATGAGGAAATTTAAGCATGATAAGACTAAATTTTAAACCCCATCACTAAAGAGAGATTTGAGCCTTTAAAAGTGGGACACTTCCCACTATTTTCTTGAGAGTGATGTGTTGCAAAGTCTCCATAGCTTGTGGTCATGTGTGACAGATGATAGGAGGCAAATTAGGGTTAACCAATTTGAGCTTTTAATTCTTTCAATTCCTACCTTCGCTCAGCCCCTAGTTAGCCACTTTGAAGCCTTGAATTTGTTCTTTCATGAGTTATTTAAATAAGCCAAGTCTTTCAAAGCCTTTCTCTTGACCTTATGCATGCATGTGTTTGCTGTGGATATTCATAATTTGAGGCAATTTTTATTGAAGAGATTTTATGATTAGTTGGAGATAGTGTTTGAATTGATACCCCCCTGGAGTTGTGTTGTTTTACATTCGAACTCGCCGGCGATCGGTTGGCCGGGCGAGTGTTGTACTGAAAATAAATAAATATTGAAGGGGGGCTAAAAAAAAAAAGAGTTGAAGCTGCAGAAAAAAAAAAAAAAAAAAAAAAGAGAGCACCCGTTGAAAAAATAAAGGGAAGGATGAAGTCTGAATATTTATATTTTGCCTTGCCCAAGTCTGTATGCGAAAATAAATCTCCATCAGTGCTGAACTGTATATCTCTTATGCTTATTATCTGCTTGCCTAATCAAATGGCTCAGTGAATAGCATGCTGCATACTTGTACTTAATTTTCAGAAGCTTAGGACCCCTAGGATTCTCTACCATGTCATATATTTGAATGAGTCCTTAAGCCCCATTACATCCAAGAGAAAGACCTCTTTAAGTTGCTAGATTGACCACTTGCTATTGTAACTGCGTGACTATGTTGTTTTTATGAGCGGCTTGCCCGGACTAGATTAGAGAGAGATGAGTGAATCGGTGAGCTAGTTCAGTTATGCTTATGTTTTGACCAAGCTGATATCTGAATCCATGGTTTGAGAATTATGATGCTTGACTTGTTTGATGAAGGTTTTGATAGCATTGCATGTTTGGGCAGAGATTGAGAATCATGGACATTTCATGGCTGCTTGGTATGTTTCAATGTTTAGTCTATTGTGTTTGAGTCTTTTGATTTATTTCTCTTATTTGAATCTGAGTCTCGTGTCTTAGTGTTTTTTTATTATTTTATTTTCGTTCTTTGAGTCTGTTTTGAGTCTTGGGGAATGGTGATTCGAGTAGGAGTATTCTTTTGTTCATCCCATACTTGAGGGCAAGTATGATTCAAGTGTGAGGATATTTGATGTGTCGATTTTATACCCCTCGAATTCACCCAGTTCTGACGCTCATCTTGTCCAAGTTGATGCTGTTTTGTGTGCAGAAATGTCTATTTTCAGCAGGTTTATGATCAAATGATGAGGTGGCGATCCGGAGCTGATTTGGAGATATTTTGGTGATTTTTGGAGATAAAAACGGGATTTAGATCGAGAAGGAAAGATTTGCCAAAGATTTAGAGCTTGAAGATATTTTAGGGCTGGAGTTATACAAGGAAAAAGAGTCTTGAAGATCAAGATTCAAAAGATTTGCCCTAGATTTCTTTCCTTTGGAGAATCAAGCTCAATATCTATATAAAGGGGCTAGAGACGAACGACAAAAAGAACAATCTACACCACAATTCAGCGCTTCATTAGTTTAGTTTCGTCTCTAGCCATCTCGTTCTTAGTCCCGTAGTTTAGGTTTAATTTTCAGCACAAGTATTCCAAACACTCTTTTATTCACTTTCTTAGTTTAGTTGCTTTCGGATTTCAACACTTCAAGATTTCGGTACTTTGTTCAGATTTCCAGTTTTAATTCAAGCTTCCGATTAGTTTAAGGTTTCGGTATTCCTTTAAGTTTCTCATACTTTATTTACATTGCATGCTTTTCTATTTTCGCACTTTAAATTCTGTTCTGAATATGTTCGTTTCATTTTGCTTGTCCAAGTTAAGTATGCGTAGCTAAACTTTTTAGGGCTTCGGCAAGGGTGACGAATATGAGATACAAACTTTGTGAGATCTAATTGTTCGTAGTAATTAAAGACTAGGATTTCGACTTAATTCGGGGCAGAAAGATTTAATTGGATTAACTTAAACCTGATCAATTTAGGTTATGAAGATTAGTGTCAGATTGTTCAACAACTTAGGTGGCGAAGCTATCATAACGGTAGTCGAATTAAGGAGGTTAATCATCTATGTCAGCTTGTCCAACAACGGTAGAGATTAAAATTGGATTCCTTCCTCGTAATGCTATCTAAACATTAAATCTAGGTTTGTTCAACAAGCTAAGTTGTGGTTAGGTTAGGGAGTAGCAGAAATTTGTTCAACAAGCCATTACCGACTAAGTAAGTAGGAAATGGGGTATGTACGTGACCAACATTGTATCCTATAACTGGTTGATCTCAGGAATAAATTAAATATATGCATCGATGATCGAAGTAGTTGTCTCATACAAGTTACCCGAAGCCGAGTCCGCCTTTCTCTACTTGTTTATTTCTATCTACTTTCCTGTTATTTACTTTTCTTTACCTAGGTAGTAAACCCAAAATTTATGCGTGGTGGCATCACCAAAACTCTGATCAAAAGGATAAATATTGTTGATTTTCACTGTTCCCAGAGTTCGACCCTGTTCTATACTAATTATAAAATTCTAAGTGTGTGTAGGAATTTTATTTGGTGTGAAAACAGCGACCACCAGACGTCAACTACTGAAGCTGAATATATTGCTGCTGGAAGTTGTTGCGCCCAAATCATTTGGCTAAGACAGCAGCTACGCGACTATGATGTTATTCAGAATGAAGTGCCGATCTTCTGCGACAGCACCAGTGCAATTGCAATCACTCAGAATCCAGTACTTCACACAAGATGCAAGCACGTGGACATCAGACACCACTTCATTTGTGATCATGTCGAAAAGAAGGATATCAGGATGGAAAAGATCCATACTGACCACCAAAGGGCAGATATACTGACCAAACCTCTAGCTGAAGCCAGATTCAGAGAACTTTCAGTAGAGCTAGGTTTGCTGGACCCTACTGACTCCAGTCAGTAAGTGGATTCAGGAGAAGAGCATTCAACAAGGGGGAATGTTCACTCTCGGTAGTGAATAAATTCAGTACGTTGAGACCCAACAACCATCTACACGAGGTATCAGCTGACTACGATGTTCAGCAACAGTCTCCCATTGAAGTAGAAGATTCTGAGACTGCTTCTGAGTCAAAATCGATCGGGATGGAGGCATCAGCTCTGCAATCAAGAGCCTCCCGAGAGATTGCTGAACATAGTAAATAAAAGAAATAGTAAACCGGAATCGGAGCCGAAGATTTTAAATAGAAACTGTAAACCTTTAATGGACTGTTCAATTTCAGTTTAAATTTTTGACAAACTGTAACCGACGATTTCAAACTACAATCGGAACCGAAATTGAAAATGGACATGTCTAATTTCGTACAAACGTACTATAATAGGAGTTCATTCAATGTGTGCACTGGAGTGGTTACCAAGCAGCTTGTAGCTAACTCAATTTGTGGTTTTAAAGGTTGGTTTCAAAACTTTAGGTCAAATCCCTTTTTGGATTTTTCATTAATTTTGTCCCGTTTTTTAAAATTTTGAGTTATTGTGGCTAGGATTACACATAATGTAAATGACCGATAACTTTATACAAAATTATTAACTATCCTTAATAACTGAGTCAAAAAGAAATGAGGCAAGATCTATGGTAAGAAGGGAGTAGCTAAGATGGTTTTTTCTTAGGCTTACAAATAACGTTCATTTTATTTTTTATTATCTAATGATGATGTAGATTTGGTAGGAACCCACATTGACATATAAAATATGAACTTATGCATAATCCTTATATTTTTTTATGCATTAAACTCTATAATTTTATAACTTTACTCTTCTACATAAAATATATAGAGATCATGCCCAAGAAATATTTCGGAGCATATTCGATCAAAGCCATCTAAATAAATAAATGATGCAAATTGATTAATTTTTATAAAATATCTAAAGATTATGCACAAAAATATTTTCGGAGCATATTTGATCAAAATCATCTAATAAGTAAATAAATAGTGCAGACTAGTTCATAGTTTTTATGTAAAATACAGTTCTTACAATCAGGGACGGGGGGAGGGGTGGGGGCATGGGTGACAGTTCCCCCTCCCCAAAACATTTTCAAATTATCAAGTGTTACATAGGACTCCCTCCGTTCCATTATTTATGTCCCATTGGGACTGAACACGGTAATTAAGATAGTGGAGGTAAATGTGTAAAGTTGTGGTGTAAAAGTATAAAGGGGTGAGGTTCATTTGCTTAGATTGATTGTGGTCTACTCATTTATTTCCTTATTTGATATGATACATAAATAATGGGACAACTAAAAAAAACAAGTGGAACATTAATAATGGGACGGAGGGAGTAGTTAATATATTGGGTGGGTGGTGTAGTGGTAAAATTGTTTGTTCTTAAAATACAGAGGCCCGGTTCAATTCCACCCTAAAGCCCAAAAATGTTCCTTTTAACTTTAATACTTATCTGTTGTCCTTCATTCTTCTCTTTGAATAAATTAGAAGTGGGCTCGGCTCTCTCATGGGAGATGAAATTCTTACATGTAAACAAAGAGGTCCATGAAAAGAAAAAAAAAACCAAGTGGCCCATTAAGTTCAGTGCTTATTTAAAACAGCGGTCCCTATATTTATTATGCACAGCTTAAATTCTATTCTTAAATCTTAACTAACAATATCATAAACTCGATAAAATGGTTGGTAGGATTCTATGTGATTTTATTATGATCACATTCACTAGTAGGGTCTAAATGATTAGGCGACAGCATATTACTCACATGACTGACATGAGTCATTTCAGTTGCCACTTGCCAGATATAATCACACTATAATGACAAAAAATGACAGCTGCATTATTGAAGTAGTAATAACTAGCGTCACACAAACGGCGATATATAGCAGCGGATATTCATCTTATACGTCGCCGGGATCTTCTATCTCACATTTGGTGGACCATTTGGTAGCTCACCAATCACGCGGCGTCACGCGTGTATTGGTGGATTACCTTTTTTACACTCTAATATTATTTTATTAGTTTGGGGGCTATCAATACACACGTGACGCCGCGTGATTGGTGGGCTACCAAGTGATCCACCAATTGTGGGCTAGAAGATCTGGACCGTTTATACGTTGCCTCTCGCTCATTTCTCCATTTTTATTTTATAATTCTTCTTCCAATTACTTTTTTAATTATTCCTCTTTTAAAATACAACATAAAAATAAACAGAAAAAAAAAACTTGTGTTTGGAGGGAGTATAATTTTTGGAAAATATACCGTTTAGGAAATGCAACAATTTCGGGTGCGAATGCTGAAGGAAATCCAGTCAAGGTTAAGAGCATCCAACTTTTTAACGTATTAATTATGTGTAATAATTATAAAAAATAATTAGTGTATTTATAGAATACAATTATACCAACAATAGAAAATGTTAAAATATAAAATATAATATTATATTAAAAACAATCATAATAATAGAAAAATATTATAAAATACATACCCGATAATAGGAAAATATTATGAAAATGGTATTACATATATAATTGTTAATTGAAATTGTTGTGGATTTAATATATAATATTGAGAAATATATAAATATTGTTGTAAAATTAGTATGAAATAAAATATACTCCCTCCGTCCCATGAAGTTTGCAACATTTGTGTTTCGACACGGATTTTAAGATAATGGGTGAAAATGTAAAGTAGTGGGTGTAAAGGTATAAAGTAGTGGTATAAAGTTAAAAAATAGTGAGGTCCACTTGTTTGAGTGAATGTGGTTCACTCATTTTTTTTTTCTGTTTTAGGTAATGTTGCAAGATTGGTGGGACAGTTTGAAAATGAAATGTTGCAAGATTGGTGGGACGAATGGAGTATGAAGAATTTAGATTAGTATTTGATGTGATAGAAAGTGTGAAAATGGTAGGAGATGCTATTAAAAGATTCCGCCATTGTTGACTGACTCCAGTGCAGTCTCTCACTCGCTCACAAATTTCACTCCAATCACTACATCAGAAGCCAAATTCGCCTTTTCTTGCCTTTACTAACTTCAATTATTATTTCGAACGAATTTTCAAATTCAATCAGTTATCGATCTGCATCCGCAAAATGGAGGCGGAAGTACCGCTACTGAAGGCTTCTAACCGGCGGCGGACGGCGGTCGCTGGTGAGCTCAACCGAGTCAATCTTATCGCGCTGCCGATGATAGTGGTGACGCTATCGCAGTACCTGCTGCGAACCTCGCCGATATTCATGCTCGGCCATATAAGCGAACTCTCTCTCTCCGGCGCTGCAATCGCCACCTCTCTCAGCAACGTCACCGGCTTCAGCGTCCTCGTAATAACAAATTCCTCACTCACTCTCTTTATCTCTCTCTCTCTCTCTCTCTCTATATATATATATATATATATATATATATATATATATATGATAAGCTTTGTCATTTATGCTGCAGTTTGGGATGGCAAGTGCACTTGAAACTCTATGCGGGCAATCGTACGGAGCCCAGCAATACCATAAAGTGGGGAGTTTTACATACGGAGCTATTCTCTCTCTTTTCATAGTCTGCCTACCAGTCTCTCTCCTCTGGATCTACACAGAGAAGTTACTCATCTTCATCGGCCAAGACCCTCTCATCTCAGCCGAAGCCGGCAAATTCACCATCTACTTAATCCCCACATTATTCCCCTACGCCATTCTTCAGTCTTTAGTTCGCTACATGCAAACTCAAAGTATGATATTCCCCATGTTGTGGAGCTCACTACTATCACTATTCTTCCAACTACTCCTCTGTTGGGCTTTTGTCTTCGTCTTTGATCTTGGCAACGCCGGGGCTGCATTGTCCATAGCCATTTCGTATTGGTTCAACGTTGTTTTGCTAGTGCTGTACGTGAATTACTCGCCAACCTGCGACAAAACCCGTCCTTCCTTCTCAAAGGATGTGTTTCTTACTATAAAGGAGTTTTTCCGGTTTGCTGTCCCCTCGGCTGTCATGGTCTGGTAAAGCTAACTCGCCTTTGATAGTGTGGTGGTCACTGAGTTGATTTGTCGAGTTTTGAGTGAGTTGTTTTGCAGTCTGGAGTGGTGGTCGTTCGAGCTGGTGATATTGCTTTCAGGATTGCTGCCTAATCCCGCCTTGGCAACATCAGTCCTTTCTATATGGTATCTTTGAATCATAGTATTGTGTAATTTATTTATCTAATGATGTGTGGTTTCTTACATCAAGAATCTAATTTTTCCGCAGCTTCACTACTACTTCTTTGCATTACCACATACCCTATTCTTTTGGTGCTGCCGCAAGGTTAGTTCTCCTACTGATTTTGTAGTCAAACCAACTAGCTATACATGTCATCCTAAAGAGAAAATGATAAACGTATTGCCTGCATTCCCGTGCATGAAATTCACTCACTCCGGTTCTTTCACTCCATTACTTTGTCAATACAATGTGTCATTGCCCTTATGTTTGAAGTGTAAACAAGTCAACAACGATTTGTCCTCTTTTTATTCATAGATACTCTTATAAAGTGAGAGCAACACGAATGAACAAATACTTTTCTGATTCCGTCTTCTTTTTCTTTCATAGATATTCTGTAGTTTGTTGTTTGCTTGGTTCAAATATTTGGTTAAGGATCATGCAAATTTAATTATTCTGTGTCTAAATTTTGACAACTTCAATTTTATTTAGGCATTTTGTATAGATAAAATCTTGCACAGTCGCTTAGGATCGAGTGAATTTCATGCACGCTCAAGAAAGAATAGATTTGGGTGTTGGTACAACATTAGTAGAGAACATGAGAAAAGTATCCCACGTAGTTTCAAATAAACACAAATACTTTTATGTCTTTTCCCCGTCATCCTAATTTGCCTTGCCTTTATTTATATAGCACCCTAGTGTCAAACGAGCTCGGAGCAGGGAAACCAGAGTCGGCCCGAGTTGCCGTCTCTGCAGTTCTAGTTCTATCAGTTGCAGAGTTCTTGCTAGCAAGCATTACGATCTACTTGTGCCGTGGCATATTGGGATATGCATTCAGTGGGGAGGAAGAAGTGGCCGTTGGCGTCCAACAAATGGTTCCTCTGCTTTGCCTCTCCATCATCATGGATAGCTTGCAGGCCGTCCTCTCAGGGGTGGCTCGAGGCAGCGGCTGGCAGCACATAGGGGCGTACGTCAACCTGGGCTCTTATTACATCGTCGGCATTCCGGTGGCGCTGCTACTGGGATTTGTGTTTGATCTGAAAGGGATGGGGCTTTGGAGTGGACTGGTAGCAGGAGCAACTGTGCAGTCCCTCTCGCTTTCTTTGATAACAGCTCTTACTAATTGGGAGAAGCAGGTATTGTGTTTGGTTTGTTTTTGTTAAATTCTTAGCCATTGATGGGGAGAGTTTGATGCATTGTTGTGTTCAACTTGCAGGCGAGGGAGGTGAGAGAGAGAACGTTTGCATGCAAAACTCCAGCAGGAAGCCAAGTCATTTAATTAGGGACACATTTATTAGTTTTTCTCTTTCTCTCCACACTTACTTTGGATGCTGACTTGAATTTACAATACATTATGATAGGACAAATTCGTTATTATTCTCAATAACATCAAAGGATTATATGATCATAGTTTCTCTTTTAGTGCTCATCTCAAGTTTGGTAGGCGTGATATGTAGTGAACTACACATAAGTGAACAGTTTCGAAATTAAAAAAATTGAATGGTGAAATATGTAAAATTTTATGAGTATAAACTTGAAATTTTGAAAGTGAGCTAAATTGCTAATTATAGGATGAAATTAAAAAAAATTAAAATTAAAAAGCATAAATACATAATTTGGTGCCGAGGCTGACCCAGTATTTCTTATCCACTTTTTCCTTTGACTGTAGTCCATAAATTATTTCTGTTTTTAGAAATAAGCTAACAATTGTGAGACATCCCGCTAATGGGATGAAAGGAGTATAAAATAATAAGAAATTATAAAAACTATTATAACTTGAAAGACAAATAGATAATTAGTATAGAGGATTTTTGAATAAGAGTCCAAGAATCAAACCTTCATATAATAATACTATTAATAAAACGAGTCAAGTGAATTTTACCCCTGTGGTTTCGTAAAGGTGGAGTTTACTCCCCTATGGTTTAAAGGTACAATTTACTTCCCTATGGTTTATATATGCAGTTGCACACAACATCCTTCAAGTTCCACATGTAGTTCACTCAATTTTCGAGTGTAGTCGGGTGAAATTTTACCCCATATGGTTTTGTGAAGGTGCAGTTTACCCCCTATGGTTTGTATGTAGTTGCACACAGCCTCCCTCCAAGTCATGCGTGTAGTTCACTTAATTTTCGAGTGTATAGATAAAAATTTCCTTTTACTATTGGGGAATTTTTATTTTTTTAATTTCTTCAGTTTTCATTTGAAAAAACTTTTAGACTAGAGAAAAACGTTAGATTAGACAAGAAAGAGAAAAATATTTAGGCGTCCTTCTAATTTCTTCATTTCTTCAAGCATACAAAGATGTGGTAAAGTTCTCAATTTTTTTTAATTACTATTAAAAGACACCATTTTTATGAAGATTCGGATGATTCTAATTATCAGTTGCCGAATTTCAATTATATAAATTATATAAGTGATGATGAGTCGGAGACACCTGGTGTTGCATTGGAAGATGTTGAGCGATATTCTAATGAAGATATATTTTTGAACATTAATCCAACTCGATAGCAATTAGTAAAGCAATTGAAATATATAAAGCGGAAGACCCATAAATCTCCACCTCAAATACGACAACCACCACTTATCCATGAAGAGGATTGACATAGTGATCTAGCCGATGATAATGATCACAACGTATCATGGTCCAATCGTGATAAAGCTCTCAAGCATGATGACTATATAGAAATGGAGAATACGACACAACATGATCATTAGTGCTATTTACCAACTAATTTAATTTGTCAAAAGTAAGAATAATTTTTTTCCCACCACATTTGTCAATAGGGAGCTGGATTGCACCACTTAGAAACTATGTACGATAATTACACCTAACTGAAACTATAGGTGGACATTTTACACCTGCAAGAAACCACGGGGGTATTTACCACTATTGAAAACTAGATTTCATAACACTAGTTGCACGATAAGCGTGCGTACTTCAAACTCGGTCAGAGGGAGGCAGAGCGCACCTTTTGAAATTTTAAGGGGTCTCAATGCGCCTTTTAAAACCACAGGGGGGTGGGTAATTCACACATTGCCCAAACCAAAGGGGGGTGATGTGCTAAAAACCCTAATAAAACCCTCAAACATAATAGGAATGACCCGTAGCTACTAACATTATCTGAAATGAGATTTGTTGTTTCAACAATTTGTTCACAAAGGCACTCGGCGCACATGCAATCGGGTCACATGGATCCAATTGCGGCTCAATTACTCGAGTCAGATCCGCGCGCAACAAAGTAATATATAGGGGTGTTCGGTACGGTATACCGTAACATTTTTCCCATACCGTTTACCGTACCGAAAATGTTCGGTATGGAAAAATGCATACCGTTACCGTACCGATAACTTCGGTATACCGTAGTTAGGTATACCAAAAGTTCGGTATGAGCAATCTTCATACCTTTGTCATACCGCTATTTCGGAATACCATACCGTACTTCGGTATACCAAAACTTTCGGTATACCGAAACAAACGATATACCAAAACTTTCAGTATACCATACCGTACTTCGGTATACCGATATACCGTACTTCGGTATACCAAAATTTTCGGTATACCGAAGCAAATAATTATTACGATTTTAATTTTACTTCATTTAATATCTTTATTTAATATTTAATACAAAGGAAAAGTTCTATTCTACTTCATTTAATATTTAGAAATTAATTAATAGAATATATATTGAGAAAATGTAGAAAGAAATTAAGAATATAATTTTGCCCAAAATAGAATATTTGATTTACATTTGTCTTTGATGTTTCTTTTCTTGATGGAATATATAAATTATAAAGTAATTTTCACAATAATCGATATAAAGTAAGAATTATTCTCTCAATCATATATATATTTGATGTTTCATTTAATAAATTATTCTCTCAATCATATATATATTTGATTCATAGTGACTAATGATTGTTAAGTTGTATGGTCATATTATCATATGAACATTTAATGAATTAGTTTATGTTTCTTAAAAATCAGACAAACTAAGAAAAAGTTAAATATTTATTTAAAATATGAACCATAAGATGATACTATAAAATTTATACAAAATAATAGAGAACAAAAAAATATAATTTTTTTAAATAAATAAACTTAGATTATTTTTTCAGTCCACTTCAAGTATTATTTAGGCAATTCAAATAATTGGTATGTATTACTTATGTAATTTAAAATTTTTTGAATTCATTTCATGGTTTAATAAATAAATAATGCGAATTTTGCTAAATAAAGTTATGTCATTTAACTGGTATGTACGGACTACGATTAATTTATTAGGCAAACATTAATCTATAAAAGTATAATATAACATTAAGATTGGTATAATGGACAAACATTAATCTATAAATGTATAATATAACATTAGATTGGTATAATGGATAGTTCGGTATACATCGATATAGTTCAGTACAAATTGATATAGTTCGGTATGAATCGGTATAGTTCGATTCGAATCGGTATAGTTCGGTATGAATCGGTATGCAACGGTATACCACGGTATATCGGTATACCGGATATAGTTTGGTATATCGGTACACGGTATGTACCGAGGTTTCGGTATGAATCGGTATGTTCGGTATACTGTTGCATACCGAAATTCGGTATGCAACGGTATACCGCGGTATGAGAAATCTCATATCGTTGCCATACCGAAAAACTTTGGTACGGTATCATACCTTACCGAAAATCACGGTATACTAAATTTTCGATATTTTCGGTAATTTTTCGGTACGGTATGTGCGGTATACCAATTTTTCGGTATACCGTAACACCCCTAGTAATATATATATATACTGTGTTAGTTATATTACATTAATAGCTTATAGCTTAGTGATAAATTATTTTTTTATCAATCAAGAGGTCTTATGTTCAAGTCCTCATAGTCGCTTTTTTTTCATTTTCTTATTTAGCGAAAACTGCTGTACGATTTTTTTAATTATTTTTTTTAATTTTATTTTTATTTAGCTAAAATTGTTGTTCGATTTTTTAATATTTTTTATTGGGATGAGATTCAGTATGATAAGATTTGAAGATCCCAAAACTTCTAGCTGAATGATGAATCTTCGATATTGTAATAGCTTAGATGAGTTTAGCTTGTTAGGAACTCAGTAGGCTAGAGTTCAGTAGCTGCGCATTCAGTAGAAGATTATGTACTCAGCCGAAGAACTCAGTATCGATGAAGTCAGTTGGACAACTATCGACCAACTGAATCTGCAAAGGAATTCGAGCCTGTATACTGAATTGATCAGACGAATGTCAGTAGAGGATACATTAGTTGAAGGTCCGAGGATTAAGAGGAAGTCAATTCATCGTACCCTTGGAGTTTGAACAAGCCTCACCTACTCTCATAACTCGACCAATAAGGAGCCGACATCACTCTACATGCTCTGCCATAAAGCTGCTCCTATTTCTTTCTTGGGGGGATTTCTTAAATACCCAGATCAGAAATCGAAAAGACAAATTTACCCAAAGCTTATAATTGATACACAAAATACCCAACTTTACTTAAATATCCCCACTTTCAGACTTGTCACCCTGCAAAACCGTTATTTTCCTTCGTTCTGTGCGCAAATGATTAACGCAGAATCCCGCTCATGTCCCGCCCAATCCCGCTCACGTACCGCCGAATCCCGCTCTTGTGCCGAATCCCGCTCGCGAACGGGTTCCCGCTCGCGGGTTCCCGCTCGAGCGTGGCCAGTCCCGCTCGAGCATGCCCAGTCCCGCTCGGCTGCCCAGTCCCGCTCGCGGGGGAGCAGAATCCCGCTCGCTTTTTTGACCTTGCAGGCCGAGCAGAATCCTGCTCACTAAATTCCGCTCGGCCGTTTCTAGTCCTGCTCGTTCCATTCGTAGTCCTTATCATGAAATTTTAGCTATTAATACCGTGATTGAAGTCCAAAATCGAACACACTCACTCCTCTTTCATTTCATTTTCAATTACAAAATAATTATGTAGAATTTTGCTTCCTCGTTCCATTAAAAAAAATGGATAGTTGGTATAATATTATTGTTCATTTTAACGGGCAATTTAACAATTTGTCCCTATTTTACGACAGTTTATTCAATACAATCTTAATCCCTTTTCACTTTTGTCAAATTATGAAATTTATTACACCTACGTTTCTCGTCATGGTATGACGCTTAGGTCCATTCTCGCGATCGATATGGACCTACTTCGTCTTTGTAGTACACAAATCGAGCCGACTTTATTTCTTGAGCACTCCAATGCTTAATCTTATCATACACCCAATGTTGTTGAACAATTCGGTTCAAGGTTCAATTTTGAAGATCAAGCGGGTGGTAGCAATCGGGCTGAGAATTTTCGCGAATAGGAAACCTTTTTTCACGAAGAGGATACCCATGTTGTATCCGACAGTGATGAAGAAAATATTTTGGATAGTTCATCCGAAGAAGAATACGATGAGGTGTCTGGTGCATTAAATCAATGTACGTTTGGCGACTTTGCGGCATGGATCCGACGTGAAGGTGGTGTGAATCAACTGATATCTATGCTCATGCCGGACAACCGTGCCCTTCCAAGCAACGAAATAATATATGGTGACAACGAAGAAGTAAATGACGGTTTACTTCCACTTGTTCCTCTCGATGCATCGGATTCACCTATGGTTCGAGATCTGGATCATGTTGTAGACTATCCACTCCGTGAAGGTGCGACAATTTGGGAGAAGGCGGATTTGTTTGCTGATGTTGCACTTCGGCACATGGAACAAGGTCTCGATTTTAGGGTGGCTCGTTCTGACAGTGGTCGGGTTGAGTATAAATGCAGACGGAGTCGTGACTGCCCATTTTTTCTACGGGCATTGTTTCGCAGAGATGTGTTGTGGATTGTAAACTGCTTGTATGCCGAGCACACATGTAATCGAGATTTTTCAAAGACTGGTCCAAGAAGGATTCGTGCAAAGGCGCTCGCTGCTTATGTTGCTCGGCGAATGCGCCGTAAAAAATCTGTCCTAAAATCGAAAGAAATTATGGCAGCTATCCAGGGTGAATTCGGCTTTCAAGCAAGCTATAGTGTTGCTCTACGAGCCCGTAAATGTGCTGTGGCGATGATTTTTGGTGGACACTCAGATTCGTTCAAGATGCTTCCTCGTTACCTCTACGTACTGAAAACAACGAATCCAGGTACAATGACTGATCTCGAAGTCGATTCAGAAGGTTGTTTCCAACAATTATTCGTTGCTTTTAATGTTTCTCGTGCCCCGTGGGTATTTAACCTCCGAGATCTGATTGTGGTCGACGCGACTCACTTGAAAGGAAGGAATAAATGAGTGTTATTTATGGCTGCTACGATAGACGACAACGACCAAATTTTTCCACTAACCTTTGGTGTGGGTCCAATTGAGAACGATTTCTCTTGGAGTGGTTCATGTCCCGACTCAGAGAAGCATTTACGACGCCAACCAATTTAATTATGATATCCGATCAACACCGGAGCATAGCTAACGCGGTAGAGGTTGTTTATCCGGAAGCAGCCCATGACACTTGTTACTATCATCTTGAGAATAAGTTTACACGATATGGTAAGATGCTTATCAAGATATATCATGGTGATGCCTATGCTTATACGGTGTATGATTTCGATCGTGTGATGGAAGTGATTCGTCAAGCCTATCATGAGGCATACGAGAAGTTAATGGATGTCGGACCGAAAAAGTGGTCTAGATTGAAGTTTCCCGTTCACCGGTACAGTCAGCTAACCTCAAACATAGCTGAATCCATCAACTCGAGACTGCTCACAGCACGACGTCTGTCGATATGCTCTATGATCGAGGTAATAGGTCACATGGTGGAACAGTGGTGTGACCAACGTCGAGCAAAAGCCATGGCATGAGATAATCCGCTGACAATTGCTGCTGAGCTAAAGTTAGCTCTGTCGGAGGACCGTTCACATCGCTTCACTGTCGTGTCAGTGAACGAAGACAAATTCAAGGTTCACGACGGAACGTATCAGTGGAGAGTTCAAATCAGCAGAAACGCTTGTGAATGTCGTGAGTGGCAACTCGGTGAGATCCCATGTTCGCACGCTTGTGCTGCTATCAGGTATAATAATTTTTCCGTCTATAAGGTTGTTCCGGACTTGTGTAATAACATATTTTTTGTCTATAGGGTTGCCAGACTAAATCTACTAGACTCCGTGTCGGATGCATACAAGACTGAGAATTGGAGGATGATTTATGCCGGAACACTATATCCGGTACCCCCCATGCGTAATTGGCGGGTGCCGGAAGATGTGGCCTCAATGGTTGTGTTGCCGCCATTAATTACACGTCAGGCAGGGAGACTGAAGAATAGTAGACGACCCTCAGGAGCCGAAGCAAGTACATCTAGTGGGAGAACACACGGTCCAAAAAAATGCAGCATATGTGGTGTGGTTGGGCATAATAGGAGGAAGTGTCCGGGAACGGAGTGCCGAACTCACCGGAGTCGGAAGCATTTTAGTATGTCGTAATTTGTAATTGTCAAAGTAATCAATGAATTCGTAATTATGTTAATTTGTAGTTATGTCTAATTCATAATTATGTTAATTTGTAATTATGTCATAATTCAAACAAAATAAAAAATTATAAATTGAAATAAAAAAAATCATAAGTTCAAATCAAATATGTCAATGAAATACAAATATATAAATAAATAAGTCATCATAAACCCGGCTTGGTGTAGCATATGTCAAAGATCCTCTGAGCCATCAATCGACGATACAAAGCTACATTGCCGGGGCTGCCGCCCCACATGACTGTCGGGTAAGTGGCAATGAATCGCTCAACTACCATGTAGGCCATCGGTCCACAGCTCTTCGAGTCTTGTTGTTCCAACTGTTGATCAGGAGGTATAATCTGCACAGTGGGCGATCGCGGTGGGGGATCCTGATACCCAAATTCATTATGGTGCTAGTACAAGCCGTATGTTAAATAAGGACCAATCAGCTTCGTCAGAGGTCTCAACTGTCGAATCCTACGTGCTCGGCTAAAATCATCGCCTTTGTGGTCAAGCGAATCATAAACCTCAATCCTCCAATGACCAATGTCAATCCGAACAGTGACTCAGTGATCGAAGCAGAGACATGGCAGTAATAGCTTCAAAAAAATAGAAATAATTAATAAGAATAATTTATAATATATAAAGAAACAACTAAGAAAAATTAATATAAATACTTACGTATTTGGCACTCTACCACTTTCGTGCATGTTCCGTCAAGTTTTTACCGATAATGTACCATGAGACTTTCATTCGGCTTCCAGAAATTCCCATAGTTGAAGTCCACGTTGTGCATATTAGAATCCGGATCCGGAATACATTTCTTCCAATTCGCGCAGAGAATGTTCTGTTAAATAAATGGAAAACATGTTAGTAATTATTTAAATTAAGGAATTGAAATATTAAATTATTACTTACGAAGAAAACTGAATCGACTATCACGGTCTGATGATAGTGGGGCGTAGCCAACACATCGATACCCCGAGGCTCTTCATCCTCCTCAGTGCTCCCATATATAAATCCATGGTCCCCTGCTCCAACTCCTTAGTCGGATCCTCGTCGGGGCGGACAGAATAATTCGCAGTATACGTGAAACACCATAGTCGAGATACCCTGAGCTGCCGATAATTTTTAATTAATATGGGAGCGGTCATCATTGGGGCACCCCACGGATTAACTCGGGGAGTCGTCAATGCCTAAAATTAAATGATATCAATTAAAAAAACAAGCTATAATTAATAAAGTAAATTAAATAAAAATTAAATATTATACGGTACCCGATAAACTGAATCAACATAAAAATCATCGAGCCAATTGTGGTCGAACGATAGGGTCGGCTCGACCCGTACCGGGTTCGCAGACGATGCACCAACCTCGGGGCGGTGTGCTGAAGGCTGCTCCTGCTCAGGAGCATAATAGTGACGTTAATTGCCACCGTCGAAAGGAAGTGGGTACATGGGTTGTGCACCGTAGGACCAGCTCTGACGAGGCGGATAATCTCCGTAAACAGGGTCGTAATAGTCAAACATGCTCCGGACAGACCCCGGAGCATAACATCCATGCTCGTAGACGCTGTATTGACCTTGCATCGGTAGAATGACCGGCTGCTCCGCCTCATTCCGATTCGTCATCCACGTCCATAATCTTGAGGCAGTACACCGTGGCGGCTCTCTCGTCAACCCAGGGGGAGTTATCCCCCATCTGCATAATCTCGGGGCGGTACACCGAGACGGCTCTCTCCTCAATCTTGGGGCAGTACACCGAGGCGGCTCTCTCCTCCTCAATCCGGGGAGAGTGATCTCCCATCTCCTCATCTCGGTCATGACGGTGTCCCATCGACACCGATTCACTCCTAACAAGACCGTGTGGTGTACGGTTACCGCCCGCGTGAGAGGACGTAGTAGCCAAACCTCGGCTCCTAGATCGACCAAACACCGATCGAAATTGATTTTTCACGTCGTGAACTATTTCCTGCTGCAAGTTCCGGTGTTCGTCCCTTACAACTTTACGGACGTCTTCGACGGTCAAGATCTGGTATTGATCGGGCTCCCTTTGTCCAGTCTCCGTTCGGACCCGCTTACCACCTTCAGTGGAACGGCGTTGCCTCTGTTCGGTTCCTCTAGAACTGGTTGGACGCTGTATCTGCTGTCCGAATCGGTATAGCTCTCGTACCCTATGGTTCCCTATGATCGTGGGCTATAACGGATTCTCAGCCGCAATATAGGACACATGAAGTCAATCGTCCCTAATGACACTCTGCCAATACAGAGTTTGTGTCTCTGCATTGGATGGTGTGAGACTATCTCGGACAACAAAATGCAATTACATTAAATAAATTATTATTAGACTACATTAAATTAAAAAAATATAGAATATAAACAAAATCAACTCTAAATTAAATATTTTTACCTGACGATGGCAGAAACTGTTAAGCTTACGGGGTTGGCCTCCACCAAAGAACCAATTCTTCCAACGAGGAAATTCAGTTGTAGACAACCTCTCAGCACATATCGCTCCAAAATCTGGAATAGCCTCGTAGGACCAAATGTACAATGCATGAAAATCAATATTGATTATTATATGATATATATCAATAATTCAAATAATTAAATTAATAAAATCATTATACACACCTGGAGTGCCCAAACGGGTCCATAGAAATGATATTTCTTAGACGTCTGTTCCGCCGTTCTCGGAACAAAACTACAATAGTGCTTCAGCGCACCGTAAGTGTGCGAGCCCTACGGGAATTGGTCAAATGCACGTAGATCATCCACTAATACCCAAATCCACGTGTCGACCAATTTCGTGTCGCTGTAACTGAGAAAAAAGTAAATTAAGGCTAGAACATGAGCCACCTTCAAATACCCCAACTCGTCCAATCACGAAAGCTACCTTCAAATACCCCAACTCGTCCAATCCCAAATCTCCATTCTCGAACTTTGTTAACAAATCTCTGCCCGTTATTGGTGTACAATCATTTAATATTTTGTACACAGTCGAGGAACGGGGATCATACTGAGCATGCGGATCAAAATTGCAGGATCCAAACTTTAAACCCGTGACAAGGGCATAATCGAAACAAGAAAAACGGGTAGTCGTCTCGGACATGGAAAACCAAATAGCAGAATCATCTCCGTCCGCTTCAATCTCATGACACATCAACATATGGAGAGCCCTGCCCGCATTCCTACCCACCCTCCAATCAAAAAAGCTACCAAAAACGTCATTCCTAAATTCGTTTACTAACTCACCTTGCCCGATAACTCAATTTTTTTTAATTATATCAAAAATCTTCGGGTAGAATTCTATGTCTATCATAGGAGTTGCATCGAGAATACCAATTCTTTTAAAAACGAGCTGCACCGAAACAATATAACAGTTTAAAAAAAAATCTGGAATCCCGCTCGGCCGAATCGGAATCCCGCCCTACGTTATCCGACTGGAAATCACCCATTCATGCTCCAAAAATTCAGAAAATTCATACTCCGAAAATCATAAAATCATACTCCAAAAATTCAGAAAGATTCATGCTCCGAAAATCATGCGGAACTAACCTGGTTGGCCATTCTTGTGTTTTGGTGTCGAATTCAACTCCGAAATCGTGTTCTCGAGCGGGATTCGGTGACGGAGAGAAGGAGAGAAAGATGAAAATTGCTGAATACGAGAGGTAACAAGCGGGATTCAGATCTAGATCTGGACTGAAATCCCGCTCACAAAATCCCACTCGCCGAGCGGGATTTGCTGTCGGCCGAGCGGGATTCAACGACGTGGTGGAGCGGGACAGCGGCTGAGCGGGATTCCGGAACTGCCGAGCGGGATTTCGCCGAGCGGGAACCTGCCGAGCGGGATTTCTTGTCTCCGAGCGAGATTCTTGTTGTGCTTGAGCGGGATTTATCTCTCGGTCGAGCGGGATTCGGGTGTTGACAGCCTGATTTTCGAGCGGGATTTGAATTTAAGTGAGCGAGACTGAGCGGGACTTAAGCGGGATTTAAGTCTCGAATTAATTCGTCTCTAATTTGTGTGTTTTTTTGTTTGTTTCTTCAATTAATTCATCTAGAATGCAGGAAAACACCTAAAAATGATTGGTGTCAGTCAATTTTTTCAAAAAGTAAGGGTAGTGTAAGTAAAATTGGGTATTTTGTGCATTAAATATAAGGATTGAGTAAATTTGATTTTTGTTATACGAAAATGGGTAAAAGATAATAATACCACTTCTTTCTTCCCAAAATTTTTCCTCTCAATTTCCCTTCAACAAAGCAAAGACTAAGCCTTTGTTTGGTTAGGAGAAGAATATGAGAAGAAATAAATAAGAAAGAAAGAAAATATGGAGAAAGAAATAGGTGAGAAAGAGATGATATTTTCTATATTGTTTGGTTGAAGAGAAAGAGAAAATAAATAGGAGAGAAAAGAAATAATGTTATGTATGAAAAAACAAAAATATCCTCCAATAAAATAAAAAAGTAAAATATTATTAAATTTAAAATGGTCATTTGCTTCAAATCTTACTTATTCTTCATTTTATCTTCATATTTAGAGAGAAAATTTTTAAAATGAGTCCTACCCTTTTTTTCTCTTTTCTATCCTTTTTCTCCTATAATCAAATGAGAGAAAATCTTACTTTCTTTCTTATTTATCTCTTTCATTTTTTTTTTCCTCTCAAATTCTCTTCAACCAAAAAATAAATGGTTAAATGAGTATTAAAAATACATAAAACTTTTTTTTATTGAAAATAAAATAAATGAGACAATTCGAAAAAGAAAAAAATAAGATAAAATGAGACGTGGGAATATAATTTAGTGCTGGAGATTGAGATTGGGTTAGTATTGATATTGGAGTATCATACCAAGACTAATTTAGGTCACATATTCTACTTCTCGACTCATAAGTCTCAACCGCCCGCAGCCGCCCCTTCCCGATTTACGTCTTCCGCCCAGCATCCCGGAACCGCTGCCCCTCCGCCACCCTCCCCGCGTACGGCGGCACGCCAGCACCGCCTATTGGCCATCCTCCCCTGACCCCTCCGCTACGCCGTAAGCACTAAGTCGCCCGCAGCCCCTCGACCCTCCCCCTCCGGCAAGTGTAAGTCTGAAATTACTCAGATTAGAATAGGCGCCGACTACATCATCATCTTCTGCCCATTGCTGCCGTACACAAGGTGGATTTTCTTTCTGTATTACTCCAATATTTGTTTCTTCATTCATTGTGGCAAATTGTCAATTTCTATGATTCTATCGATTTTAAAGTTTGTTATCTGTATATGAGTATATCTAATAGGAAATTGAAGGAATAGGGAGAACCGGAGAAATCATATGAATTAGGTCAAGATATTTTTGTAAAATTGCTAAAAAAGAAAACACTTTGGGGATATTTGTTTAGGATTAATGTTGGAAGAACGCATGAAAGAATCAAGATTTTATCGATGATGAATGTAATTCTTTATTGGGATGGATGTTAATAAGCTCAATGAAGCCTTAGAATTAGAGTCTGATCACATACTCATTATTTTCGATTTTTGTGGTATAACCGGCTAACCGAAAACGGAAGGGGTATCGGTTTTGGGATGCTTTTTCTGACTTCGGTTAACCGATAACTGTTATCAGTAATACCGACCCAAACCGACATACAGCCCTAGATTATTACTGTCCAAAAAAATAAATTAGAGGCCCCCAATATTTTGGGGCCTGGGGCGGTCGCCCATGCTCGCCCGCCCTCAGGGCCGGGCCTCTGTAGATGTAATGCTATCAACTACTCGTACTGCCTAGTAATAGAGATAGCAGTTGTGGTGTTGTTGCTTGGATGGATTTTATACCAAAAGTTGGTGTTTAACGTTTAGCAGTCATATCGTCATTTATGCAGTGGTCAGAAAAGGAGAGGCTATAATTATGATAAAAAGGCGATTCTATAGGTTCGAGCATGGTAGTAGGGATGCCCCCTCAGAGTCCTCATCTTCTTCAGACTCTGAAGTGGAGGTAGAGGCTGCTGATGACTCAGAAATTGAAGAAGAAGATGAAGAAGTAGAAGAAGAAGATGAAGATGATGACGGTGAAGATAAAGAGGGAAAGGAAAATGTTGCCTTGGATGCGAGAGAGAAGGGAGATACTTCCTCTTCTTCTGGTATGCATAACTTTGACAGATTTATGATCCTTCCCATCAACTTTAGGGTGATTTAAAATCTCTATTGATCTGATGTATATCGTTCTTTGACAATTAACCATTCAGTAATCAGTAGTCAGAAGCTGGTCAAATGCCTACTTCCATGGATGTTGCTTTATTTACAAAACTCTTTTATCGTTTTACTCTCCTTCCCCACTGCCAGTAGTGTTTTACTATATGTTCTAGGCATTGAGTTTGGTTGTCAGAAGCTGCTCGTATGAGTACTTCCATGAATGTTCCTTTATTTATATAAATTCTTTTTTTTTTCGTTTTAATCTTCTTCCCAACTGCGAGTATTGTCATAGTGTATGGTATTCTAGGCATTGAGTCTGAAGCCATGCTATTTGTAAATGTATCGTAATTCGGTTCTATTTTTGAAACTTAAGGTTATGAAAGTGAGGATAGTTCAGTTAATGAAGTTAATCTTGATTCATCAGTGTGATACTCATGCTACAGTGGTTTTGCTGTAATTACGCCTGTATTGTGATAAGATGTAATTTGCAATGTTAACTCAGTTAAATAGTGCATAAATATTAACTAAAACTTCTGGGTGACTGTTTCTAGCATTCAAATATTTAATTCATAATTACCAGAATTTTATAGTCTCTGAAAGCTCACGGCACTCTGTTTTCCATTTTTCTACTTGAACCCTAATCTGTTTATTATTATTATTATTGTTATTTTATCTTGCCTTCTAATTAGTTCTCTTCTGTTAACTAATCTTTTGTTTCATCTTTATTTTTTCTGTATTTTCAATATTCTGAAGTGTGGTTTGTTCATCCAAATACTTTTAGCTGTATTGAGGTTGCATACCCTGCTTTGACATGTCCCATCGATGGGCTACTATATTCTGAGAGTTTTAATACAAGGAAAAGTCATTGGATGAATACTCAATATAGAAACTTTTAACCAATAACAATCATTTAGCAATATTCTTTCCGTGTACTGTTACAATTGAATGGATCTTTGCAGGTTTACCTACTAGTGATGATGATGTGGCAGCTCAAAACATTCTTTCTGGCGGTGAAGGAATCAGTTTACCTACGATAGTTCAGAATAGTCCAAAAAAGGATGTGACTGATCTCAACATGGCAGAATGCGTTTTAAAACGTAAGTCTGTTTTTAAATGCAGGCTCTGTCCTAGGATTGTCTGCTTATCAGAGGAGACTCTTAAGGCTCATCTCAGCTCCAAGGCAAGTAATTTTGAAAACTTTATGATAATGCTGGTGTCTTCTTAGCAATATAATTTACTTGAATTCTTTAACTATCACTTCTGATAAAAATGTTATTCCTGCTGTAAGTGAAAATTTGTTCTTCATGTAATGGGTTATCACTTATCACCTCTCCCGGACCCAGTTGCGTAGTTTGTGTTTCCTTAACCTCTGTTGGTAGTTTAGTGCCAGTATTCAGCGTTTGGCTTATTTTTTGCTTGGCTCGGCTTGCACTGCTCTATACGTGGAGCGTTGAATGTGAATAACTTTCTGCTGTCTCCAGAAGCATGCCCGCTCCGAGAATCTACTTAAAGAAGGGAGACTTAAGCTTATGCTGAATGATGATGGAGAAATCGAGGGTGAGATGCATTCTGAAAACCCTGAAGCAACCACAGATTCTGACCAGGTATTACTCTTCTCATATGGAGATTGCTAGATTGAAAGATGGACCATTATATTTTTTGTAAAACTACATTTACCCAATCTAACTTTGTAAACATAACAATCCCAATAGGAAGCAGCCAAGCCAAATAAAAAGCGCAAAGGACAAGGGAAACCGGGGAAGAGGCAAAGAGAGGTGAGGAATACTCCCAATTACTTTTGCATTACAATTGTTGTTTGCTCTCCAGAATTTCTAATTATGACTTCAACTTTCTCAATGCAGAAGAAGAAAGCTGAACTTGGAAAAGGAAAGCCATCGAGAGTGAAGCGGGAGAAGAGATGGAAGAAGGACAACTGAAGACGCAGACACGGCTATTTTCTCTTTAGGCCGTGGTTGCACTCAAGTTCTACAAACCACATTAACAAGTGAATGAACTCTTTGTTATGTTTTCATATTTCCCAATTTTGTAGCGTGACAATGAAAATGGAAGTTGCTATATATGTTTTCCTGACTTGTCCTGAAGAGTGAATTGCTGTACTGATCTCCTTCATGGATTTTTGGTTTATGTGATTAGGCAACGTTAATTTGTAGTACTCCCTCCGTCCCACTAAACTTGTCTTACTTTTCATTTTCGGTTGTCCCACTAAACTTGTCTTCATCCAAAAAAAGAAAAGAACTAGTGGACCACAATCAATTGAAAGAGTGGATCACACCACTTTAACACATTTCCACCCACCTTAATACACCTCTCCCCACTTTCTTAAAATCCGTGCCGGAACCCACTACAACAAGTTTAGCGGGACGGAGGGAGTATTAGTTAGCATCAGACTTCATTTAATACAAGTCTCACTGCCTATGTTTCATTTTTATAAATATGATCAAACTTATAGCAATTTGTAAATACATAAACTAGTTAGCTAAATGTTGAGAGTGGTGGCTCAGAAAATATGTGATAATTACTTAATTAGCATATACAGCACAATAATCACAATTACAAAATTCCTACTCCATACAAACCAGCCAGAAAATATTCCTACACTGTCGTCCAAGCTAAAGCACAAGTCCTCTCTTAACACATTACAATTTGCAAAATATTGAAATAGCAAAATGCAGTCTGCATTAGGTGATGTGAGACCCCAAAAGGACACGGGCTCAGTTTTAACAGCAAATAGCAAAAGAAATCCTAGTCGATACCTAAACTAACTAGCAATTTCAAACACGGATGGATACAAGGACAGTGACTGGGAAGTTCGTTGCATCATGTTTTAGGCTCTTCTTTTTTTGAAGTATTATTATTCTGGGAAGGGGGCATTTCTTCTTCATGCTTATCTGCTTCAGCAACTTGATCCGATGCAGGGGCTTGTTCTCCGTTCTCGCTGCTTTCGGGATTGAAGTTAATGGGGAACTTGGTCACTCTTGGTTTATCAGATAATATATTTCTCTGTATCCTGTCAATCATGATCTTCTGGGGAGGTTCCTCCCGTAGCTGCTCATCATCATAGTCATTATTGACATAATAGCCCACGCGAACGAATTCTTGACCCACGTAAGAGCATGTCAACAAAAGCACTGTTACACCTATGATGTCTTCCTCACGAATTCTAGAAGGATCTGGAGGGTCTGCCTAAATGTATAACCAAAAGAGAGTGTAAGAATTCGGGAAGCATATGGTTCCACATTGCAAAATGTAAGGACCTAACTATTGTTCTTACCTGCAATACAAAACGATAATTGCCAACATTGACTGGACCAACAAGAACACTTTCCAGAAGTTGGTCATAAGTTTCATCCTCTGCAGATCCTACGTAAATGAGTTTCCACTCCAGATCTGCAGAGCACTTTATTCATTCAAACTGGAAGGCAACATAGCTTACTTCTAAACAGTGCATTATCATGAGATTTCAAATATTTATGTGAAGGCTATGATCAACAGTTTTCATGGAACTGAAAACCCAAATATCATTGTTTCGGAAGAGCAAAATGTATAATATTTAAAGAATCCTCCCAGATTATTATAAGAGTCCAACAAGCAATCTTATCCCTATTTTTTTCGTTCCCTTGAAGATATGAGGAATGGTGGGTTTAATTCATTCTTTAAACTTTGGATGAACACACTTATAGTAACCTGTAACCCTTTATGAGAACCCACAGAAATATAGAAGGCACAAAGGAAATAACAGTATTAACATTATGCTTATATTTTCGTATTTGGTACCAGTAGCAGCAATGATATCAAGAACTTCAACAACTATAAGGTTTAAATGAAATAGCATGAGAAACATCACAGGTAAACTATACTCCTCTCATTATCACTACATCCTTTATGAGCTGTTACTTGATTGAGTAATATGATGATTAGACAATTTCTGAGCTGGTAAGCTGCCAAGCGTTTGTTGTATGCCATGCTAATTTTACAGGATATCTTGGAAAGGTTTGAAATAGAAAACAGTGTGGCTGAAGTATATATAGTTATAGACCATCAATTCATCCTCTGTTCCAAAAAGTCAACTTGATATAATAGATAACTGGTTTTCTAATAGGTTCTCTAAGATCCACCTTTTCATTCTATCAACCAAGCTGTTAAGTAAATGTGTCAATTCCCAACAGCAGAATCGGTTTGCTATTGTTTGTCAAAATCCTCTCAGAAACTTGTGAATTACAAACCCTAACCCTAATCCACCCTTCTCTAGAACACCCAAATGAACTAGTTCCCTCAAATAACCCATACGTTTCTTTGCTAAATCATAAAGTAAACAATTAGAATAACCTAATTTGGCGAATTAAACAACAAAGATCGCTAACGAGAAAGAATTCCAACATAAACCTAAATACTCTCCTTCAAATAAACCAAAATATTAACATCTAATTCAGTAGACCATGAAAATAACAACAGAAGAGGTGAAGAATTACCGTCTTTGAGAGGAGTAACGCATTCATAGGAGATTTCGAACTGGAAAGGGGACAAAAACGACCCCGGATTGTCCAGCACGGCCACGTTCGTAATGTTCACCGCACTCATTCTCCGGTCAAGGACGCCAACAATTGCACGCAGTTCGAGTTGCTACAGTACTCCTCCGATCGAACCGCAGGCAGAGCAAACTTCATGGAACGCAAGAGCAGCAGAATTGGTAAGAGTCGAAAGGAAATTGAAAATTGTCAGAAAATGAGCTCGAATTGGACGTTATAAGCGGAAGAGCAACACCAAGAGAAAAATAAATAAATAGAAATTGAGCATGGGATTGGAGGCATGTGATTTTGCTTTGGGGAGTATTTATATGAGCCACTGGGTACGGCTTAGGCAACCGGGTATAGCCGGTTTCAGGATTTGGCGGGAGTTTCTTTTACTTGGGCTTTACTTTGATATATATTTGTTGGGCTGGATCTCAAAGTCGAATTAGAATCGAAGTACACATCCCACGAATCCATTGCCTGTCATAAGGGTGTAAGAAAAAAAAACAGGGCAAAACAAATAAGTGTTAATATATGAATATGACCAAATTCAATTAAAAAAAAAAAATACAAATGTAGCCGTCTAATAAAATTCAGTTTAGGTAATCTGACCGAATTGCCCTTACTTTTTATCTTTTACTTGCTAGTTTTGACTGTCAGTTTTTAATGTTAGAAAATTGATTTCGAATGCCGATGGAAAACTACAGATGCTAAGGGTTGGCCGAGAGGCCTATTTTGTAATCACATAAAAAAATTAATTTAAACTAGTGCTGAGGGCTGGTCGAGAGGCAGCCGCTATACACCCTCAACAACAATAGCCTTCATTCAACACAAAAAAAAAACCTGAATTAGTAGAGAGCAATGTTGATAGAAGAGAAAGTGGGGCAATTTCGTAAAATTGGCAAAATTGTGAATATAGTTCTAATGCTTGGCTATTTTTTTAGTAGGTTTGGCTAGTTAAGCTAATACCTCATAAAATAATACATGTATTACCTATTTAAATTTTAAGAACCCGGAAATATTGAATGGATTACGGGTTTTAAATAAAAATCCCTCTTATGAACCGCACAATTACATATTTATTTTAATTAATGTGATTTATATTTATTTAATTATAATAAAGCTTTTAACTTAAGAGTTTAATTTTATAAAAAATAAATTAGTCCTAAATCCCTAATCTGGTTTTCACCTAAACTATGCCAATCACCATACACTAGTGATAATAATAATAAAAAGGATGTATTTTGAATCTTTCTTGTAAACAAAGATAATCTTTTGCGGATTACTTTTGAAAGATAGTGTGTTCCTTTGTGAACTGAAGATAGTTGTTAATTATTTAGAAATTTAACTTATGTCAACCGCCAACCTATTCGTTGAACCGATCGCAATCGTTCAATCTGCAGCAACATGCAGTTTTTTCTATTTAATTTAGTGGTTGTAGTTGAATAATTTAGTAAATTGCAAATATTGAATGGTCCACTATTTCGATTACCATCCGCGCTACGTCACTTGGGCACCTATATGTCTAAAACATCATAAATAATTAGTCTAATACTACATTATTTATTTTTTTGCAATCATATTCAATATCGTATTTTTTCACATGTTCTCAAATTTAGATATACAAGCAATTAATTATGAAAACCAACCTAATTAAAATACACGCCAGAATCGTTTTAAACAGCTAGTAAACATTTCTGAATTAAAAAAATATCCACAAGAGTTACAAAATGAATAAATATCTTGTATTAAACTAGATTATAAAATTAAAACTAGAACTGGTTGGGGCTTTCCAAAGAAATGGTAGAAAGGCGAAAGAATAGTTCGCAATGTGCAAATTATACTCATTTATAGTAGTACAATGTTGTTTCTTAACTCTTCATCCAAAATCGATGTGGTAATAAGTAGCATACGCCTTTCGCTAACTTGGTTATCTGGCGCAATTCCTTTACATCCATCCACCTCCAAACATACATATTCACGGACACAAAATGGAGCCCCATCTACTAAACACGATCAATATTTTCATAACAAGACATGTCCAAAGAAAATAAATAAGTAAATCATCAAAAAAAAAAAAAAAAAAAGAAAACATCTGAAAATATTTTAGACCATCCTAGACAGCTGACACAACCACAAAATCTCTAAGTTATTAGTTTGCGGAGGTTTTCATTATCGGATCATTTCAACTGCTTTATTTAAATTGCTTTTGTTTAACAAAAAAGTTGGAACTAGATTGTTAGGGTTATTTCCTAAGGGGAAAAACCCTCCAAAAAATGGCGTATATGAAGGCGAAAGAATTGTTCGCCATGCGCTTACAGCACGCCTGCGTACTTCCAACAGAAGAAGCGCTTCCGTTTATATAGTCTGATCTGATGTTCTTTGGCTGCTCATTTCTTAACCGATGTGATAGGAATCTTTTCTCAGTTTCACTTTTTTTTTTTAAATTTTTTTTTAGCGATTTGCCATATGATGAGAACGCGATTTAATTTAAAAAGATTTAAGTAAGCCATTTGAAGTTAAAGGTCAAACACCTATAAAGATTTTTATATTTCTTAAAATGATCTCAATTGTTATACAAAAAGATTCATATTGCACATGATACAATTACTCAATTCTAATCCAGTTTGACCCGGTGATTCAACATGATGTCATGCTGACATCATTATTCTAATTTTATTTATTTTTTATTTTTTTCCCACTTATTGTAAGGACGGATGTGTTATTCTTTGTGAACAAAAGTGTTTTTTTGTTCTAAACAAAATTTTTAATTTTTTTTCAAATTTTTTATACGGGAAGACGTGTAATTTATAATGAATAAATGTATCATTTGTTATTTATCTTGAAATGTCAATCGTAATAAATAAAAGTGTCATTTATATTTGAATAAAATGTCATTTGTATCATTTATTGACTATCGATTATTTTTGAAAAAAAAGTGATTTGTGTTGGTCCGGAGACGATAAGTCAGGTGTAGAGGGGGGGGGTGAATACACTTGAGCTCAGTTTCTTTTTCTCAATGAAGGTCAGCTGAGCTGTTGATTGCACTGATGAACAGTGCCAAATAAGCCTTCGATCGCGGGACAGAGTGAGTCGGCCATCGAGCTCTCTCCTACCGACCGTTGTCGGTATTTTGAGAATCGATCGAGAGTCAAGTTGTGCGGAAAGTGTGGGGCCCGAAATTCGTCTCTTTTGAAAACACGTTTTAGCAAATTAAATCTTTTGGCTGTGCGCTTTATAAAATACGTTTTATGCAAGTTTATGATTTTCAAGTCAGTTGAATGCTATGCAATAAAACAGTAAAGGAACACAAGCGATTTAACGTGGTTCGGATACGCAAGATCCTACGTCCACGGTCCTGAACAAAGCAGGAGAACTTGTTGATTATTCTCGAGCAAGCCTCGGCGGGGATACTTTGCGCACCGGACGGTCCCCTCTAAGTTATAGTCCTTAGCGACTTTACAATCCAAACCTAAGTCTGAAATGGGAGGGAATATTCTCCAACTGAGAAGGAGTTCTTACAATAAGAACAATTCACTAAATGTGAACTCCTTCGAATCTAAGCTATAAATATGACAATGAGCTTAGTCTAGAGAAGAAAGGGATCTAAGAACTCAAGAGAGAAAAACTGAGAAATCTTCTAAGTATGCAAGTTTTCCTCCTCGGATGATCTTTGAGTGTTCTAGAGCGTTTATGAACTTGAGCTTGTCCCTTCGAAATTCCGTCACTCGGAGCTTCAAAAACTTCTCTATTTATAGTTGTGAGTTATGGCATATGTCCGTTGGAGACGACGATGCCACGTGTCACAAGCTTCCAAAGAAAACGGCCATAATTCGAACTTGTTGCGAAGGAGGCGGTTAATGCACTGTTCATGAGAGCAGCTTTTACTTGTGTAGAGTAGGTAAGCGTTGTCGGCTTCTCATTGGTCGAGGTTTGTAGTTGGTGAGAATGTCGAGTTGACCGTTCAACAACCTCGTATGTCTTCTCGCCGAACTTTTCGAAAAGACTTGAATAGGCGGGTCGCTTTCCGTAGGATACGATGAGATCGAAAAGTCTCTGTCTTCTTCATCGAGTCGGCCGACGGGGCATCTACCGAGTAGGTCAGTGGCGACTCGCGAAGGTACTGTGCTTGTTTCTGTTCTTCTGCTGATGACTATCAGCCGGGAGTAGTCTTCTATCGATGATTTGTCGGTGATGCGCTGTCTTCGACTGAGTGGAAGATCAGCTGCTGACTGAAGAACACAAGCGATTACACTGATGACGTGGGGTTCTGAAAAGTATCTTCGACAGAAGATCAGTTCAACAACTACCCCGTACAGGACATAGACAAAAATAATAAACAATACATCAAGTCTAACCTATACATCAGCTAATCCTAACGACATACTAATCTACTGATATCAGCTAGGTTTTGGGATCTTCAATTCCATAGTACTACTATGATTTCCCCCAATTTTCTTTTAACCGAACAACAGCTGAGTATCATCTACTGACTCATATCCAACAATTTCCCCCTAATTGATGATGCCAAAATCTCTACCTCTACCTCTTAAACTTCTTAAGTCTATAAAAGATGCTATCCTACTGACAACAATTTCCCCCTTACAACATTCTGAGGGAAAAAAATGAAGGAATTTCAATACTTCAGTAGGTGGGAGATAGGCAAAATCAGAGAAACTGACTGTGAGTGTGTGTCAGATCACTTAGTGATCAGTCATGAAAACACAATGCAAAGAGCTGAAAGACAATGAGTAATTGTCTGACAAGCAATAGGAACTGATATATATAATCAATGAAGTACATGTTCCTATCACTATTACAAAAGATAGAAAAGAGAAAGACTACAGACGCCTGAAGGCTTGAGTGCGTTCCCTGAATCCTGCAGATCTGTCCATGGGAGGTTCCAGACGATAGTATAAGTAGATTCTCTTCCTCAGAGTCTGGATATCCTCGTCGTCTTCAGCAAGGTCGACACTCAGGTCGAAGCGAGAAGCTGCAGCTCTGATCTCATCCTCTATATCCTTTGTACATAGAACTCTGCGCGCAGTTCTAGGAGGTGGGATGCGCCTGAAAGCTGGAGCTCTAAACGGAATGTTCTGTCTCTTCATGATCTCCTTGAGCTGTTCCCTCAGCTCTGAATTGTACAGAAACATGAACTCATCAAAGGCTTGATCGATAGGTTGCTCTCGAGGGTAGAATCCCCAAACATAGTAGCCTTTGATAAATTGCTCTTTAAGTTCTTCCCATTGATCATTAACCTCAGCGGGAACCCATCGATCGACATGAACAACTGAGTCCTTCTTGGCGAGAGGTGTTCTCTTCCTTGATCCTCTTGGGATTTGTCTTCTGGGATCAGCTGCTGGCTTTTGAGATAATCTAATCATCTTAGCCATATCAGCCATTCTCTTCTTTTCTCGGAGAGCCGCTGCCCTACAGTCTCCTCGTATGAGATTTAGGCCTTGCAGCGTCGCCTCCCGTGTCGCTTGATCTTCCGCTATCCGCTCGGTGTGTTAGAGTAGGAGTGGGAATGTTCTCGAGTAGTAGCCGGGATCTCGGTCGGAAGAGCCTTAGCAAAATCTGCTTGGGCTTTCTTACGCTCTTCGACCGATTCGACCTTTTTCTTGCCTTTGCTCCTAACGACTTTGCCCTTGGGCTTCTTTCTTTGCCGCTTCGTCGCTTCTTCAAGCCGACGCTCTCGGTCCGGCTTATCTTGCAGTTGTTGGGCAATATTGAGGTCATAAGCCTCTTGCTCCGCTTTAGATTTGAATTTATGGAGCGGGGAGGAAGGAGGAGTAGATACGGTTGCAATCTCCTTCCCCGGCCTCTGCGGTGGCAATTGTTCGGGCTCGAGCTCTTCTTCTTCTCTCTCCCGCTCAAAAAATCCGGCTACTTCTTCAATGTGAGCGGCGAGAAGAGGAGATGGGGGTCGGCTGTAGTGGAAATTCTAGGAGAAGGACCTCAGAAGAGTTCTTATCCTGAGTAGTAGAGGGTCCTTCCTCCTGAGCCCTTTCCCCCTGAGTCTATGCGGGTTCTTCAGCTATGGAGGGTCTCTTCTCCTGAACCCTTTCCCTGATTATCTGTACATCAGCTGTATCCGTTTCAGATTCATCTTTTATTATACCTTCCCCCTTTTTGGCATCAGCAGCCTTATCGAGGTTGGTACGAATAGCTGCGACTTCTTTTTCCAGCTTGTGGACTGAATCCTTAATCTGATTTGCTATGGATTCGAAGTCTTTGACGAGATCGCAGTATAATTCCCAGTCTTTTTCTTGATCAGCTCTAGATGTTTTGAGTTGTGCAGCTGACTCCAGATGGAGTTTCAGCAGAGCCTGATCATGCGATTCGGTCATTTCCTTCTGAATAGTTTTCAGAGCCTCTGCCTGTTGAGTAATAGCTTTCTGAAGGCTAGAGGTTGCAATCGTATTTCTTTCGTCGATCTTTGTCTTGACAGATTCAAGAACTTGAGTCAGCTGCTCGGAAAATATCTTATGCTGATTCTGGAGCAACTGCTGACTCTGAGATTCTAGAACGACTCTCTAAGCTGATAACGCGGCCTCAATAAGCTCTTGAAAATTTGGTTGCGGAGGAGCTTCTGGAGTCTTTGAGATGCCGGTTGCTAATCTGTCTAGGCTCTCTGTCTGAGCCTTAGTATACTTCGCCCATTTGATATGAACGTCTTTGGCGAGAAGTCTGTTTTTCTCTCCTTGGCGTCGGATGGCTTTGTTGACAGATTTTGAGGTCACGGAACCGATGGGTTGAATCTGGTAAGAACTGGTTTCGAGCCTCTGCTCAGAAAATGTGAGAAGCTGCTCCCTACTGTACTTCGAAGCACCTTGAGCATCACCTGATGTATCAGGGTTTGGTGATTTGCTCTTCTCACGGGGAGTTGAACCCTCAGCAGAGCCTCCCAACTCTGTATCCTTGGGTGTGTCATCCTTCCTCTGATTGTTGTCATCATCATCGTGCTTATCATCAACAGGAGGAGATGGGGGTGGAGGAGTGTTACCAGGGACTGACTCTCGCAAGCTTAGAAGGTAAAGCATTGCGGCTCTGAGATCTTCAAGAGTAGCTAAGTCACCGGTTCTCCGTACCCTATTACTTCTTGTAGCTTCTGCTCCTCATCGTGCAGGTAGAGAACTGAGTGAGTTTTGATTATGTCTTCTAGAATATCCCAACTCAGAAATCTAAGAAGCATTTGAACCCTAGCCCTGATGGCTATGTCGACTAAGTCTGAGTGCCCAGCAATTTCAGGAATATGATTGTGTACGTCAGCTGCGGCACGGAGACGAGTGGTGTGAATAGTTGTCCACTCAGTCGCATTCTCCTCAGTCGGTTCCCTAACGTCCGACTGTGTCTCCTCTGAGCTAATCACCTGGACTTTATCTTTGAGGGTCGCACCCTCAATGCCAGTATCAGAATCTAAAAACTGCTCTTCTTGAGTAGGAGGAGTGGGTTCAATAATAGAGAGGGGCTGAGCAGCTGAGACCTCAGTTGGTCTGGTCTTAGTCAGCTGCCTCTTCTTAGGCACTTCGGTATGAGGGGGCAGAGCGGATGCTGCTCTCTTCGGCTCAGGCGGCCCCTTACCGATAGACTTCTCCGTCGCTTCTTTAGTCTGAAACTTTATCAGCTTAGTGTTGTACAACTTTGGGTCTTCAAAAGCTGAGTTCCTCTGTACAACACTCTCTATTAGGACTGACATCTTGGTCCCGAATAGAAGCTTACCCACACTGGCCAACCTCCTCTCGCCAGTGGGTAGCGTAGTGAACTTCTGGGCTTGGGCTTTCATCTGAGTTGTATAATAGTCAGCCCAGTTCACTTCTACTCCATCATCTATGGCCATCATCAGCTGAATCCTTGGCTTGGACAGTTGATCGTACGATCCAGCTGAGCTTGTCAGTATGTGCGAGACCACATACGCTAAACCTCTGTACTGAGGTAGCAAGAGATTCATCGGGAGAGCTGTCTTGAACGTCAGATCACTGCGTCCACATAACTTTTGCACATAAGCGTTGATCTCCCTCTCCTTATATCCGATAGGGGAGATTCCAGAAATAGGAAGTTGAAACGCGAGGACCAGAGCCTCTCGGATGTTGAAGGTCTTCTGAGACACCTTCCACTTGTTCGAATTAGTCTCCTCCATGTAAGAAAACGAGGCTTCTTCTCCTCCGGTAGCTACCGAATTCCAGTTGAAATATGCCTCCATCACTTGCCTCGGCAGACTGGCACGGGGATGCTTGGTCACGAGGGTCTCCAACCCAGACCTCTCCAGAGCATCGAACATCGGTTCCAGATATGGGATATCCACCTGGCGGAAAGCCATTGTGGGTTCGAACTGAATCCGGATGGTCATGATCTCCACTATAGGTTCAGGAGTCTGTACGATCGCCATAGAAATCTGCAAAACAACTTGTTAGCACTTGAAAATAGAGTAAGTTAGTAGTTATCAGCAGATTTTAATACATTACCGAGTATTAGAGCTTGAAAGATGCACATGCAAGGCAGTTATGAGAAGTAGAAACTGATTGCGAGTAAAGCTCGTAAGCTATGAAAATGACGAAAAGTGAGGAATGATAGAAGATGAAAGATTTTGTATATATTGACTTGATTGCACGTTTTAATCTAACGGCTGAGTTTTAATCTTTCATAACTATGGACGGCTAAGATTTAATGTTATAAAAGGAATGATTACCAAAGCCGCCTAAAACATAGATCTACGTAATAAAGGTAAGTGAGAAGACATGCATTAAATGCGCGACAGACAGCATTAATTACTCAGTTTATGCGAATGAAAAGGTTTCCTACTGACCTTTCCTTAAACTATTAATGGCGGGAAATGAATGCACATTAACTATTGAGTGTGAGCGACTGATGCAATAAAAGCGAGCATGCTTAAAAAAAAATACACAAAATTACGCAAACCTCTTTAGCTGAACTTATCAGCTGGTTACCGTTATGTATAAGGAGAATGGTTGTCATGCTGATGACTATGTTCCCCCTTGCTGTGTACAGTGTGACTTTCCCAACTGAGTCACTGTACTTAGTTATCTGACCTGTCGTACTGATTCCTTATGCTGATACCAATTGTTACCAATTGTTTGGGGCAATGATGTTCTCAGTAGTCGGCATCTACTGACGCATCTCAGTAGGATCCAGTAGACCTAGCTCAACTGATAGTTCTATGAACCTGTTCTCAGCTAGTGGTTTGGTCAGTATATCCGCCCTTTGCTTGTCAGTATGGATCTTCTCCATCCTGATATCCTTCTTCTCGACATGGTCTCTGATGAAGTGGTGTCGGATATCCACGTGC
This sequence comes from Lavandula angustifolia, assembly GCA_028984105.1. Lineage (NCBI taxonomy): Eukaryota > Viridiplantae > Streptophyta > Magnoliopsida > Lamiales > Lamiaceae > Lavandula > Lavandula angustifolia. The sequence continues at coordinate 7,641,671 of CM054817.1, forward strand.
TTGCATCTGGTATGTAGAACTGGGTTCTGAGTTATGGCAATTGCACTTGTGGAGTCGCAGTAGATGGGCACTTCATCCTGAGTTATACCATAATCTCTAAGTTGTTGTCGAAGCCAAAGGATTTGGGCACAAAGCAACTTCCTCGCAGCCAATGTACTCGGCTTCGGTAGTGGACGTTGCTGCCGAATGCCGCTTCTTTGAAAACCAAGAAATCGACTTGCTGCCTAGGAACCGACAAGTTCCGGAAGTTGACTTTCAATCTATCCCGCATCCCGCATAATCGGCATCGAATAACTTCGTCGGTATTAAGTTATCATCGGCGAGGATACCATAACCCAAAGATCGGGTGTTCCTCTTAAATAGCGCATAATCTTCTTCGCTGAGTCTAAATGACTTCGCTTGGGATCTGCTTGGAATCTTGCGTATACACCTACAGCATAAGTTATGTCAGGACGGCTAGCTGTTAAATAAAGTAAAGAGCATATAATAGCTCTATAATCAGTAGAGTTAACAGAAGCTCCCTCTTTGTCTAGATCGATTTTAAAATTCGTGTTCATGGGGATTTTGACTGGCTTGCTGGAGTCGCAGCCGAATCTCTTGAGAAGATCTCGAGTGTATTTGGCTTGATTAATGAAAATTCCTTCAGGTGATTGCTTCACTTGAAATCCAAGAAAATAATTCATCTCTCCCATCATGGACATCTCGAATTTCTCCTTCATCATCTTCTCGAACTGCTGACATATAGCTTCGTTTCTACAGCCGAAAATGATGTCGTCCACGTAGATTTGCACCAGTAGGATGTCATCTCCTGACTTTATGTTGAATAGGGTGCGATCTACTGTCCCCTTCTGAAAACCTTTCTGAAGTAGAAAGTCCGATAGGGTATCATACCAAGCCACCGGGTGCTTGTTTTGACCCATACTGAGCTTTCCTAAGTCTCGTACACTCGATGTCCCTGCTGAAAGCCGGGCGGTTGTTCCACGTAGACTTCTTCCTTCAGTACGCCGTTCAGAAAAGCTGACTTCACATCCATCTGATATACCTTAAATCCCTGATGTGTTGCATAAGATAGGAAAAGACGAATGGCTTCCAATCTGGCGACTGGAGCAAATGTTTCATCAAAGTCAATTCCCTCTGCCTGACTCTAGGACATCTGACATGCTGTCGTGGAGTGACGTTAGGTGTGCCTCCATACGTACGCGCCATACCGTGTAGTTCTCTATTGAGAACATCGGTACCATCCTAATACCTGACATATCAGACATTGTAAGAGTAAGAGTATAAGGACGCTGAAAAGATGCTTATGCAGTGAAAACGGTTTTCGGGGATCGGTTCGAGAGGACCAAGATTTCGGAACCGGCGATCAGTTGAACACCGTGTGCTCTGATACCAATTGTTGGTCCGGAGACGATAAGTCAGGTGTAGAGGGGGGGGGGGTGAATACACCTGAGCTCAGTTTCTTTTTCTCAATGAAGGTCAGCTGAGCTGTTGATTGCACTAATGAACAGTGCCAAATAAGCCTTCGATCGCGGGACAGAGTGAGTCGGCCCATCGAGCTCTCTCCTACTGACTGTTGTCAGTACTTTGAGAATCAGTCGGAGACTGTTGTGCGGAAAGTGTGGGGCCCGGAATTCGTCTCTTTTGAAAACACGTTTTAGCAAATTAAATCTTTTGGCTGTGCGCTTTATAAAATACGTTTTATGCAAGCTTATGATTTTCAAGTCAGTTGAATGCTATGCAATAAAACAGTAAAGGAACACAAGAAATTTAACGTGGTTCGGATACGCAAGATCCTACGTCCACGGTCCTGAACCAAGCAGGAGAACTTGTTGATTATTCTGAGCAAGCCTCAGCAGGGATACTGTGCACTGGACAGTTCCTTCTAAGTTATAGTCCTTAGCGACTTTACAATCCAAACCTAAGTCTGAAAGGGGAGGGAATATTCTCCAACCGAGAAGGAGTTCTTACAATAAGAACAATTCACTAAATGTGAACTCCTTCGAATCTAAGCTATAAATATGACAATGAGCTTAGTCTAGAGAAGAAAGGGATCTAAGAACTCTAGAGAGAAAAACTGAGAAATCTTCTAAGTACGCAAGTTTTCCTCTGGATGATCTTTGAGTGTTCTAGAGTGTTTATGAACTTGAGCTTGTCCCTTCGAAATTCCGTCTCTTCGGAGCTTCAAAAACTTCTCTATTTATAGTTGTGAGTTATGGCATATGTCCGTTGGAGACGACGATGCCACTTGTCACAAGCTTCCAAGGAAAACGGCCATAATTCGAACTTGTTGCGAGCGGGCGCGGTTAATGCACTGTTCATGAGAGCAGCTTTACTGTGTAGAGTAGGTAAGCGTTGTCGGCTTCTCATTGGTCGAGGTTTGTAGTTGGTGAGAATGTCAGAGTTGACCGTTCAACAACCTCGTATGTCTTCTGCTGAACTTTTTGAAAAGACTTGAATAGTTTGGGTCGCTTTCCGTAGGATACGATGAGACGAAAAGTCTCTCGTCTTCTTCAGTGAGTCGGCCGACAGGGCATCTACCGAGTAGGTCACGGTGGCGGCGCGAAGGTACTGTGCTTGTTTCTGTTCTTCTGCTGATGACTATCAGCTGGGAGTAGCCTTCTACTGAGCTGATGCGCTGTCTTCGACTGAGTGGAAGATCAGCTGCTGACTGAAGAACACAAGCGATTACACTGATGACGTGGGGTTCTGAAAAGTATCTTCGACAGAAGATCAGTTCAACAACTACCCCGTACAGGACTTAGACAAAAATAATAAACAATACATCAAGTCTAACCTATACATCAGCTAATCCTAACGACATACTAATCTACTGATATCAGCTAGGTTTTGGGATCTTCAATTCCATAGTACTACTATGATTTCCCCCAATTTTCTTTTAACCGAACAACAGCTGAGTATCATCTACTGACTCATATCCAACAATTTGTTTTTGAAAAAAATGTCATTTGTTTATGAAAAAAAATATCAATTGCAACAAACAAAAGGGTAATTGATCTCAGAGTGTCAATTACACTGAAGTAAAGTGTCAATTAGAATTAAGGAAAACGTGTCACATAATAAAATATGAAGTGTAATAACCAGGAACGTTACCCAAAGTGTCAATCATAATAAACTAAAGTGTCAATTGCCTCGAAGGAGAGTGCCACATTCTCATAGTGTGTCAATTGCAACGAACAAAAGTGTCATTTTTAAAAATAAAATAATCATTTTTTTAAAATATGACTTGTTTTAAACAAATGACACAATTGTTCACAACAAATGACACTTTATGTTACAAGAAATGATACTTCAATAAATTATCTAACCAATAAACACATAGCAAATGCAAGGATCTCAATACTCATATTTCCAATCATTCAATAGAAATTATGTACAATTCAACATTCGCAATTCGAAGAAATCTCGATTAACGTCAGAAAACTCATATTTCCTACCATTCAATAGAAATTATGTACAATTCCAACTATAAATCTCAAGAACCATAGAAATCTCAGAAATGGAGCCATAAATTCACGCCATTATAGATTCTCCACATTACAAATCTGGAGAGTGGAGGTGGAGGCGAAAGAGCAGAGACAGATCTGGAGGATCACATGGAGGTGGATCTGGCCACCAGAACGACGGAGGTGGAGGCGCGAGGAGCTACAACGACGGAGGCGAAGACGGAAACGAGAGAGAGAGGCAAGAGAGAACGAAGGCGGAGAGAAGAACAAAGAGGACGGTGGAAGAGAGAGAGAGGAGTGGAGAAAGTGAGAGAGAGGATGGCGGGGGAGAGAGAGGGGAGTGGAGAAAGAAAGAGAGTCGTGAGCTATTGAGAGAAAGAGGGGAGAAAGAGAGGGGGATAGTGGGAGGGAGGCGGCTGAGGGAGAGAGGAGAGCGTTTTAATTTATTTTTTTTAACCTAAGTCAAATCAGGTCAAAATCGGAAATTGGACATATAACATGATGCACACTAGTCCATTTTTTTATTTTATATGATGAGGAAAGTTCTTATTTTAAGTAAATTTTAAATGTTTTTTTTTTCTTTCTAAAACACAATTTCTCCATCTTTAAGAGAATAAAGTTAGTTAGATATGGACAACGGTAATGCTACATTAATTCGACGTCTATTTTATTAATAAGTTGGATTATTGATTATATTTTATTATTACACTGTTTTTTTTTCCCTTAGATTTTAATAGAGTAATGTCTCAACTCTCAAGTTCAAATTTGTTTTAATGCTTTCAATTATTGATCGAGTTCAAGGAATTGTGATTATTTTTATCCATTCCACCTCATGTCCAATATTTGTTTTTAATTACTTTGGTATGATATAGAGATCTTCCTTATTTATCTAGAAGAACAAGAAGAAAAGACTTGGTAAATTTGATCTATTGTTAATGTTTCCAATTTTATCCACACCCATTAGTATACAGTATACAAACAATGATCAATATTTTGATATTTATTTATATAATGTAATTTATTTGATTACATACAATTAACACACACACATGAAATACATCTAAATTAATTATCTGATCAGTCCTTACGTTTGAGAAACACAAAGTAGAGAGATTCCTTTTGGTGCCTCCCATCAACGATGGGACTCTCCAACAGTTTCTCAAAGAAGCGCCGGAACAGCTCCTCCACCACTCCACTTCCAAACCATTCCTCAACCATCACTCCGATCACAGCTCGCAGGTGAGACGTCGACGTGGCAGCATCCTGGTTGCGCCTCACCGGACTAGTCAGTTCCGCTGTTTCTTCTATGCAAAACATCCCGTTGGCCTCCACCAAGGCCTCCAGTTCCGACGGAGACGGGTAGTAGAAAGGCAGGTTGAAAGCATCCACCTCCTCTTCACGCACCATCCCCTAGAAAAGATTAATAGCCATCAATTTTGAAATGAAAATCATATGTAATGAAATACCGTGAGTTATTTAATTACTTACCATGTTGGCCATGTCGTAGAGGCACGAACCAAGAAGGTCGAAGACATGGCCGATGCAATAATTGCGGCAGTCATGGGGAAAGCATATCAATACCAGCGCCATCAACCCTCCACCTACGATCTCGCAAGCCCTGGCGTTCAAGAAATCCTCCATATCCCTCTTGAACCGAGACGAGTAGGCCTCTTTCACCTCCTTCCCAGCTCCAGCAAAATGGATTCTTCCCTTATTATTCACCTCCTTCGGGACTCCCGACAGCCAGTGGAGTGCGGCGGAGCAGTGGGCGAAATGAATGGATGCTTCGGGGAATATGCGGGCGTGGAAGGAGCCCGGTGCTGCTGCGGCGAAGTAGTTCCTGGGTGCGGCCGAGAGCAGCTTGAAGAGGGTGTTGAAGTCGTTGCCGGTGAGATCGTTGAAGAAGACGTGGAATTCTGGGTTGGATTTGTATGTGTCTTGGACTGCTCCGATGATGTTGTCGACGGCAAGGAAGGCGTTGGGGCCCACGGAACAGCCCAAGTCGGCGATGCGGAATGGGATCTCAGTACTGTGGGGATTAATGAGATGCTTAGAGATGAGTTGGTGCACCAGTTGCTCCGCAGAGACCACCAACTCCTTCTGGTATGTGGAGTTGCGAGCATAACTTTCAGGACCATCACCTCCGACCATATGGTGTTTCAATCTCTCCTCACTCATCTCTGCTAATGCAACTCATCTTCCTGCTCATCGTTCAATATATACTAGCCCTCTACACTATTATCATAAATTCTAATTATTAATATTAATGAAAGAAATGAAAATAATGTTTAGTTATACAGTGAATAACTTCGGCTTTGGGGAAAAGAATATATATGTGCTACATTTAAAAACTAATATCTCATCTTCTATTATTCTAGAGGGTCTCATAAAATTTGTATATTATTTCTGATTGTATTTGGCTCAATCTTTATATATTTTGAAAATTAATTTTTTAATTATTCCTTGAAATCGTAGATTTGTCCCTTACCCAAAAGAAAATTAAAATTATGCCCTATTCAGTTCTAGTTCCAATCGTATTCAATCTCTCTGTACTATTTCCTTACTAAGATAACAAAATGCAGTACTGAATTATACTCCCTCCGTCCCGCCCGACATGGCTTCTTTCCTCTTTTTCATTGTCTCACTTGACTTGGCCACTAACTAAAATAATACTCTAATAAATTCTAATGGGTGCCACCACTTTATACCACTTTACACACAACTACCCACTATTCTTAATAACCGTGCCCCAAACCTATTAAGCCATGTCGGACGGGACGGAGGGAGTATTATAGATTAAAACATCATGTGTGGTCCAAAGAAGATCAGTATCATCAACTTGGATGTTGGCTATCTTGTTATTATTTGATTTCCTTTTGTGTGTGATTGAGAGAAATCTGCCTCAAATATCGATATATACATTGGATAAACCTTACTTCTATGAAATAACTAGCAATCGTATAAAAAAATAAATAGTATTAGTTTAATTAATTGTAATAGTCGCACACCTAACACGGTAGCCGTATTCGACTTCCTTCCAATCAATCAATTTTAGTTGTGTAAAAAGCTAATGTGCATACCTTTGTCTTGGACACTACAAAATGAAGTTTGGCTTTCATGCAAATGGTTTATTTTGTGTGCGGTTGCGAAAGAGAAATTTGGCGTACAATTATTTCGTGGATGAATCCAAACTTACAAATATAAACTATTGGGTTGCCATTAATAAATTATATCCTAAGACTAACAAACAAATTTTGATAAAGAAATTTGAGGTCACAATTAACAATCAACCAATAGTGGTCCAAACTCCAACTAACTATTATTTAGTATTTTATTTGTTAGATTTATATAGATTTATGCTCATTTATTTATACAAATCAATGAGTATCATGGTTAACCCGTAGTCATATCAGTGAGTGATCTTTAAGGATATACAAAAAACAATTTTTGCATTTTTTTGTTCAATTGAAAGAGGAGAAAAATGTTCAGAAGGATTTCTAGTTAGCTTTTAACACAAATTCTTGCTTATTTCTCTTATGTAACCTTGAAGGATATGAAGGATGAAATCATACCAGCGTCCTTACTTGCTTTGATTATTGCTCTTGTTTAGTCTTATGGAAGGCATTCTTGACCCTTTATCTTCTTCCGCGTGGACAAAAATCTGAAGAGAAGTTACTGCACTCAAACTCACGTCTCTCTCTTGTCTCAATTGTGTATGCATGTCTATATAGAGTAATTACGTGTGTAAATATAATGGGTTTATAATATAATGTTTCAGTATTAATATTATAACTGTGGCACATTAGTAATTATATTGCTAATGATCTTTTATTATTAATAATAATAATCATCTCATAATATAATTGATAATAATTGGACCACCTAATTATCAATTAATTGACCCGACCAATTAATTCCAAATAAGTAATTGCCACATTGTTAAACAATGTATAAAATATATTAATCTATTAATAATTACATGAGAGTGCAGAAATTGAATGGGCAAATTTAACTTATTTGGGTCAGACCAGGAATTTAATATAAGAAATAAAGCTGGACCTCAAATTAATTAATTATCTCTATGCTCAACCTAGATCAAAATTAATTGTAAACATGATTCCCTTTGTGCCGACTTACCCATTTATCCCAATTTGAGCATGATCTTGTATTTTAGAGGTAGTTGATCCTCGTTGATGGGTGGTTTTTTACATCATCTCATTGTGTTATTTCTAAGCCTATTTCTATCATTTCTATCTATTTTTAGCTTTTGTTTTGTTTGAAATCCTGTACTTTCGATGTTTTTGATTTTGTAGGCTACTTGCTCATTTTGAGCATATTTGGAGGTATTTGGTGCATAAAGGAAGAAAACTATGACCATTGATGAATTGCGAATAAATATGAAGTTTTTTGAAGCCATGACCTTATTTTAAATGAATGAATTATCTTGTTTCTTAATTGTAGCGCATGATATACATTTCTCTATGATTCTTTATGTTAATTGACCATCATCTTAGATAATTGTAGAGACTATAGGGAATAGGTAATACAACGGATCATACCCTGTATCTGTTTAGCCTCGCATTTGAGTGTCTAGATTGCCACCATTGGTTTGAGATAGTTTAGATGGTTTTAAATCCTTGACAACGATATGATCATTAGGTTCATGATTTGATCATGTGATTGACCCTTAGGATTATAAATTAGACATCTCCCGCCATTATACGGAATACTTAGAGCCTTAGTGGATGAACCAACAAAATAAATTCATAAATGCTAGCTAGAAAATGTGAATGAATCGATCATCTTAGGCATAGTGATTGTTAAACCTCCGCACTCTTCATCAATACTGAAACCACACCCATCTAGTGTTTTGTTTTTATTGCTCTTTTACTTTCTAGCTATTTTTGTAACACCCCAAAATTTTCAACGTAAAATGCACTGCATATTTATTCATGCATGTTATCATGTGTTTTAGTTCTGTAAGTCGCGCCTTAGAAATTTAAATGAAAATTAAAGCATTTATCTTATTTGTTATTAAATCATTTTTATTATGTAAATTTATTTTGAACTTTGAATATGTTTATTTATATCATATTATGATTATATTATTTTGTTGAGATGGAAATAATATTAGAATTATTATGCCAGAGTAATATTTATTTTGAATTTCCTAAACCAACTAGGATCATAAAAGGATATAATATTTATTATTGTATTAAGTTATTAGGAGATAATTTTATGTTATATTTTATGATTAAAATAGATATTTTATGTGTGATATAAATGTTTTAGGATAAAATCTAGTTGTGGTTATCCATATCCTAATTTATCTAAGATTGAATCTCTTATATGATAAGTGATAGAATAAATTATATATAAAATATATATGGACGAAAATAATTATGAATAAAATATATTTGATACCTTATTTGATTAGGGATGTTTGGATAATGATTTTAGGCTTATAAATACCCCTTAGTCGCTCATAATATAGCATCCCATAAAATTTTCGAAAATCTGCCAGCACATCTGCGAATTATTACAAGAATTATTTCCATATCTTCTCGTCGTCATATCGTCGTGAAAATTTAGGATAATCTTCTTCGGTATGTCTAGTATACTCAATTATTTTTTTATAATTATTTGTTTAAAATTGTTATTCGTAACCTGCCAATTTTTGACAATATGTTCATGAGCTTGATAAGAAAATTATTTTTCATGTTTTCTTTATATTTTTTTCGACCATGCTGGATATTAATAGGATATACTATATGTTAGGTCGTTCATGTTAAAAATATAGAGTTTTTAGGATATGTTTGTTATTGATTTGTTAATTTATTTCCTTCATGTGCCAAATCTTTTGTCAACATGCATGAAGATTGAAAAAAAAAGTTTTCATGTTACTATTAAATGAATTATTGATCATGACAAGTTTTACTATGATGGTATATATGACATGTTGTTCATGTTAGAGATCTATTATTGATCATGTGTTTAATATACTTAAGTTTGTTACTATATGAAACCATTAAAATTGCATGTTAATAAGTGTATTATGCATGATATATGTTTGTTTGATTATTTTGATTTATGTCTATTTATGAATTATTGAAATTTTTGATGCATGCATGAAATTCCATGTGCAAATTATTAAGATTTAATTCCATGTTTAGGACCGGCGTGCAAGACTTAAACATCTGAGATCCATAATTTTTTATCAAGTCAAGGTTAAGGTGGGGAGTGTTACCGTTTATCTTTATTATATGTTGTGCTCGATATTTCATATGATTATGACAGGCATGAAAGGATGGGATCGAAATCGGATCCTCAATGAAAGTCAAGGGTCGAAATCGGACCCTAGGTTCGAAATCAGATCCTCTATGAAAAAGTTCATGTGGTCTGTGTGGCCAAAGTAAAAGTTCATGTGGTGTGTGTGGCCAAATTTCAAGTGCAAGTGGTCTGTGTGGCCGAGTATTTCTTTCCATGATCTAATTTTTCATGTCTTATCGGTGTGATATATAATTTTGGTAAATGTGTACATCTCCCACTGAGTAGTCGTACTCATCCATATCATTATAACATTTTTCAGGAAAAGGCTCGGCCGATGCGTAGAGGTGTGTTGGTAGGGGTGTAACGGTTCGGTTCAGTTCGACTTTTTATGTATTTTAGGAACCGAACCAAACACATAGATATGGTTCGGTTCGGTTCAGTTTGATGGATTTTTCAATATCGGAACCGAACCGAATCGAACCGCTTATAAATGGTTCGGTTCGGTTCATCGGTTCACTTTTTTATTTTTTTATTTATTTTTTAAATCTTAAATAATGCAAGAATAATAGTTTATAAGATGTCACTCATTCCGAACTCATAAGTATAGAGTTGTTACTTATTTCTCTTCATTTGTATAGAATAGAATTGATCTAAACTTAAATCTAACATCTAAATCCAACAATATTCTCATATAAGAAAGACAAATATTAAATAAAAAAAATAAAAAATAGGATATTAGTTCGGTTCGGTTCGAACCGTTCAAAAATTCTTGAAACCGCGAACCGAACCAAATGTAAATGGTTTCTAAAAAAATAAACCGAATCAAACCGCGAAACCGAACCGAACCACATTTTTTGGTTTGGTTCGGTTCGGTCCGACCGGTTTCGCGGTTCGGGGCGGAACCACTTACACCCCTATGTGTTGGTGGTGATGGTCACACGAGGAAGGATTTATGAAATTGATTATCGCATTAACTAGTTTTATCATGAACTGTGTATTTTGTTAGAACTTGTTTTATTTAAGATTTCCGCTGACTATGAAAAAAAAAACTTAAGTTTCGAAATGATTCTTTTCCATGGAAATAATTTGAAAGAATTGAAATATGCAAGTTAAGCATGAAGTAACGTTCTTAGTTATGTTTTGAAAAATTGGGGCGTTACAGAGGGGTATCAGAGCAGGTCTACTTTCCTGTAGATTTGCTTCATGTTATGATAGGTCTATTTTATACTATCCATATTCCGATTATTTTGGCATATTTTGTGGTGTTTGGACTACTTTGTGGTGTTTGTTTTACAGTTCTTATAATGATGTGGCATTGACGAGGCGTTGATGTGGCTGTTGCGAAATTAAGGAAATATATGCTCAATTTGGAAGAAATCAAGAAGGGAATTAAGTGTAGAAAGAAAATAATATAATTTATCTTATATTATATCTTTCTATACTTGGTTAACCTAATTGAGGAGGATTAAAAGAGGAGTATATATATTAACTTGGAGGAGGCGCCGTGGGAGAGAGGAACGCATAAAATCATCCTTATCATCATTCCCTTATATCATTCACATGGCCAGTGAGGATATAGACGCACATATCATCATACGAAAGAAACTCTCTTTTTCATCACGCCTCCAACCGAAACCCTAGCTGCCACTCTGCCGAATCATCATCATCCTCCTTCTACACCAATTCATCCATCACCAATCACCGAGAGAAGAATTCTGAGAAGCCAAAGCCGTGCACATTCCGAGGGAGACGCTGTTGCCGGGAACGACCGAGGAAGAGAACACCGAAGCCGAGGGATCCGATCGAAGGGTTATCAATTTCAAAGTTCGCATTTCTCACTTTCGTTTCAAGAATTGTAGTTTGATTTGGAAGAAACAACATGTTATCACTTTCATTTTGCTTTCCCATATTTGAATTGTCTCCGTTTTATTTTCTTATAGGATAATTTGGAGTCTTTAATTAATGAACTCATAATTTTAGGGTTTAATTTCGTTCCCATTATTGTTCTGATTATTTTAATATTTGTTGGATTTTCGTGCATAATTATTTTATGATTTTCAGCATGATTTGTGTTCTATTCTGCAGTTCGGTCTATCTGACTAGTCCGGCCGACATGCGTAGCTAAGTCTTTTTAGGGGCCAGCGAGATGTGAAACACACACCACTTTAATCTCGTGAGACTAGGGCTTAAAATTAATCACTTAGGTTCTGAATTAATCTATAGTTAATTAATTGGATTAATTAATTTAGGCTTGATCACCCTAGGTTAGTTTAATTCATAGCTAATTTAGTACTTCCATCGTTTCTCGTGAGATTAGGCTAAATAAGTAGCAAATTGATCTTAGGACAATTGGATTAATTCGGTAGGAGACTATTAGATGTCCACCATACGAGTAGGCTCCTAAATTGGGTTCCCTTAGTTCTTAAAGCTGATTAGGTGTTAAATCTATTGATTGCCCACCAACTTAGATTGCATCTAATTTAGAGAAGTAGTCGTTTCAATGCCCACCATGACGATTACCGAATAATTAAGGGGGAATATGGGATATGTCAGTTTAATTACGGTGTCCTACAACCAATTGATTTAAGTGGATTAATTAATTAATAGTGTCCGTGATCGATTGTGTGTGTGTGTGAATCATCTTGATGGACCCGTTTTATTTGCATAAGTTTATTTCGTGTTTTATTCCTGCTATTTACTTTCTTTGTTTTAGGTTAGAAAATTCTCAAAATTTGCGTGGTTGCTAACCAAACCTTGATTGATAGGATTTTTAGGCTTAAAATACTCCTTTCCCTGTGTTCGATACCTGTTGCTATACTAATTCTAGTTCTAGCAATTTTGCAGGATTATTTGGTGAAAACAACGATCACCAAATTGGCGCCGTTGCCGGGGAACGATGTTAACTTTAAGCTTAATTTTCCTACTGATCTTTTGTGCTTTTTAGGTGTTGCATGAGCAGGTCTTCCCGCCCTTTTCTACACTTCGATCCAGAAATTGAAAAGACGGCGAAAAGGAACCGGAAGGCAACAAAGCTACAAAAGCAACCAGTGCTGTCAGAAGCAGAAACAGGTCCAACTGACCAGACAGAAGAACAGACCAGTGACTTAGAGTCTGAAATCGGTCCGACAGGTCAGATAGACCCGTATTCTGAAGGCATCAATTCTGATCCTGAAATAGAAAACATGGTTGAAGAAGAAGCAGTCAATCTGAAGATGAACTCAGGTTCGAGGAACTTGGGAGAGGACTTGCCTGGACCAATCAACATAACCACCACTGAGCAGATAGATGTGAAGCTGAATTTGGTCGCAGCATGTCCAAAGTTTTATGGGAAGCTGAACGAGAATCCTTTTGCTTTTCTGGAGGGATTCAATCAGGTCTGTGATCTGCACAGACAAGGTCATCTGGATGCTTTCAAGCTCAAAGTTTTCCCTTTTACTCTACAAGATGGAGCTCGTGCATGGTTTTCCGGATTGTGGCCTAGATCGATCACTACTTGGGCTCAGATGCGCCAGACATTCCTGGATAAGTATTTTCCTCAATCTAAAACCAACGTACTCAAGAAGGAGAGTTCCGGGATTACTCAAGAACTTGATGAATCCTTCGGAGCATACTGGGAGAGATTTGGGAAGCTAGTTGATAGTTGCCCAAACCATGGTTTTTCTGATGTGGATTTGCTATAATGCTTCTACCAAGGAATGACAGATGAGTCCAAGACTATGGTGAATGTTGGATTGAAGGGTAGCTTTGCTAATAGCTACTACACTGATGTGAAGGCAATCATTGAAGGCCTAGCCGAGTCTACATCACAATACAAAGGACCAAGGATGCAAAGGAAGTCTGTGAATCTTTCGAGTGGAGATTTTCTAGACGATCTAGATATGAAGGTTGGACTCAAAATGGAGGAGAAGTTCAGCCAACTTGAAGACAAACTGAATCATCTATTTAAGGAGAGGAATCCTCCTTCCTCCTCCTCTTCATCTAAGCGCACCATGACTGATCATACATGTGGTGCATGTGGTCAAAGAGGGCACACATCCCTCCAATGTCAAGGCGAGGATGTTAATGCAGTCGGAAATTGGAATGGACAGAACAAGGTTCATCCAAACCTAAGGTGGAGACAAGATGATCCAGCACCACAACCGCAAAGGAATCCTCCACAACAGTCATTCCAACAACCCACTTATCAACATCAACAGTATCAGCCACCGCAGCAACAAGGGTTCCAACAACCCTATAGACCTCCACATCAAAGGCAATTCCCGCGGCGGTTTCGGCGAGCGATCGGGTCCGTCCGGCGGCCGACGGCACGAGTAGTACATTGGAGAAAATGATGGCTGAAATGATAAATTCACAGAAGAATGCCATAGCATATCAGCAACAAATGCAAGAGGACTTCACTCAGACGAAGAAGGATACCCAAAACACCTTCGAGAATTTAGCTAAGCAAATTTCCAAGTTAAATTCTTCCGTCCAGGAGATAAGAGGAAGTCAAGGGAAACTGCCATCTCAAACTGAGCCTAATTCGAACTCCCACAATTGCAGCAAAATCATGTTGAGAAATGGGAAAGTGTTGCCCGAGCCAAAGGTGAATTTCAACAAGACTCAATCTGCAGCAGATATGCCCGAGTTGACCAGATCGAATATTCTGACTGCCCAGGAAGGCCTGACAGACTTACAGAATCTGGCCGATGAAGAACTGACTGACAGAGAAGGTCCGACTGCCCAGAAAGACCTGACAGAGTTGCTGAATGATACTGATAAAGTTCTGCCCAGCAGCGAAGGCTGATCTGTCCTGACAGGCCCTAAAACTGCTGTACCTCCACCATTTCCTGAAGCCTTGGAGAGGAAGAGAACACCGAACAAGGACTACATGGACTATGTGAAATTGTTCGAGAAGTTGGAATTCAACATACCCTTTTTGGAGGCTGTGAAAATTCCCCAATTTGGGAAATTTGTCAAAGATTTCTTAGCAGGCAAGATCCAGCAAACCGGAAAAGTGTTGATGGATACACCTGTTTTAACAATTATCCAAAAGATGCTACCTGCAAAATGCGTGGATCCAGGTATGTTTACTCTTCCTTGTCTTATGGGAAATGTGATGGTTAAGCAGGCTATGTGTGATCTAGGTGCATCAATTAATGTTATGCCACTTTCTGTGTATAATCAGTTATCTGGAGTTGAATTGGTATCTACTAATGTGATTATACAGCTAGCTGATAGATCATGCATTGCACCTGTTGGTTTACTTGAAAACATCCTTGTTAGAATTAATGATTTTGTCTATCCTGCTGATTTCTATGTTATAGATACGAATGATAGGAAAGTTGAAGGTACTGCGGGTGTTTTGTTAGGTAGACCATTTTTGAAAACTGTGAAAGCTGTTATTGATGTGGATGAAGGTTCTATTAGTGTGCGATATCATAATGAGACTTATGTTCATCATATTACTAGTGCACTTAAGAAACCTTATGATCATGACAATGAAATGGCTTTTTTTGCTGACGAGATTGAGAGTTTTGTCAAAGATTATCTTGAGACGCATTTGTTGCAGGATAAAATGGAACTCACCTTAATCAAGGGGATGACTGACCTTGATCTTAAGGATATTAGGGATGAAGAGATCCGAGACAACATCAAAGCACTCTATGCGGCACGGAATTTCTTCTTGTGCGGCCAGTATCGCCGATCTGCCCAGACACGCCGAATCGACGAGTATCCGCCTTCATTGGTGAAGCCCCCAGTTCTCGAACTGAAGCAACTTCCCAAGCACCTGAAGTACGCCTATCTTGGAGATGGTGACACGCTGCCAGTCATCTTTAGGAAGGAGTTAAATAAGAGTCAAGAGGATGCTTTATTGGCAATTCTGAAGAAGCACAAGAAGGCGATTGGCTGGACTTTAGCCGACATCACCGGCAATAGTCCTGACATCTGCACTCATTCTATTCATGTGGAGCCAGATAGCAAACCATTCCGAGATCACCAACGAAAGCTCAACCCCAACATGCGAGAGGTGGTGTTGAAAGAAGTACTGAAGCTTCTTTCTATGGGTATTATTTACCCTATTTCTGACAGCAAGTGGGTGAGTCCTGTTCACGTGGTACCGAAGAAGTCTGGTTTTCAAGTTGTGGAGAACGAGAAGAATGAGCTAGTGCCGATGAGACCGGGTGGCGCATGTGCATACACTATAGGAAGTTGAATGAGGCTACATGGAAAGACCATTTTCCGTTACCTTTTATTGATCAGATGTTAGAAAGGCTTGCAGGCCAAGCCTACTTCAGCTTTTTGGATGGCTATAGCGGCTATTTTCAGATCCATGTGAAGGAGGAGGATCAAGACAAGACCACATTTACTTGTCCCTTTGGCACTTTTGCATACAGACGTATGCCATTCGGATTGTGTAATGCACCGGGCACCTTTCAAAGGTGCATGATGAGCATCTTTTCGAACTTGATCGAAGACTGTATTGAGGTGTTCTGGGATGACTTCACGGTTTATGGGAATTCATACATGGGATGCTTGAAGAATCTAGACAAAGTCCTTGCTCGATGTGTGGAGAAGAACTTGGTGCTCAACTACGAGAAGTGCCATTTTATGGTGACCGAAGGAATATTACTTGGTCATGTGGTTTCTAGCAGAGGGATTGAAGTAGATAAAACCAAAGTCGATCTGATTGCAGAACTGCCGCCCCCTACATCTGCAAAGGAGATTCGAGGTTTCTTGGGTCATGCGGGTTTTTATCGGCGTTTCATCAAGGACTTTGCAAAGGTAGCTCAACCACTCACAAGGCTCTTACAACAAGATGTTGAGTTCGTGTTTGATGATCAGTGTAAGGAGGCCTTCGACCTCCTTAAGACAAAGCTCACCACCGCCCCAATAATGCAACCACCTGATTGGAACAAGCCATTTGAAATCATGTGTGATGCATCTGATCGGGCCGTAAGAGCAGTTTTGGGACAGAAAAATGGAAGAGAGAGCCATGTGATCTACTATGCTTCGAAGACACTTAACTCAGCTCAGTGCAATTACTCTACCACGGAGAAGGAGTTGTTGGCTATTGTCTTCACCTTTGACAAATATAGATCTTATTTACTTGGTTCCAAAATCGTGGTCTACACCGATCATGCTGCTGTCAAACACCTCCTATCCAAGAAAGAGTCTAAACCTCGGTTGATACGATGGATACTCTTACTTCAAGAGTTTGATTGGGAGGTAAAAGATAAGAGGGGGGCAGAAAATCAAGTAGCCGACCATCTAAGCCGATTGATCCAAGAGGAAGATGAAGGATCAATCAAAGAGACTTTTCCCAAGGAGCATTTATATGTTGTTCCCGAATGTCACCCGATGCAGTGCATGCGGACGGACAGGACCCATGCTCGTGTTTTTCGGCTACTACACGATCGCGGCTTCATCGACCGCAGCACGGCCGATTCCGTTCCCGAGAATGGCTGAATGCTTTGGGTAAGTTTTCTAAACTTCCTTGGTTTGCTAACATTGTCAATTACTTGACTTCCAAGCAGCTCCCATCCGATTTCACACATGCTCAAAAGAAAAGATTGGAGAGCGAGTGTAAACAATATTTTTGGGATTCTCCAATACTATGGAAGATGGGAGTAGATTAAGTAATTCGCCGTTACATTCCTAAAGCTGAACAAGGTGAGATTCTCTTTCATTGTCATTCGTCCCCTTATGGTGGACACTTTGGTCCAAAACGTACTGCCAGAAAGGTTTTGGATGCAGGTTTTTTCTGGCCGACCTTAAACCTCGACTCATACAATTTCTGCAAGACATGTACACGTTGCCAAATGACCGATATCATTTCCCAGAAGGATGAAATGCCTCAAAAGCCTTTGCGCTTTTGTGAGATCTTTGATGTATGGGGCATGGACTTTATGGGTCCCTTCCCGAGCTCATGCGGGAACTTGTACATTTTGCTTGCTGTGGACTACGTGTCTAAATGGGTCGAGGCTAAGGCCGTAAGGACTAATGATTCTAAAGTGGTTGCAGGTTTTCTTAGAACTAATATATTCAGCAGATTTGGAGTGCCGACGACCATCATTAGTGATCAAGGAAGCCATTTCTGCAACCGCACTATAGAAGCACTCATGAAGAAATAAGGTGTCAAGCATCGTATCTCTACACCCTACCATCCACAAACGAATGGGCAAGCTGAGGTCTCCAATAGGGAAGTTAAAGCTATACTTGAGAAGACCGTGAATCCTTCTAGGAAGGATTGGAGTTTAAGGTTAGACGATGCTTTATCGGCTTATCTTTGGAAAGCTTTGCCATCTACTCGTGGAATTGGAGCACAAGGCATGGTGGGCTGTAAAGAGGATTAATATGGATCTGCAAGGGTGTGCAAAAGAGAGGAAGTATCAGTTGCAAGAACTTGAAGAGATCCGTCGTGAGGCCTATGACACGGCAATGAGATACAAGGATCGTACGAAGGCATGGCATGACAAACACATCCGTACTAAGAACTTTGAGGAGGGTCAATTGGTATTGTTATATCAATCTTGCCTCCGTCTCATGCCGGGCAAGCTCCGTTCGCGTTGGATCGGTCCATTCCGGATTCGATCTGTCTCGAAGAGTGGAGCAGTGATGATCTCTAAGTTGGATTCTAATGCAGAATTCACTGTCAATGGCCACCGTTTGAAACTCTTCCATGTTGCTGAACGAATGAAGGTAGTGGATGAGCTTAGCTTGTCCATTCCCTCTTATTCTTGATCCAGAAGGAGTCTAGCCAAAGACAATAAAGAAAGGCGCTACCGGGAGGCAACCCGGTTTGTTTTCATGTTCCTATTTCTTTTATTTTATTTATTTTGGTTTCATCGTGTTTTCCTTGTTGTTTTTCCAGATCTAGGCTACAAATATGTTAAAGAGCTTAAGTGTAAGGAGGAAATTATTATGGAGTCAAACCGTCAATTAAATGGAGTTGGACGGCACTTTTATTTCTTATTAGGGGCCATTTTGCAATTTCCCGAAAGGAGTTATTTAAAAAAAAAAAAAAAAAAGTGACCACGTTTTTACATTTTTTTTCCACTCCTTTCTCCCACTTCCCCTTCTTTCTCCCCTCAATAAAAAAAAACCTTCTCCCCATTTTTACCCTACTTCCTTCCATTTTCCATTTACTTCTTTTACATTCAAACTTTCCTCTCAGTACCGCCAATTCTCCTGGCCCAAGCCGCCGCAATGGCTCCGAAGAAAAAATCGAAAGTTTCCATTGATGTTGCTTCATCATCGACACCGACTACGACCGAGGTCTCTTCACGCCGACCACCGCATTGCATGGGACGCATCCGCCGCTCTATGCAGGCTACTGTGACCGGCCCCTTCCTCATCGACGAGGAGGACCCGAAAATCGCTGCTCCACAAGCCGCCGATATCGATGCAGCCGACTCCCCCACGCCTGAACCTACCGCTGCATCCGCCGTCTCGGCTGAAGAAGATGACGACTTTAATTGGTCCCGCTGTCGAGTGCCCGTCGGCGGATTTGTACGGCCGATTTGGTTTTCTGCGAGAAACAAGTCCGTTTGTGCCGCCACCACCAGTTGACGGGATTAATTGGGTTACCGAGGTGCAGGCCACTTCCAATTTGCCTTTGGATGAACCCGATTACGTGCCGTCTAGCGAAGACGAAGATATTTCGTTGGAGCAGCTTTCGCTTGCTGATTTGGCCGATTCCTCCTCGTTCCCGTCATCCACTGTGCATCGCGCTTTCACTCGACGCGGCAAGAATTTTCGGAATGGCCGCTCCGTCAGCCATGCTTTCCTCCGTTCCACAGGCGTCCAAGGTCAGTTTTATGATTATTTTAGACGCATTGGTTGGTTATGGTTGACTGAATCGCACCACTATCCATGCTATCATGCTCTGATTGCCGAGTTCTTTAATTCGTTCTCCTTTACTTTTGTGACTGATGTGTATATTAAGAGCATTTCATTTCGAATTGGTTGTGTGTTTTATGAGATGTCATTGGCTGAATGGTCTACCCGTTTGGGAACTGTGGTGTTGGAGGACTTGGATGATGGTACTTATGTTCTTACTCCTCGTGGTATTCCTTCTTCTATTGGTGATTATGTTGGTCCTATGAGTGCTTGGACTTTGATCGCCCCCTCTGATCCCGAGATATTCCGTCCTTCTGTTTCTGATATTTCTTATGTCATGGATCATGCTTTACGTATGTGTCATCAGTTCTTATGTCATAATTTGACTGGCCGTTGGACTGGATTTACCACAGTCACGGATAATGATTTGTACTTTCTCTGGTGTATACATATGGGGGGAGGAGGGTTGATCTTGGGTATTGGGTAGCCCGTTGTATGAGTGATCTCGCTACCCATCCGGCTAGGCATTTGAATTTATGTCACCTATTTGCGACTTTCCTTGCTCGTAACTTTGTTATCTTTGATGATTCTCTGCTTACTCGGTTGTCTACTCCACCTTTGTTTGACCTTGAGTTGATGGGATATGCACGTATTTGCTATAGGGAGCCTGATGGTACTGTTCGATTTTATCCACCGGGACCTCGAGTCTCGAGTGTTGCCCCTTATGTAGCTTTGCAGGTTCCCGATGATTCGGTTCGGGTGTTGAGAGCCAAGGTTTGTGCTCTGCGGCGGCGCTTTGATGATTTGGAGCGCACGGTTCTCTCTCGTCTTCCGCCTCCGGGCGATCGGTGATGCCATTTTCCCCCTTTTATTTTCTTTTCTTGTTTTTCTTTTCTTGTATTTATGTGTTTTGTATTGTGTCTTTGTTTACTTTTCTTTCAATTGCTCGTTTGCAACGATCAAGTGTAAGGAGGGGTATTTGGTTATGTGTTTTTGTCCTGTTCTCCGTCCTTTTTCTTGTTTTTGTGTGAGGGCACACAAGGGGTTAAGTGTAAGGAGGGATGTCTTTACTTCGTTCTCTTTGTGTCATCATTTCTTTTGTGTCGTCGAAGCATGCCAAAAATTGAAGTTGTTGTTGCACTTTTGTTCTTGATTTAAGCATGTTTGGTTGTGCTTTATGTTTCAATATGCGAACTTGTAGTTGTTGTGAAGAGTATGATATGGTGCACATTTGTATGTGATTTGGGATGAAGAATAATAAGTAAATTGTGGATCGCATTTTATACACACTCATTATATTAGATTTGAGCCATTAAAGTAGGACACTTCCTACTAATTTCATTGAGAGAGCTTGTTCATAAAGTTGCAATAAAAGTGAGCCACTTGTGATAAGTGATAGGAGGCACTAGGGATTGAGCCATTTAACCGCGACAATATTCTTCCTACCTTGCATTATCCCATAGTGAGCTAATTTGTGCCTTGTCCTATTCTTTGATTTAGTCAGAAAAATGCAAACCGAGGCCTTTTTAGCTTCTCTTTTTCCCATGTCATTGTATGTTTTACAAGTTTATTTGAGATTGATCTATTCTTTTTCATGCTTACCGAGTTTGCTAGCTATCATATTTGTTGTTGCAAAATAATTGTTGACCAAAGTTGAGCATTGATAGAATTATTTAAAAGGTCAGTTCGTGTTCACACCCAGTAAAAATATGCTGAATTTCGCTGTCTTGGGCTGCTGTTTCGTAAAAAAAAAAAAATATCCGAAACAGTAAACAGCAGGGGTGTTTGTGAATAAGTTGGTAGCAGTTTATTTTGGTGTTCTGATGGTAGGCATGATTTCTTTGATTATCTCAAATTTAACAAGTATAACATGCATGACATATTTGTACAATTTGTGGAGCTTAGAACCCCTATGACCCTTACCAACAAAAAATTATCTATGTCCTAAGCCCCATTACAACCAAATAAAAAGACCTCCTTGATATTGCAGTTGTGACAATCTTTTATCGTGATGGATGAACCATTTTTACTTGAGTGGCTTGACCGGACTTAGATTAGAGAGTGTTGAGTGAACCATGAGGATGATCCACCTTTTGCTTAGGTTTTTGACTAAATTGATATTTGTGTGCCTAATCTTAAATTTGCAACTCTACTTGTTTGTTGAGATTCATATTTGCATAGTTGGACATGCTTTGCTAGTTCAATGAGTGTGGAAATTACGGATATGATTGGTGTTGCTTCTTCTATTTGTTGTGTCGATTTTATTTTCTTGTCCGTGGTTGTGTGGTGTTTTTTGTCTTGTGTCCGTCCTTGTTTCGTGTTTTGTGTCCGTCCTTGTTTTATTTTCATCTTTGTCTTTTTATTTTAGAGTCTTGAGTCTTGGGGGAGGATCAGAATTTGGTTAGTACTTATACTTTTGTTTTCCTTATACTTGAGGGCAAGTATGTTTTAAGTGTAAGGAGGTTTGATAGGTCTATTTTGTACCATCCATATTCTGATTATTTTGACATATTTTGTGGTATTTGGACTACTTTGTGGTGTTTGTTTTGCAGTTCTTATGATGATGTGGCATTGACGAGGCGTTGATGTGGCGGCTGCGAAATTAAGGAAATATATGCTCAATTTGGAAGAAATCAAGAAGGGAATTAAGTGTAGAAAGAAAATAATATAATTTATCTTATATTATATCTTTCTATACTTGGTTAACCTAATTGAGGATGATTAAAAGAGGAGTATATATATTAACTTGGAGGAGGCGCCGTGGGAGAGAGGAACGCACAAAATCATCCTTATCATCATTCCCTTATATCATTCACATGGCCAGCGAGGACATAGACACACATATCATCATACGAAAGAAACTCTCTTTTTCATCACGCCTCCAACCGAAACCCTAGCTGCCACTCTGCCGAATCATCATCATCCTCCTTCTACACTAATTCATCCATCACCAATCTCCGAGAGACGAATTCCGAGAAGCCGAAGCCGTGCACATTCAGAGGGAGACGCCGTTGTCGGGAACGACCGAGGAAGAGAACAACGAAGCCGAGGGATCCGATCGAAGGGTTATCAATTTTAAAGTTTGCATTTCTCACTTTCGTTTCAAGAATTGTAGTTTGATTTGGAAGAAACAACATGTTATCACTTTCGTTTTGCTTTCCCATATTTGAATTGTCTCCGTTTTATTTTCCTGTAGGATAATTTGGAGTCTTTAATTTATGAACTCTTAATTTTAGGGTTTAATTTCGTTCCTATTATTGTGCCGATTATTTTAATATTTGTTGGATTTTCGTGCATAATTATTTTATGATTTTCAGCATGATTTGTGTTATGTTCTGCAGTTCGGTCTATCTGGCCAGTCCGGCCGACATGCGTAGCTAAGTCTTTTTAGGGGGCCGGCAAGATGTGAAACACACACCACTTTAATTTCGTGAGACTAGGGCTTAAAATTAATCACTTAGGTTCTGAATTAATCTAGAGTTAATTAATTGGATTAATTAATTTAGGCTTGATCACCCTAGGTTAGTTTAATTCATATCTAATTTAGTACTTCCATCGTTTCTCGTGGGATTAGGCTAAATAAGTAGCAAATTGATCTTAGGACAATTGGATTAATTCGGTAGGAGACTATTAGATGCCCACCATACGAGTAGGCTCCTAAATTGGGTTCCCTTAGTTCTTAAAGCTGATTAGGTGTTAAATCTATTGATTGCCCACCAACGTAGGTTGCATCTAATTTAGAGAAGTAGTCATTTCAATGCCCACCATGGCAATTACCGAATAATTAAGGGGGAATAGGGGATATGTCAGTTTAATTACGGTGTCCTACAACCAATTGATTTAAGTGGATTAATTAATTAATAGTGTCCGTGATCAATTGTATGTGTGTGTGAATCATCTTGCTGGACCCGTTTTATTTGCATAAGTTTATTTCGTGTTTTATTCCTGCTATTTACTTTCTTTGTTTTAGGTTAGAAAATTCCCAAAATTTGCGTGGTTGCTAACCAAACCTTGATTGATAGGATTTTTAGGTTTAAAAATACTCCTTTCCCTATGTTCGATACCTGTTGCTATACTAATTCTAGTTCTAGCAATTTTGCAGGATTATTTGGTGAAAACAACTATCACCATGTTATGCAGGAAATTGACCATCATCACTGCCACAGCATCGTGCAAGGTAAGAAGGATTTTCAAAATTAATTTTGGCGCACAATGTTGAAAGCATGTTTTTCTATCATGACATGAGCATGATTATTATACAAGTAAATTATGTAAAATATTTAAAGTCCTCGAAGATGTTGCCTTAAGAATGAGAACTTAGATTCCATACATAGTTGAATTTTATATGAACAATAGGAAGATGCCTCCGATAAGAAACCCTATTAAGTAGTGGAGGCTATGAGGAAAATGTTCCTGCAACGCCAAGGAGGAGATCCAACTATAGTTAGCATACTTTATTACCTCAGGAAATATTTTAGTACTTAATCAATTAGCCATAGTTCTTTTTTATTCTGGAGCGTCAGATTCCTTCATATCGAAAACATTTTACGACAAAATAGCTGAAAAATGCAAAGAGGAGAGTGCAAGATGCAAGGTCGGGTTTCCTGTAGGCAAGGCAAAGGAAACAAATCGTCGAGTAAAAGGAGCAACGTTGAAGATCAATGGCGTGACCTTGAAAGGAAATTTGTATATCCTGGAGATGAAGGGCTTTAATGTCATATTGGGATTGGATTAACTCAACAAGCATGATGCGGCTATCAGATGCAAGGACCGCGAAGTCATTTTCTCAACACCAGATGGAAATCAATTCTCCTTTTACGGAAGTAAGAGAAAGAGATGACCATATATCATAACTGCTATGAAAGCCACCAAGATGATGAGGAAGAAGGATTGTCAAGCCTACTTGGTGAATATTACAAGCACAAAGACGGAGGAACTAACCATAAATGATATTCCGGTGGTAAGAAAATTTTCCGATGTGTTCCCTGAGGAAATAAGTGGTCTTCCCCCAGATAGGCAAGTAGAATTCAACATTGATATAATTCCTGGAGTAGCTCCTGTCTCAAGAGAACCATACAGAATGGCACCGATGGAGTTACAGGAACTTAAGATACAACTACAGGAGTTGTTAGACAAGAGACATATTCGTCCAAGTGTATCGCCATGGGGAGCGCCTGTGCTTTTCGTCAAGAAGAAAGATGGAACTAAGCGTATATATGTGCATAGATTACCGTGAGCTCAACAAGTTGACAATCAAGAACAAATACCCGTTGCCAAGAATTGAAGACCTCTTTGATCAACTAAAAGGCGCGGGGATCTTCTCAAAGATTGAGTTGAGGTCCGGATATCATCAATTGAAGATTAAGGAGAGTGATGTGCCGAATACAGCTTTTCGAACAAGATATGGTCATTATGAGTTTACAATAATGCCTTTTGGACTGTCTAACGCACCAGCCGTTTTCATGGACTTGATGAACAATGTGTTTCATCAATATTTGGATCAATTCGTAATTGTCTTCATCGATGATAGTGTACTCAAAAGATCGGTGCCAACATGAAGAGCATCTAAGGATTGTATTGGAGACCTTAAGAAATGAGAAGCTATACGCCAAGTTCAAGAAATGTGAGTTTTGGCTTAATCAAGTAGTATTCCTTGGTCATGTAGTGACTGCACAAGGAATAGAAGTTGACCCAAAAAAAAATGAAGCAGTTAGTAACTGGAAGGCACCGAAGAATGCAAGCGAGATCCAAATTCCTTTGAATTAGCAGGATATTACCGACAATTTATTGAAGGGTTCTCAAAGATAGAAAGGTCACTTACTCAACTTACCAGAAAATAGATTAAGTTTGAGTGGAATGAAAAGTGTGAGACGAGCTTCCAAGAACTGAAAGGGAAGTTAACCACGGCACCGGTACTCACTATTCCTGACGGAACTGAAGGGTATGTGATCTACTGCGATGCCTCAAAACAAGGACTTGGATGTGTCTTGATGCAACATGTGAAGGTCATAGCTTATGCTTTGAGACAACTGAAGACGCATGAACTGAGTTAACCTACACACGATCTGGAATTGGCAGCTGTGGTTCATGCCTTGAAGATTTGGAGACATTACCTAAATGGAGGCAAGTGCGAGATATATTCTTATCACAAGAGTCTCAAGTATCTGTTCACACAAAATGAATTGAACATGAGACAAAGAAGGTGGCTCGAACTAGTGAAAGATTACGACTGCACAATTCATTATCATCCAGGAAAAGCAAACGTCATAGCTGATGCTTTGAACATGAAAGGGAATCTGACCGCCCTATATACTTCCCGAATGATCGAAGAGTTTGCAAAAATGGAAATTGAAGTTGTACCCTCGACAGAAGACACTACTACCAAGTTAGCAGCTATGAAAATCCAACCTTTACTAAGGGACCAAATTCGGGAAACACAAAAGAGGGATAGATTTTTGTGCAAGATAAGAGATCAAGTTCTGGAAGGAGAGAATAAGGGATTTGAGATCGCATCAGACGGGACACTGATGTTTGAGAGAAGGATCTGTGTACCAAAAGGAAGTGAAATGATGAGTGTGATTTTAGAGGAGACACACAACACTCCATACACTGTCCATTCTGGAGGGACAAAGATGTATCATGATTTGAAGAGACACTTTTGGTGGAGGAGTATGAAGCGAACTATTGCAGAATTCATACAAAGTTGTATGACTTGCCAACAAGTAAAGGCTGAACACCAACGGCCATCCGGCCTATTAAAGCCATTTGATATACCTCAATGGAAGTGGGAAGAGATATCAATGGACTTCGTGGTAGCATTACCAAAAACCCGAAAGGGAAAATCACTCAATTTGGGTAATCGTGGATAGACTCACGAAATTGGCTCATTTTCTTCCAATGAAGATGAATGACAACATGGATCGATTATCACAAATCTATATAGATGAGATTGTAAGACTACATGGAGTTCCTACTAGTATTCTATGTGATCGCGACACGAGGTTCACATCAAAATTTTGGAATAGTCTGCAAGCTGCTATGGGTACTAAGTTGAAGTTTAGTACCGCCTACCATCCACAAACTGATGGACAGTCTGAAAGAACTATTCAGACGTTGGAAGATATGTTGCGAGCATGTGTCATGGATTTTAGAATCAATTGGGAGAGGCATTTGCCTTTAGTGAAATTTGCATATAATAATAGCTATCAAGCAAGCATAGGTATGACACCCTTTGAAGCATTATATGGAAGGAAATGTAGATCACCACTACATCAGGATGAGGTTGGCGAGAAAGAATATTGGGACCCGAGATCGTTGAAAGAAACTGTAGGAGTGATTGCAAGATTCGAGAGAGAATTAAGATAACACAAGATAGACAAAAGTCCTATGCTGATATGAAGAGGAAGGATATAGAGTTCGAAAACGGAGACAAAGTATTTTCTCAAGTTGTCACCAATGAAAGGAGTAGTGCGGTTTGGAAAGCGAGGAAATCTTGGGCCTCGATATATTGGACCATTTTGGGTGATGATTCTGTCCTCAGCAATGTTGGAAATATTGGGAAATGATTCAGTCTTCTCAGCTGATAAGTTAACTCAGTAGCCTTGCGCTAAACGTTTACTAAAGATTTGAAGATCCCAAAACCCTATATTGATTGGTGAACCTTTTTGTTGTAATCCGTTTTTGTCTCTGAGGTTTCAGACTAGCAGACACTCTGTCTGGTTCAGGCACTCAGTGGATTATCTGCCTCAGCACCAGAAGTAGAAGACTCAGTAATACTGGACTCAGCAGGAGCAGTATACTAAAAGGAGTCTGTAGAACTGAACTTAGCAGGAGTAGTTCACTGAACTCAGAGCTGATCTACAGTAGAGCCGACTCAGCAGAAGCATGCTACTGAATCAGAGATCAGACTCAGCAACGGCCAGACAATCTCTTGACTGTCAGGATCTTTAAAAGTCAAAACAACAGAGTCAATACGAGGAAGAGAGAAGTCAGCTTCAGATCTCCTTGAAGTCTGTTCTTTCTTAACCACTTTCTGAACCTCGACCAATGACAAGCAGCCACGTATCCTATATCTATTAAAGCTGCAAGTCAACAACTTTCCAGAAATGGAGGGAAATGACACTGCCACCATACTTCAAAAGAGCCGTTAGCTAGCCAAAAGAGAGAGACAAAGGATCGTCGTCTCCAACGGATCTATCCTAATCTCTTCTCTATAAATAGAGGGATGAATCAAATTTGAAGGTCACCAAACCTTCGCATACACGAGAGAACACACAGAGCATTCAAACGAGCAAATTCAAAAAAGAATAAGTCTTTCGCAAGAAGTTCGAAGAAACAATCTCCGGCGAAAGACTACACTTTTACTCTTAGGGAACCGAGCTGAATCGATTAATACAGCCTCTAGTATCCAAAAGACGTTACACGAACACAAAGCTTACATTCAGCTGTTCGTCATTCTAGAAGCCACATCCTTGTTCCCTATCCCTCTAACCTAAGCTCAATAGACTAAATCCATAGCTTAGAAGAAGGAGTTCACTTCTGAACTGATCCTTATTGTAAAGGACTCCTTCACTGTTGGAGAGTTTTTCAAACACTTAGTTTGATAACCTTGTAAACTGAGACTTCCTTAGTATAAATCTCAAGACCAGTGTTTGTCCAGTGTACAAACCGACTGAGACTATCTCAGTATAATACATAGCTTCCTGATCTTTCAGGACAGTGGACGTAGGATTGTTGGATCCGAACCACTTTAAAAATCTCTGTGTTCTGTTTTTACTATTGCATTGATTTACTGTTCATACTGAAAATATCTTTCAAATCATTCAGCTGAGTTTCAGCAAACTTAACAGACTGCACGAATCTACTGAAATTATTTTGATAAATACGTTTTCCTAACTTAACTAAATTTGGACCTACACTATTCCGCACTACTGAACCCTATCTGAACGATACTGAATTCTGACTCTAAGTCAGCTAGCAGGTCTCAGTAGAGTCAGTCACTCTGCCATACGATTCAGAACAGCTTATCTGGTCTGCTGAACTTGTTCAGTACGACACTATCCTGAAAAGGACTGTTCGTGTTTAAGTTGAGAAATCGGTTTTCAGGTGTATTCACCCCCTGTACACCTGAACGTACTCTCGGCACCAACAATTGGTATCAGAGCGGGAGTTCTATAAGACTCTTGCTATTCTGAAACTGGTCTACTTGAACGGATCTGGAAAACGTTTTCACTGCATATCATTCTTCATTCATATCACTATCTATCATGTCTGATATGTCAGGGATCAGGATGGTACCCATGTTCTCAGTAGAGAACTATGGCGTATGGCGGGTTAGAATGGAGGCACATCTGACCTCTCTCCACGATAGCATGGCAGAGGTTCTGGAGGACGGACCTATCATTCCTATGATCGATAGCGTCGTAACTCAGGATCCAGCAGATGGAGGAGGAATGGTGACCGGGAAGAAGATCCCCAAGGACAGAAGTCTCTTCACCCCTGAGGAGAAGAAGCTTCACAACTTAGACCGCATCGCCAAAAACGCCATACTAACCACCCTGAGTGATTCCTATCTCGGAAGAGTACAGGACTGGAAGTCCGCGAAAGAACTCTGGGATGCTCTAGCGCTACTGAGTCGGGGGACTCAGAAGATCAAAGCAAATAAACTTGCGCTGTAACTTCAGAAGCTGGAGAGATTGTCCCTCATGCCTGGTGACACCATTGAAGATCTCAACGTCAGATTTACGAATCTGATGAACTCAATCAACGGGCTGGGAAAGACATTCTCCACCCAAGAGATGAATCTCAAGATTTTGAGGGCACTACCAGACGAAAACTGGACCGCCTTTGCTACTTTATTACGTTATTCTGATTTAGATATTGTTACTGCTGACCATATCTTTTCAGAACTTAAAGTAGAGGAGTTCGAGTTTCTCTTACCTTAAAGGAAGCAGCGAGCTGAAGCTGACACCAAAGTCGACCATGCCTTTAAAGCATCAGTCAGCACAGCAGCTCCAGCGTTTAGCAAGGCTGAACCTTCACTCAGTGACATACAAGAAGGAAATCTAGCTAAGAAGTACGCATTGCTTGCCGTGAAGTATCAGAAGGAAAAGGAGAGGCGCAAAAAAAGTGACTAAAGCCCTCAGAGAATCCAAGGGTAAGTCTGAATATACGCCTAAGCGCACTCCTGACTCGCATACTTCTGAATGCAGGAAACAAGAGGACTCAGCTCAGTTGAAAGACAGTGAGAGCAAAGAAGAAAGAGTCACAACCTGCTATAATTACAAGAAGCCAGGACACTATCAGTATTACTGTCCTGAGCTCAGCACTGCTGAAAGAGCAGCACGCAAAGCAAGAAGGGAGAAGTTCATCAAGAAGAGACAAGCATACATTGCCGGTGAACTCTCAGACGACTCACATGAAGTCAATTCCTTCATGGATTCATCTGACGATGAAGCAGCTTTCATGGCATTAGAGCTTGAAGCTGAAGAAGATGCTGAAAAGTGTCTCATAGCAGGAGAAGAGGATAAGGTAAACTCTCATGAATCTTTTAACTCTCCTTCACATTGCACACACGACACTCTTTCAGGTGCAGATGAGAATTTAGACGTCGCGATCGCATATGAAGAACTACTCGACGAACAGATTCAGATGAGTCTGCAGCTCAGTAAGACTCTTTAGGAATTGGATACCCTGAAAGTGGAGAATCAGAGACTTTCTCAGGAGAGTCAAGTTGCTACTGAGTCAGAAGGACTTGTGTTGAGACTCAGGGAGGAGATAAACTCTCTGATGGCCAAGTCTCAGCATCAAGAAGCTCAGATCTCAGTTTTGACCAAAGACTTGACTCAGAAAGATACTGAGTCTACTGAAGCAAGAATTGTCAGGACTTCAGACCGAGCATGAAATGCTGAAGAAGAGTGATGATGTCTGGAGGAACCTGATGACAGGGCGTTACATGGGCGCTGAAAAGAAGCAAGAGGTTATACTAGCAAGCAACAAGCCCAAGCATTGCAAGGAGGGACTTGGATTCAGCCAGGGAGCCTCCTCATCTGCCCCCGTACACTCAGAAAACCGGCTAGCTGATAGGTTTGTTCAAGGGGAGACCATCAATGCAGACATACTGAACCCCCTAGCCAAGAACAAACAGAAGATGAAGACACCTCATCCTAGTTATCAGCACTCTGACAAGAAGATCAGCACCAGATTACGCCAGTTCAGTCAAGGGGGAACCAGCAAAGAAAAATGGGCTGATCAGTATGGACCTTCACAGCTGACACATCCAGCTCAGTATGGGTCATATTACTATGATCCTATAGTCAGGAGAGGATCCAAAATTCAGAAAAAGAAGAAGAAAGCCGTGCATAAGGCAAAGGTCAGCAGTCCACCCACTTAGAAGATCAGGACTCCTGAACCTGAAAAGCCTCAGAAGTTAGCATCGACCAGTCCAGTGGTCAAATATGTTGACAAAAGTGGAAAGAAACTGTCTGAGACCACCAGGGTCGTAAGACAGATATGGGTTCCCAAAACTAACATCTAAGGACCCAAAATCAAAAATAAAGGGTACCTGAATATAATTCTGTTTTGCAGGTGCACAAGGACCCTTGGTATGTGGACAGCGGATGCTCAAGACATATGACGTACCAAAACGACTTGCTGAAAAATTATACTACTAAAGAAGGACCCCGAATCGAGTTTGGAGACAACGCAAAAGGCTACACCAGAGGCTATGGAACACTCAGCATTGGCACCAGCAACAGTTCCAAGAGTATCATATGTTGAAGGACTTCAGCATAATCTTCTCTCTGTTAGTCAATTTTGTGATAACTCGAACAGAGTGATTTTTGACGCTGCTTTCTGTGATGTTATTGATAAATCTACAGGGAAAACAATGTTATCAGGTTCGCGCAAAAAGAATATATATGTAGCTGACTGGAACTCAGCTGAACCTGAAGCCTTTTTGTTGGCAAAGAATGACAACAGAACGAGGTGGCTCTAGCACAGGAGACTCAGCCATCTCAACTTCAAAACGCTCAACAAATTGACTAGAAACACTCTAGCAAGAGTGTAATGACCCGTAAATTTTATGTATTATGAGATTAATATTTAAGCCTTAAGAGCGAGTCTAGTAAATTTTTATATAGAATATAATAAATCTAATAGCGTAATACCCCATCGTCGCATTTTATTAACGTAAGTGTAATGCAGCATATCTCGGAGAATATAAAATACTGTACGGTACATACGCGACATTATACCTTGGTATAGATTTATGTAGTCATGTTGCATAATATCATTAACTAGTATAAGCTATTTGTATATTATTAAGAGAGGGAGTGTCATTTTGGAACACACGTGTGTAGTAACGTAAAAGTCAACACCTAAGTAGCTTTAGATTACATCATTTACTTAGATATCATTAGATGAGAATCTATATATATATATAATATGTTCTTAGTGGGTCACCTTGGTGTACTGCATGCTTAGGGAGGGGTTGGCTGTCTTCAAGACTTCAACGTGATTAGGGGAAGACAAGACTAGACTAGGAAAGGATGAAGCATACCGAGGCACACCATCTTTTAAACACGCGTTCAACCCGCAAGGTGCGTGTTAGGGAAATCATTTCTACCTAGACAACTAGCTTCTGCAAGGCTGTGTTAGGGAAATCATTTCTACCTAGACAACTAGTTTAGCACCATATTTTCCTTTATAATGGATTCACCTATCGTTGAACCCCAGAACATCTGGAATCTCCAATCACGTTCACAAATCACCTAGCATTTGGAAGATCTTAGGCATCTCGAAGCAAACTCTAGGTAACCTTATTCACGTTATTGGTAAAGTTGTTGTCTTTGCTCATGGTATATGGAATTTAATGGATGCATGCTAGAGCTAGGAGGATGGTACGTAGTAGATCACCTATGATATCTCCTTCTTCATGCATGAAATTTTGGTGAACATTTCTCTGTCCTTATTGAACCCGTCGCTTATCTATCTTGAGTGAAATTCTGATATGAGATAGGCATGCATGTTCCCTAAGCTGTTGTTAAATCTCATAATTTTTGGAGTACGTTTGATCCCTCATTTGTTACCTAGACTATAGCAAGGCAGAAACTGCCCCAGTTTGAACAACGAGCGATATTTTGATTATAACTGCTAAACGACTTAACATTTTGTCATGAGACCAATTTCTAAATAACCTAGACTCATAAAGGAATGCGTAGTTAAAATATTAGAATTTATGATACGAGAACGTGATCTGTAGAATTCATGCAAATAGGACCTCTTCACAGGTTTGTCAGAATAACACCATGACCTAGTCTAACCTATTACCTCTTAGGTTTTGCCTATAGATCACAAATTGTACACTTTTTCTAGATCCGGACGTTAAAGCTTAGAACATTGTTGTAGGACCTATCACGGAAGAGCCATAACCTCGGTGACGAGATTTCGCATAGATCAATTCGGTGAATATCGAGGTGGGTAATATTTTCATAAAGTATTATTTGAGTTGTTGAGCTCTATGAACTATGTTTATCCATGAAAGTTTTTGTGCATTTACCTGTTTAATGCTTCTACGTGATAGATCGATCGAGGCTCCCATCTAGCCTAACACGCTAGATGAGGGTTAATACGAAAGTGTGTACACTATGTTGTTAGTAGCACAAAGATTGATCCTCTTTGTGTACCAAGTGCTAACAAGTTATGAGGGACCCCTTGAGTTTCGACTCAAGGGCCAAGACCCAAGAACAAGTTATGAGGGACCCCTCGTGTTTCGACCGAGGGCCAAGGCCCAAGAACAAGTTATGAGGGACCCCTCGTGTTTCGACCGAGGGCCAAGGCCCAAAGATATGAAAATGAAATGGTAGAAGTAACAGGAAATGCGACACAGATGTGCGCATCCCAATGTTAAATGTTTTGTATGTTTGGAGCAGTTTTCTTTTTAAAACCCTCCAAGTCATACCTTATGCATGGATAAACTGTTTTAAATGTTTTCAAGCTACTTTACCCACTGAGTACTCTAGTGCTCAGCCCAAATGTTTTCAAATGTTTTCAGGTTGAGTGGCAGTGGCGACGGAGAAAGAGCTGAGGAGGGGGTTTCTGCCATGATCATTTTGTACTCTTAAGTTTTGTAAATGAATAATTATGTTTTGCTATATATTTCGAAAGTTAATACGCTTCCGTATCTATTAATCAGTTTTCATAAGATGGTATGGAAGCGTGTTTTATAAAACCTGTTTTGATATGTTTTGAAACTCATTATGCTTCAGTGCATATTTAAATGCATAGTATCTGATCTCCTGTGTGTGAGTTGCATTAAATAGGAGTGTTTTCTTTTAAAAGAGAAAAATATTTCAAAAATGTCAAGAAAGAGTATGAAAAGATATTTTAAATTATTCTTCCATAGCGGCCCGATCTCTGTGATTCTTCGTGGAGGTCGGGGCGTTACAAAGAGGACTGCCGGATTTTGTATACTGGAAGCAAATTTATGCTTGTATACAATGTGTGTTGTCCCTACCACTATTTTATTCTCCGATGTGATAAATATATATATTTGCACATGTTATCCTTTATCTTGTATAAAAGTTAGATTTGTGTGGTGTGTCGGGTATCACATAAGACAACACAAATTGGTTGAACTTTCAAGATATAAACAGTTATCACAGCTGAGACAACTTAAGGATAAGTTGTCGGTTTAAGCTGCAGTTTAGATAAGAAGTGGCTTGTCTTAGCTGCTTGTCTTTACTGGTACACTTAAGGTGGTGTATTGACGAATCACAGTGAAATGTGCTTTCCTAACTGACCTTAGTAGAAAACCAAGATCTCGGTGAATTAGCTGGTCTTAAGCTTGGTAAGACTTCAGCTGAGTGCATTTGACTATCTATCACTTTGACCTACTATGGTGAACGTCATCGCGACCGGATCTACGTATCTTAGGTGTTAGTAGTTATTTGTGGCTCATGCTGGTTGTCTGTGTCTTGCATCCGTATCCTAGTAAAACGAGTTGATAATATCCCCTGAGGAACTCGAAAGGATTAGCACACTAAACCCGGCCGGTTGATTAAGTTCAGGTGTGTTAATAAGGTCGAGTGGTACTACTCAGGAATATAAGATGTTAATTAATTTAAGCTGTCAGTGAGCTTAATTAATTAACGAATATTTCTATCTTAAATACGGAGATCGATTAAGTCTAAAATACAAGCCTTTACTCAATTTGGGATAAAGGGGTAAGTCAGCACGAAATCTCTAGTGGAATGAATCTGTGTTTATTAATTAATTTTGCTCTGGGCTGAGCATGGATAATTAATTAATTTGATGCCCAGCTTTATTTCTTGTATTGGATCCCTGATCTGGCCTAATTAGTTGCCTAGTTATTTATTGTCTCTCAGAAATCATTATTAATGGATTAATGTATTTTTACATTATTTAATAATGTTATTTATTTGGAATTAATTGACTGGGCCAATTAATTGATAAATGTTAGTAGCCCAGTAAATTAATTAATTATATTATGGACTGGTTATGTGGAAGCCCATTAGAAATATAATTAAATTAATGGGTCACAAATATATTAATATTATATTGGCTTTTGAAGTCTATATATATTAGTATTATGTTCAGAAACAGATTATGCACACACACATAATTCACGCACGCAGCGTGCAAGAGAAAGACGATAAATTTTATTTTCTTCAGTTCTCTGACCACCGAGAGGAAGAAAAAGGTCGGGACACAGATCAGAAGATCTAACACAGGAGCAACAATCAAAGCCGCGACAACGTACGAAATAGGAAAGTATCATTCCTAACCTAAATCATTCCTTCAATTGCTATCAGAGCCTGGTTTAGGCTTTGATTGTTGCTGTTAGGTGTATGATTAGTTGCTGTTAGGTGTATGATTAGTTGCTGTTAGGTGTATGATTAGGGTTTGTTTACGTCGTTATCGGGTTAATTTTCGTGTTTGGGGCGGCCTGCGAGCCACTGTTTTGACCCCATTGTAATGTTTTTCTCGTGAGAAAATCCACGAGTAGTTGATAGGACCAATGTGTTATGTAATTGTACTGTAATTGATCCGGGATGCATGCAAATCGAGGCACGACGGCGCAGAAAGACGGAAAAGGTGAAACCCTAGTTTTTGGCAGATCACGACCGCCAGCTTGTGGAGGCGCGTGGGGGCGCGTGCAGCGTTATTTTTCCGATCCGTTCGGATAGGTTTGTTTGTCTTCTCGTTAGATTCGTCTAGATTGGTCGCACGACCAATTTCGATTTCTGGTTTGTCCGTAATAGCGTCGGGAAGGAGAAGTGGTCGTGCTGTCCAGAAATTCCAATTCGGCAGGAAAACCCTAATTCGGTTAGAGTTCTGCCGCATATTGCGGCGGCGATTCCCGGCGGTTCCGGGCTCTGATTTCCGATCGGCTTGAACCGTTGGATTCCTAGTCACACAGGCTTCGTGTTGATATATTTAATGGGATCATCCGATCCCGGATGCGATCGGAATCGAGGTCTGAAGGTCGCTGCTCACAATGATTTTTTCCGGCGAATCGTTTGAGAATTGAGGGAAATTGATGGACGATTTCGGCCGGAATCCGTTCATTGTGGCCTAAAATCGTCCAAGGATCATTACCCATGCATCAATTGAACGAATCGCAGCTCGGGAGAGGTGAATTTCGGCGGAGAAGCTCGCCGGCGACGGGCTGCGAAATTTCGCAGCAC
This sequence comes from Lavandula angustifolia, assembly GCA_028984105.1. Taxonomy (NCBI): domain Eukaryota; kingdom Viridiplantae; phylum Streptophyta; class Magnoliopsida; order Lamiales; family Lamiaceae; genus Lavandula; species Lavandula angustifolia. The sequence goes on from CM054817.1 coordinate 7,677,936, forward strand.
CAGGTCGCGGCGGCAGCTGTCTTGCCTGGTTCAGACGTCTGGAGGACGTCATGGGGTGTCGAGGATGGTGTTGGAGGTCTGGGGTTGGCCAGGGAAGGCGCGGCGGCGCGCGTCTGCTGCGTGTAGTCGCGGCCGCGCGCTGCCATCACCAGAGCCGTTCCGCGGCGCTGCAGCGCGTTTCAGGCGGCGGCGCTGGTCGGGGAGGTGGCGGCACTGGTCGGGGAGGCGGCGGCTGTCGATGACGGGTTGCGGCGCGGCGGCAGTGGCGCATTTTCCCGGCGTGTGTTGTTGAAGAAGAAGCTGACGTGGCGGTTGACATGGCGCGCCACGTCAGCCCCTGCTGCTGACCAGGCAGACACCTGTCTGCCACGTGTCTGTCACGTGGCATACTCCCTGATGACGTGGCGGGACAGTTTTCGGAGCAGTTTTCGATGCAGTTTTCAAATTCGAAGATTTTGAAGATCAACGACTTTAAATTTTGATGCAGTTATCGGACTATGTAATAGTTAAGAATTACGTGTTTTAAAGCCCGATAACGACTTTAAATTTCCTATTTGCGTATTTATTTTTTATTATGCTTTAGCATGCGATTATGTGATTAACTGCGCTTAGAAAAGCATGTAAATAGGATTTATGTCATTATTAAAGCATGTTTTAATTTTCGCGAGCACGTTTTATTATGTTCGTTTAGAAATTGCATGCTTTAGGAATTATGTGGATATGCATGATTCAAAACAAACCTTTTGAATAAAAAGACTAAGCAATTTTTAAATTAAATGTTTAATTTGATTCCATTAATTTGGATATTAAACACTTAATCGGACCTCCATTAATTGGACTCTACACGAAAGTAGTAAGATTATGTGAGTAAACGTCCACCTGCGTGGCTTGCTTGCATTTTTGAGCTACCAATTTTGTGAGATGAGTTTTCCAAAACAATATTTGATTATTATTGAGTAGTGGGAGCGAAGCCGTAAACGTCCACCTGCGTGGCTTGCGTGCCTAGTAAACACGAGTACTCTAGAAGATAATAATTAAATAGGATGGCTAATTAGATCAAATTGAATGCGGCATGGTTCGAGTAAGTATGTCAATTTCGAGAATTTGGTTCTATTTTGGTCAAATTAATGGTCAATGCTTAGATGTCACCGCAGGTACAATTCTCTTCCCTCGAAGTCCCTTCCCGCGTTTTAATAGTGACATGGTCCAGAATATCGAACTATTAATTCCATTCGTCTTAAGAACCTAGACGTGGATTGGAATTAAAGAGCTAGGTAAATAGCTTGGTTTAGGGTTACGCTAGTAAACGTGCATCTGCGTGGCTTGCTAGTGGAATTCCTAGAGCCGTTCGAGGTTTTTAATATCATTGTTTTTACAAAATGTTACAATGATTATTAATTACGAATTATGTGCAAATGTTAATTTCATACATGCTTTTAAAATTACATTTTTCAGATATGTCTGTTCGAATATTTTATTTTTCGAGTTCCTAAACAGTCTCACCAACCAAACCCTAACGGGTTTAACAATTTTAAATAATTTCATAGAGTGGAAGAGATATCTTACCTCTCCCAATAAAAGCTCTTGAAAGGTCCTATAAGAACTTCTGTTATAGGACCGTTATGTCTAAGAACGAGTTTACTATGAGTATGTTACTCAAATCTTTGGTAGCGGTCAAAGAGGTTATAGGAAAAGGCAAGAGTGCTCAAGTCTTGAATATCCCTAGTTGTTCAAGGAATCCTCCGAAAGGTGGAAACCAGAAAAAGAGCAGAAAGGGTGGACATTTCAAGAAGAGCAGTGGGAGTAGGAAGATGGTCCTTACCGGCGACATACGAATGTCAAAGGAGAAATGAAGGTTCTTCATGAAGTGGTAAGAAAGGACACTGAAATAATTATAATCTAGATGTCAAGGCAAAACAGAAAGAGACGCGAGTCGCTCTTGTAACTGAAACTGTTCTGGTTTCCTCTGCTACCCACCAATGGGTAGTGGATTCGGGGGCAACTGATCATGTTTGTTACACCTTGCAAGGTTTATTGCAGAAAAGGCAATTGAGCAATGGCGAGGTGGTAGTCTCAATGGGCAATGGATCGAAAGTTTCTGCAATTGCCATTGGAGATTTACATCTATCTTTTGATAGTTCTGTTTTAGTACTTAAAGATGTTTAATATGTGCCTGAGTTTAGGCGAAACATTATTTCTGTTTCAAAACTCTGCACCATAGATGGTTATAAATCAAGTTTTGATAGTGAAGTTTCTATCATGAAAGACGATGATTTTATCTGTGGTGGACCATTAAACGGATCTTTATATACTATTACTTGTAAACCGCGTAGTTCTGTTAATATTGCTTCCTCATCATCAAATTCCTAAGAAGAGGAAAGAGTCTTCTAAGGTAAACCAAACTTATCTGTGCCACTTAAGACTAGGTCACATCAATCTTAACAGGACTCAAAGGTTGGTGGAATATGGATCATTGGAGTCTCTCCAAGATTGAACCATTTCCAACTTGCGAAACCTGTTTGGAAGGAAAGATGATGACTAGGTCTTTCAAGGCAAAGGGTTATAGAGCCACAGAAGTATTAAGTTTGATACATTCTGACTTGTGTGGTCATATCTACACAAGATCGTGGAGGGTATGAGTACTTCGTCACATTTACTGATGATTACTCAAGGTATGGATATGTTTACCTTCTTAGCCACAAGTTAGATTGCTTTGAAACCTATAAGGAATTCAAGGCAGAAGTGGAAAAGAAGCTAGGTAAAGAAATCAAAACACTACGATCTGATCGTGGTAGGGAATACCTATCCAACGAGTTCAAGGACTACTTGACAGAATGTGGGATTACATCCTGACCGACAAGACGGCACGCCTCAGCAGAATGGTGTGTCAGAGTGAAGGAACCGAAGTCTCTTAGAGATGGTTCGGTCCATGATGAGTTATGCAACTTTGCCAGTTTCCTTTTGGGGATATGCCCTAGAGACTACAGCATACTTGCTAAACCGTGTGCATTCCAAGTCGGTACAAAAGATCCCTTACGAGTTGTGGAGCGGGCACAAACCCAGTATGCACCACTTAAGGATTTGGGGTTATCCTGTTTATGTGCTAAATAGGCAGGCCGACAAATTGGAATCACGTTCAGAAGTGATGTTGTTCATAGGGCATCCGAAGGAAACGAAGGGTGGATATTTTTATGATCCTAAAGAACAGAAGATCGTTGTTAGCCCTAACGCTCAGTTCTTAGAAGAGGATTACATTAGTAACCATAAATCTCGAGTCGACATCATCCTTGAGGAATTATAAGGTGGTCGAGTTCCACTTGAACAGCCAGTTGTGCAAGATAGTACTCCACGAGTAATAGCACAATCTGTTAACACAACGTCTGACACTCTTCGACGTAGTGGGAGTGGTGATATTTACACCTGATCGGTATATGTTCACTGGGGAGACGTTTGATTATCTCTCGGCAGATGAACAAGATACCGTGGATCCCTGGACTTACAACGAAGTAGTGGGAGATGTAGATGCAGATTCATGGAGAATCACCATGGACTCGGAATTTGAGTCCATAACTGATATTGATGTATACGAGATCACTGAACTACCTGAGGGCTGCAATGTTATTAGTAGTAAGTGGGTATACAAGAGAAAGAGAGAGGACCGTATGGAGAGATCATGGCGTTTAAGGCCAGGCTAGTGGCAAAGGGTTTTACCCAGAAAGAACGTATCGATTACGAAGAGACCTTCTCGCTTGTAGCAATGATCAAGTCCATTCGGATTCTCCTTGCCATATCAACTCACATGAAACTAGAGATCTGGCAAATGTATGTCAAAACCGCATTCCTAAATGTTCACCTTGAAAAAGGTAGGGACATCTACATGAAACAGCTAGATGGTTATGTGAAGGAGGGCGAAGAGCATCTAGTGTGGAAGCTTAATAAGTCTATTTATGGACTTAAGCAAGCTTTTCGGTTATGGCACCAGCGTTTTCGATGAGGTAGTCAAATCATATGAATTTTTATCCTATCCTAACGAGGTGTGTGTACCGTATTTGTGTTAACGGATCAGTGGTGTTTCTTGCATTTTACGTAGATGACATCCTTCTCATTGACAACAATGTTGAAGTGTTATCGGACGTAAAGATGTGGTTATTCGAGCAGTTTCAAATGAAGGATTTAGGTGAAGTTGCTTACATCCTTGGGATCAAGGTTATCCGAGATCGCCAGAAAAAGATGTTAAGCTTGTCACAAGTGTCCTACATTGACACTGTTATTACTCGTTTTAGCATGCAAAAAGCCAAGAGAGGTTCAGTACCTTTCAGACATGGTATTTTTCTATCCAAGAATCAGTGCCCTAAAACGCCTGAAGAGATAGAAAGTATGAGGCTAGTACCATATGCTTCCGCTGTCGGTAGCCTCATGTATGCGATGCTTTGTACGAGAGCAGATATCTCATATGCTATAGGCATGGTACTGGACAGACCCTTCTAAGTTATAGTCCTTAGCGACTTTACAATCTAAACCGAAGTTTGAAGGGGAGGGGATGTTCTCCAACTATGAAGGAGTTCTTACAATAAGAACAGTCACGAAATGTGGACTCCTTCGAAGGTTCTAAGCTATGGATATAACAATGGAGCTTAGATAGAGAAGAGGGATCTAAAGAAAGAAACTCTAGAAAGAAGAACTAGGAATATTCTAATGATCAAGTTCTTCGCTGGATCTTCGTGAGAGTGTTTCGAAAGCTTGAGCGTGTAATCCCTTTGATATCTCGTGCGTGGAGCTCGGAAAGGTTTCTCTATTTATAGTTGTGACCTAGGCATTTGTCCGTTGGAGGGGACGATGCCACGTGTCACAAACGTCCAAGGAAAACGGCCATATGTTCGAAATGTTGTCGCAGAGTAGTTGGTCACTGTGCATGAGAGCAGCTTTAGTTGGTCAGAGCAGGTAGAGCTTAGACTGCTTCTCATTGGTCGAGGTTTGTGGTAGGTGAGACTTGTCAGATATCAGTCTTCATCTGAGTTGACTCTCACTCATCCTTATATGATCTTCTGCTGACTTTCGAATGATGTTAAAACTCGGGTCATTTCCTGTCGGATACAGTAAATCTGATATGATCTCTGTCTTCTTCGTTTGAATCTGCTGATAAAGGATCTTCTACTGAGCGAAGTCAGCTGATGACTCTGAAGGTACTGAGCATGGATTTTGTGTTCTTCTACTGATCGGAGTCAGCTGACGAGAAATCTTCTACTGATGTGGAGTCAGCTGATGACAACTGATGACGCGGGGTTCTGGAAAGTAACTTCCTATTGAAGTTCAGACCAACACGAGCTCTTACAGCTGATGACGCGGGGTTCTGGAAAGTAACTTCCTATTGAAGTTCAGACCAACACTTACCCTTACAGGACTTAGACAAAATGATAATGAAAAATACAATCAATCTAGCCTATTACATCATCTAGTCCTAACGACACTACACTAAGGACACAAGACGGGTTTTGGGATCTTTAATTCCATAGCATTAACTCACTATGATTTCCCCCATTATCAATAAATAGATAAGTCCTATTACCAGAACTACTGATAAAATAATACTAAGTACCCTCTAAGTGGTTATTAGAATCAACCACTGACTCATAACCCAACACAATAAGTAAGTGTTCGATGAGGTTTAGCTCGTAGACTTTTATGTAATATGAATGAAACTACTTTCTGTATGAAATTGTCAGGATTTATATAATATAAGTAATATTTACATTTTGTGTGAAATGGGATTTTGGGTATGTGGAGAAAGAAATAAATCTGTAACTTTGAATTTATCGCTTGGTGATAATAGATTATCACTTGGAGCTGATCTATTACCGCTACCGCTAGCCGATTACCAAATACCGCCAGACAATTACTTTATATATAAAGATAACACTAGTTTTTAATTAAATTAATATTATTATACTTTATTTTACATCCATCTTTATCTTAAATATAAATATTTTGCATCACTGCAAACATTATGAATCATTAGATTTTAGATCACTCAATCTCAATTGTAGATCACTCAACAATTGAAGTAATCAAGTAACTTGAGTATACTTTTTTGAAAACAAGTCTTATACTTTGAGATTATTATAGAATCATGTTTTACTAAATCATATTTTATGATTATATATCTTATAATTCATATTATTATAATCAAATTATATATATAAAATATAATATATAATTTAGCTAATATATAGGGTTATTTACGGTTCAAACTCAAAATAAGGGTTTGGGGTTAAAACCGTAAATAAGGGTTCTGGGTTCAGGTTTAGGGATTATCAGATAATTGCTAACTTCCACCAGACAATTGACTATTAACTTCCGCCTTCGGTGGGCGGTAGTCTATTACCGCATATCTGTTATCGCTAGCTAATTATCAAATACCGCCAGGCGATTACTTTATATATAAAGACAACATTAGTTTTAAATTAAATTAAATTATTGTTGGGCATGAGATTCAGTGATATAAAGATTGAAGATCTTATAACTCCTTAGTTGATTGATGAACCTTGATAATGTAATAGCTTAGTTGAGTTCATCATGTTAGGAACTCAGTAGGGTAGCTAGAGTTCAGTAGCTGATAGGTTCAGTAGAACATCTTTTGTTAGCATGATGAACTTAGCACCAGAGACTTAGTTGGGTAGCTCAAAACCTACTGAATCAATAAAGAAATTCGAGCAAAGTACTGAATATCTCAAAAGAATGTCAGCAGAAGACAACTCAGTACAAGTGTCTGGGGAATCAGAGGAAATCAACTTAGCATCTGTTTGGAGTTTGAACAAGCCTCACCAATTTCTTAACATCGACCAATGAGGAGCTGGTAACACTGTACATGCACCGACAGAAAGCTGCTCCCTATACTAAAAAGGAGAGAATCTCTATAATGAGATTTCAGTTAGAGACGGCTATTTTTCTCGGCATTTTCGACACGTGTCTAGACCCCCTCCAACGGATCTATTCATGAGTCGAGACAATAAATAGAGAACAATCTTTATGCAGAGAAGATATCGGGAACCAAAAGCACTCAAGCATTCAAAATCTCTAACAATAAAACAGTCTATCCAGCGAAGAACTTATTCACAGAGATATAATTCTTAGTTCTTCACTCTAGAGATCAATAGTTCCCGTTCTCCATTTTAAGCATCCATTGTTAGATCTTGAGCTTAGGAGATACGAATGAGTTTTGTTATTGAACTGTTCTTATTATAAGAACTCCTTCTTAGTTGGAGAAAACTAGAAACTGTTGGTCCCGAGAGTACGTTCAGGTGTAGAGGGGGGGGTGAATACACCTGAAAACCGATTTCCCAACTTAAAACGCGAACAGTCCTTTTCAGGAGAGTGATGTACTGAATAAATTCAGCAGACCAGATAAGCTGCTCTGAATCGCGTGGCAGAGTGACTGACTCTACTGAGACCTGCTAGCTGACTTAGAGTCAGAATTCAGTATCGTTCAGACAGAGTTCATGTTGGATATGAGTCAGTAGATGATACTCAGCTATTGTTCAGTTAAAAGAAAATTGGGGGAAATCATAGTAGTACTATGGAATTGAAGATCCCAAAACCTAGCTGATATCAGTAGATTAGTGTGTCGTTAGGATTAGCTGATGTATAGGTTAGACTTGATGTATTGATTATTATTTTTGTCTAAGTCCTGTACAGGGTAATTGTTGAACTGATCTTCTGTCGAAGATACTTTTCAGAACCCCACGTCATCGTGTAATCGCTTGTGTTCTTGGGCCGCCACCGATCTTCCACTCGGTCGAAGATAGCGCATCACCGACAAATCATCGGAGAAGACTACTCCCACCGATAGTCATCGCCAGAAGAACGAAACAAGCACGCACCTTCGCGGCTGCCGTTGACCTACTCGGTAGATGCCTCGTCGGCCGACTCAACGAAGAAGACAGAGACTTTTCGGTCATCGTATCCTACGGAAAGCGACCCAGCTATTCAAGTCTTTTCGAAAAGTTCGGCGAGAAGACATACGAGGTTGTTGAACGGTCAACTCGACATTCTCACCAACTACAAACCTCGACCAATGAGAAGCCGACAACGCTTACCTACTCTACACAAAAAGCTGCTCTCATGAACAATTGCATTAACCGCCCTGCTGCAACAAGTTCGAATTATGGCCGTTTTCCTTGGAAGCTTGTGACAAGTGGCATCGTCGTCTCCAACGGACATATGCCATAACTCACAACTATAAATAGAGAAGTTTTTGAAGCTCCGAAGAGACGGAATTTCGAAGGGACAAGCTCAAGTTCATAAACACTCAAAGATCATCTAGAGGAAAACTTGCGTACTTAGAAGATTTCTCAGTTTTTCTCTCTAGAGTTCTTAGATCCCTTTCTTCTCTAGACTAAGCTCATTGGCATATTTATAGCTTAGATTCGAAGGAGTTCACATTTAGTGAATTGTTCTTATTGTAAGAACTCCTTCTCGGTCGGAGAAAATTCTCTTCCCTTTCAGACTTAGGTTTGGATTGTAAAGTCGCTAAGGACTATAACTTAGAGGGAACTGTCCAAATGCGATATCCCCGCCGAGGCTTGCTCGAATAATCAACAAGTTCTCCTGCTTTGTTCAGGACCGTGGACGTAGGATCTTGCGTATCCGAACCACGTTAAATCGCTTGTGTTCTTTTACTGTTTTATTGCATAGCATTCAACTGACTTGAAAATCATAAGCTTGCATAAAACGTATTTTATAAAGTGCACAGCCAAAAGATTTAATTTGCTAAAATGTATTTTCAAAAGAGACGAATTACGGGCCCCACACTTTCCGCACAACAGTCTCTGACTCATTCTCAAAGTACTGACAACAGTCAGTAGGAGAGAGCTCAGTAGCTGACTCACTCTGTCCCGCGATCGAAGGCTTATTTGGCACTGTTCATCAGTTGCAATCATCGGCTCACCGGCCTTCATTGAGAAAAAGAAACTGAGCTCAGGTGTATTCACCCCCCCCCTCTACACCTGACTTATCGTCTCCGGACCAACAATTGGTATCAGAGCGCACGGTGTTCAACTGATCGCCGGTTCTGAAATACTGGTCCTCTCGAACTGATCCTGAAAACCGTTTTCACTGCATAAGCATCTTTTCAGCATCCTTATACTCTTACTCTTACGATGTCTGATATGTCGGTATTAGGATGGTACCGATGTTCTCAATAGAGAACTACACGGTATGGCGCGTACGTATGGAGGCACACCTAACGTCACTCCACGACAAGCATGTCGATGTCCTAGAGTCGGGACCGATCATTCCCATGATCGACGGCGTAGTATTTGCTGCCTTGGAGGAGGCGCGGGAGCACAAACCGGGTGCTAAGGTTCCCAAAGATAAATCTCGCCTTCACGCCTGAAGAAAAGAAGTTGCACAACCTTGATCGAGTTGCACGTAATGCCATACTGACTACGCTCAGTGATTCACACCTCGGAAGGGTACAGGATTGCAAGACGGCAAAAGAGCTATGGGACGCCTTGGGCATGCCGAGCCATGGAACCCCTCGGATCAAAGAAAACAAGCTCGAGCTAGAGCTTCGAGGTTCGACGCCTTTGCAATGGAGCTTTCATCGAAACCATTGACGAGCCGAGTGTCGATTCACCAATCAAGTCAATGTCATCAATGGGCTGGGGAGGTCGTTCACCAACAAGGAGATGAACACCAAGATCTTGAGAGCGTTGCCCCGACAGAAGTGGCTTCCTTTTGCTACTTATTTACGTCGCTCTGATCTAAATGCTCTAACTCCTGATGTTATATTTTTAGAATTAAAATCGGAGGAATTCGAGCATAGCCTACCCCAAAAGTGCTTAAGCGCTCCAGCTGACACACAGTTCGACCATGCCTTCAAGGCAACAAGAAGAACACAGGAGCCAAGCCTATTTCCTCAAGCAAAGCTGTGGCCACATCAGTAACAAAGTCTTCCGAGACTCCAGGCCCTGATCAGCTAGCACTGATGGCTCTCAAATATCAGAGGGAAAAGGAGAAAGTCAGAAAGCTGAGGAAATACAACCGAGATTCTTCTTCAGGTAAGAAAGACTATCATAAGAAAGAAGAATGTAATCCTTCTACTGAATGCAGGAAATCGGAGTCTGCCGCGCCACCGTCTAAAGACTCACTGGTAAGAGCAAAGCAGAACATCCACCGCTACAACCGCAAGAAGGAGGGACACTATCGCATGATTGTCCCGAACTCTCAGCTGCTCAAAGAGCAGAACGGCAGGCCAGAAGAGAAAAAATTGCCAAGCGAAGGCAGGCCTACATAGCCGGAGAGATATCCGACAACTCAATTAAAGAGGATACATTCATGTATTCTTCTGAAGATGAAGCTGCATTTGTAGCTATTGAAGTCGGAGAGAAGGTTCCTGAGGAATCAGCTGAACAGTGTCTGATGGCCGGAGAAGAGGCTGAGGTAAATTCTAAACTTAATATTACCTCTTCTTCACACAGCACACACGACACGTGCTCGGTCTCAGATGATCCTCTAGATGTGGTACAAGCCTACGACGATCTACTATAGGAACAGATTCAGCTGAGCAGAGAGTTCAGCAGAACCATCCAGGAACTAGAACAGGTAAAGGCTGAGAATCATAGACTTTCTTCTGATTGTCAGGTCTCTACTGAGTCAGAGAATCTAGTTGCGAGACTCAAGGAAGAGATTTAATCTCTTATGACTAGTATCAGCTTCAAGAAACTCAGATCTCAGTCCTGACTAAGGACAATTCTGAGAAAGAGACTGAAATAGCCCAACTCAGTCAGAAACTCTCAGACGTACAGAAAGATTATGACTCACTCAGGAGAAGTGATGAGGTCTGGAGAGGACTGATGACTGAACAGTACCTGGGAGCTAAGGAGAAGCTAGAAAGCATGCTCAGAGCACAACGGCCAACTACTGTAAAAGAAGGCCTTGGCTATACCCACGAAGCTTCTACATCCAAAAACTCAGCAACTCTGGCTGATAGGTTCGTCAGAGGAAAGGTGCAAGCTGCTGACACTACACCTCAGGCTAAGAACAAACAGAAAATGATTGCACCTCAGCCGAGTAGCAACAAGCAGCTGACCAAAGGTTCCAGCCCCAGGACACCGCGATCAAATTCAGGGGGAACCAAGAAGGTCAGATGGGCAGAACAGTATAAGGAGCCACTGTATGAGCACCCGGCTCAGTACGGCTCGTACTACTATGAGCCCAGGGTCAGGAGAAGCGCTAAGACTCAGAATAAGAAAGCGCCTGAACCCAAAATCATCAGCAGAAAGTCAGTATCTCCAAGTCCTGTGGAGAAGAAAGCTGACAAGGTTCAGAAGAAGAAGTCTCAGACTTCTAAGGTTCCTAGAAAGATCCGGGGTTCCAAAATCACCCACTAACCAAGAAGGGACCCAATCGAACCAAAGGGTACCTAAAAATGCCTCTCGTTTTGCGGGTGCATAAGGACCCATGGATAGTTGACGGCGGCCGCTCGAGACACATGACTTACCGGAAAGAGCCCGCCGACCAACTACGTACAAGAAGATGGTCCCGCAGTGAATTCGGTGACAACTCCAAAGTGCTATACAAGGGGATACGGAACGCCGACAATTGGGGACCGCCACGGTCTCAAGAGTAACATATGTTGAAGGACTTCAACATAATCTCCTTTCGTCGATCAATTCGTGATAATCTTAATAGAGTAATCTTTGACGCCGGTTTCGTGATATTGTTGACAAATCTACAGGGAAAACAAGTGTTATCGAGGTTCGCGAAGGAAAAACATCTATGTTGCGGCATCGGAAAACCGCGGAACCCGAGGCTTGCTTACTAGCACGACAAAATCGGTGACAAGTCGGGATGGCTATGGCACAAGAGACTCAGCCACCTGAACTTCAAGACCATGAACAAGCTAGCCAAGAACTCCAAAGTCAGAGGACTGCCCAACGAATCATTCGTTAAAGACAGAAATTGTGAAGCATGTCTGAAGGGAAAGCAAACAAAGAGTAGAAATCCACCTATTCCGTCACCTTCCACTGATGGAATCCTTCAGCTGCTGCACATGGACCTATTCGGGCCAGTCTCTCCAGTGACTATAAGAGGCAAGAAGTATGCCCTCGTCGTTATTGACGACTACTCGAGATATACTTGGGTCATCTTCATCGCCAATAAATCTGAGGTTCAAACTGAGTTGCCCAATCTGCTGAAGAAACTCAGTGTGGAAAAGGACATCAAGATTCAAAGAATTCGCTCGGACAGAGGAACAGAGTTTCAAAACTCAGTAGTTAAGACGTAATGCGATAAAGAGGGAATTAAGCACGAGACATCAGCTGCACGCACCCCTCAGCAGAACGGACTTGCTGAACGAAAGAACAGAACACTCAAAGAAGCAGCAAGAACGCTCCTCGCAGATTCTGGACTACCCTCGAAGTTCTAGGCTGATGCTACTGATACCGCCTGCTATACTCAGAATCGCTCACTACGCACTCAGCAACACATGAAGACACCATATGAATTATGGAAAGGGAGAATTCCTTCTATTTCTCATTTTCATATTTTCGGCTGTCCTTGCTTTATCCACAATAATGGGAAAGATCAGCTGAAGGTCTTTGATAGCAAATCTGATCAAGGAGTTTTCTTAGGATACTCTCGAGTCAGTAAAGCCTTCAGAGTCTTTAACTATCGGACTCTTTGTGTGGAGGAAAGCCCTCATGTTGTTTTTGATGAATTTGTTACTGAGAACAAGAAAGAAACAGAGTCAAATACTGATGATGTCAGCAGCAAGCTATAGGATCTCGGACTTACTGATAAAGCTGAAAAGATCCAGCATTGTTGGGATGATGAGTCAGATGATGAACAAACTCAGACTCAACCAACAATCGATGTAGCTGACCTAGTTGATTCTATCGAACAGAATCAACAACAGGTAACATTGGTCGATGAGGAAGCCCCTGTGGTAACTGAGACCTCTACTAAGAATATAAACTCAGGGGGAACGATTAATGTTCCTGAGCTAAATGCCCCTGAACCTGGAAACTCAGTAGACCCTAACCTTCTTACTGAATTGCTTCAGTCACAGAACAGTACTACTGAAATGCCTAATACACCTACTGATTGTGCAGATGTAGTATCAGAAGAAGAAGCCTGACTCAGGCGTTCGTGGCTCGATGCTCATTCTTCAGATCTTATCATTGGAGATCCATTAGCAACTATAAGGACGAGATCAAGATTAAGTCAAGGAGAAAGCTCACTTTACTCTTGTTTTCTGTCTACAGAAGAACCTCAGTCGATAGAGGACGCACTTAATGATGCTGACTGGATCATAGCCATGCAAGAAGAGCTGAACCAGTTCGTCAGAAATGAAGTATGGGAGCTTGTTGACAGACCTAGACATCAGCACGTGATTGGTACTAAGTGGGTCTTCAAAAACAAGCTAGATGAAAACAACGTCATTGTCAGAAATAAAGCAAGACTAGTTGCAAAGGGATACAGTCAGGCAGAAGGAATTGACTTTGATGAAACGTTCGCTCCACTCGCTAGATTGGAAGCCATTCGTCTATTCCTAGCTTATGCAACACATCAAGGCTTCAAAGTCTATCAGATGGATGTAAAGTCAGGTTTTCTGAACGGCGTGCATCAAGGAAGAAGTCTACGTGGAACAACCGCCCGGCTTTCAGCGGGGACATCAGTGTACGAGACTTAGGAAAGCTCAGTATGGGTTAAAACAAGCACCCGTGGCTTGGTATGATACCCTATCAGACTTTCTACTTCAGAAAGATTTTCAGAAGGGGACAATAGATCGCACCCTATTCAACATAAAGTCAGGAGATGACATCCTACTGGTGCAAATCTACGTGGACGACATCATTTTCGGCTGCAGAAATGAGACCATATGCCAGAAGTTCGAGAAGATGATGAAGGAGAAATTCGAGATGTCCATGATGGGAGAGATGAATTATTTCCTTAGATTTCAAGTAAAGCAATCACCTGAAGGAATCTTCATCAATCAAGCCAAATACACTCGAGACCTTCTCAAAAGATTCGGCCGCGACTCCAAGAAGCCGGTCCAAAATCCCCATGAACACGAACTTTAAAATCGATCTAGACAAAGAGGGAGCTTCGTTAACTCTACCGACTATAGAGCTATTATAGGCTCTTTACTTTATTTAACAACTAGCCGTCCCGACATAACTTATCTTTGTAGGTGTATGCGCAAGATTCCAAGCGAGATCCCAAGCGAAGTCATTTAGACTCGGCGAAGAAGATTCTCGCGCTATTTAAGAGGAACACCCGATGTCTGGGTTATGGTATCCGGCGGATGATAACTTAATACTGACAGATTATTCCGATGCCGATTATGCAGGATGCAGGATAGATCGAAAGTCAACTTCCGGAACTTGTCAGTTCCTAGGCAGCAAGCTGATTTCTTGGTTTTCAAAGAAGCAGCATTCAGTAGCAACGTCCACTACTGAAGCTGAGTACATGGCTGCAGGAAGTTGCTGTGCCCAAATCCTTTGGCTTCGACAACAACTTAGAGATTATGGTATAACTCAGGATGAAGTGCCCATCTACTGCGACTCCACAAGTGCAATTGCCATAACTCAGAACCCAGTTCTACATACCAGATGCAAGCACGTGGATATCCGACACCACTTCATCAGAGACCATGTCGAGAAGAAGGATATCCGGATGGAGAAGATCCATACTGACAAGCAAAGGGCAGATATACTGACCAAACCACTAGCTGAGAACAGGTTCAGAGAACTATCAGTTGAGCTAGGTCTACTGGATCCTACTGAGATGCGTCAGTAGATGCCGACTACTGAGAACATCATTGCCCCAAACAATTGGTAACAATTGGTATCAGCATAAGGAATCAGTACGACAGGTCAGATAACTAAGTACAGTGACTCAGTTGGGAAAGTCACACTGTACACAGCAAGGGGGAACATAGTCATCAGCATGACAACCATTCTCCTTATACATAACGGTAACCAGCTGATAAGTTCAGCTGAAGAGGTTTGCGTAATTTTGTGTATTTTTTTTAAGCATGCTCGCTTTGCATCAGTCGCTCACACTCAGTAGTTAATGTGCATTCATTTCCCGCCATTAATAGTTTAAGGAAAGGTCAGTAGGAAACCTTATCCTGAGTAATTAATGCTGCATGTCGCGCATTTAATTCATGTCTTCTCACTTACCTTTATTATGTAGATCTTTGTTTTAGGCGGCTTTGGTAATCATTCCTTTTATAACACTAAATCTTAGCCGTCCATAGTTATGAAAGATTAAAACTCAGTCGTTAGATTAAAACGTGCAATCAAGTCAATATATACAAAATCTTTCATCTTCTATCATTCCTCACTTTTCGCCATTTTCATACCTTACGAGCTTTACTCGCAATCAATTTCTACTTCTTACAACTGCCTTGCCTGTGCATCTTTCAAGCTCTAATACTCGGTAATGTATTAAAATCTGCTGATAACTACTAACTTACTCTATTTTCAAGTGCAAACAAGTTGTTCTGCATATTTCTATGGCGATCGTACAGACTCCTGAACCTATAGTGGAGATCATGACCATCCGGATTCAGTTCGAACTCACAATGGCTTTCCGCCAGGTGGATATTCCATATTTGGAACCAATGTTCGATGCTCTGGAGAGGTCTGGGTTGGAGACCCTCGTGACCAAGCATCCCAGTGCCAGTCTGCCGAGGCAAGTGGCGGAGGCATATTTCAACTGGAATTCAGTGGCTGCCGGAGGAGAAGAAGCCTCGTTTTCTTACATGGAGGAGACCTATCCGAACAAGTGGAAGGCGTCTCAGAAGACCTTCAACATCCGAGAGGCCCTGGTCCTCGCGTTTCAGCTTCCTACTTCTGGAATCTCCCCTATCGGATATAAGGAGAGGGAGATCAACGCTTATGTGCAAAAGTTCTGTGGACGCAGTGATCTGACGTTCAAGACAGCTCTCCCGAGGAATCTCTTGCTACCTCAGTACAGAGGTTTAGCGTATGTGGTCTCGCACATACTGACAAGCTCAGCTGGATCGTACGATCAACTGTCCAAGCCAAGGATTCAACTGATGATAGCCATAGATGATGGAGTAGAAGTGAACCGGGCCGACTATTATACAACTCGGATGAAAGCCCAAGCCCGGGAAGTTCACTACGCTACCCACCGGCGAGAGGAGGTTGGCCGGTGTGGGTAAGCTTCTATTCGGGACCAAGATGTCAGTCCTAATAGAGAGTGTTGTACAGAGGAACTCAGCTTTTGAAGACTCCAAGCTGTACAACACTAAGCTGATAAAGTTTCGTACTAAAGAAGCGACGGAGAAGTCTATCGGTAAGGGGCCGCCCGAGCCGAAGAGAGCAAGCATCCGCTCTGCCCCCTCATACCGAAGTGCCTAAGAAGAGGCGGGCCGACCAAGACCGCACTACCGAGGTCTCACTGCTCGGCCTCTCTCTATTATTGAACCCACTCCTCCTCCTACTCAAGAAGAGCGGTTTTAGATTCTCGATATCGGCATTGAGGGTGCGACCCTCAAAGATAAAGTCCAGTGATTAGCTCGAGAGGAGACACAGTCGGAAGTCAAGGAACCGACTGAGGAGAATGCGACTGAGTGGACAGCTATTTACACCACTCGTCTCCGTGCCGCAGCTGAAGTACACGATCATATTCCCCGAGATCGCTGGGCACTCAGACTTAGTCGACATAGCCATCGGGGCTAGGGTTCAAATGCTTCTAAGATTTATGAGTTGGGATATTCTAGAAGACATAATCAAAACCCACTCAGTTATCTACCTGCACGATGAGGAGCAGAAGCTACAAGAAGTAATAGGGTACGGAGAACCAGCTGACTTAGCTACTCTTGAAGATCTCAGAGCCGCAATGCTTTACCTTCTAAGCTTGCGAGAGTCAGTCCCTGGTAACACTCCTCCACCCCCATCTCCTCCTGCTGATGATAAAGGTAATGATGACAACAATCAGAGGAAGGATGACACACCCAAGGATACAGAGTTGGGAGGCTCTGCTGAGGGTTCAACTCCCCGTGAGAAGAGCAAATCACCAAACCCTGATACATCAGGTGATGCTCAAGGTGCTCCGAAGTACAGTCGGGAGCAGCTTCTCACATTTTCTGAGCAGAGGCTCGAAACCAGTTCTTACCAGATTCAACCCATCGGTTCCGTGACCTCAAAATCTGTCAACAAAGCCATCCGACACCAAGGAGAGAAAAACATACTTCTCGCCAAAGACGTTCATATCAAATGGACGAAGTATACTAAGTGCTCGACAGAGCCTGATGCATTAGCAACCGGCATCTTAAAGACTCCGAAGCTCCTCCGCAACCAAATTTTCAAGAGCTTATTGAGGCCGCGTTATCGGCTCGTAGAGTCGATCTAGAATCTCGTAGTCGGCGGTTGCTCCGAATCGGCATAAGATATTTTCCGAGCAGCTGACTCAAGTTCTTGAATCTGTCAAGACAAAGATCGACGAAAGAAATACGATTGCAACCTCTAGCCTTCAGAAAGCTATTACTCAACAGGCACAGGCTCTAAAAACTATTCAGAAGGAAATGACCGAATTGCATGATCAGGCTCTGCTGAAACTCCGTCTCGGAGTCACCGCACAAACCAAAACATCTAGAGCTGATCAAGAAAAAGACTAGGAATTATACTGCGATCTCGTCAAAGACTTCGAATCCACAGCAAATCAGATTAAGGATTCAGTTCACTAGCTGGAAAAAGAAGTCACAGCTATCCGTACCAACCTCGATAAGGCTGCTGATGCCAAAAAGGGGGAAGGTATAATAAAAGATTAATCTGAAACGGATACAGCTGATGTACAGATAATCAGGGAAAGGGTTCAGGAGAAGAGACCCTCCACAGCTGAAGAACCCGCACAGACTCAGGGGGAAAGGGCTCAGGAGGAAGGACCCTCTACTACTCAGGATAAGAACTCTTCTGAGGTCCTTCTCCTAGAATTTCCACTACAACCGACCCCCATCTCCTCTTCTGCTGCTCACATTGAAGAAGTAACCAGATTTATTAAGCAGGGGACAGAAGAAGAAGAGCCTGAGCCTGAACAATTGCCACCGCAGAGGCCAGGGAAGGAGATTGCAACTGTATCTACTCCTCCTTCCTCCCCGCTCCATAAATTCAAATCTAAAGCGGAGCAAGAGGCTTATGACCTCAATATTGCCCAACAGCTGCAAGATAAGCTGGACCGAGAGCGTCAGCTTAAAGAAGCAGCAGAAGCAGCAAAGAAGCCCAAGGGTAAAGCTGTTAGGGGCAAAGGCAAGAAAAAGGTCGAATCAGTCGAAGAGCAGGAGAAGAAAGCCCAAGCAGAATTTGCTAAGGCTCTTCCGACTGAGATCTCAGCTACTACTCAGAGCATTCCCACTCCTACTCTAACACCTGAGCAGATAGCGGAAGATCAAGCGACCTGGGAGGCGACGCTGCAAGGCCTAAATATCATACGAGGAGACTGTAGGGAAGCGGCTCTCCGAGAAAAGAAAAGAATGGCTGATATGGCTAAGATGATAAGCCTATCCAAGAAGCCAGCAGCTGATCCCAGAAGACAAATCCCAAGAGGATCAAGGAAGAGAACACCTCTCGCCAAGAAGGACTCAGTTGTTCATGTCGATCGATGGGTTCCGGCCGAGGTTAATGATCAATGGGAAGAACTTAAAGAGCAATTTATCAAAGGCTACTATGTTTGGGGATTCTATCCTCGAGAGCAACCTATCGATCAAGCATTTGATGAGTTCATGCTTATGTACAATTCAGAGCTGAGGGAACAGCTCAAGGAGATCATGAAGAGAGAGAATATTCCGTTTAGAGCTCCAGCTTTCAGGCGCATCCCACCTCCTAGAACTGCGCGCGGAGTTCTATGTACAAAGGATATAGAGGATGAGATCAGAGCTGCAGCATTCCGCTTCAACCTGAGTGTCGACCTAGCTGAAGAAGACGAGGATGTCCAGACTCTGAGGAAGAGAATCTACTTATACTATCGTCTGGAACTTCCCATGGACAGATCTGCAGGATTCAGGGAACGCACTCAAGCCTTCAGGCATCTGTAGTCTTTCTCTTTTCTATCTTTTGTAATAGTGATAGGAACCTGTACTTCATTGATTATATATATCAATTCCTATTGCTTGTCAGACAATTACTCATTGTCTTTCAGCTCTTTGCATTGTGTTTTCACGACTGATCACTAAGTGATCTGACACACACTCACAGTCAGTTTCTCTGATTTTGCCTATCTCCCACCTACTGAAGTATTGAAATTCCTTTATTTTTTTTCTTTCCCTCAGAATGTTGTAAGGGGGAAATTGTTGTCAGTAGGATAGCATCTTTTAAAGACTTAAGAAGTTTAAGAGGTAGAGGTAGAGGTTTTGGCATCATCAATTAGGGGTAAATTGTTGGATATGAGTCAGTAGATGATACTCAGCTGTTGTTCGGTTAAAAGAAAATTGGGGGAAATCATAGTAGTACTATGGAATTGAAGATCCCAAAACCTAGCTGATATCAGTAGATTAGTGTGTCGTTAGGATTAGCTGGTGTATAGGTTAGACTTGATGTATTGATTATTATTTTTGTCTAAGTCCTGTACGGGGTAATTGTTGAACTGATCTTCTGTCGAAGATACTTTTCAGAACCCCACGTCATCAGTGTAATCGCTTGTGTTCTTCGGTCGGCGGTGATCTTCCACTCGGTCGAAGACAGCGCATCACCGACAAATCATCGGAGAAGACTACTCCCACTGATAGTTATCGGCGAAGAACGAAAACAAGCACGATACCTTCGCAGCCGCCACCGACCTACTCGGTAGATGCCCCGTCGGCCCGACTCACCTGAAGAAGACAGAGACTTTTCGGCTCATCGTATCCTACGGAAAGCGACCCAGCTATTCAAGTCTTTTCGAAAAGTTCAGCAGAAGACATACGAGGTTGTTGAACGGTCAACTCTGACATTCTCACCAACTACAAACCTCGACCAATGAGAAGCCAACAACGCTTACCTACTCTACACAGTAAAGCTGCTCTCATGAACAGTGCATTAACTGCCCTGCTGCAACAAGTTCGAATTATGGCCGTTTTCCTTGGAAGCTTGTGACAAGTGGCATCGTCGTCTCCAACGGACATATGCCATAACTCACAACTATAAATAGAGAAGTTTTTGAAGCTCCGAAGAGACGGAATTTCGAAGGGACAAGCTCAAGTTCATAAACACTCTAGAACACTCAAAGATCATCCAGAGGAAAACTTGCGTACTTAGAAGATTTCTCAGTTTTTCTCTCTAGAGTTCTTAGATCCCTTTCTTCTCTAGACTAAGCTCATTGTCATATTTATAGCTTAGATTCGAAGGAGTTCACATTTAGTGAATTGTTCTTATTGTAAGAACTCCTTCTCGATCGGAGAAAATTCTCTTCCCTTTCAGACTTAGGTTTGGATTGTAAAGTTGCTAAGGACTATAACTTAGAGGGAACTATCCAGTGCACAGTATCCCTGCTGAGGCTTGCTCAGAATAATCAACAAGTTCTCCTGCTTTGTTCAGGACCGTGGACGTAGGATCTTGCATATCCGAACCACGTTAAATCGCTTGTGTTCTTTTACTATTTTATTGCATAGCATTCAACTGACTTGAAAATCATAAGCTTGCATAAAACGTATTTTATAAAGCGCACAGCTAAAAGATTTAATTTGCTAAAACGTGTTTTCAAAAGAGACGAATTCCGGGCCCCACACTTTCCGCACAACAGTCTCCGACTGATTCTCAAAGTACTGACAACAGTCAGTAGGAGAGAGCTCAGTAGCTGACTCACTCTGTCCCGCGATCGAAGGCTTATTTGGCACTGTTCATCAGTTGCAATCATTAGCTCAGCTGACCTTCATTGAGAAAAAGAAACTGAGCTCAGGTGTATTCACCCCCCCCTCTACACCTGACTTATCGTCTTCGGACCAACAATTGGTATCAGAGCGCACGGTGTTCAACTGATCGCCGGTTCTGAAATACTGGTCCTCTCGAACTGATCCTGAAAACCGTTTTCACTGCATAAGCATCTTTTCAGCATCCTTATACTCTTACTCTTACAATGTCTGATATGTCAGGTATTAGGATGGTACCGATGTTCTCAATAGAGAACTACACGGTATGGCGCGTATGTATGGAGGCACACCTAACGTCACTCCACGACAGCATGTCAGATGTCCTAGAGTCAGGACCGATCATTCCCATGATCGACAGCGTAGTATTTGCTGCTGGAGGAGGCGCGGGAGCACAAACTGGTGCTAAGGTTCCCAAAGATAAATCTACCTTCACGCCTGAAGAAAAGAAGTTGCACAACCTTGACCGAGTTGCACGTAATGCCATACTGACTACGCTCAGTGATTCACACCTCGGAAGGGTACAGGATTGCAAGACGGCGAAAGAGCTATGGGACACCTTGGCTGTATTGAGCCATGGAACCCCTCAGATCAAAGAAAACAAGCTCGAGCTAGAGCTTCAGAAGTTCGACGCCTTTGCAATGGAGCCTACTGAAACCATTGACGAGCTGAGTGTCAGATTCACCAATCAAGTCAATGTCATCAATGGGCTGGGGAGGTCGTTCACCAACAAGGAGATGAACACCAAGATCTTGAGAGCGTTGCCCCGACAGAAGTGGCTTCCTTTTGCTACTTATTTACGTCGCTCTGATCTAAATGCTCTAACTCCTGATGTTATATTTTCAGAATTAAAATCGGAGGAATTCGACATAGCCTACCCCAAAAGTGCTTAAGCGCTCCAGCTGACACACAGTTCGACCATGCCTTCAAGGCAACAGTCAGCAACACATGAGCCAAGCCTATTTCCTCAAGGCAACAGTCAGCAACATAGGACACACAGTTCGACCATGCTTATTCTAACAACATTTTCCCCCAAACACTGAGCAGTCTATCAGAATCTAGCTAAGCAAAAACTGACAATAGATAACAACAGTGAGTGTGTGAGTCAGTGATCACTTTAGTGATTCTGAGTGTTAAGCATAAACAAACAAGGCTATTCAGACAATAAGGAATTGTCAGAGCCAAAACAGAGATATTTTATATATGTAAGCAATTCAGTACAAATACATCATCCGCTACCTAAGAAAAACAAAAGAAAGATACAAGGAGATAAAGAAGCAAGATAGGCATCTAAACTGCTTAATCCTGTCTTTGAAGTCCTTTGATTGTGTTTCAGGAAGCGGCAGTCCATACATCCGGTAAGTGACCTTCCTCAGCTTCAGTATCTCAGCGAAGTCAGCTGGATCTTCTTCATCTAAGAATTTGGCTTCAGCAGCGTCCTTCACTTCTTTCTCTATCACTCCGTAGTGAACAAATCCGTCTAATCTCAGTGGGGGCGGTAGGATTCTGGGAGCTGGCACTCTGACATCAACTTTGTCCTTAACAGCCTTCTGAAGTCTGGGATACATTTCTAAGTCTGCTCTCATTACCCATTCAGCAAAGGCCACTGACTTGTGCTTTTCAGCCCAGAACCTCCAGAAATAGTTCCTCTTGATGAATTCAGCTTTCATCACTTCCCACCTCTGAGTGACTTCCCACGGCATCCACTCATCTACTCTTGGCCATCTGTGCGACTTGAGATCAGTAGGCTTCCTGAACTTCCTGTATCTGTAAGGAATGTCAGCTTTCTCAGGAATCCTATGACTCGCTTCTTGTTCTTCTTTCATCCTAAGAGCTTCGAGGTCAGCAAGTCTTATGCTCTCTCTGGCTGCTTCAATCAGTCTGGCCTCTTCTCCTCTGTACAATTACCTCTCCATCTGAGCCCATATCTCATCCATTTCTTGCTCTTGTGCCTTCGAGGCAATATAGGAGGGCTTGTGAGGCTGCTCTTCTTCTGAGTCAGCAGGTGTGGAAGATTTTTCCTTAGATGTTCCCTGCTGCCCAGTAGACTGTTGTTGCTGCTGCTCCTTCTCCTTTTCTTTGTCATCTTCATCGCTGAGTTTCAGTGTCCGAGGAGGCAGCCTTGATCCAGTCTTCTTGCCTCCAGCTGGAGCCTTTGTCTTGCCTTTAGCAGGCTTCTTCTTCGGCTTGTTCGCAGCTTCAGCTTCAGCTATTTCCCTTGCCAATTTCTCATCGGCAGCTATCTGAGCTTCCTCCTCCGGAGTGATATACCTCCTAGGTCCTTTCTTCTTGGAGGGAGGGGTAGGAAGCTTCAATACCTTTTGCCTTTCCCGGCAAATGGAGGAGGTAGAGGAGTTTCTTCCTCTTCTGACTTCTCGTCGGCGTACTCAACAACTTCTTTAATAATATTTGAGGGTGTTTGAGTTGCGTGAGTCGCGACTTCCTTGGCTCCTGAGCCGCTTGGGCCAGTCTCAGCAGCCACTACGGCTCCTACTGCTGAGATACCTTGGGCCTCGCCAGTCTCAGTAGGTCCAGTGGGGGCAGATGTCTGAGTCTGAGTCGCCCTGCCACTGACCTTGCTCTCTTCGGAGCTTTCAGCTTCAGTTCCTTTTTCTATTATACCTTCCCCCTTTTTGGCATCAGCGAATCGGGTAGGGGGTGGAACTGACACCTTTCTGTCCAAGCTTTTGTAGGCTTGTGAGATTCATACAGTGTATTATGCAGCTTGGTCAGCTTCTCATGCAACTCGTTTCTCTCATCTGTGAGCTGAGTGTTGTACTTCTTGCAAGAGAGATCGGCTGCTGCCTGGAATTCTTTCAGCTGTTTCTCCACCTTCTCTTCAATCGCCTTCTGAATATTTTGTAGTCTAAGGTCAGCGGCTTGAGAGATGGCGGTGACGGATTCAGTGTGAGCAGTCTGTGCGGCCTTGTAGTCATTCAGCAATTGGGCTTGGCCTGCCTGAATCGTCTTCAGCTGTTCCTCAAAGTCAGCTTTCTGTGCAGCGAGTGCATTCGTCAGAATGCTGGAGAAGTCAGGGACTGGAGTAGATTGAATTGTAGTTCTGAGTCCCTGGAGTGCTGCACTTTGAGCTTCAGTGGTTTGCATCCACGTTTTGCGGACGGTGCAGGCAAGTAGACGGTTTTGTGTGCCTTGATTCCTCAATGCCCTAGCCACTGACTTTGATCGTCGGTTCTTCGGGTTGGATGCTACTTCAAAAGCAGACTCAAGAAGGAGCTGAGAAGGTTCAGCTGCCTTCGAAGTACCAGCCACCGACTGCCCGGGTCCAAGGATGCTGAGCAGCGGTTCAACAGTTGATGTAGGAACATCCTTGGCCGGTTGAGTTCCCTCATCAGGCTTATCAGGGCCTGAATCACGGGGTGGGTCCTGACCGTAGAGGTCAAACCCATCTGAGGGAGCAGATGCCGAGACAGGTTGTCTATCATTCGGCATTGCGAGCATCGCTGCCCTCAGGTCTTCGAGCGTTCCGAGGTCAGATAGCTCTGAGAAGCCAATCTTCCCCCTTATCAGCAGCACCTCTTCGTGAAGCTGTTCGCAGGAGTGGTGGATGATAAGTCTCTTCAGGTTGTGCCACTCCTGGAATCTTATCAGCATATGGAGCCTCGCTTGCCTTGCAAGTAGTACAAGGTCGTTGTGGCTGGCGATCTCCGGAATTACTTCAGATCTCTCTCGGGAGGCTCTAGATTTGAGAGCAGAAGCCTCCATCCCGATTGACTCTGATTCTGAGGCGGTCTCCGAGTCCTCTACTTCAATTGGAGACGCCTGCTTCTCAGCAGACGGTATACTGCTGAGAGGTGGAACATCCAAGGGGCTCTCTAGAGTTTGGACCTCTTCAGCTTGGACCCCTTGGTCCACTGGTTCTTCACGCTCAGTGGAGACGGCCTTCTCCACTGACAGTGTATGCTCGGATGACTCAGGCTCATCCCTCAGTTGCAGAGGAGGCTCAGCAACCACAACCTCAGGCTCTGCCTCCGGCACAACCTCACTGACTTTCTTCAGCTTCTTGGTTGGCGTCTTAGGTGTTGATTTTGGAGGGGACCTCTTCTTAGTGGGTGTGGAGGTCTTCTGAGTTCCGGTCCTGGGGTCAGCGGGCCCTAACCCTATCTGCTGAAAGGGCCGCTGCCCTGTTCTGGAATCGGACTTTCTTCACGTTGAAGTACTGCTTGTCAGCGAAGGTGATGCTGTCCGATTCGCAGAAGTCTTCGATCATTACGGAAAGCTTTAGACCATACAGAAGCTTCCCTTTGACGCTTAGCCGTCTGGTTGTCTTGTCAAACTTGGCTGACTGCGTCATGAATTCTTTAAGGAAGAATTTTGTCCAGTTTATCTTTACTCTGTCATGTATGGCCATCATCAGCTGGATTTTCGGCCTAGAGACTTGATCGAAGGAGCCAGCCTGACTCGTTAGTAACTGAGTCACGATGTAGGCTAGAGCTCGGTATTGTGGGAGCATGGCATTTTTGGGAAATGCGGCTCTAAAGGTCGTCGGCTTTCCACAAAATTCCGTCAGGTACTCATCCATGAGGTCATCTTTGTTGGATACTGTTGTGAATCCTTCGTTTGGCAGGTTGAAGCTTCTCTGCAGAGCTTCACGCATGGACATCTGCTTGACTTCAATAGGAGTACGCGAGGGGTCGCCTACTGAATGCACTACGAAGCGGCCTCGGACGTCTCCGTCTACTGAGTCGGAGTTCAGGTAGATCTCAGCAACTTGACGCGGGAGGAAGAACGACGGCTTCCTCATCAGAAATCCTTCAAGCCCGATCTCCAGAAGGGCGTAGAAGATATCCTCCATGTAATCTAAGTCGCAGGAAATTGGCACTTCATTCTGAATGACGTCATAGTCACGTAGCTGCTGTCTCAGCCAAAGGATTTGGGCGCAACAACTTCCGGCAGCCATGTAACTTCCGGCAGCCATGTATTCTGCTTCAGTAGTTGACGTCGCTACTGAATGTTTTCTCTTTGAAAACCATGAGATCAACTTACTGCTAAGGAACTGACACGTTCCAGAAGTTGACTTTCGGTCAAGTCTACATCCTGCATAGTCAGCATCAGAATAACCAGTTAGTTCAATATTATCATCAGCTGGATACCATAAACCCATGTCGGGTGTTCCTCTGAGATAGCGGAGAATCTTCTTTGCTTGAGTCCATGTGACTACGCCCGGATTCGCCTGAAATCGAGCGCAGACACCTACAGCATAAGTTATGTCAGGACGAGTAGCTGTTAAGTATAATAAAGAACCAATTATAGCACAAAATTCAGTTTGGTCTACTGATACTCCCTCTTTATCAAGATCAATTTTCATGTTTGTGTTCATCGGGATCTTGATTGGTTTGCCGGATATGCAACTGAATCTCTTGATGAGGTCTCGAGTGTATTTGCCTTGATTTATGAATGTTCCCTTCTCCGATTATTTGACTTGGAAGCCGAGGAAATAGTTCATCTCTCCCATCATTGACATCTCGAACTTGTCCACCATTTTCTCAAACTGCTGACACATGATGACATTCTTCGAGCCGAAGATGATGTCATCTACGTAGATCTGCACAAGTAAAATGTCGTCTTCCAGTCGAATGCTAAATAATGTGGGTCTACTGTGCCTTTTTGAAAACCTTTCTGAAGAAGAAACTCAGACAGGGTATCGTACCAAGCCCTGGGTGCTTGTTTTAACCCATACAGGGCCTTTCTGAGTCTATAAACCTGATGTCCCTACTGAAAGCCGGGAGGCTGTTCCACATAGACTTCTTCTTTCAGTACGCCGTTCAGGAAAGCAGACTTCACATCCATTTGATAGACTCTGAATATTTGATGTGTTGCGTAGGCTAGGAATAGTCTGATTGCCTCCAATCGTGCAACTGGAGCGAACGTTTCGTCGAAATCTATTCCTTCAGCTTGACAGTAGCCTTTTGCCACGAGTCTTGCTTTATTCCTTACTATGACGTTTTTTTCATCTCGCTTGTTTTTGAAGACCCATTTGGTTTCGATCACATGTTGATGTCAACAAGCTCCCAAACTTCGTTTCTCATAAACTGATTCAGCTCCTCCTGCATGGCTATGATCCAATCAGCGTCTTTCAGTGCGTCCTCAACTAACTGAGGTTCTTCAGTAGACAAGAAGTTGGAATCATCATCCCAACATAGCTGGATCTTTTCAATTTTATCTTTTAAGCTCAGATCCTGTAGCTGCTTACTGATGTCCTCAGATTCAGGTTTAGAGTTTCTGCTCCTGTCTTCAGTAGCAAACTCATTAAAAACAACATGAGGGCTTTCCTCCACTTAAAGGGTCCGATAGTTAAAGACTCTGAAGGCTTTGCTGACCCGGGAGTATCCTAAGAACACTCCCTGATTTAACTTGCTATCAAAAGTCTTCAGCTGATCTTTCCCATTATTGTGGATAAAGCACGAACACCCAAAAATATGGAAATAAGATAAAGAAGGCTTCCTGTCGTTCCATAGTTCATATGGTGTCTTCTTATGCTGCTTTGTCAGTAAAGATCGGTTCTGAGTATAACATGCAGTATCAGTAGCTTCTGCCCAGAATTTTGTTGGGAGTCCTGAGTCTGCGAGCAGGGTTCTTGCTGCTTCTTTGAGTGTTCGATTCTTTCTCTCAGCAACCCCATTTTGTTGAGGCGTGCACGCAGCAGATGTCTCATGATCTATGCCCTCTGCTTTGCAGAACTCCTCCACCATGAAATTCAGGAACTCAGTTCCTCTGTCTGAACGTATCTTGACGATCTTAGTGTTCTTCTCGACACTGAGCCTTTTCAGAAGCCTTAATGACTCTGTTTTGACGTCAGACTTGTTGGAAATAAATATGACCCATGTGTAGCGCGAGTAGTCATCAATGACCACTAACGCATACTTATTGCCTCTGATCGTCACCAGAGAGACTGGACCGAACAAATCCATATGTAGCAGCTGAATGATTCCATCAGTGGAAGGAGATGGAACAGGTGGATTTTGATTCCTTGTTTGCTTTCCCTTCAGACATGCTTCACACTGAGTGTCTTTGCTGAATACTTCATTCGGCAGTCCTCTTGCTAGAGTGTTTCTAGCTAATTTGTTGAGCGTCTTGAAGTTGAGATGGCTGAGTCTTCTGTGCCAGAGCCATCCCGTTATGTTGTCATTCTTCGCCAACAAACAAGCTTTAGGTTCAGCTGAGTTCCAGTCAGCTACATAGATATTCTTTTTACGCGAACCTGATAACACTGTTTTTCCTGTAGATTTATCAATGACATCACAAAAACCAGCGTAAAAAATCACTCTATTCGAGTTATCACAAAATTGATTAACAGAGAGAAGATTATGCTGAAGTCCTTCAACATATGATACTCTTGGAACTGTAGCTGTTCCAATGCTGAGTGTTCCATACCCTCTGGTATAGCCTTTTGCATTATCTCCAAACTCGATTCGGGGTCCTTCTTCAGTAGTATAATTCTTCAGCAAGTCCTTTTGGTACGTCATGTGTCTTGAGCATTCGCTGTCCACATACCAAGGGTCCTTGTGCACCTGCAAAACAGAATTATATTTAGGTACCCTTTATTTTTGATTTTGGGTCCTTAGATGTTAGTTTTGGCAACCCATATCTGTCTTACGACCCTGGTGGTCTCAGACAGCTTCTTTCCACTTTTGTCAACTTATCGGACTACTGGACTGGTCGGTGCTGACTTCTGAGGCTTTTCAGGTTCAGGAGTCCTGATCTTCTGAGTGGGTGGACTGATGACCTTCGCCTTCTGTACGGCTTTCTTCTTCTTCTTCTGACTTTTGGATCCTCTCCTAACTATAGGATCATAGTAATATGACCCATACTGAGCTGGATGAGTCAACAGCGGAGGTCCATACTGATCAGCCCATTTTGCTTTGTTGGTTCCCCCTTGACTGAACTGGGGTGATCTGGTGCTGATCTTCTTGTCAGAGTGCTGATAACTAGGATGAGGTGCCTTCATCTTCTGTTTGTTCTTGGCTAGGGGGTTCAGTATGTCTGCATTGATGGTCTCCCCTTGAACAAACCTATCAGCTATCTGGTTTTCTGAGCGTATGGGGGCAGATGAGGAGGCTCCATGGCTGAATCCAAGTCCCTCCTTGCAGTGCTTTGGCTTGTTGCTTGCTAGCATAGCTTCAAGCTTCTTTTCAGCGCCCATGTACCGCTCTGTCATCAGGTTCCTCCAGACATCATCACTCTTCTTCAGCAGTTCATGCTCGGTCTGAAGTCATGACAGCTCTTGTTTCAGTAGACTCAGTTCAGTATCTTTCTGAGTCAAGTCTTTGGTCAAAACTGAGATCTGATTTTCTTGATGCTGAGACTTGGCCATCAGAGAGTTTATCTCCTCCCTGAGTCTCAACACAAGTCTTTCTGACTCAGTAGCAACCTGACCCTCCTGAGAAAGTCTCTGATTCTCCACTTTCAGGGTATCCAACTCCTGAAGAGTCTTACTGAGCTGCAGACTCATGTGAATCTGCTCGTCGAGTAGTTCTTCGTATGCGATCGCGTCGTCCAGATTCTCATCTGCACCTGAAATAGTGTCGTGTGTGCAGTGTGAAGAAGAATTAAATGGTGCATGAGAGTTTACCTCATCCTCTTCTCCTGCCATGAGACACTTTTCAGCATCTTCTTCAGCTTCAAGCTCTATGGCCATGAAAGTTGCTTCATCGTATGATGAATCCATGAAGGAATCGACTTCATCTCAGTCGTCTGAGAGTTCACCGGCAATGTATGCTTGTCGCTTCTTGATGAACTTCTCCCTTCTTGCTTTGCGTGCTACTCTTTCAGCAGTGCTGAGCTCAGGACAGTTATACTGATAGTGTCCTGGCTTCTTGCAGTTGTAGCAGGTTGTGACTCTTTCTTCTTTGCTCTCACTGTCTTTCGACTGAGCTGAGTCCTCTTGTTTCCTGCATTCAGAAGTATGCGAGTCAGGAGTGCGCTTAGGTGTGTATTCATTCTTACCCTTAGAGTCTCTGACGACTCTTGAGAGCTTTCTGCGCCTCTCCTTTTCCTTCTGATACTTCACGGCAAGCAGCGCGTACTTTTTGGCTAGATTCCCTTCTTGTATGTCACTGAGTGAAGGTTCAGCCTTGCTAGACGCCGGAGCTGCTGTGCTGACTGATGCTTTGAAAGCATGGTCGATTTGAGTGTCAGCTTTAGCTCGCTGCTTCCTTTGAGTTAAGCCAAACTCGAATTCCTCCGCTTTAAGTTCTGAAAAGATATGGTCAGGAGTAATAATATCTAAATCAGAATGACGCAATAAAGTAGCAAAGGGAGTCCAGTGACCGTCTGGCAATGCCCTCAAAATCTTAAGATTCATTTCTCGGTTGGAGAATGTCTTTCCCAGCCCGTTGATAGAGTTCATCAGATCCGTGAATCTGACGTTGAGATTTTCAATGGTTTCACCAGGCATGAGGGACAATCTCTCCAGCTTCTGAAGTTCCAGCGCGAGTTTGTTCGCTTTGATCTTCTGAGTCCCCCGACTCAGTAGCGCTAGAGCATCCCAGAGTTCTTTCGCGGACTTGCAGTCCTGAACTCTTCCGAGATAAGAATCGCTTAGAGTGGTCAGTATGGCGTTTCTGGCGACGCGGTCTAAGTTGTGAAGCTTCTTCTCCTCAGGGGTGAAGAGACTTCTATCTTTGGGGGTCTTCTTCCCGGTCACCATCCCTCCTCCTTGTGTTGGATCCTGAGCTACAACACTATCGACCATAGGAACGATAGGTCCGTCCTCCAAAACCTCTGTCATGCTATCGTGGAGAGAGGTCAGATGTACCTCCATTCTGACCCGCCATACACCATAGTTCTCTACTGAGAACATGGGTACCATCCTGATTCCTGACATATTAGACATGATAGATAATGATATGAATGAAGAATGATATGCAGTGAAAACGTTTTTCGGATCCGTTCAAGTAGACCAATTTCAGAATAACAAGAGTGTTAGAAAACTGGATCGATGTCCCAAGTCCCCAAGGCGCAGCCTTGTTCCTTTATTTCATAAACGAAAGTATGCCCTAGATGAAATTAGGGCTGAACTTAAATACAATGTTTTCGAACCCAAAAATAGAATACGCCAAAATAAAGTACTAGATATTAAAAGCATACTAGATATTAAAGGCAATAAATCAAAACAGCAACTAATCAATCTTGTGCATCCCTTCCATCGACTTGATCTCGGATCCCATCTCCATGCATTTGATCCGCTCGTTTCCTTCGAACATACACTCGCCACGGCCTCGATCCATCTCGGCTCTCATTGACCATTTGCCTCGGATCATCCATCCCTTCTGACATATCAATTTCCTCCCCCTCCGCAATGGCCTTGTCCTCAAGGCCGAAGAAAGGAAATTGTTCACGGAATTCTTCCATGGCCAGCCATGAAGCCTCTTCTACGGGCAGGTTTTTCCATCGTACGAGAACTTCCCGTAACACATTGGTGCCGATCCGTCGAGACCGTACATCCAGCACTTCTTGGGGATCAAAAAGAGTCGATTCACTACCAGCTAATGACTCGGGTAAATCCGTCTCGACGGGGTGTGGACCGATCGTAGCTTTCAACAAACTCACGTGGAAAACAGAATGTATTCGGCTATTAGACGGCAACCGTAATTCATAGGCCACTGCACCCACACGACGCACCACCTCAAAAGGCCCATAAAATCATGCTTCTAGCTTGGTATACCCCCCCGTCGCGCGAGTGAGGATTGCCTGTACGGTCGGACCTTGAGGAAAACCCGATCACCAACTGCATATTCCACATCGCGTCGATGTTTGTTAGCTTGAGTCCGCATATAATCTTGTGCCCGTCGTAAATTAAACTTCAGATTTTGTAATAACACATCTCGATCCTGCAAGACTACGGATACCGCCTCCACTGTCATGCCATCGTTTACGTGACAAATCATAGACGGGGGCGGACGCCCATAAACCACCTCAAACGGGGTGATTTTAGCGGCAGTCTGGAAAGAAGTATTATACCAATACTCCGCCCAAGCCAAACACCCAGCCCATTTCTTCGGCTGATGCGAAGCGAAACAACGCGAGTAGGTTTCTAAAGTGCGATTAAGTACTTCCGTTTGTCCGTCCGTCTCTGGGTGATACGAGGTACTGAATTTTAAATGTGTACCTTGAGACTGGAAAAGAGCACGCCAAAATGAGCTCAAAAAGAGAGGATCCCGGTCACTATTAATTGTCCGCGGAAATCCATGCAATTTCACCACATAGTTTACGAACTGATCGGCTACTCGCTTGGCCGTCACCGGATTCTTCAAGGGTATGAAATGCCCATACTTCGACAAGCGATCTACCACCACTAAGATAGCCGAGTAGCCTAACGATGGAGGTAAACCCGTAATAAAATCCATCGCAATATCCTCCCAAACCATTTTCGGAATAGGAAGCGGGTGCAGAAGTCCAGCCGGGGATTGCGCATCATATTTCGCCTTTTGGCATATCAAACATGCGGAGACATATTCCTGCACTTTACGTCGCATGCCCTTCCAATACACCGAGGCTGCTATTCGCCGGTGAGTTTGCAGCACGCCAGAATGACCTCCCGCGGGTGTATCGTGAAATTCGTGCAATAATCGCGGGATCCAAGGCGAATCAGCCGGTATCATGACTCGACCCTGATGATACAAATGTCCCTGATGCAGCGAAAATCCCACGGGTGGAGTGATGTTATTCCTCACTTGTTGAATTATTCGTTGAATCTCAGGATCACGTTGTTGCTCATCCCAAATTGCAGGAAAATCGGCCCATACGATTGTGCTAATTGCATTGCAGTCGACCTCGCCCTCAAAACACCGTGAGAGAGAATCAGCGGCTCGATTTGATACTCCGGGCTTATATATTATTTCGAAATCATAACCGAGAAGTTTAATTGCCCAATGTTGTTGTGCTGGTGTTGCAATCTTCTGGCTCAACAGATGACGAAGACTACTATGGTTGGTCTTCACAATAAAATGTCGTCCTAAAAGATAAGGACGCCAATGTTGAATTGCGAGCACTAACCCCATTAATTCCCGTTCATACGCCGATTTGGACCCTGCTTGCATGTCGATAGCTTTACTAAAATATGCTACTGGTCGTCCCTCTTGCATTAGGACCGCTCCTACTCCACTTCCCGATGCATCACATTCCACCACAAACTCCTTCTGGAAATCCGGCATGGCCAATACTGGAGCCGATGTTAATGCCGACTTGAGACGGACGAAAGCCTCAGCCGCCGTAGTCGTCCAGATGAATCGAGCCACGACTTCTTTCTTTAGTAGCTCGGTAAGAGGCTTTGCTATCAAACCATAATTTTGTACAAAACGGCGATAGTACCCTGTCAACCCCAAAAACCCACGTACTCCCTTAATAGAAGTTGGAGTAGGCCAATCAAGAACTGCTTGCACCTTTGCTGGATCCATCCTCACATCGTCGGCCGAGATTATATGGCCGAGATACTCGACCTGAAGACAACCAAATGCACACTTCTTCTTGTTAGCCCGCATTTTATTTGTCCGCAAAATTTTCAACACCAAATCTAAGTGTTCTTGATGTTCTTTCCAAGTGCGGCTATAGATGAGAATATCGTCGAAAAATACCAACACAAATTTCCTCAACCATGGCCGGAAAAGATCGTTCATGATCGACTGAAATGTAGCTGGAGCATTAGTTAGGCCTAAAGGCATCACCAAGAACTCATAATGCCCACTATGAGTGCGAAAAGCTATTTTACAAGTATCGCTCGCGCGAACCCTGATTTGATGATAACCGGAGCGAAGATCAATCTTCGAGAATATGGATGCGCCGGCTAACTCGTCTAACATCTCCTGTATAATTGGTATAGGGTATTTATCCGGGATGGTTACCTTATTCAATTCTCTATAATCAACGCAAAACCGCCACGAACCATCCTTCTTTTTGACCAATAGAACTGGGCTCGAAAACGGACTCGAACTAGGACGAATTATGCCTGCTTGTGTCATGTCTCCTACCAGCCTTTCAATTTTGTCCTTTTGGGCTTGACTGTATCTGTACGGCCGAACTGAGACGGCATGAACCCCGGCTTGCAAATTGATCCTATGATCCGCTTCTCTCTTTGGTGGAAGATCAGTCGGTTCGCCAAACACATCACTAAATCCCTCCAGCATTTCCTTCAATACTCCTTCGACTCCTCCGGCTATCTCGGATTCAATTGTTGCTGCCCAACAGCTTTCCGACTCCACTACTAACGCGGTTAATTCTACCTCATCCAACTTTAACATGGATTTTAAGGAGACTACCTCACGGCCGAAAGCCTCATCCCCCCTTAGTTCGACTTTAACCCCTTCGGCTTCAAATTGCATCCTCTTTGCTCTCCAATCTATGTGAGTTAATCCGAGTTTCTCTAACCAAACCATGCCTAAAATCAAATCGACCCCTCCCAAAGGAAACACATGATAATCCTCCCGAAATTTAATCACCCCCAAATCTAATTGCATCTCCCTACAGATTCCCAAAGCTCGCATCTTCCGGCCATCGCCTAATCGCACAGCAAACTTCCTCTCTTCATCTAAAGGAACTTTAAAATTTTCCGCCAATTCCTTAGCCATAAAATTGTGGGTAGCTCCGCTGTCAATCAACACTGAAACTCCTCTTCCCGCCATCATTCCTCGAAGCCTCATCGTACTAGGCGAGGTAATTCCCCACGCTGAACAAAGGGAAAGAGCCGCCATCACTCCATCCGTGTCCACAATAGTATGTTCGGCCTCCCGTTCCTTCTCCAAAACTTCTTCCGCGACCAACTCTTCCAACTCCGTCGTTGTTTCGTCCTCGTCCGACACGAGTAATATCCGTAGCCCTTTTGATGTACATTCATGTTGATTCGGATGATACGGTGTTTTGCAGCGAAAACACAATCCGCGTCTCCTAAGATCTTCTCTCTCTGAGTCCGTCATACGCCGATACGGCGCTCGGTTAGGAACCCGATCATGTCGTCCTCCGCGCTGCATCTGTCCCTGCCCTGTCGGCGGTGGTGCCGGCAATGCTAGCCTTTGCGGAGCTGCTCCCAACCTAGGTGCCGGTGCCAGCGAATACGACGGTTTGAACGATTGATTTCGGCCCGTATATTCTTTCCAACCAACGGCTGTAATACGAAGGTTCGCCTCGGCCATTCTCGCTATTTCCACCGCAACCTCCATATTTGTCGGCATTAAAATCCTAACTTGTCCCTTAATTGCGTCGTCTAGACCTTGAATGAAGAGACTAAGAAATCTCTCCTTAGCTAAATTAGGAACTTGACTTGAAAGTTGCATGAATTTATCTACATATTGTAGCACCGTGCCTGTTTGTCTGAGGTTTGTTAATCGACTGAAAGCATCCCCATCCCCCGTTTCATCGAATCTTTTAATTAGGGCTTGTACAAACTCCTGCCAATTGAACGTCTCTCATTCTCGTTTAAACCACTGATACCAATTTAGTACCGTTCCTTCCATTGCTACCATGGCTAAGTTCAATTTCTTACCTTCTTCTACACATTGATGAATTTTGAAATGTTGATCGGCTCGTGTTAACCAACCGATCGGATCCTCCCCGTCGAACACGGGAAGTGGCGGTATCAATGATTCAACCCCGGTCTCCGTGTGGGTTGGTCATTGATCCGAACCTCCTTCCGCCGACGATTCCCCTTTGTCGTGCATCTGTAACTTCTCTAGTAACACCGCTAATTGTGATTCGAGTTTGTCAAATCGTCCCCGCGACACCAGGCGCTCCTCCGAGAGCACACCGAGCGTCTCTTCAATTCCTCCTAACTTATTTTCCACTGTTGTAATTCTAGGTTCCATGTCCGCCGATCTCGTCGCGACCATCGAACCCCCAAAATTCCACGTTCACCGCACCAATTGTTAGAAAACTGGTTCGATGTCCCAAGTCCCCAAGGCGCAGCCTTGTTCCTTTATTTCATAAACGAAAGTATGCCCTAGATGAAACTAGGGCTGAACTTAAATACAATGTTTTCAAACCCAAAAATAGAATACGCCAAAATAAAGTACTAGATATTAAAGGTAATAAATCAAAACAACAACTAATCAATCTTGTGCATCCCTTCCATCGACTTGATCTCGGATCCCATCTCCATGCATTTGATCCGCTCGTTTCCTTCGAACATACACTCGCCACGGCCTCGATCCATCTCGGCTCTCATTGACCATTTGCCTCGGATCATCCATCCCTTCTGACATATCAAAGAGTCTTAAAGAACTCCTGCTCTGATACCAATTGTTGGTCCCGAGAGTACGTTCAGGTGTAGGGGGGGGTGAATACACCTGAAAACCGATTTCTCAACTTAAAACGCGAACAGTCCTTTTCAGGAGAGTGCCGTACTGAAGAAATTCAACAGACCAGATAAGTTGTTCTGAATCGCGTAGCAGAGTGACTGACTCTACTGAGACCTGCTAGCTGACTTAGAGTCAGAATTCAGTATCGTTCAGACAGAGTTCAGTAGTGCGGAAATGTGTAGGCCCAAATTCAGTTGAGTTAGGAAAACATTTTTATCAAAATAGTTTCAGTAGATTAGTGCAGTCGATTATGTTTGCTGAAACTCAGTTGAATGATTTTGAAAGATATTTTCAGTATGAACAGTAAATCAATGCAATAGTAAAATAAAGAACACAGAACACAGAGATTTTTAAAGTGGTTCGGATCCAACAATCCTACGTCCACTGTCCCGAAAGATCAGGAGGCTATGTATTATACTGAGATAGTCTCAGTCGGTTTGTACACTGGACAAACACTGGTCTTGAGATTTATACTGAGCAAGTCTCAGTTTACAAGGTATCAAACTAAGTGTTTGAAAAACTCTCCAACAGTGAAGGAGTCCTTTACAATAAGGATCAGTTCAGAAGTGAACTCCTTCGTCTAAGCTATAGATTTAAACGGTTGAGCTTAGGTTAGAGGGATAGGGAACAAGAAATTGGCTTCTAGAGCGACGAAAAGCTGAGTATAAGCTTTGGGTTCGTGTATCGTCGCTTGGATACTAGAGGCTATATAATTCTAATTCAGCTTGGTTCCCTATGAGCAGAAATGTAGTCTTTCGCCGGAGATTGTTTCTTCGAATTACTTGCGGAAGACTTAGGCTTTTTCGAGTTGCTCTTTTGAATGCTATAAGTTCGTGTCTCGTGTTATAGGTGTGCGAAGATGAGCTTCAATTTGATTTCATCCCTCTATTTATAGAGCAGAGATTAGGATAGATCCGTTGGAGACGACGATCCTTTGTCTCTCTCTTTTGGGTAGCTAACGACTCTTTCGAAGTATGGTAGCAGTGTCCTTTCCCTCCATTTCTGAAAAGTTGTTGACTTGCAGCTTTAACAGATATAGGACAGGTGGCCGCTTGTCATTGGTCGAGGTTCAGAAAGTGGTTGAGACAGAACAGACTTCAAGGAGATCTAAAGCTGACTTCTCTCTTCCTCGTATTGACTCTGCTGATTTGACTTTAGAGAATCTGACAATCAGAAGACTGTCTGGCCGTTGCTGAGTCTGATCTCTGATTCAGTAGCATACTCCTACTGAGTCGGCTCTACTGAATATCAACTCTGAGTACAGTAAACTACTCCTGCTGAGTTCAGTTCCACTAACTCCTTTCAGTATACTGCTCCTGTTGAGTCCAGTATCACTGAGTCTTCTACTTCTGGTGATGAGGCAGATAATCTACTGAGCGCCTGAACCAGATGCAGAGTGTCTGCTGAGTCTGAATCCTCAAAGACAACACCAAAACATATTACAACTGAATGGTTCATCAATCAATATAGGGTTTTGGGATCTTCAAATATTCAGTACGTTTTCAGAGCACATGGCTACTGAGTTATTTGTCAAATGAGAAGACTGAATCATTTCCCAATACTTTGTGCTGTTGCTGGGAACTGAATCATCACCCAATAGAAACCCTTGTGGTTAATCTTGTAAAGTCACTATAGCTATAACTAGAGTATCTGTCCAGCGTACAAATCGACTAAGACTTTCTCAGTATAAGTAATCAAGAATTCCTGCTTTGTTCAGGACAATGGACGTAGGATCTAGCGTATCCGAACCACTTTAAAATGGCTTGTATTGTTTTTACTGTTTCATTGATTTACTGTTCATATTACATACAACTGAACTTTCAAAACTGCACTTAGCATAAAACGTGTTTTCAAAACTGAGACGAAAACTATTTTTGGGCCTACACTTCCACACACCATCTCATGCTGAATTTACTGTTCACTAACTGAAGTCAGTAGACAGTGACTCGGTAGACAGATTCTCTGCCCACGCGATCGAGAAAGTTTATTTGGCAATCTGACTCGTTTAGTAGCACTTTTCAGTAACGGCTGACTTTCGCATTTGAGTCGAAATTTGCATTCAGCTGTATTCACCCCCCCACCCACACCTGAAGGCTCGTCTCTGGCCCAACAATTATTATGACTTTTTTTTTACATCCATCCTTATGTTAAATATAAATATTTTGCGTCACTATATGTCAAAGTAAACATTATGAATCATTAGATTTTAGATCGCTTAATTTCAATGGTAGATCACTCAATAATTGAAGTAATCAAGTAACTTAAGTATAATTTTTTGAAAACAAGTCTTTTAGTTTGGGATTATTATGAAATCATGTTTCACTAAATCACGTTATAAGATTATATATCTTATAGTTCCTATTATTATAATCAAATTATTTGTTTTCATTTAAAATGTAATATATAATTTAGCTAATATATACTTAGGATAGTTTACGGTTCAAACCCCAAATAAGGGTTATGGGTTATGGGTTCAGGTTCAGGGACTGCCAAGCGATTGCTAACTTCCATCATCGCTACCGCTAGCCGATTATCAAATACCGCAAGACGATTAACTTTAATAAACTTAATTATAATTTGTCGGTTTAAGATGTAGTTTAGATAAGAAGTGACTTGTCTTGGCTGCTTGTCTATACCGGTATAGTTAAGGTGGTGTATTGAAGGATCACAGTGAGATGTGTTCTCCTAGCTGACCTCAGCGGAGAACCAAATATCTCGGAAACTTAATTTGGTCTTAAGCTTGATAAGATTTTAGCTGAGTGCATTTATCTATCTATCACTTTGACTTATTTTGGTGAATGTCATCGCGACTGGATCTACGTATCTTGGGTCATAGTAGTTATTTGTAGTTCATGTTGATTATATGTATCTTGCATCCGTATCCTTGTTAAATGGGTTGATAATATTCCCTAAGGAACTTGTAAGGATTGACACACTAAACACGACTAGTTGATTAGGTTCAGGTGTGTTAATAAGGCCGAGTGGTACTACTCAAGAATATAATAAGATGTTAATTAATTTAAGTTGTCATTGAACTTAATTAATTAACGGATATTTGTTTCTTAAATACGAAAATCAATTAAGTTTTATATACAAGCACATGCTCAAGTTGGGATAAAAAAGTAAGTTAACACGGATTCTCTAGTGGAATGAATCTGTGTTTATTAATTAATTTTATTCTGGGCTGAACATAGATAATTAATTAATTTGAGACCCGACTTTATTTCTTGTATTGGATCCCTGATATGGCCTAATTAGATGCCCAATATTTATTATGCTATCTTAGGAATCATTATTAATAGATTAATAGATTTATACATTATTTGATAATGTGAAAATTATTTAAACATTATATTATACGTCATTAAAAATTGTTTGATAATATGAACATTATATTTGATAAATAAGTGGCATAGTTATTACTAATTATATTATTGGCTGAATATTAATTTATTAGAAGCCCATTAGCCACAATTATAATATGATGTTATTTAAACATTCTATTATACACATTCAATTCATTATTCACGATACTTTACACAGAGAAAAAATGTGAGTTTTTATAAGAGAAGCAGAAAAGTTATTCCTCTCATATTTATGTCCACACAGAGGAGAGGAAGGGTCAGTTAACATTCCAAAAGCTCCATACACGAGCAGAATCAGAGCTTTCAAAGGACGCAAGTATAAATGTTCCTCCCATTCTATCAGTATCTGATTAGAATGATATATGTCTCAACTCCGATTTAGGGCTTGCAAATGACTTCAAGTCTTTGGACGAACTTTGCTTGAAGTTTGACACCAATTTGGGAAGGTGGGAGAGACGATTTGGAGAGAGATAGCCGACATGGAGAGGGAGAGGCGATTGGAGATGTGGAGATGGAGACTTGAGAGGAGAGACAAGATAGAGAGGCGAAAGGCGAGAGAGGGAAGGAGAGATGATTTGAGAGGTGATCTAGAGAGATAGAGATGTGATTTGGATGGAAGTAATAAATCTATAAAGTTATGTATTTATTTAAATAACTATAAATATCGACAACAAATACTCCCTCCGTCCCAATTGTAACGTTCAGTTTTCCATTTCGGGTTGTCCCAAATATAATGTCCACTTTTCCTTTTTAGCAAATTATCACACACAACTTTTTTGTAGGACCCATACATTTACACATCTCTACTCACAATTAACAACCCTCCTTAAAAACCGTGCAAAAAATAAAGTGGACATTATAATTGGGACGGAGGGAGTATTACCTAATGGTCTTCTTTTTCTTTTTAAACTCTTTTATGGATAAACTTCATAATGTTTACCAGATAAGATGGTTTAAAATTAAATTTTCTAATAATTATAATTTATAATCTATAATAAAAAATTATTTTTATTTAGATAAGATGATTTAAAATAATTTAAGTTATTTAATAATATGTTTGAGGCGATTTTGGAGTAGGTGATAACAATGGCGATTGAATTTTATAATAAAAGTTCTTGGATAGTATAACAGTGGCGACTAACAATGGCGATTGAATTTTTTGTCAAGACAATAAGTATAATTATGGACCCCGCTGATTAAAGTTGTTAGAAGTGCTTAGATAACTAATTTTTTTTTCCACATATGGCTAAAATTCATATGTACTTATTTAGAAGGGTTAGAAATAGAGTTGTCCCAATGTTCTATTGTATTTTATGATTTTATCTTTTCCCAATGTTCTATTGTATTTTATGATTTTATCTTTTAAGCTATAAAATTACGGTCAATTAATTTTGATGTTGTACATTTTGTTATTTTAAGAATCATATTATTAAAAATATAAAAATAACAAACCACATAAAGTAACAGCTGCGGGTTCCTCGTCATAAAAAAAAAATTAAATTAGATCGAAGCTACTTCCCCAACCCCACCTTCCAATTTCATAAGCTGGATATTTGCATTTCACCAAAATTATTCCCTTTTAACTTGTTTCTCGACACAACAAAGTCTAAACCAGCTCAATACAACTGTCTAACAATACTCATACCATTTATATACACCTCACATTTTCCATCTCTTCAAATTCAACCCATACTCCATTTTTCTCTCTAAGGCTATATAAAAAGCAAAATCTCGTCTTCATATTCGACATGGGAAATTACGTATCATGCACTCTGGCGGGTCCCATCGCAAAGGCATCGAGCAGGGCTCCAAAGGTGATATTCCCCTCCGGCGAGCTCCGGCCGCTCCACGAGCCGACCAAGGCGGCGGAGCTTATGCTGGAGCTCCCCAATTGCTTCCTCGTCAACACCAAGTCTCTGCAGATCGGGAAGAGATTCAACGCTCTCAATGCCGACGAAGATCTCGAGATGGGCAATGTGTTATGTGCACAAGTTTTTCCCCATGATTAGGGTGAACGCGGTGGCTACGGCGGCCGACATGGGTGCTCTGTTATTGGCGGCGAAAAGGGTGGCGCGAGGGAGCGTTAGGATCTCGCCGGAGTTCGGAGGCGGTTTGGATGAGAAAAAGGCAGCGCCGAAGATGAATTTGGATGATATGGAGGAACTATCGGGGGCGGAGTTTAAGCATAGATTGTTGCTATGCAGATCGAAGAAGCCGTTGTTGGAGACCATTGTTGAATAAGGTAGACACACAAGATTTTGCTGCAAAAACCAAACTATTGTGTATTTCACGGCTCAAAGTGTAATTATTAATTAGAATACTATTGTTTTATGCAAAAAATACTAAGAAATCTAAATTAAAATTAAACCCTATTTTTTGGGCTTTTGGGATGGGACCCACAGCCTAGCATTCTTCAATAATTGTGGAATTGTACAATTCTACCCAATTTGACTATTACAACTACAAAACTACCTATTCCCTTAAAAACTATCTAGCAAATATCCAATTTGTCTAAAATATCCTTACTTTTTTAAATTTTTCACATGATGAAACTTGTCAGATCGGCACTATGTGTCCGACCATATGATCGGACCATGTGATCGGACCATGTGATCGGCACTAATAGTCAAATTGTCCGACCATGTGATCGGCACTAAAAAAAAATTTGTGATCGGCCCTATGTGTGGTCGGCCATAGTGCATCGGCACTATGTGTGATCGGCACTAAAAATATTTGTGGTCGGCCATAGTGCATCGGCACTATGTGTGATCGACACTAATAGTCAAATTGCGATCGGACCATGTGTCCGACCGATCGGACCATGCTCGGTCATGGTCCGACCGTTCGGACCATGATCGGACCCCCATGATCGGACCCTCATAGTTTGACTTTATTGAAAAAGCAGGAGTATTTTAGTCTTTTTGGGTATATAGTCTAGTTAAATATAAGAATTGAGTATAAATGTGTTTGACTTTACCTATTTGGGTATATAGCCGCCGGACTCTTCTTCAATTTGCCGTTCAATTTGCCGTATACGCGTCTCCGCCTACCACCGTCGCGCTCTTCCTTCTCTCCACCACCAGCAAAAGAACTACAACAAAACCAAGAATCCGACACCATAGAGTTTTATTTGAAGTAAAAATATATAATTTTGGTGACAATAATA
Organism: Lavandula angustifolia; assembly: GCA_028984105.1. Classification (NCBI taxonomy): domain Eukaryota; kingdom Viridiplantae; phylum Streptophyta; class Magnoliopsida; order Lamiales; family Lamiaceae; genus Lavandula; species Lavandula angustifolia. The sequence goes on from CM054817.1 coordinate 7,720,644, forward strand.
AATTCTAAAGGGATTATACACAATTTATTAAATAACAAATATCATGAATTTAGTTCAAGTTTTGAATTTCTTTATTAGAAGAAAAAATCGAAATTAATTTTCGTATCCAAAATGAAACAAATTCATGAAGACAAAGTTAGGTGAATGACCAACCGAGGTGAGGTGGTGACACTGTATTAGTGTATAATTCATCTGAGCAGTTTCTCGTCAGCTGCACTGCACATTACTCTCTCATCTTCTCTTTCCAAAACACCCAAACCCAGCTTTTCTAGGTTTTCTCGCTGAGGACTCCGACGTCTCCCTAGCTGCTCGGCAGGTGGCCGCCGTCGATCTGATGACTGGTCCATCGCCGCAGACTCTTGGTCAATAAAGAATGATTATGGGAGCATCTAGACTGACCCCGCTGAAGCGCTCCGTTCGGTTATGTTTATTATTATTATTATTATTATTATTATTATTATTATTATTATTATTATTTACTTGAATAAAGTCCACGTTGCCATCTGAAATGCTCTGAAGTTGATAGTGTATTAATTTGGGATTTTTCTTTTGCCGATACGATAGTGTTGAATTTTGACTGAGAATACGAATGGCAAAATATATTCTCAATTTATCCGTCGCTGTAAAAAATTTTACTGGGAAAAAGATATTTCCTGGCTACTTCTTGGCGTGTGGTATGGGGATTGACTTATTTTATCGTTTAGAACTCTGATGTTGGAAATGTTAGTAATTTAATCTTGTTTTGCGTAGTTCTGACAAAGAGGAGCCGCACTTTCAACAATGCTAAGGCTCCAGTGTTATCGGGATGCTGCATATGCAGATGAATTGACAAATTTCCGGGAACACGGCCACACTGGTGGAATTTGGTAATCTTACATCTTGTTTCTGGATGGTTGGTATTTCTTTTTTTCTTACTATTTTTATTTGATGTCCATATTCTTTATTCTTTATAGATCTGTGGATGTTGATCTAATTTTTTTATTCAAAAGTAGCATCCAGTTTTTTGTTTCCCCTTTATGATGTCTTAATATGGTAGATTTTTTCTCATATTTATTTGATCTGTATGGAAAGAGATTACGTTTGCTGATAATGCTCATGTTTAGCATCAGATAGTTTCTCTGATTTCCTTATTTGTGATTGGTAAACAAGTTGTTTTTCTTTTCATTTGTAGGATATGTATTAGGATTAGATTACCATGTTCCAGTATGACATTGTGTCTTTGGCGATTTTAGGAGAGTGATGAAAAAGTTGGTGTACAAGAGGATAGTTTGTCTGCGAGTCACCCAACAAACATGAAATCATTCATTTCTGGGCCTAGTCTTTTTTCCTACATTAAATGGCATTATAGTCAGGCTTATATCGAGTCTTACAAAAAATTTGATGTATGTGAGCTGCTTGTGGTTTTAAGTTTCCTTACTTTCATATTATCGAGATTTTTATATAAAGTCGGTAGAAAAGGTTGTCTGCTATTTACCTATAGCAGATTCCTACTGTAACTCACAATCAAAAAGAACTAGGATTATCATCTCCAGACTTATCTTTAGAGCTGTAATTTGTTATAATACTTTTTATTTTGTAGGTTTGGACCTGATGTGATGGAAAATGTGGCCACATGGACCAGAAACTTATGCCTTGAAGTGTCTGAGCGCAATTTGTGAAATCATGTAGATAATACAAATTGTTTTCCTGCTGAGCAGACTGAAAAAGATTTATCTTGCTGGAGTGTTCTGGATGTTGGTACTGGTAATGGCGTGCTTCTTCAGGAGCTCAGTAAGCTGGGGCACAGCAAACTTCATTTCTGCTTTGGTCACATATATCTTGTTTCTTGAAATTACGTACAAAGATCTTTTGATGACACATGTTTTAGGTGCTGGAGCCTTGCCTTTTTTATTTGTATAATCATATGGCTGCTATCCAACTATCTTATTCTCTATGTCTCAAGAAGCCATTTTAAAGTGTATTGCTGTTTTAGTTGCAACTATTTATGAAATTGTGTCTTATCAGATTGTATGGATTTTCACGAGCTTGTCTTTCATCTTGCTCATGTCAGTTTATTGATTCATTCGACTATTCTCTGTTAGACACCATCCTCGTTACTGTTCCTGTCTTGCATATACAGGCTTTCATTATTTCATGTGCAGTAGGAAACTGCAGAGATATTCCAGTTAAAACATATGAGTATATGACCATTCTGTTCCTGACTTGGGAACATGTAAAGGTGTATCTTCAGTAACTAAAGTTGTTTTCTTTGCCTCAGCAATCATAGATCGGGATACAAAAGGATATATCTTAAAGCAAGGTTTTTTTAGGAGAACAGTACTGAAGTGAGAGCTATAACATATTAGCATGTTCTAGCGGTGTTTTGGATTGATCAAAAACATTGATGTATTAGTAATTAGTTTGGATATCATGATAACTGATAAACTTATCCTCAGGGGGCTTTTGCTGTCTTATATCACTTTTCATGCAGACATATATTCCAATATATTTTTTTTCTTCATATGCCTTCAAGGACCTAGTTTGATATTTATCCACAGACAGCACTTTGAGAAAACAATTCAATCGCTCCTGGTCCTTGTATGGTCCATATGACATGTGATCAATATTTATTTCAGATTCACTTCTCTTAATCAGTATTCTGTAGCATAACACTTCTTCTGAATTAAAATATGCAAAATTTATGCAAAAAGGGCCAAATATATGCATGCTACTGTATTGGGTAAAGCTCCTGAAAAATGTCCGCTGATGTATGTGAAGAACTGCCTCTGCTGGAAACATTCTTGAAATGACGTTTACTAGCTATTAAGGATGTCACTGACTTATATTTCTTTGTAGTGTTGAGTCCAATGTGTTGGATCTCACATCACTAAAATCTTATGCGAACATATTGAAGTTCTATGATTGTCTCTGGCTAATTTGCTGAAGTTTGAACCTGTCTTCTGACTGCTTGTGGTCACTGCATTAGGTTCTCAGATCTCACCAGAACTGATTACAATGAAGGAGCAGTTGAACTAGCTCGAAGCCTTTCTCATCATGATGGATTCCCTAATATTAAATTCGTGGTAAGAACCCTAATATTATTTTCACGTCTCTTTCTCCACATCTTGGATGCATGTGCTGTTTAATACTTCTTGTTTCTAGTTTTATGTCTCAATTGAACTTTATTACGAGTGTACTTTGAGAGAGGCAGTAGTGATACTGACTAAATCTTATTGCTGAATAGTGTGTCTGGTTTATTACAAGTTGAATAGTGTACTTTGAGAGAGGCAGTAGTGATACTGACTAAATCTTATTGCTGAATACTTTGAGAGAGGCAGTAGTGATACTGCCGGGCGATTAGTCTTTCTTGCTTATGAAGTTGATGAATAGTGTGTCTGGTTGGTGTCGTGCTTTGGGTTGTAAGTTTGTTCTCATCCACTATGTCTTGGGATGATGTTTCTGTCGTGGTTGTCTCCACATTGCTACTCTTTGTACTAAAATTTTGATGATATATACAACGAAAAATCCAAAAAAATAAATAAATAACAACATTGGATTACCTCATCAAGTATGGGATTCTTGAGATGTACAGATGTACCTGTCCTCAGCTCATCTGTAGATAATAGGTACTCTGTAGGTCTCCAGATATCTTCTATATGAACCTATCATTTGGCTATGCTTACATTCTCCAGCATTTACTCTTCCCATTTTATTCTTCATGCAACTTTGCATAAGTTTTTGCTTGTGTTCTACAACCTCGATTTTCCCTTTATGTGACTAAAAGTAATTGTGTTTTTGACATCTAAAACTAATTTTTATATAATCAACTGGATTTACCTATATATCTTTTGCTGCTGATGTGTATTCATATTTTTCTTTTACTTTCCTAGCTTTAAGTTGAACGTGTATGAAATACCTAATGTTTTATGGGATAAGTAACAGTGCTTATTAAGGATCTAATGTAAACACCTATGTACTGAATGTTCTTCAATTTCTCAAATGCATCAGCAGGGCTTTCTTTTTCCTACGATAAGAGGGGACTTATATATGAACATGTTGATCTTTTTCATCTAAACTGGTTTGCAGGTTGATGATATTCTTGACACAAAACTAGACCAAGTGTTTCAGCCAGTGACAGACAAAGGGACACTGATGGTCTTATTAAAAGGTAAAATAGTATCTCAGGCAGTTACAGTTTTCATAGTAGGTCCTTCTATAGGAATGTAAGTTAGTTCCAGTCACACCGCATGCTGATTACTTCTCTCTCTCTATTTTATTTTGCCTGAAGACTACCAATTTTCTATGTAACTAGAGATGAAAGACTTCAAATCATAGAAATGCCCTGTTGAAGAATTTATACCATAAAAAAAACTGCGCATTTTGGTCATAAATATAATTATAATTTGGTCCAGGATACTGTATTGGGACTTGTGGCTTCTGGTGTGTTATTGGTGAGCACCTCTACTTTCTATATCTCATCTTTCTGCCATTTTTCTTCTTCTGATGCTACCGGTACATCACTGTCGCTTATTCGCTCACATAATTTGCTATCAATATTTTCCCACATCATCTCCTCTCTGGCATGTGTGATATGTAAGATTCTAGTTGTCTTTGTAATGGATCTAATAACCAAGGTTAGAGGCTTTTAATGGCATCCCAGTAATATTCTCTCGGTTGGTTTGCACTTGTTTTCTGATGCAATTTTTTCAGATTATTACATCATGCAATCGTGTTGCACCGGTCGCGTTTCTGAGAAAAAAGATGATTGTTATATATTAGGATTTACGTTAGTTGATAGTTAATTGGGGTTTCTTTGTATATTTTATCCACCAGATCTATCATCGAATCAGCAACAGATTTGTGTGTATTTACATCCAGTGACGTTTTAGCATGAAGACTTTTTAAACCATAAGAAGATGGTGTTCAGTAATTCAAATTATCTTCGTTCCCTTTCTTTTCTATACAATACTTTAAACTTATATACAGATGAAATGATGTTCATTCTCACCTTCACCACTTGTAAATTCGCATCCACCGTTTCTCCCTGTACAACAACAACAACATCAAGTTAACGAATAATATTAATAATAATACTTGTAAGAAGAAGAATCAATGGTTACCTTCGTGATCTCGAGGGATTTGGCATCTGATCTGAGGAATTAATCTGGTTTTCTTGCATGTAAGAATGGGAGGAGTCCTGCATATTTGAGGTTGTATGTATTAAGGAAGACACTTCCACTCTCTCTCTCTCTCTACAGATGGAAGAGGACTCTTTATATATTTGGATGTATATAATATTATATTTGCTATTTAATTCAATACGTCTATTTACAACGGTAAATTGCATTATGACTTTCTACCATTTTTAATTAAAGTGAAAAGGAAATATATTTGGAGTTCTGTTGAAGACTAATTGGTGAATAAATATACTAATTTGAAATTTTTTTATGTAAATTACATTACTGTATGTTTAGTGATTAGTTTGTGGTATTTAATATGCAATTGTTGTGTTTGATACATGTAACATGCATCGTCACAACCATGAATAAGCGCTAGCTCTAATAAGGTGGCCTCTATATTAATTTTTTAAGGCACCCAAGTAATTTCTATTTGACTTAGTTCTCTTAAACATATCATTCCATAATGTAAATTATACATAGATTGCTATGATGTATTTATATGTGAGAAATACACAATCAATACTCGTCGTTCTTCGTTATCTCGTAATTCAGTAAATTCAATTTGTGTGTAATAGATTGTAGCAAAAGAGACACATTGATAAATTTAACATAAAAAATAGTGAGATTCGAACTTATAATATTTAATTAGATATAAGAAAACACACTCCTAATATTCATAATATTATGCTTATTTAAACATACTTGTAATCGATGGGGATTGATGAAATGCATCACTCTACTAGCTAGCTAGTTGTTGGATTCTCTAAAATTGTCAATTTATTCAAACTAGCTAATTCAACTTATAGGAAGAAGCATAAGCTAATTCAACTTATAGGATTCTCTAAAATTGTCAATCTATCAGAGTTCCTATAGATTTCTTATTGACCCTTTGCACTTTGAATTTTCAGCATTGGTTCAATAAAATATATATCTCACCTCTTATTTTCTTTATAACATAGATATATTACTAATACCAGGTGGTGAGCTGCAGTCAAATATCTCTATATATAAATGGGTTCATGTGTAAGTTTTTTCCTAGTGTATAAATCAGAAACTGATCACAACCATTAATGATTGGATGATATGCCTGTGTAATTGAGATTGTATTGAGAAAATTAGATCAAAAGTAATTCTAAAAAATATAAATAAGTCTTAAAAATGCATCCAAACAAAATAAGCGTTACCCTGATGCATACAAAATGTTACTAACAAGTTTCTTGATACATACAAACAAATGTTATCCATCTCTTTGATATTGAGTCGATTCAAAAACTGATGGATAATTATAGTGTTAAAAGTAATATAGTATTGAAAAAAATTTATACTAATAATTAAGAATATACAATATGTTTTTAATAATTTCCTAGATACATAAGATTACACTAAAAAAATTCCATTATATCTAGACGAAGTTATTGATGAACAAAACACGAGTCTAGCTATTACCGAAAGAATGCTGGACTGTCATTCAGCTCACGAATTAATGTTATTAGGCAACAAATAAAGGCAAAATGCATTCCAGAGCTTCAATGCTCCCAGCCTTTTGACTTAACTTTGTCCCATATACAGTACCTACAAATACAAAATACTTCTAATTTTTACCTTCATAAACACTTACAATATCACGATATGCAGGGACGAGTTCATTGATAATATAAAGAGTGAGATCATCCTCTTTGACCGGAGCATCAATGAGACCAAGCTCGTTAGCGAGAGCCTTGATGGAATTGACATACTCAACGATGGATTTGGAGGCAATGGAAGCTTTCGTCAATGAGATCTTGATCTGCATCACGCCCGTGTATGCGTATTCCACGTAGACGCAGCAGTGGTGGCGGTAGATAGAAGGGGTAATATATCAGGAGACACAGATCCAATAATCGCCGCAAGAAGCAATTGGTCTTGTTTAAACCAAGAAGACGCTGCAGAAGGATCAGTAGCAGTGTCTGGTTTGGGTTTTGTACCATTAATGTGGCCGATAAGATCGAGGATATTGAGGAGAGCACAAAGATGAGTACGCCAAGCCGAAAAATTGGTGGTAGTGAGCTTGATGGTAAGGTGATGGTGCACCGAGATGGGGATGATAGACAGAGAATCAGCCATAGGATAGCAGGATCGAAGAAGAAGGGTTACACAAGAAGTAAAGGTGTGACTCTCGTGAGAGAGGAGGCTATACCATATAAGAAATTTACTGTTCCGTATTCTCACTTTTCACTTATGTGGTGTAACCCGTTATATAGTATAATACAACCTTATCTATACTCAACAAGATATTTATGTAGTTAGGTTTTCTATCTTGCGAAGGATAGCGAGGTTGTTTGATGGGGAAGACTTGGTCACACAATCTTCCTTAATACTCACCACTGTTGTCTCCTCCACTAGATCCGTTGCCCTACGCTGCTGCTGTCGCCGCTCCACCACCTCTTTCATCTCTATTATGATTTGTAGATATGGAATTCCTTTGATGTCAACATAGAGTTAAATTTATGAGGTGTTAAGCTTATAAAAGAGAAATCCCTAGTTGGGAGTGCACCAACACAAAGAGAACTAATAGCGACTGAATTTGGTGCATTTGCTTATTTAGCTTTTGGAAACCCCTAGTTGGTGAATTTGATGAATTAGTTCATACTTGTTTTCGTAAGTCATCAGTTTATCCACTTTCTACTTTTCTTATGAACGGTTTTTTCAAGATTGTTCATATTTTATGCTAACCAGTTCGAATTCTCAGCTAGAATACCCCTTGGGCTTGTTTACTTATGTGGATTTAGAATATGGTGAACAAATAGTATAGTGATGTAATTGATGGTATAAATTTAGTTGGAGAAGCATATATCTACTGATGGTTTGGAATTAATGTGTATATTTTTCTTGATATGAATAAAAGTATTAATTGTTTGAAATAAAAGTACCACTCAATATGTATAAAAGTATTAATTATTCTGTATAAAAGTATCACATGTTGAGAATAAGAGTATCACTTGTCATGGATAAAAGTATCAATTGACATGAAAATGTGTCGATTATTATGAATGTATCACTTGTTATTAACAAATATATCACTTGTTATGAATAAAAGTATCATTTTTCTATGTAATTGTATCTTTTGTTCTTAATATATGTATCTATTATATATTGTGAATGTATCACTTGCTAAGAATTTAAAGGGTCACTTTTTTATCCAGTAGTATCAGTTAACATGAATAAATGCATCATTTGTATTAAATGTTAATGTCAACTAAAATAAATAAATAAATGTAACACTTGTACTAAAGATATATCAATAAATATGTATATATGTATCACTTGTTCTGAATAATTGTATCACTTATACTTAATAAATGTATCACTTAATATGAATAAATGAATCCATTGTTTTGAATGTTTGTATCATTTTTTTAAATTTATGTATCAATTATTAATAAAATTAACATGAACACTTATTATATAAGCATGAAATCAAACTTTATAACTCCATTAATTCTCATATTATGGAATTATTTAAGATTTATACAAAATGAAGTAATAGCATGAATAAATATTTTAACTTAGCTTGAAAAGAAAAAAACAACTAAAAGTTAAAAAACATAAAAAATAATTGTGCGAATAAAAACTCAATTTTGGACCAAAATTAAATAAAAGTTGAAATTTGGGCTGGCAGAGGGCATAGCAGTGGCCCGTTCCCACAACAAACCGGTTCAAATGTTCGATATTAAAAGAACAGTAGTACCTATTTTTATTATTAAAAAAGAAAGTACTAAGATTTGATATTTCTATTCTAGTGAATACAAAAATGTATACACTTAATAAAAGTGAGAAACTTTGCATATTCAGACTAAATAAAATATGAAATGATTTATTATTTAGATCTAATCATCCCTTAATTAACTTTATATCTGCTTCAAAACTTAATTCTCATACCGAAATGTTTGAAAAAATTAAGAGCAGGCGAGCATTACCATTTTACACTCAATAAACAACATTAATATGCGATCTCATGACTCACATTCAACTCTGTCAACGTCGTAATTCTACAAAGAAAACCTTATTTCATGGCATATATGCATTTATGGACCACGGTTTCATTTTGATTAATAAGATGAACATGTTGTACACAAAAACATTTATTGAATTGTACCTAACAGTGATAGAAACTACTCGCGTCCTGCTCCAAAACTTAACTTTTACATGTAAAATTCATTATTTTAATTATGTATACACACGTGTGGCTTCATAAATGGATGAAAGGTAAATTTATATAATTAGGTTTCCATATTCTTTATTTTCAAATCACTCTATTATAATTGAACTGTTCGTCCTTTAAAATGTCTCATAAATAAACTAGGGAGAGAATTAATAAACCTTATATTAATGAGATATCAGATATGAACGATAAAAAAAATGATGTGAGAGAAAAGTGAACTTAAACACCACACTATCCTGGATTTGTTTTGAATAATCTGTTTATTTAAATTTAAATTATGCTTGTATATATTACTTTTTGTAAATAAAACATAAGTATTTATTAAAGATATTCTCTTTTCTCTTTAAATGGCAGATTAGAAATTATACTTGAATACACGGCAAGCAATAATAACCAATATTTTATCCTTCTAATTAGCAACAAAAGTAGTGAATTAGTGCTGGATGTAACATCCCATCCAACTTCATTTATTTAATATTGATGATAAGTATCCTAATTGTTGCATAAGTGGAGGGACGAATCCGTAATATTGTAAGAATGGAATAAATATAATTTTTGGGAAAAATGAACATGAAAATCAACTTTGGACAATAAGAAATTCTTGCATCCGCTAATACATAAGCGTGATTAGGGTGCATATCTCAGGTGATGACAAGTAGGTCACAAAATTCATTAGGTTTCATTTTATAATCTTCCGACGTGTTCCAACAAAATTCTGATTTGAAAAAAGTGGAAACACTGTACACATGATAAATTCATCTTTTATATATATATATATATGTATATATATATAACGTGTATGAAGGACAAAGATCGACAATGAAGAGGGTTTAGTTTATTGTTAGCAAATGGAATGTTCTTTGCTCTAAGAACGAAGAAACTCAAAATATCTCAAAAACTTTAAGAATTAGTTTAGGGTTCTTTCGTTTACATATGTATACATCAAATATATTCTGTTTTAAATTGATTTATATGATGCCAATATTTATTTGTGGTCTTGTAGATCAAATATATTTTTCGTCATGCAAGAACACTCCTTATAATTAGAACGTGATTTCTCTATTCTTTAAAGAAACGTAATGAACTTCTAAGATGATGATATTGCACTTGTATTTGATAAATTACAAAAAAGTCTCTTCAAGTGCATTATTATGATTTTAAAGTGCATTACATGTGTAGTATTATCACCTTTAAAGTGTATATCAGACTATCGAATTTTCTATTTTATTATTTTGGTCATCTCTCTTGGAAATTACATATTTCGCGAGATGATAGAAACAAAATATACTAAAGTATCACTTGTAGTAGTTGAAGTGATTATCTTACAATAAAAAAAGTCAGTTTTCAAACTTGTAGAACCTGATTTTCCTCTTGAACCCAGAAACAACATAAACAACAAATTAATATATGAAAACCTGGATCATATCTCTATCATCAATGTCACGAGACGAGAGAAGAAGCAAAATATGGAAAATATTCTATTATCAACATCTCTTTCTAATTAATTCCCACGTACAAATCCTGCATGGTGGGATAATCTTAATACACGCCTAATTTAATCACAAACACAATCTATTTAATCAATCATCTCAAGCAAAGTAAATTAAAATTGCATATATATTGTTAATCTAAATAGGGGTGTGTCGAAAATGACGATTATAACATTAGCCGAGGCAAGAGTTGGACTCTTTCTCCGCAAGACGATAATGCTCCGCTACTCGGTGCAAGCGGTCTATAGCACTCGTCTCCAAGATACAACGGCTTATCAATTACGAGTAGTTGCACTACTTCTCGTAATTCCGGCGAACTACTTGATATTTGGGACTAAGGAAATGAAACTATAAATGTATGTGATGTATGAAACATGGAAGCAAAGGAAGAATGAATTGATTCATTTGTTGGTATTTTTCACGGTTTGGATTAATTGTCTATTTATAGACTTTACAAGTCCATTCATGAAGGGACACATCTCATGAAGAAAGGTAGCAACATTATGTGCATGTGTCCATTCCTCATGAAGCTATGCAACCATTTGAAGGAGTTGGTAACCATTCAATTTTGTAACGTAAGCCATGCACACCAATATGCATGCTACGTGGCTTTCAAGTTGAATGTGGCCATTCAAGACATCATACTTTATGTAACGTGGCCATTCAACCGACGTAAACTAACGTTTCATGCCAATGTGCATGTTCACAACATTTGAAGCCACGCAATTATTCGAGAACCGACGTGTCTCAATTATCTAAACAAGTTTCAAATTTAATAATATAATCTTTAATCTAACAATCCCCCACATTAGATTATTAAATGCAAATGCAAAATGTTATGCAATCCAAAGTCCCAATGACCTATTATTGCATCAGGATAGGTAGTTTTTTGCTTTGAACCTTCCTTAGTATAATGTTATCGGATTTACTGCTTGCTCGGTGAACGCGATGTCTTGAACCGGTCGCTTTCGTGTAAATCAAGACAATAACATATACACAATAATAGATACAATATCTTTCGTTCTCACGTTTGTCCATTTTGGCCTTGGACCATATCTTGGATTCATAAGTGTTTTTCTATTTGAAGCGGCCACACTTCTCACTTATATAGGTGATCTCCTATAAAGAGTATCCCGTCATACTCCACCAATAAGGCTATAGGAATCATTAAAAGCTTATATGCTTACCCTTTACCACAAGCTACGAGTTTGCACTTGGGGCCTTCGAGAATGGATTTTTAGTTGTGTTTCCAAGTGCACAACTTGAACATTCTTAACTTAGTTGTCTCTTTGAACCATGTTCATGGGATCTCCAATTATCATGGTAGAGTTACCATTAAGAGCGTTCTTTTAGTGTGGATTTTAATCCCATTCCCTAACCGCATTGTACAATTGATCACGATTAATACCTTTAGTAAACGGATCCGCAATATTATCTTTTGACTTCACATAGTCAATACATATTATTCCACTAGTGATCAATTGTCTAATGGTATTGTGCCTTCGACGAATATGTCGAGATTTACCATTATACATACTACTTTGTGCTCTCCCTATTGGGACATACTATCACAATGTATTAAGACGGGAGCACGGGTTTTTCCCAACAAGGAATATCCTCTAAGAAGTTCCGTAGCCATTCGGCTTCTTCGCCGCTTTGTTAGAGCAATGAATTCCGATTCCATTGTAGCCGAGCTATACAAGTCGCTTAGAGGATTTCCATGACACTGCTCCTCCACCTATGGTAAATACAAAACCACTTGTGGACTTGGAATCTTTTGTGTCGGATATCCAATTTGCATCACTATATCCTTCTAATACAAGGGATACCTTGTGTAATGCGGACTATGAGTTAAAGTATGCTTTAAATACTTTAGAACTCTAGTTAGTGCGGTCCAATGATCCTTTCCGGGATTACTTGTGAACCGACTTAACTTGCTTATAGAATATGCTATGTCGGGCCTCGTACAATTTGCTAAGTACATTAGGCTTCCAATGACCCTAGCGTATTCCAATTGGTAAATGGATCTCCTCGATTTTTGGCTAAGTGTAGGCTTAAATCTACGAGGGGTCTTAGCGGAGGTAGATCAAAAGCATTGAATTTCTTAAGCACATTCTCTACATAGTGAGATTGTGATAAAGTAATTCCTTCGGATGTTCTAGAGATCTTAATCCCTAGAATTACATCAAGAATTCCCATATCTTTCATGTCGAACATTCTTTTCAACATTGCTTTAGTATTCATAATTATATTATGATTACTTCCCATAATAAGCATATCATCAACATATAGACATATAATGACAAAGTTTTCGAATGTACCTTTAATGTACACACACTTTCACACTCGTTTATTTTAAAAACCATTTGATAACATAGCATGATCAAATTTCTCATGCCATTGTTTGGGAGCTTGTTTAAGTCCTATAATGACTTAACAAGTTTACAAACTTTCTCTTCTTGTCAGGGAATAACAAACCCTTCGGTTGTTCCATGTATATTTCATCTTCTAAATCTCCATTTAGAAATGCCGTTTTAACATCCATTTGATGTATCTCAAGGTTATGTAAAGCAAGAACGGCAATTAGCGTTCTTATGGAGGTTATCCTCGTTACGGGAGAGTATGTATCAAAATAATCATACCCTTCCTTTTGCTTGTAACCCTTGGCTACTAGTCGTGCTTTATACTTGTCATAGACCCATCGGCCTTATATTTCTTCTTTAGGATCCATTTGCATCCTAAAGGTTTACAACCGGGAGGAAGATCAACAATCTCCCAAGTGTGGTTGTTCATAATTGACTCAATTTCACTATTGATCGCTTCTCTCCATAGAGGACATCGGGACTTACAATGCGCCTTGATTGTTTGTGGTTCATCTTCTAATGAATAGACTACAAAGTCCGGACCAAAAGACTTTGCTATTTTCGCTCGTTTTCCTCGTCTTGATTCGGTATTGACCCATCACTTTGGTCATCTTTTCGGTGAGCTTTCTTCATGAGTTCGTTTCTTAGAACTCACATCATTCTTTTCTTTCTTAGGGAATATGGATTCGAAAAATACAAGATTTACGGATTCTATAATCATTCCCTCATTTATGTCGGGTATTTCGACTTATGTACCAAAAACCTATATGCGCTACTATTGCTTGCATATCCTATGAAGATGCAATCAATAGTTTTAGGTCCTAGCTTTACTTGTTTAGGTTTAGGTACTTCAACTTTTGCTAGGCACCCCCACACTTTAGTGTATTTGTAGGATGGTTTCCTACCTTTCCATAGTTCATATGGAGTTTGATCTTGTTTCTTTGAGGGCAACTTATTTAAAATTTTATTTCCGAAAGAATAGCTTCCCCCACATGTTATGTGGTAAGCCCGAGCTTATCAACATAGCATTCATCATTTCTTTTAGTGTTCTATTCTTTCGCTCAACAACACCATTTGATTGTGGTGAATAAGGTCTTGTTTGATGGATAATGCCATTTTCACGACAAAAGTCCGCAAAAGGTGCAACATACTCACCGCCTCGATCACTTCGGATCATTTTGATCTTGGTGTTAAGTTGATTTTCAACTTCATTTTTATAGCTTTTGAAAGCATCGAAAGCTTCGTCTTTGCTTCTCAAAAGATATACATAACAAAATCTTGTGCAATCATCTATAAATGTTATGAAATAATTCTTTCCACCTCTAGTTTGCACAAGTTTTAAATCGCATAGATCGGTGTGAATTAATTCAAGAGGTGTAGTCGATCTTTCCACCGAATGGAAAGGTTGTTTAGCCATTTTTGCTTCAACACAAATTTCACATCTTGAATGATTGTCAAAAGACATTTTTGGCAACAATTCTAAATTCACTAATTTTCTTAGTGTATTTAGATTTACATGTCCTAATCTATCATGCCATAAATTAGGAGACTCAATCAAGTAAACAACGGGGGTCTTTTTATTATCACGGATAGCATTTACATTGATACAATTTAGCTTGAAAAAGGCCGCTATCAACATAGCCTTTTCCAATAAATTGTCCATTCTTGGATAATATAACCTTATCCCCCTCAATAACTATTCTAAATCCGGCCTTGCTAAGAATAGAGCCGGAAACCAAATTCTTGCGAATGTCGGGAACATGCATCACGTTTTGGAGAGTCACATTCAATCCCGACGTCATCTTGAGTACAACTTTTCCAATTCCATAGACCTTGGAAGTAGAGGAATTTCCCATGTATAGCATTTTCTCCTCCTTGACAACTTCATAAGTTGAAAACATTGATTTATCCACACATACGTGCTTGGTAGCGCCGGTATCAATCCACCATCCTATCGGATTACCGACCATGTTTACTTCATCTACGACCGCGAGATAGGTCGAGTTCGACATGTTGACGGGAACATAATTTTCTTCCGTCATATTTGCTTGTGGACGGCCTTTGTATTCCTTCTTTGGCTTGCGGCAATCCTTTGCCATGTGGCGATTTTCCCACAATTGTAGCAATTCCCTTTGATCTTTTCTTCCTTTTAGAATCTTGCTTCTTATCAAAGAACTTGCGTTTCTTTGAGTTAGTGCTAGTGCTGCACTCGGCCAGATTAGCCCTTGCCTCTATGGAAGGCTTGTTGGTCTTTCGATCTGCCTTGCGATTGTCCTCTTCAATTCTTAGACGGACTATCGATCTTCGAGACTCATCTCTTTGCGTTTATGCTTGAGATAGTTCTTGAAATCCTTCCACATAGGTGGTAGTTTCTCTATCACGATTGCAACTTGAAATGATTCGAAAGGACCATACCTTGCAAGTATATCATGTATGATCAATTGAATCTCTTGCACTTGTTCGACTACGTTTTGGCATCCACCATCTTGTAGTCTAAGAATCGTCCAACGACGAACTTCTTTAGACCGGCATCTTCGGTCTTGTATTTTGTCTCCAAAGAGTCCCACAATTCCTTCGACGTCTTTGCGGTTGAGTAGACACTATAGAGAGGTCGTCAAGTCCATTTAGGACATAGTTGCGACATATGTAGTGTTTGTGAGACCATGCATCTACGTATGCGTTTCTGCTCATCGTTTCATTTTCCCCCCCAAACCGGAGGTGATTCTTTCAAGAATCGAGATAAATTTAATGTAGTTAAATAAAAACGGCATTTTAGATTGCCAACGCTTAAATTCGAACCGAGAATTTTTCCGGCCTTTCCGCATGAACGGGGCGCTTGGAATCCGATTGTTCGTTGCTGTTGTAAAATTTGGCGGCATGTTGCTACTGCTTGTTGTTACTTGGACAAGGGGATCGGGTACATCACTGCTACTTGTCGTCATCTCTTCAACACGATTATCGTCTTGCGATTGTTAATCTAAATAGGGGTGTGTCGAAAATGACGATTATAACATTAGCCGAGGCAAGAGTTGGACTCTTTCTCCGCAAGACGATAATGCTCCGCTACTCGGTGCAAGCGGTCTATAGCACTCGTCTCCAAGATACAACGGCTTATCAATTACGAGTAGTTGCACTACTTCTCGTAATTCCGGCGAACTACTTGATATTTGGGACTAAGGAAATGAAACTATAAATGTATGTGATGTATGAAACATGGAAGCAAAGGAAGAATGAATTGATTCATTTGTTGGTATTTTTCACGGTTTGGATTAATTGTCTATTTATAGACTTTACAAGTCCATTCATGAAGGGACACATCTCATGAAGAAAGGTAGCAACATTATGTGCATGTGTCCATTCCTCATGAAGCTATGCAACCATTTGAAGGAGTTGGTAACCATTCAATTTTGTAACGTAAGCCATGCACACCAATATGCATGCTACGTGGCTTTCAAGTTGAATGTGGCCATTCAAGACATCATACTTTATGTAACGTGGCCATTCAACCGACGTAAACTAACGTTTCATGCCAATGTGCATGTTCACAACATTTGAAGCCACGCAATTATTCGAGAACCGACGTGTCTCAATTATCTAAACAAGTTTCAAATTTAATAATATAATCTTTAATCTAACATATATAATCTCCTAAAAATCAATAACTATAGAGACGTGGCAACCGGCGAGCAATCCCCTGGCCACCTTGAGCGCATTAGCGATGACGACGGAGCTCGAGAAAGGAACGGCCATGGCAATCAGGGCCACCACTCCCAGTGCCACGCTCGGCCGCGTATTCATCAAATACGCCTGCAACATCTCCACGGAGTCACGAACGCCCTCATGATAGTGCGTAAACACCCTCCTCTCCCATTCTTTCCACTCCGGCGGCGCTACCTCTCCGCCGCCACCCTCTATCACCTTCATCTTCTTGGTCCTCATTTGCAACACAATCATGTTGTCATCGACCGATTTACCCTCACCCTCGCCTTGCTGTGATCTGATTACACCGTTTCTTCTCGAGTTGATAAACGTAGTTCGTTTAGGGGGCAACCTAGGATAAGCCGCCGCCGGTAAGAAAGTAGTTGCAATAACCGCCATGAAAGAAATGAGAAGCTATTAAGATTTAAGATTAATAAATAAGAGAGCTTGGGTAGTTTAAATATATATATATATATATATATATATATATATATATATATATATATATCGAGAGAGAGAGAGAGAGAGGTGTGTGCATGCTAAGGACATAAAGTATAGTTTTATATACGATGAAACACAATTTGCGAAAAGAAAGAGTCTATGACAAACGAACGTGTAGAACAAGTTAATGTAGAGGTGGTTGTATTTAGTGGGAATGAAGAGAAAGTGAGTATGTGTAGATTGCTTTGAAGTAACTTATTGCATAGTATATGAGATGATGAAGCCCTAACGCGCAGCAACGAATTCATTTGCGTGACCAACTCAAATAATTCTTATCCACGAATTTAACTTAAAAAACTAATAGGCTTCATCGCTTACTTTTAACTCAAATTTTCAGACGCTCTTTTTTTTATTAATTAAAAAAGAAGTTGGTAAAGTATTAATGTATTTTCATAGATGATTCCGATTATAAGATATTAAACTGATAGTTTTGTTGTTAATATGTCCGAAGAGAAGAGATTTATGAGATAATAAGTTATTATAATCTTCTTATTTTTTTCATGAAAAAGTGTTTGGTATCTTTTGTTGGAAAATCGTTTCTAATATATATTATTTATATAAATATATATTTTTTGTTATTATGGAAATTCAATTAGCATTAAATGCTAATTTGACTTTGGCAAAATTCAGCCCGTTTAATCGTCTTTTCGAGCCTCGATATATATCCGATTTATGAATTGAGATATATGACGTCGATCTACGTTTCGAGTAGATAATTATAGTGTGCTTAATTTCTCGATTCCGATTTTCGGTGAGTGAGAAATAGTGGCTCGACCTTTGGGGGGACAAAACTAATATGTTACCTAAAGTGGAGAAACTTACCTAATTCGGGTTTTGGAGAGTTATTACATTAATCAATGTCCCACATTGATTAATGTATAATATTTTGTGTGGTATTTAAGTCTCTACCATTTAGTAGGTGATAACAAAGTGACATATGGTGGGCTTGGGCCACACATGCTCATGCGCGCGAGCCTTTTCGCCGACCGTCTCACACACGGCGCGGCGCACCGCACCCGGCTCCGGTCTCGGTCCTTGTCCTTGGATCTTGGCAATTGGTCCTTTGGGTGGTCCGTGGGCTTGTCCGTCGGGCTTGGCAGTTGGGCTTTGGCTAATGGGCTTGGTGGGCTACTTGTGGGCTGGCCCAATCGTTGGTGTAGTGAACCGGCTACACAAGATTACTCTCTGTGGTGATGTGCACCTGCCACACCCAAGAAATATTTTTGGAAGTCTCTGGAATGAGACTGTTCAAGTGTTTTCCACTCCTCCACTTACCATCCCCACGACCTCCTGCCTTAAATGGCACAACAACTCTATTGTAGGACCCTCTGAGGAAGCAGCCTATAAATAGGCTTGTTGCATGCCATTTAAAAACACATGCAATCACATCTGCATTCTTAGCTCACTTAGCTGCATCTTAGCTCCAGTAGTTGTCCAGCAGCCTTTGTCCTCGCCGGAAAATTCCAGTTCACCGGAGCTCGAAGATCTTACGGTGCTGCAATCCTCGAGACGTCGTCGTTTCATCTTTGGGAATGATACGCCAACACTGAGAGCACTACCGGGGCATATTTCGTCTTGCGGATCTTAGCTCCAGTAGTTGTCCAGCAGCCTTTGTCCTCGCCGGAAAAGTCCAGTTCGCCAGAGCTCGAAGATCTTGCGGTGCTGCAATCCTCAAGACGTCGTCGTTTCATCTTTAGGGACGATACGCCAACACCGAGAGTACTACCGGGGCGTATTTCGTCTTGCGGAGAGAGGACTCCTCGACTCGACGAAGCTTTCATCTCTAGTTCTATTTTATTTGTGTTTTCCAACTTACTATTGTGGTTGTTGTTGGATATGAGTCAGTAGATGATACTCAGCTATTGTTCGGTTAAAAGAAAATTGGGGGAAATCATAGTAGTACTATGGAATTGAAGATCCCAAAACCTAGCTGATATCAGTAGATTAGTGTGTTGTTAGGATTAGCTGATGTATAGGTTAGACTTGATGTATTGATTATTATTTTTGTCTAAGTCCTGTACGGGGTAATTGTTGAACTGATCTTCTGTCGAAGATACTTTTCAGAACCCCACGTCATCAGTGTAATCGCTTGTGTTCTTCAGTCAGCAGCTGATCTTCCACTCAGTCGAAGACAGCGCATCAGCTAACAAATCATCAGTAGAAGACTACTCCCGGTGATAGTCATCGCCGGAAGAACGAAACAAGCACGCACCTTCGCGGTCGCCACCGACCTACTCGGTAGATGCCCCGTCGGCCGACTCGGTCGAAGAAGACAGAGACTTTTCGCCCACTTGTATCCTACGGAAAGCGACCCGGCTATTCAAGTCTTTTCGAAAAGTTCGGCGAAGTCATACGAGGTTGTTGAACGGTCAACTCGACATTCTCACCAACTACAAACCTCGACCAATGAGAAGCCGACAACGCTTACCTACTCTACACAGTAAAGTTGCTCTCATGAACAGTGCATTAACTGCCCTGCTGCAACAAGTTCGAATTATGGCCGTTTTCCTTGGAAGCTTGTGACACGTGGCATCGTCGTCTCCAACGGACATATGCCATAACTCACAACTATAAATAGAGAAGTTTTTGAAGCTCCGAATGACGGAATTTCGAAGGGACAAGCTCAAGTTCATAAACGCTCTAGAACACTCAAAGATCACCCAGAGGAAAACTTGCGTACTTAGAAGATTTCTCAGTTTTTCTCTCTAGAGTTCTTAGATCCCTTTCTTCTCTAGACTAAGCTCATTGTCACATTTATAGCTTAGATTCGAAGGAGTTCACATTTAGTGAATTGTTCTTATTGTAAGAACTCCTTCTCAGTTGGAGAAAATTCCCTTCCCTTTCAGACTTAGGTTTGGATTGTAAAGTCGCTAAGGACTATAACTTAGAGGGAACTGTCCAGTGCACAGTATCCCTGCTGAGGCTTGCTCAGAATAATCAACAAGTTCTCCTGCTTTGTTCAGGACCGTGGACGTAGGATCTTGCGTATCCGAACCACATTAAATCGCTTGTGTTCTTTTACTGTTTTATTGCATAGCATTCAACTGACTTGAAAATCATAAGCTTGCATAAAACGTATTTTATAAAGCGCACAGCCAAAAGATTTAATTTGCTAAAACGTGTTTTCAAAAGAGACGAATTCCGGGCCCCACACTTTCCGCACAACAGTCTCCAACTGATTCTCAAAGTACTGACAACAGTCAGTAGGAGAGAGCTCAGTAGCTGACTCACTCTGTCCCGCGATCGAAGGCTTATTTAGCACTGTTCATTAGTGCAATCAATAGCTCAGCTGACCTTCATTGAGAAAAAGAAACTGAGCTCAGGTGTATTCACCCCCCCCCTCCCCTCTACACCTGACTTATCGTCTCCGGACCAACAATTGGTATCAGAGCACACGGTGTTCAACTGATCGTCGGTTCTGAAATACTGGTCCTCTCGAACTGATCCTGAAAACCATTTTCACTGCATAAGCATCTTTTCAGCATCCTTATACTCTTACTCTTACGATGCTGATATGTCAGGTATTAGGATGGTACCGATGTTCTCAATAGAGAACTACATGGTATGGCGCGTACGTATGGAAGCACACCTAACGTCACTCCACGATAGCATGTCAGATGTCCTAGAGTCAGGACCGATCATTCCCATGATCGACAGCGTAGTATTTGCTGCTGGAGGAGGCGCGGGAGCACAAACTGGTGCTAAGGTTCCCAAAGATAAATCTGCCTTCACGCCTGAAGAAAAGAAGTTGCACAACCTTGACCGAGTTGCACGTAATGCCATACTAACTACGCTCAGTGATTCACACCTCGGAAGGGTACAGGATTGCAAGAAGGCGAAAGAGCTATGGGACTCCTTGGCTGTACTGAGCCATGGAACCCCTCAGATCAAAGAAAACAAGCTCGAGCTAGAGCTTCAGAAGTTCGACGCCTTTGCAATGGAGCCTACTGAAACCATTGACGAGCTGAGTGTCAGATTCACCAATCAAGTCAATGTCATCAATGGGCTGGGGAGGTCGTTCACCAACAAGGAAATGAACACCAAGATCTTGAGAGCGTTGCCCCGACAGAAGTGGCTTCCTTTTGCTACTTATTTACGTCGCTCTGATCTAAATGCTCTAACTCCTAATGTTATATTTTCAGAATTAAAATCAGAGGAATTCGAGCATAGCCTACCCCAAAAGTGCTTAAGCGCTCCAGCTGACACACAGTTCGACCATGCCTTCAAGGCAACAGTCAGCAACACAGGAGCCAAGCCTATTTCCTCAAGCAAAGCTGTGGCCACATCAGTAGCAAAGTCTTTCGAGACTCCAGGCCCTGATCAGCTAGCACTAATGGCTCTCAAATATCAGAGGGAAAAGGAGAAAGTCAGAAAGCTGAGGAAATACAACCGAGATTCTTCTTCAGGTAAGAAAGACTATCATAAGAAAGAAGAATCTAATCCTTCTACTGAATGCAGGAAATCGGAGTCTGCTGCCAGTCCGTCTAAAGAATCAGCTGGTAAGAGCAGCAGAACATCCACCTGCTACAACTGCAAGAAGGAGGGACACTATCAGTATGATTGTCCCGAACTCTCAGATGCTCAAAGAGCAGAACGGCAGGCCAGAAGAGAAAAATTTGCCAAGCGAAGGCAGCCATACATAGCCGGAGAGATATCCGACAACTCAATTGAAGAGGATACATTCATGTATTCTTCTGAAGATGAAGCTGTATTCGTAGCTGTTGAAGTCGGAGAGAAGGTTCCTGAGGAATCAGCTGAACAGTGTCTGATGGCCGGAGAAGAGGCTGAGGTAAATTCTAAACTTAATATTACCTCTTCTTCACACAGCACACACGACACGTGCTCGATCTCAGATGATCCTCTAGATGTGGTACAAGCCTACGACGATCTACTAGAGGAACAGATTCAGCTGAGCAGAGAGTTCAGCAGAACCATCCAGGAACTAGAAAGGGTAAAGGCTGAGAATCAAAGACTTTCTTCTGATTGTCAGGTCTCTACTGAGTCAGAGAATCTAGTTTCGAGACTCAAGAAAGAGATTGAATCTCTTATGACTAAGTCTCAGCTTCAAGAGACTCAGATCTCAGTCCTGACTAAGGACAATTCTGAGAAAGAGACTGAAATAGCCCAACTCAGTCAGAAACTCTCAGACGTACAGAAGGACTATGATTCTCTCAGGAGAAGTGATGAGGTCTGGAGAGGACTGATGACTGAACAGTACCTGGGAGCTAAGGAGAAGCTAGAGAAGCTAGAAAGCATGCTCAGAGCACAACGGCCAACTACTGTAAAAGAAGGCCTTGGCTATACCCACGAAGCTTCTACCTCCAAAAACAAGCAACTCTGGCTGATAGGTTCGTCAGAGGAAAGGTGCAAGCTACTGACACTACACCTCAGGCGAAGAACAAATAGAAAATGATTGCACCTCAGCCGAGTAGCAACAAGCAGCTGACCAAAGGTTCCAGCCCCAGGACACCGCGATCAAATTCGGGGGGGAACCAAGAAGGTCGGATGGGCGAAACGGTACAAAGGAGCCACCGTATGAGCACCCGGCTCGGTGCGGCTCGTACTACTATGAGCCTAGGGTCGGGAGAAGCGTTAAGACTCGAAGAAGAAAGCGCCCGAACCCAAAATCATCGGCGAAAGTCGGTATCTCCAAGTCCTGTGGAGAAGAAAGCTGACAAGGTTCAGAAGAAGAAGTCTCAGACTTCTAAGGTTCCTAGAAAGATCTGGGTTCCAAAATCGCCCACTAACCAGTAAGGACCCAACTGAACCAAAGGGTACCTAAAAATGCCTCTGTTTTGCAGGTGCATAAGGACCCATGGATAGTGGACAGCGGCTGCTCGAGACACATGACTTACCAGAAGAGCCTGCTGACCAACTACATACAAGAAGATGGTCCCAGAATTGAATTCGGTGACAACTCCAAAGGCTATACAAGGGGATACGGAACGCTGACAATTGGGACTGCCACAGTTCCAAGAGTAACATTGTTGAAGGACTTCAACATAATCTCCTTTCAGTCAGTCAATTCTGTGATAATCTTAATAGAGTAATCTTTGACGCTGGTTTTACGTGATATTGTTGACAAATCTACAGGGGAAAACGGTGTTATCGGTGTTCACGGAGGAAAAGCATCTATGTTGCAGACTGGAAAACCGCAGAACCTGAGGCTTGCTTACTAGCACAGACAAAATCTGGTGACAAGTCAGGATGGTTATGGCACAAGAGACTCAGCCACCTGAACTTCAAGACCATGAACAAGCTGCCAAGAACTCCAAAGTCAGAGGACTGCCCAACGAATCGTTCGTTAAAGACGAAATTGTGAAGCATGTCCGAAGGGAAAGCAAACAAAGAGTAGCAATCCACCTATTCCGTCACCTTCCACCGATGGAATCCTTCACCGCTTGCACATGGACCTATTCGGGCCGTCTCTCCGGTGACTATAAGAGGCAAGAAGTATGCCCTCGTCGTTATTGACGACTACTCGAGATATACTTGGGTCATCTTCATCGCCAATAAATCTGATGTTCAAACTGAGTTACCCAATCTGCTGAAGAAACTCAGTGTGGAAAAGGACATCAAGATTCAAAGAATTCGCTCGGACGGAGGAACGAGTTTCTAAACTCGATAGTTAAGACATACTTGTGATAAAGAGGGAATTAAGCACGAGACATCAGCCGCACGCACCCCTCAGCAGAACGGACTTGTTGAACGAAAGAACAGAACACTCAAAGAAGCAGCAAGAACGCTCCTCGCAGATTCTGGACTACCCTCGAAGTTTTGGGCTGATGCTAGTGACACCGCCTGCTATACTCAGAATCGCTCACTACTCACTCAGCAACACATGAAGACACCATATGAATTATGGAAAGGGAGAATTCCTTCTATTTCTCATTTTCATATTTTCGGCTGTCCTTGCTTTATCCACAATAATGGGAAAGATCAGCTGAAGGTCTTTGATAGCAAATCTGATCAAGGAGTTTTCTTAGGATACTCTCGAGTCAGTAAAGCCATCAGAGTCTTTAACTATCGGACTCTTTGTGTGGAGGAAAGCCCTCATGTTGTTTTTGATGAATTTGTTACTGAGAACAAGAAAGAAACAGAGTCAAATACTGATGATGTCAGCAGCAAGCTACAGGATCTCGGACTTACTGATAAAGCTGAAAAGATCCAGCATTGTTGGGATGATGAGTCAGATGATGAACAAACTCAGACTCAACCAACAATCGATGTAGCTGACCTAGTTGATTCTATCGAACGTAATCAACAACAGGTAACATCGGTCGATGAGGAAGCCCCTGTGGTAACTGAGACCTCTACTAAGAATATAAACTCAGGGGGAACGATTAATGTTCCTGAGCTAAATGCCCCTGAACCTGGAAACTCAGTAGACCCTAACCTTCTTACTGAATTGCTTCAGTCGCGCAACGCACTCACCGAAATGCCTAATACACCTACTGATTGTGCAGATGTAGTATCAGAAGAAGAAGCCTGACTCAGGCGTTCGTGGCTCGATGCTCATTCTTCAGATCTTATCATTGGAGATCCATTAGCAACTATAAGGACGAGATCAAGATTAAGTCAAGGAGAAAGCTCACTTTACTCTTGTTTTCTGTCTACAGAAGAACCTCAGTCGATAGAGGACGCACTTAATGATGCTGACTGGATCATAGCCATGCAAGAAGAGCTGAACCAGTTCGTCAGAAATGAAGTATGGGAGCTTGTTGACAGACCTAGACATCAGCACGTGATTGGTACTAAGTGGGTCTTCAAAAACAAGCGAGATGAAAACAACGTCATTGTCAGAAATAAAGCAAGACTAGTTGCAAAGGGATACAGTCAGGCAGAAGGAATTGACTTTGATGAAACGTTCGCTCCACTCGCTAGATTGGAAGCCATTCGTCTATTCCTAGCTTATACAACACATCAAGGCTTCAAAGTCTATCAGATGGATGTAAAGTCAGCTTTTCTGAACGGCGTACTGAAGGAAGAAGTCTACGTGGAACAACCGCCCGGCTTTCGGCGGGGACATCAGTGTACGAGACTTAGGAAAGCTCTGTATGGGTTAAAACAAGCACCCAGGGCTTGGTATGATACCCTATCAGACTTTCTACTTCAGAAAGATTTTCAGAAGGGGACAGTAGATCGCACCCTATTCAACATAAAGTCAGGAGATGACATCCTACTGGTGCAAATCTACGTGGACGACATCATTTTCGGCTGCAGAAATGAGACCATATGCCAGAAGTTCGA
Source organism: Lavandula angustifolia (assembly GCA_028984105.1). Taxonomy (NCBI): domain Eukaryota; kingdom Viridiplantae; phylum Streptophyta; class Magnoliopsida; order Lamiales; family Lamiaceae; genus Lavandula; species Lavandula angustifolia. The sequence goes on from CM054817.1 coordinate 7,746,307, forward strand.
GAAGATGATGAAGGAGAAATTCGAGATGTCCATGATGGGAGAGATGAATTATTTCCTTGGATTTCAAGTAAAGCAATCACCTGAAGGAATCTTCATCAATCAAGCCAAATACACTCGAGACCTTCTCAAAAGATTCGGCTCGCGACTCCAGCAAGCCAGTCAAAATCCCCATGAACACGAACTTTAAAATCGATCTAGACAAAGAGGGAGCTTCTGTTAACTCTACTGACTATAGAGCTATTATAGGCTCTTTACTTTATTTAACAGCTAGCCGTCCTGACATAACTTATGTTGTAGGTGTATGCGCAAGATTCCAAGCAGATCCCAAGCGAAGTCATTTAGACTCGGCGAAGAAGATTCTCGCTATTTAAGAGGAACACCCGATCTTTGGGTTATGGTATCCTCGCTGATGATAACTTAATATTGACAAAGTTATTCCGATGCGATTATGCGGGATGCGGGATAGATCGAAAGTCAACTTCCGGAACTTGTCGGTTCCTAGGCGAGCAAGCCGATTTCTTGGTTTTCAAAGAAGCAAAGATTCGGAGCAACGTCCACTACCGAAGCCGAGTACATGGCTGCAGGAAGTTGCTGTGCCCAAATCCTTTGGCTTCGACAACAACTTAGAGATTATGGTATAACTCAGGATGAAGTGCCCATCTACTGCGACTCCACAAGTGCAATTGCCATAACTCAGAACCCAGTTCTACATACCAGATGCAAGCACGTGGATATCCGACACCACTTCATCAGAGACCATGTCGAGAAGAAGGATATCCGGATGGAGAAGATCCATACTGACAAGCAAAGGGCAGATATACTGACCAAACCACTAGCTGAGAACAGGTTCAGAGAACTATCAGTTGAGCTAGGTCTACTGGATCCTACTGAGATGCGTCAGTAGATGCCGACTACTGAGAACATCATTGCCCCAAACAATTGGTAACAATTGGTATCAGCATAAGGAATCAGTACGACAGGTCAGATAACTAAGTACAGTAACTCAGTTGGGAAAGTCACACTGTACACAGCAAGGGGGAACATAGTCATTAGCATGACAACCATTCTCCTTATACATAATGGTAACCAGCTGATAAGTTCAGCTGAAGAGGTTTGCGTAATTTTGTGTATTTTTTTTAAGCATGCTCGCTTTGCATCAGTCGCTCACACTCAGTAGTTAATGTGCATTCATTTCCCGCCATTAATAGTTTAAGGAAAGGTCAGTAGGAAACCTTATCCTGAGTAATTAATGCTGCATGTCGCGCATTTAATTCATATCTTCTCACTTACCTTTATTACGTAGATCTTTGTTTTAGGCGGCTTTGGTAATCATTCCTTTTATAACACTAAATCTTAGCCGTCCATAGTTATGAAAGATTAAAACTCAGTCGTTAGATTAAAACGTGCAATCAAGCCAATATATACAAAATCTTTCATCTTCTATCATTCGTTACTTTTCGCCATTTTCATATCTTACGAGCTTTTCTCGCAATCAGTTTCTACTTCTTATAACTGCCTTGCCTGTGCATCTTTCAAGCTCTAATACTCGGTAATGTATTAAAATCTGCTGATAACTACTAACTTACTCTATTTTCAAGTGCTAACAAGTTGTTTTGCAGATTTCTATGGCGATCATACAGACTCCTGAACCTATAGTGGAGATCATGACCATCCGGATTCAGTTTGAACCCACAATGGCTTTCCGCCAGGTGGATATCTCATATTTGGAACCAATGTTCGATGCTCTGGAGAGGTCTGGGTTGGAGACCCTCGTGACCAAGCATCCCCGTGCCAGTCTGCCGAGGCAAGTGGCAGAGGCATATTTCAACTGGAATTCAGTGGCTGCCGGAGGAGAAGAAGCCTCGTTTTCTTACATGGAGGAGACTAATTCAAACAAGTGGAAGGCGTCTTAGAAGACCTTCAACATCCGAGAGGCCCTGGTCCTCGCGTTTCAGCTTCCTACTTCTGGAATCTCCCCTATCGGATATAAGGAGAGGGAGATCAACGCTTATGTGCAAAAGTTCTGTGGACGCAGTGATCTGACGTTCAAGACAGCTCTCCCGAGGAATCTCTTGCTACCTCAGTACAGAGGTTTAGCGTATGTGGTCTCGCACATACTGACAAGCTCAGCTGGATCGTACGATCAACTGTCCAAGCCAAGGATTCAGCTGATGATGGCCGTAGATGATGGAGTAGAAGTGAACTGGGCTGACTATTATACAACTCAGATGAAAGCCCAAGCCCAGAAGTTCACTACGCTACCCACTGGCGAGAGGAGGTTGGCCAGTGTGGGTAAGCTTCTATTCGGGACCAAGATGTCAGTCCTAATAGAGAGTGTTGTACAGAGGAACTCAGCTTTTGAAGACTCAAAGCTGTACAACACTAAGCTGATAAAGTTTCAGACTAAAGAAGCGACGGAGAAGTCTATCGGTAAGGGGCCGCCTGAGCCGAAGAGAGCAGCATCCGCTCTGCCCCCTCATACCGAAGTGCCTAAGAAGAGGCGGCTGACCAAGACCAGACCAGCTGAGGTCTCAGCTGCTCAGCCCCTCTCTATTATTGAACCCACTCCTCCTCCTACTCAAGAAGGGCAGTTTTTAGATTCTGATACTGACCCTCAAAGATAAAGTCCAGGTGATTAGCTCAGAGGAGACACAGTCGGAAGTCAGGGAACCGACTGAGGAGAATGCGACTGAGTGGACAGCTATTTACACCACTCGTCTCCGTGCCGCAGCTGAAGTACACGATCATATTCCTGAGATCGCTGGGCACTCAGACTTAGTCGACATAGCCATCAGGGCTAGGGTTCAAATGCTTCTAAGATTTCTGAGTTGGGATATTCTAGAAGACATAATCAAAACCCACTCAGTTTTCTAACCGGCACGATGAGGAGCGAAGCTACAAGAAGTAATAGGGTACGGAGAACCAGCTGACTTAGCTACTCTTGAAGATCTCAGAGCCGCAATGCTTTACCTTCTAAGCTTGCGAGAGTCAGTCCCTGGTAACACTCCTCCACCCCCATCTCCTCCTGCTAATGATAAGAAAGATGATGATGATAACAATCAGAGGAAGGATCAGACACCCAAGGATACAGAGTTGGGAGGCTCTGCTGAGGGTTCAACTCCCCGTGAGAAGAGCAAATCACCAAACCCTGATACATCAGGTGATGCTCAAGGTGCTCCGAAGTACAGTAGGGAGCAGCTTCTCACATTTTCTGAGCAGAGGCTCGAAACCAGTTCTTACCAGATTCAACCCATCGGTTCCGTGACCTCAAAATCTGTCAACAAAGCCATCCGACGCCAAGGAGAGAAAAACAGACTTCTCGCCAAAGACGTTCATATCAAATGGGCGAAGTATACTAAGGCTCAGACAGAGAGCCTAGACAGATTAGCAACCGGCATCTCAAAGACTCCAGAAGCTCCTCCGCAACCAAATTTTCAAGAGCTTATTGAGGCCGTATTATCAGCTCAGAGAGTCGATCTAGAATCTCAGAGTCAGCAGTTGCTTCAGAATCAGCATAAGATATTTTCCGAGCAGCTGACTCAAGTTCTTGAATCTGTCAAGACAAAGATCGACGAAAGAAATACGATTGCAACCTCTAGCCTTCAGAAAGCCATTACTCAATAGGCAGAGGCTCTGAAAACTATTCAGAAGGAAATGACCGAATCGCATGATCAGGCTCTGCTGAAACTCCGTCTGGAGTCAGCTGCACAGCTCAAAACATCTAGAGCTGATCAAGAAAAATACTGGGAATTATACTGCGATCTCGTCAAAGACTTCGAATCCACAGCAAATCAGATTAAGGATTCAGTTCACAAGCTGGAAAAAGAAGTCACAGCTATCCGTACCAACCTCGATAAGGTTGTTGATGCCAAAAAGGGGGAAGGTATAATAAAAGATGAATCTGAAACGGATACAGCTGATGTACAGATAATCAGGGAAAGGGTTCAGGAGAAGAGACCCTCCACAGCTGAAGAACCCGCACAGACTCAGGGGGAAAGGGCTCAGGAGGAAGGACCCTCTACTACTCAGGATAAGAACTCTTCTGAGGTCCTTCTCCTAGAATTTCCACTACGGCCGACCCCCATCTCCTCTTCTCGCTGCTCACATTGAAGAAGTAGCCGATTTTTTTGAGCGGGAGACGAAGAAGAAGAGCCTGAGCCTGAACAATTGCGACCGCAGAGGCTGGGGAAGGAGATTGCAACTGTATCTACTCCTCCTTCCTCCCCGCTCCATAAATTCAAATCTAAAGCGGAGCAAGAGGCTTATGACCTCAATATTGCCCAACAGCTGCAAGATAAGCTGGACCGAGAGCGTCAGCTTGAAGAAGCAGCAGAAGTAGCAAAGAAGCCCAAGGGCAAAGCTGTTAGGGGCAAAGGCAAGAAAAAGGTCGAATCAGTCGAAGAGCAGGAGAAGAAAGCCCAAGCAGAATTTCCTAAGGCTCTTCCGACTGAGATCCCAGCTACTACTCAGAGCATTCCCACTCCTACTCTAACACCTGAGCAGATAGCGGAAGATCAAGCGACCTGGGAGGCGACGCTGCAAGGCCTAAATATCATACGAGGAGACTGTAGGGCAGCGGCTCTCCGAGAAAAGAAAAGAATGGCTGATATGGCTAAGATGATAAGCCTATCCAAGAAGCCAGCAGCTGATCCCAGAAGACAAATCCCAAGAGGATCAAGGAAGAGAACATCTCTCGCCAAGAAGGACTCAGTTGTTCATGTCGATCGATGGGTTCCGGCTGAGGTTAATGATCAATGGGAAGAACTTAAAGAGCAATTTATCAAAGGCTACTATGTTTGGGGATTCTATCCTCGAGAGCAACCTATCGATCAAGCATTTGATGAGTTCATGCTTAAGTACAATTCAGAGCTGAGGGAACAGCTCAAGGAGATCATGAAGAGAGAGAATATTCCGTTTAGAGCTCCAGCTTTCAGGCACATCCCACCTCCTAGAACTGGGCGCGGAGTTCTATGTACAAAGGATATAGAGGATGAGATCAGAGCTGCAGCATTCCGCTTCAACCTGAGTGTCGACCTAGTTGAAGACGACGAGGATGTCCAGACTCTGAGGAAGAGAATCTACTTATACTATCGTCTTGAACCTCCCATGGATAGATCTGCAGGATTCAGGGAACGTACTCAAGCCTTCAGGCATCTGTAGTCTTTCTCTTTTCTATCTTTTGTAATAGTGATAGGAACCTGTACTTCATTGATTATATATATCAGTTCCTATTGCTTGTCAGACAATTACTCATTGTCTTTCAGCTTTTTGCATTGTGTTTTCACGACTGATCACTAAGTGATCTGACACACACTCGCAGTCAGTTTCTCTGATTTTGCCTATCTCCCACCTACTGAAGTATTGAAATTATTTTTTTTCCCTCAGAATGTTGTAAGGGAGAAATTGTTGTCAGTAGGATAGCATCTTTTATAGACTTAAGAAGTTTAAGAGGTAGAGGTAGAGGTTTTGGCATCATCAATTAAGGGGAAATTGTTGGATATGAGTCAGTAGATGATACTCAGCTGTTGTTCGGTTAAAAGAAAATTGGGGGAAATCATAGTAGTACTATGGAATTGAAGATCCCAAAACCTAGCTGATATCAGTAGATTAGTGTGTCGTTAGGATTAGCTGATGTATAGGTTAGACTTGATGTATTGATTATTATTTTTGTCTAAGTCCCGTAAGGGGTAATTGTTGAACTGATCTTCTGTCGAAGATACTTTTCAGAACCCCACGTCATCAGTGTAATCGCTTGTGTTCTTCAGTCAGCAGCTGATCTTCCACTCAGTCGAAGACAACGCATCAGCTGACAAATCATCAGTAGAAGACTACTCCCACCTGATAGTCATCAGCAGAAGAACAGAAACAAGCACAGTACCTTCGCAGTCGCCAGCTGACCTACTCAGTAGATGCCCTGTCAGCCGACTCAGCTGAAGAAGACAGAGACTTTTCGGCCTCTTGTATCCTACGGAAAGCGACCCACTATTCAAGTCTTTTCGAAAAGTTCGGCGAAGTCATACGAGGTTGTTGAACGGTCAACTCTGACATTCTCACCAACTACAAACCTCGACCAATGAGAAGCCGACAACGCTTACCTACTCTACACAGTAAAGCTGCTCTCATGAACAGTGCATTAATTGCCCTGCTGCAACAAGTTCGAATTATGGCCGTTTTCCTTGGAAGCTTGTGACACGTGGCATCGTCGTCTCCAACGGACATATGCCATAACTCACAACTATAAATAGAGAAGTTTTTGAAGCTCCGAATGACGGAATTTCGAAGGGACAAGCTCAAGTTCATAAACGCTCTAGAACACTCAAAGATCATCCAGAGGAAAACTTGCGTACTTAGAAGATTTCTCAGTTTTTCTCTCTAGAGTTCTTAGATCCCTTTCTTCTCTAGACTAAGCTCATTGTCACATTTATAGCTTAGATTCGAAGGAGTTCACATTTAGTGAATTGTTCTTATTGTAAGAACTCCTTCTCAGTTGGAGAAAATTCCCTTCCCTTTCAGACTTAGGTTTGGATTGTAAAGTCGCTAAGGATTATAACTTAGAGGGAACTGTCCAGGTCACGATATCCCCGCCGAGGCTTGCTCGGAATAATCAACAAGTTCTCTCGCTTTGTTCGGGACCGTGGACGTAGGATCTTGCGTATCCGAACCACGTTAAATCGCTTGTGTTCTTTTACTGTTTTATTGCATAGCATTCAACTGACTTGAAAATCATAAGCTTGCATAAAACGTATTTTATGAAGCGCACAGCCAAAAGATTTAATTTGCTAAAACGTGTTTTCAAAAGAGACGAATTTCGGGCCCCACACTTTCCGCACAACAGTCTCCGACTGATTCTCAAAGTACTGACAACAGTCAGTAGGAGAGAGCTCAGTAGCTGACTCACTTTGTCCCGCGATCGAAGGCTTATTTGGCACTGTTCATCAGTGCAATCAACAGCTCAGCTGACCTTTATTGAGAAAAAGAAACTGAGCTCAAGTGTATTCAACCCCCCCCCCTCTACACCTGACTTATCGTCTCCGGACCAATAGTTGTAATAGCAGCTTTTATCAACAATCGCAAGACAAAATATCTCTTTACCTAGCTGCTTCAAGTAAACTGCAATATGTCTTCTTCAAGTGCTACCATCTCCGACGCTGCCGCAGCCGCCGCTTCTGCCGCCACCAACCCCGCGGTTTCTGACATCATTGCTTCCTATAGCAATGTGGTTCCACCGATGTCTGTTCCAACTCCAACTCCGGCGTTTGCAAATCCTACACTTGTTGCCATGTTTGCCGCCACTGATGCAAGGATAGCACTTAACCGTGCTAATGCCACTAACTCGGCCTTCAACTTCAACACTATGTCATCTGCCTTGCAGAGTAATGTCTCATTTGAGATTGTGAACCACCATGGTGTGGTGGGGGGTTCGAATCCAACCCTGACGGCACCTCTGCACTCGTCTAGAGTGTTGCCCGCTGCCGAGAAGCCGGCCAAGTTTAGTGGAGCAGACTTCAAAAGTTGGCAACAGAAGATGTTGTTCTATTTGACAACATTGGGGTTCACGAACGTACTGATGGAGAACGTACCCACCCCTCCAAGTGAAAACGAAGAGAATGCTGAAGTCCGCATAGCCTACGAAAATTGGCTTACTTCAGATTATTTCTGTAAAAACTTCTTCCTTAGTGGACTAGATGATAGTCTGTACAGTGTATATGCAAATGTAAAGACCTCCAAGGCAATTTGGGAGGCACTTGAAAGAAAATACTGTACTGACGATGAAGGATACCTCTCTGAGGGCCTTTTCAAATTATTCTTTCAAAATTTATTCTTTCAAAATTTGGCATGTTTTTAGGAAAAGGATACCTCTCTGAGGGCCTTTTCAAATTAAGTGTAATGGCAATTCGCCAAGAGCCAGTTGAGGCCAAAAATAATGAGAATGAAGCTACTTCCTCCTACTTGATTGAGTGTTCTAATTTATGGCATTCTAGATTAGGACATGTTAATCTAAATGCGATAAAAAGGTTAGTTAATCTCGATCTACTTAAAGTAAATGAGTTTAACAAAACCAAGTGTGAAGTTTGTGTTGAAGCAAAATTGGCTAAGATGCCATTTCATTCTGTAGAAAGGAACACAAAACCTCTAGAACTCATTCACACTGACGTATGTGACTTAATGTTTGTACAAACTAGAGGTGGGAAAAAGTATTTTATTACTTTTATTGATGATTGCACTAAGTATTGTACTCTTTATCTTTTAAGGAGTAAAGATGAGGCTATTGAAGCTTTTACTAACTTCAAAGCAGAAGCCGAAAACCAACTTGATTGTAAAATCAAAATGGTACGAAGTGATAGAGGTGGAGAGTATGTAGCTCCTTTTGAAGAGTTGTGTAAGACAAGTGGTATTATTCATCAAACCACTGCCCCCTATTCGCCTCAATCAAATGGTGTAGCTAAAAGGAAGAACCGAACTTTAAAGGAGATGATGAACGCTTTGTTAATAAGTTCTGGACTGCCCTAGAACATGTGGGGGGAAGTCGTTTTAATGGCTAACTACTTGCTGAATAAAATACCTATTAAAGGTAGGGAAGTGACTTCATACGAGTTGTGGAAAGGAAGGAAACCTTCGTATAAATGCCTTCAAAGTGTGGGGGTGTTTGGCTAAGGTAGAAGTGTCTTTGCCTAAGCAAGTTACAATCGGACCTAAGACCGTCGATTGTATCTTTATAGGATATGCACTGAATAGTAGTGCATATCGGTTTGTCATTCATAAGTCTACAGTGCCCGATATGAATGTTGGAACTACTATTGAGTCAAGGAATGCTATATTCTTTGAACATATCTATCATTGTAAAAAGGATGATAAAGTTGAGTCGAGTGAAGCAAGAGAAGTTGCTAGTAGTTCTAGAAATGTGGGGGTAGAACCCGCTACACGTAAAAGGCAAGTTATCGATCTTTAAACTTTAGAACCAAAACGTAGCACTAGAGCAAGAGTTGCTAAGGACTTCGGTTCTGATTATGTAGTTTTTCTTTTGGATGAAGAACCGCGGTCGATAAAAGAAGCTCTTTCTAGACCCAATGGCACACTTTGGCAAGAAGCTGTCCAAAGTGAAATTGATTCCATCATGCAAAATCACACTTGGGTCTTAGCAGACTTACCCGAAGGTTGCAAGCCCTTAGGATGCAAATGGATCCTAAAAAGAAAGTATAAGGCAGATGGGTCAATTGACAAATATAAAGCTCGTTTAGTGGTTAAAGGCTTTAAGCAAATTGAAGGATATGATTTCTTCGATACTTATTCGCCTGTAACGAGGATTACGTCTATCCGTGTGCTTCTCGCGATTGCTGCTTTGCACAATCTTGAGATTCACCAAATGGACGTGAAAACTGCCTTTCTAAATGGAGATTTATAAGAAGAAACTTATATGGAACAACCTGAAGGGTTTGTAGTACCAGGTCAAGAGCGAAAGGTATGTAAGTTGGTGTAATCCCTATATGGGTTGAAACAAGCACTATTACAATGGCACTTGAAATTTGACGAGGCTATGTTGTCGAATGGTTTTAAGATTAATGAATGTGACAGGTGTGTTTACATAAAGAATACAAAGAATGGTTTTGTAATTGTTTGTCTTTATGTAGACGACAGGTTAATTATAGGACAAAACCTTCAAGTCATAAATGACACCAAGCGTATGCTTAAGAGAACTTTCGATATTAAAGATATGGGAGTTGCTGACGTTATTCTTGGAGTGAAGATTCAAAGAACTCCCAAAGAGATTGTTTTGTCTCAATCTCATTATATTGAGAAGGCACTTAAGAGGTTTAATGCCTTTGATAGTGTGCCGGCAAAGACTCCTCTAGAAGTTAATGTTCACTTGAGCAAGAATAGGGGTGATCCTGTTGCTCAAGAGGATTATGCTAGAGTCATTGGTTGTCTTATGTACATCACGAATTGTACGAGGCCCGATCTAGCTTGTCCGGTGAACAAACTGAGTCGCTATAGTAGTAATCCTAGTAGAGAGCATTGGAAATCTCTTGTAAGAGTTCTGAGGTATTTGAGATACACTCTTAACTTTGGGTTGCACTACTCGAGACATCCCTAAGTACTTGAAGGGTATTGTGATGCAAATTGGATATCCGACACTAAAGACTCGTTGTCTACTAGTGGTTATGTGTTCACTATAGGGGGAGGAGTTGTGTTGTGGAGATCCACGAAACAGACGTGCATAGCCCGATCCACCATGAAATCAGAGTTTATTGCTTTAGATAAGGCCGGTGAGGAGGCCGAATGGCTACATAATTTTCTTGAAGATATTCCATGTTGGACGAAACCCGTGCCATCTGTGATGATTCACTGTGATAGCCAAGCGGCTATTGGTAGGGCCAAGAGTGGGTTGTATAATGGTAAGTCGAGACATATTCATCGTCGACATAATACCGTAAGATATTTGATCACGAGTGGGGTTATCTCTGTAGACTATGTCAAGTCAATTGATAACCTAGCGGATCCGCTTACTAAGAGTTTGAATCGAGATCAAATGTATAAGCTCGTAGAGGGAATGGGAGTTAAATCCACAAGTTAAAGACGATTATAGTGGATACCCAACCTTGTAGATTGGAGATCCTATGAACTTGGTTCAATGGGAAAACTAAGCTATATGAGTCTGTTGATACCGCACTCAAATAGTCTATTCCCTAAAAGAACTCGTGAGTGTTGGTGATCTGTCAAGTGGTGAGGTTAAGTCTTTGACTTTTAATGATTATTGGATACCTTGAGAAGGTGAAGTATGGCAGGATACTCGAGTAAGAATCACCTATATAAGTGAGAAGTGATGGCCGCTTCTATATAACACTTATGAATCCAAAGAGGTTGTCCATGGCTTGTAAAGGACACAAACGTGGGAACGGACGATGTTGAGACTTTATAGTGTTAGTGCTATTGTCTAAGTATACACGATGGAGGAATAGTTCAAGGCCACGTGTCCACTAGTCCGCCGGTATGCTCGATAGCACTGACTAAGGAAGGTTCAAGGTCACAAGCCACCTACCCTGATGCTTTATTGTCTCTTGAGGACAGAGTTGTGTGTCTGCATGCATGCATTTGGCTATTTCCACTCATGTGGGGGATTGTTGGAAAATCGTTTGTAATATATATTATTTATATATATATATATATATATATATATATATATATTTTGTTATTTTGGAAATTCAATTAGCATTAAATGCTAATTTGACTTTGGCAAAATTCAGCCCATTTAATCATTTTTTTGAGCCTCGATATATATCCGATTTATGAATTGAGATATATGACGTCGATCTACGTTTTGAGTAGATAATTATAGTGTGCTTAATTTCTCGATTTCGATTTTCGGTGAGTGAGAAATAGTGGCTCGAACTTTGGGGGGACAAAACTAATATGTTACCTAAAGTGGAGAAACTTACATAATTCGGGTTTTGGAGAGTTATTACATTAATCAATGTGCCACATTGATTAATGTATAATGTTTTGTGTGGTATTTAAGTCTCTACCATTTAGTAGGAGATAACAAAGTGACATGTGGTGGGCTTGGGCCACACATGCTCATGCGCGCGAGCCTTTTCGCCGACTGCCTCACACGCGGCGTGGCACGCCGCGCCGCACCGCTCCCGCGCTCGTGCCCGGCCCCGGCTCCGACCCCGGTTCCGGTCCGTGTCCGTGTCCTTGGACTTGGATCTTGGCAATTGGTCCTTTGGGTGGTCCGTCGGGCTTGGCAGTTGGGCTTTGGCTACTGGGCTTGGTGGGCTACTTGTGGGCTGGCCCAATCGTTGGTGTAGTGAACCGGCTACACAGGATTACTCTCTGTGGTGCTGTGCACCTGCCACACCCAAGCAATATTTTTGGAAGTCTTTGGAATTAGACTGTTCAAGTGTCTTCCACTTCAAAACACACTTGCAATCACGTCTGCATTCTTAGCTCACTTAGCTGCATCTTAGCTCCAGTAGTTGTCCAGCAGCCTTTGTCCTCGCCGGAAAAGTCCAGTTCGCCGGAGCTCGAAGATCTTGCGGTACTGCAATCCTCGAGACGTCGTCGCTTCATCTTTGGGGACGATACGCCAACACCGAGAGCACTACCGGGGCGTATTTCGTCTTGCGGAGAGAGGACTCCTCGACTCGACGAAGCTTTCATCTCTAGCTCTATTTTATTTGTGTTTTCCGACTTACTATTGTGGTTGTAATAGCAGCTTTTATCAACATCTTTATCTATCAATTTAAATGTTTTAAAGCACTTAAAGAAATACCTATTTCAATCATTGAAACCCTAGGAGTACTGTTGCTTTTATCTACTACAATTGTACTAAAAGAAATAATGTTATCTTAATTACCTACACTCGTAAAATAATTAAAATAATGTACGGGTGTCAGCATTTACTATTTAGGGTTGGAGAAGTGGTCTCATTGGCAGACATCATACGTGTATCTTGATCTTATAGTGTATTTTTAAGAAAATTATCTACAACATTTAATTTATATTTTTGAATCCGCCCTAGTATCCTTCCCTAAGCCCTAGAATCAAAGTACGTATACGACATATATTTCTTAAGTATTTAATAAAGTTTGTAAACGACAAATGCAACAGAAGGGCATGTGGTGGCCTAACTGGTGAAGCAAGTAAGCAACATGCAGGTCGTCACACAATTACGTATGTTGTTAAAATACTAATATAGTATATGTATATTAATTTCAGATATCTCCACCTTATCTTTATATTTTTCTTATATTTAATTCTGTTTTTATCCATGCATGCTTTAATATATATACCGACATCGTAAGCTTAGTTGGTATTTTTTTAATACATTAAAAATAATTGACATTGAAATAGAATTGTGCGGTGCGTGGAGTGAAGGGCAGGCATGGAGCCTTGGAATAAAAGAAATTAGAACCGTGAAGACTTCAATTTGTGGTCATAATTCATAAGTTAGGAGTAATTGGGTGATTATTCTCTTAGGCAGTGTTTGGAACAGCTTATTTAAGCAGCTTTTAACTGCTTGTGCTTAAAGCTGCTTAAAGTTTCTATTAAGTAAAAGCTGACAGTGTTTGGATTGTCCATTAAAAAACAGCTTAATCTTTTCTTCAAAATTGCAAAAATGCCACCGCTTCTAAAAGCACCCCAATACCTGCTTATGGGCTTCTGCTTATTTCAGCTTATTTTAAGCCCAAAAAAAGCAGAAGCAGGATAACCAAACACTTTAAAAAGTGCTTATGCGATAAAAAAGCCCATAAGCTGTTTTTTAAGCTGTTCCAAACACTACCTTAGCGTAGTATAAAGGGACCACTATATGCATCCAACGACAAATATTTACAACTTTATGTAAATTATGATTCTTTTCTGTTTTCATTATTTCTCATAAATTCTAGATTTGGAAAATGATGGTAATATTAATGAACATTTTATTTTTCTAAATGTTAGTTACACACAGTGGCGAAGCTGGAAATATATTCAGTCGGGTCAAAAGTTAAGGTTGGAAAAAAAATCAATGAAAAAGGGGACCAAAGATTAAAAAAAAAGGAAAAAATGATAAAAGGAAGAAAAAATAGCCAAGAAGATTAAATGAGCCAAGAAAGAATTGAACAGAATTGAACCATAGACCTTGAGATTGGATAAGTGGGTAATTGTCACTGGGATATAACCTATCTACATGATTAATACTAGTGCAATATAGATATATCCTTTTTTGAGCCGAGTCAACTGCCACTGCTGGAATGGTTGTGGCTTCGCCCTGGTTACACATAATCTTTTTCTGTTTTAAGTTATAATCAGACAATTTCAGAAAAAACTATTATTCAAGAGTTTAAAGGGTCCAAGAGTTTTTCCTATTCCTTTACACGTGATAGAACGTGTTAGTGATGAAAAAAAGAAAAACACACACTATAAGAGTAGTAGTTGAAATATAAAAATAAGTTTTTTGGACTTGTAGATTATTCTGTAATATAATTAGAAAATTGTTCCAACTAGTATTCACGGATTTCATAATTAATTCGCCTCAAGATGAACAACTCGTCCTTTATGAATAGCAACGTTAAACGAACTACAGCCGTTATCTAAAATGCGCACATGTACCTTAAATAAGATGGAACTTGTGACATGAACTAAAGATCACTACTGTAACAGTAGCCCAACCTCAATGGGGACAAAATAACATCAAACTCCATGGATTGCCTCATTCAATGTCTATGTTACAATCTTCACCCATTACTGATTATACTTTTGTCTTCTCTAACTACAAATAAAAATTGTGAACTTTAAGTTCAGGAAAACCCAATATTTGAAAATAGTATTGAGGTCCATACATTAAGTTGTTGGTGTTGGTGCTTCATCTTTAAGTCCTTCGCCAGCAACGAATCCATTCTGCACTATCTTGTCCTCAGAGGGTAAATTTTTCTTGGCTTTTCTACTGCCTTCAATTTTCCATTGATCCCATACTCGTGTCTTCGGTGGGGGGGAAGCATCGCCAATCGGTGCGACGAGGCCAGGCTTGCCATCATCCACAACTTCATCAATCAACCCATATTCCTTTGCCTCCCACGCATTCATAAAGTTATCACGGTCTGTGTCAAGCTCAATCTGTAGAATGGCACAAAGAGGCATATCAGAGAAGAACGAGTACGATCCAAGAAAGATGGGGAAGAAGGGTTTTGGGTTGCTTAGAAGCCTACCTGTGATTCAGGTTTGCCTGTTACTCGAGATAATATCTTGTTCAGCTTGACTTTGTGATAAGACATCTCTCTGATGCGTATGCTCATCTCGGTTGCCTAAATGGATGACAGGCAACAAAATATGGTGAGCCTGTAATAAATAGTTACTAGTCCATCTCTTCTACTAGCATGATGTTGCATTGACATATTGAAGATTTTGCTGCTAATGGCAATATGTATGTGACCAGTCAACTTTAGAGCTTCGTCAATGAACTCCAAATATAACTGTACAGAGCTACCTAAACTGTAGTATGACACTCCATTGACAAAGATATGACCAAAAAGACAAGATTCCATGTGATTTATAACAAGTTATTGAGCATAAGATGATAGAGATACCAAGCTTCGACAAAAATAAAAATACATTGCAACCTAAGTCAGTATAATCATCCAATAATACAAGAAAGGAAGCAGAAGCTCGGGTTAATACGTACAAAAGATACATTTTTTCCAGGTTACATAGGCCTTTATGCTGAAACACCATATTCTGCTAGAGATACTGAGCTTCTAATAACTAAAATAAAATCTTTTTTCTGGCAATACAAGAAAGGGAGATGAGCTCGGGCCTTGAAGCAGATGAGTCTTGTATGTGTTGTAAGTTGTAACAAGTAACAACTTAGATGGATATGAAACTGGGTTCCCATGTTTTCTGGCTTTTGAAAATAAAATTCACCTCAATTTGTGTACGTGTGTGTGTGTGGCGGTGGTGCTACGTTCTATACTCCATTTATTTGGTGGTTAATCATACTTCTTCCTTTTCACTTGATGTTTTAAGAAAAAAAAGCTGTAAAATGGGGCAGTTAACCTCTTTTGCCCAAATACTTTAGAAAAGAAAAAAAAGTAGTGATAAAAGAAAACTTGAGGTTTTCCCTAGTTTTCTCTTTCATAACATCCCCACACAAGCAAGAGTCACTTGTACAGGGTAAGGGTCTACAAAATACAAAACAAAAGTATGTGGAAAAGATTCACCATTCTGCATTCAGAAAGGTAGCCATTTCAATTTAATGCATATCACGAGGAACAAAAGAGTCAGGACAATATTAAATATCTCTTAATTATGCATGCCTCTGATCATATCAAAACTTCCCTAGCTATGTTAGCACAGCAGCAAATGCTACCTTCTTGTAACAATAGCAAGTAGCCCATGAAGAAACACAATTATATATCACCATGCTCCTCATCAACATTATTTCAAATATGCTGAGAGTCTAAGTGAACATGATGGTGTAATAACTAGCAAAGAACGGAAATGTCTCGATGCATTTCGGGTTAGCAACAATAGAAAACTAATGTAAATACAGCAGAAGTCAAAAAATATCATCCATATGTTGAAAAAGTATCATGATTTTTCTAGGAAGCGATTGGAGCTTCATCAATGTAAACTAAGAACATCAACCTCGATGTATTTCATAATATTTGTAACAGCATATTCTAAAAGATAAAATGTGAAATACAATGGAAGAACCCTGACAAGGATGCATCAATGTTCTCCCATTGTGATTTTAGTACATATCAGAATGGAGTTTTAGACATAATTAACCTATGAAACACAAAATGTGATTCGGGGATGTTCTCATGCAAGCATGTTTATATATCTTTGCGTGGAGAGAAGATGAAACAAGACAAAATGAAAATAGTGACAAAGATAAGCACCACAAAGGATAAAGATGCAACATACTTTCCCACCAGATGTTCCAAGAGGCTGATGGATCATCACTCGAGCATTCGGCATGCAAAACCTCTTCCCTTTAGTACCAGAGGCCAGGAGGAAAGCCCCCATGGATGCAGCAAGACCCATACAAATGGTAGATACATCTGCCTTGCACAATTTCATGGCGTCGTATATACCCATTCCTACATGGAACAATTGAAAGAAGGCACTCCACTAGTTTAAAACGTGACTCTTCTTTTTATTGCATGTAAAAAAGCTAATGGGTTTTGCTATGCATTCATTAAAAAAATGTAAAAACGCAAGTGACTAGCTTTAGTTTATTATAGAACTTCGAGATGGGCCATATAGAGAAATAAAGTCTCAGCAGAACTTGATTTGTACGTTTTGGCTGTCAGTTAAAATAATGCAACTTGCACAGAGTCCTGAACATTGTAAAAGGTCTCATAACAGATTCTAATGACAACATATAGATCACATCAATGATAGCAAAAAAAAAATAGCAGGAGTTGGAATGACAATTGTAACAACCTACTTACACATAATCGACAAATACACTTTATGGTAGTTTCACAAAACAAAAACACGAATATAAGAAGCTGCACACAATCCTTAAATGTAATTAATTGGTTCTGTTATAAGGATGTAGTGCAGGTGATGCTGAACGGATATCAATGACTACCAGATGTTATGTTTGAACTATTCCCCATTCAAAGCTCCCAAACATCATCCAAAAAGAGGATTACTACGAGCCCACAGAGTCACAGATTGTCAATGTTGTTTGCCGTTTCAAGTCGTAGTAAGGTTAAGCTTCCTCAAATATAAGCAAAATAGAGATGCCAGTCTTGTGCTAAGGCTATCAATTATCTGGCATGCATCTAGCTAATATTTTTCACTGAAGTATAAGCTTCAAAGTAGGCACTCAGTATCTCAGACTCACCAGCAGTAACAGAGCCACCAGGTGAATTAATAAACAATCTGATGTCTTTCTTCTGGTCTTCGGAGTCTAGCAATAATAGCTGACTTATAACGAAGTCGGCAGTAACATCATCTATCTGTTCATTGTCAAATAATTGTTGAGGGAGAATCAGATAAAGTCCATCTCAAATTAATTATTAATACAACTTTAAACTTATCACTCACGAACAACAGAAAACCAAAATCCACTCCTTTGCGTGATATGACATGACAACATAACAAACTTTACCCGATTGTACGCTATTTTTAAAGGTATACACAAATTTCCTCAATCCATTATTCTTCAACCATACAAATGTAAGAAACAATATCCACACAACCAACCCATTCTACAAGCATGAAATAACTCGTTTTCATATACGCGCGATTGTATAATTTACAGCTTAACATCAATAAGCCAATAGAAAAATGTGCAAAGCTTCAACCATATTTTTGTGAACTGCCCAGATTAAAAATAACTCAATAGAAGTAAAAAAGAAAAAACAAAAAGAACATATCAGTACTTAGAATCCATGGTAATAGCAAGGAAATTGAGCATACCTGGGTGCCCAAGAAGATAATTCTCTGGCGCAGAAGCATGTTGGTTGTGTCGAGCTCTTCGAATCTGGGCAGCCATGATGGAGCTGCGTAATTAGACACCTCCCAGTTGCTCGATAAACTATTTTTAAATGCTTTGGAAGACATATTTCCTCTGCAATTATCGGTATTTTGGCTCATGCTACCGTAATTGGCAGCGCTTATCCGAAATAACTGCTGGCATCTACCGTGGGACTGCTGGAGTCTTGGATCCTGGCGGCTGAGGGCGGCGGCGGTGGCGGGAGGAGTGGATGAGGCTGCAGCGAACGCTAGACAACCCCGCTCCATATCTCTTTGTTAATGTGATTTCGCTCTATTTGCCTTTTCTTCTGAAATTCTTGGTCTGAGCCTCTGAGGGGGCAGATTGGGCCTCTTAGTTGAATTCAATAGGTCTGTTACGACGCCGTTTTCACCTTTTTGTTATTTAGCAAATGGTCCCTGGGTGTTAGGAAATAGTTGTGGAGTCCTTCTAGTTTATGAGCATGACAAATGTGTTGTTAGAAGTTGTCATACTATTTTTTATTTTTTTTAACGAGGGTAAAGAATATTTGGTGTGCCTTTAGGATCGATGTAAGTGTGTTAGTAATTAAATTATAACATTAAACTCAGGAAAACTATAATGTTACCTAATATATGATACAGAGGTATCATTTTTCTTTTAAAATCTCAGTAATAATAAAGTCTATGTTTTTGGGTGAAAAAATCTCTAGTTAAATCCCACAAATTTACATATAATATGAGATGAAATTTTTAATTTTTTTGTTTGTATTTGTTAAAATCATATTTTTTTAAAGTGTATGTATCAATATTTGCACAATTTCACTCTCGAAATTGGAATATATTAGTATAATTTTCACGAATAAGTTTGTAGATACACTATTTTTGTTGGAGAATAAGAGTGAGAGTGGGAGTGTGACGGTTGGTTGCGCATTCGCACATTCTCTCCATCATTCCTCTATCATTATGGTTACGTACTTTTTCAAATGAGCATTTTTATCCATTGAGACTTTTATTTATAATTTGTTGAATACCCTAAATCTTAAGCAGGCACGACACAATAAGATTAAGAGTTGGTCTCCTGTGCATATGGTTGCACCTGCAATCGGAAGTTTAATATTAATTTACAACAGTTTGCAAAAATATTGATAGTGCTATGTAGTGTAATTTGTTGAGTTGTTATGGCTCCCACCTAAATAACCAGGGTTCAAGTCCTAGCAACACAAAGTGACTTTTTATTTTTTTTTTATTTTTTTTAATAACACTCTTTTTAAATTTATTTTTAATATTTTTTAATAACACTTTTTTATTATTATTCTTTTTATTTTATTTTTTCGTAACACTTTCTTTTTTAATTTTTTTTTAAATATTGATACACCTATTTTTAATTTTTAATTTTTTTTAATAACACTTTTTATTTTTATTTATTTTTAACTTTTTTAAAAAACACTTTTTATAATAACATTTTTTCTTTCTTTTTTGCGTAACATTTTTTTTAATTTTATTGATACACCCGTTTTAGGAAAGTAATACAATTGTTCAAAACATTTTTTAATAACACTTTTTTTAATTTATTTTTAATATTTTTAATAACACTTTATTATTTATTTATTTTAATAACACTTTTTGTAACATTTTCTTTTTTAATTTTTTTTTAAAATATTGATACACCCATTTTTAATTTTTAACTTTTTTTAATAGCACTTTTATTTTTTTTTTTTTTTATTTTTTTTAAAAACACTTATTTTAACACTTTTTTCTTTTCTTTTTTGAGTAACATTTTTTTTAAAATTTTTTTTAATAACATTTTTTTTAAATTTTATTGATACACCCATTTTAGAAAAGTAATACAATTGTTCAAAACAATATGTGATATTTTTATTTCCACAAATTAATTTTTTTAAGATCAATTGGTACTGTTTTCATGTCAAATGATACTTCTATTAAGACCAACAATATTTTTATTCATAAAGTGATACTTTTATTCATAGCAAGTGTTACATTGATTAATAACAAGTGATACTCTTATTCAGAACAAGTGATTTATTCAGAATAATAGATATTTTTCACGTAAAGTGATACTTTTGTTAAGAACAAGTGATACTTTTATTCATAGCAAATAATACTTTGATTAATGACAAGTGGTACTCTTATTCGAAACAAGTGATATATTCAGAATAATTTGATATTTTTTTCATGTAAAGATTGATACTTTTTTTAAGAACAAGTAATACTTTGATTAATAACAATTGATACTTTTATTCAGAACAAGTGATATATTCAGAATAATTGATATTTTTTCATGTAAAGTGATATTGTTGTTAACAACAAGTGATATTTTTATTCATAATAAGTGATACATTTTCATAGCAAGTGATACTTTAATTCATGACAAGTGATACTTTTATTCATAATAAGTGATATTTTATTCATAGCAAATGATACTTTGATTCATGACAAGTGATACATTAGTTAATAAGAAGTAATACTTTTATTCAGAACAAGTGATATATTCAGAATAATTAATACTTTTTAATATAATGTGATACTTTGTTAAGAACAAGTACTTTTATTATCTCATGCATATTCCTCATTATGTTATATCTCTTCTATGTGTATTATTTATAAAATTATTTAATATACATATTAATATTCTTTTTGTCATATATTAATTTTTTTTAAATAAAAAATAAAATTTATGACTTCTCGTGTCATATTGTAGTTTGAAAATAAAAAATAAAAATTTTAAAAAAATTTATATTTTTTTAACAAGAAAAAATTTAATATACATATTAAAATTCTTTGTGTCATATATTAATTTTCTTATAATATAAAATTAAATTTATTTTTCGTGTCATATTGTAGTTTTAAAATAAAATAAAAAATTTAAAAAAAATTGTTTTTTTAACAAGAATAAATTTTAATATATATATTAATATTATTTGTGTCCTAGATTAATTTTTTAAATAAAAAAATAAATTTATTATTTTTTGTGTCATATTGTAGTTTTGAAAATTTAAAAAAATCAATTTTTAATGACAAAAATAAAAGACAAAACCATTAAAATTGTGATGGGTTTCAAACCCAAGTTCTCTTAGGTTGAGAACACAACACTTAACCAACTGCGCTACAATAGCACTAACGTTAAGCCTTCCATTAATATTCTATTTAACTTAGTGCGGCCGGTTGCACTAAAGTTTTAGCGTAAAATTAAATATAATTATACAACCAATTAAAATTATATTATAAACACGAACATGACATTTCTTCCTGTATATATCTATATATATATATATATATATATATATATAGATATACACGAACGATAGAATAATAAGTATCTTTTAACTTCAAGTGAATATGTATCGAGCTAGAAATTAACAATCATGCTCTAAATGATATGCTTATGAAAATTGTAGTAAAAGAAATGGTACCGGGTCCCTCAACATAATCACCCAAACTTGAAAAAAGGACTCACTCACATGCATGAACTTAATGCTTCTAAGTCTGGAAAAGACACGTCTAATATTTTTAAAAGGACCACTCACATGCACCGATGCACGAACTTAATATTAGCAGGCCTAATACTTGCAAATGAACCACTCACATACATAAACTTAATACTTCGAACCCACGAGAGGACAAGCATACTACTTCCAAGCATGGGGGGTATCATATGACGAGTGACGAAGAGATTATAGAGTATTTTATCACGATCTCTCATTACTTCAAAAATACCCACCAAGAGAATATGTACAGTTAAACCTATGTTCGATAAAGTAATAACCTCACTTAAATAATAATTTTTTTCAGTTCCAACTTGGGTCAGTGTACTAAAGTAATAATTTCGCTAAATGCATTAAGTAATAATTTTTTTAAAAAATCCTTAAGGTCCCAATAAAAATATAAAGTAATAATTAGTAATTTCAGCAAAAATATTATAATAGTACAATAGTACAATAATAATTTCTTATGAATATAAAATTCCATAATTATTATTTTGTCTTGCCACCTAAATCAAAATTATCATCCTTAACTTTCTGCGAAGTATAAACAACTTCTGAATATTTTGCTCATGTTGAAGCCTTAATTATTTAAGGTGGTTATTGATTGAAAAAACCTTTTAATGACACAATTGGAATAAATGTACTATCATCTCGTTTAGGATTGACCTCTTCATCATCATTACCGTTCATAAGTATTCCAATAATCTCTTCATTCATTGGTAATTTCATAGTTACATCATTCTCGATAGCTAAAAGATTTTAGACATTCATAGCATTTATGTAGCATAAATTAGAGACGACATTACTTAACGTTTGAGATCTTAATCTAATTCAAGGACATCAATTTCGGTAGATCATTTTCTGTTGAACGAATCTTGCAATGCCGAAAACATACTTTTAGGATAATTCTAATATAAGCAAAAATGAACTTTTCATTTTTTTTATGTATATGAGCGTTCTTTTATAAAACAATTGAGCTTTTCCAAAATTGAATAATTTTACTTGTTTTATAATTAGTGCATATTCAATGTACTTTTTTAACATAATTGTACTAAACTATTTTTTTTTTAATTTTAATGTTTACACAATTAAGTTATTAAAAAAATAGTTTAATAGACACATTTAACTTGTTTTATATCGTAAATTTCTATGTAAAGTAATAAATATTCATTTATCGATAATGAATAACTTTGCTAAATGAATATTTTTTTCGGGTCCCAAGTATATTACTTTAAAAAGTTTAACTATACTATCTTCCAAAATAGATTAATGCATGCTGGTCCTGAGACGTGCTTTATGTGTAGAGGGGGGGGGGTGAATACACCTGAATACAAATTCTTTTTCTTAAACGCGAAAGTCAGCTCTAGCTTAATGTGCTACTGAACTGAGTCAGATAGCCAGATATGCTTTCAGATCGCGTGGGCAAAGATTTCTTCTACTGAGCTCAGCTACTGACTTATGTCAGTCGAACAGTCGTTCAGTATCAGAGTTGTGTGCGAAAGTGTAGGCCTTATGAAACGTCTCGGTTGGAAAACCAGTTTTATGCTGAGTTTGATGAAATACAAAGTTTTATGTAATATGATCAGTTAAGAAAAGCAACAGTAAATCAACACAGCAGATTTTTAAAGTGGTTCAGACACACTGGGTCCTAAGTCCACTGTCCTGACCAAAGTAGGGTACTTGTATTACTTATACTGAGCAAGTCCCAGTGATCTGTTCACAAGACAGATACAAACTTGATGCTTATACCGAGCAAATCTCAGTGATCTATTCACAGGACATATTCTCTACTTATAGTCGTAGTGACTTTACAAGGTTTTCAAAGTTAAAGAGTTTGAACTCCAACTATGAGGATGTTCTTACAATAAGAACGTTTCACAAAATGTGAACTCCCTCGGGGTTTCTAAGCTATGAATATTACAATTTAGCTCGCTTAGATAAGAGAAGGGGAACAAGTATTCTCTAGAGAGAAGAACTAAAAAGATTCTAATCTAAGTCCAAGTTCTTCGCTGGATATGCAGTGAGTTTGCTAGAGATCGTTGTGTGTTGAAAGCTTTTGGTTCCCAGTGTCTTTCTGCATGAAGACTCTCCTCTATATATAGCGTTCAATTTGTGAATAGATCTATTGGAGAGGTTCTAGCACGCATCGAAACGACAAGGAAAACGACTACTAAAATTTTAACGTTGATGAGTAGGTGCACTGTAGAGATACGCCTCTTTTTCAGTCTCATAGCAGCTTTTGTCAGGTTAGGTAAAGCATTGTCGGCTCCTTATTAGTCGAGGTAGATTGGTAGGTGAGGTTTGTTAAACATCAAGGTTGACTCCCTCTGAATCCTCAGACCTTCAACTGAAGTGACTTCCTACTGACGTTCTTCCGAGCATTCAGTGCGTAGGCACGAATTCTTGTGCAGATTCAGTTGGTGGTTGGCTGGCCAACTGACTTCTTCGATCCTAAGTCTATCTGTTGAGTGCAAGGTCTTCTATTGAACTTCGCAGCTACTGAACTTTAGCCTACTGAGTTCCTAACATGCTGAACTCAAACTAAGCTATTACCTAATCGAAGGTTCATCATTCATCTAGGGGTTTTGGGATCTTCAAATCTATAAAATATAGTTCCACTGAATCTTCATCCCAACAATTTCCCCCTATTTGATGATGTCAAAACCTTTTACATCTTCTATCAATGAAACATGCTAAGGTTGAGAGCTACTTCTACTGAGTTAAGATCTATTACAAGAAATGATCCAGCCAACATATCAAAGCTGATTATATAATGAAATGAAAAAATCAGAGCAAACAAATGTAAGAATGTATCAGAGCTATCACAACATGCAATGTATCAGAGTCACATCAAATTGACAAAGTCATAGACTACTGAAGATATCAGAGCTTAATAACAAGTTAACACAATCAAGAGATATCAGGGCCGATACAGCTAAAAATATCAAAGCTCAAAAACGGATCACAACTCTAAGTAGCTAATCATCTAATCAACACTTAATTAGTAATATCTAGAAGAAAAAAAATCCCCTTTCTAACAATATATGAAAGACAATTTCCCTTATAAGGCAAATTTCCCCTAAGAAACAATTTCCCCCTAAGCATATAAAAGCCCTTTTCACCTTAAATACTAGCATGGTATCAGAGCAGATCAGAGCAGAAAAAACAGGAAATATTTCTAAAGCTGATAAGCATATAAATCACATAGGGTCAGATAAAGTGAGTGAGCGTGATATCTGATCACTGAAGTGATCAGTAGTGTTGAAAGTAAAACACAACAACCATAAAGACAATGAGTAGTTGTCAAGGCTCAAAGTAATAGATGCCATATATAAGATAAGATGTTTACAATACAAGACATTCTATGACTACTGACTAAACTAGGAGACGGAGAGAGAGAGGTCAACTCGGCTTCTTCTTAAATTGTTGCATGCGAGCTCTGAAGTCAGCAGACTTCTTCTTCGAAAGTTTAAGCCCATATCCTGAATATACTTGGTTCCTCAGGGCCTTGATCTCCATCCAGTTTTCAGCGTCAGACTTGTCTAGTGCTTTGCTGGTAATGACATCCTTGATCTCTTCTTCGATCTCCTTCTTGCATAAGTTGTTCTAGTGAGTGAGAGGAGGAGGAAGAATCCTGAAAGGAGGTGCCTTCAGCGTTTTGCCTGATTGCTCAAGCAATGTCTGGATCTCAGCGAGGAGGGAAGGGTTTGCAGCAGTTAGGAAATCTTTGAAATACATATCAGGATCGGATTCTTCATTGCCAACTTTCCAAATGTAGAATCTCTTAATGAAGTCGATCTTAAGTTGTTCCCATTTCTGATTCAGCTTAAGGGGCACCCAGTCGTCAGTTCTCTTGTAAATGATCCTCTTCACTTCACTAACTGGCACCCTTCTCCTGAAGTACCTAGAAGAAGTAGGAATACTTCTGTCCTTCACAAGGACCCTCTCCTTTGCTTCTTTCTCTGTCCGCAGCCTGAGGGCCTGTAGATCAGCTAGACGAATACGTTCCCTAGCTTCTCTAATCTGCCTGGCCTCAGCTGTCCTTTCTAAGGCTCTCTCAACTGTGTCCCATATCTCCTTCATTTCTAGCTATTGTTCTTTGGAGGGCACATTAGAGGGCACATGTTGATCTTCTGAGTCACTAAGCGATGATGATTTGGATTTGGATGCGCCTGGCTTCTCAGTTTTGGACTGTTCAGGTTTGGAATGTTTGGGTTGAGAACCTGCTGAAGATCTCGTCTGCCTGGGAATAACAGATCTAGTGCGATTAAGCGTTGGAGATCGGATCTATACACCCTTCTTGGCTGGAATCTTCTTCTTCGCGTCTTGCTCTTCAAGTTCTTTGGCTAATTTTGCATCAAATGTAATCTGCTCTTCTTTGGACCTGAACTTGAGCTTCTTCGGCTTTGGTGGACTGAGGTCAGCAGGGGCCTTTCCCTTACCCTTATCAGATTTACTGGTTGGAGATGGCGACTCTTCAGTCTGTAGGCCTTCAATGAACTTGGTCACCTCAGCCACATCTGCATCAATAGGCTCTTCAGTAGGGGCTTCCCCTTGCTTGCTTCTTCCCCTTTGTTAGCTTCTGCTGAACTGGATCCAGCCAGAATAATTGTTGAACTCGGTCTTGCTGCCTATTCTTCTACCTTAAAGAGGGCTCTCAGCTGAGCAGATCTACTCTTCCCCCCCCCTCTTTGGCATCATCAATGAGCAGTGGCATTGTTCTTTAATTCATCCACAAAGGCCTTAACTGTCTCAAGACCTGAAGCAATATCAGTTGCTACATCAGTGTAAGACTCCCATCGCTTGTTGTGCTCTTGATCAATAGCGTTCAGCAGAACAATTTAGTTCTCTTCAAAGCGTCTGAGGTAGTCTTCCACAGCGTTAGAAGTAGCCTTCTTGATTTCTTGGCAGGAGTCGTGCTGATTGGTCAGTGCTTTGGAAACACTTTCAAAAGTGAACTTATAGCGCTCCTCGACTGCCTTCTGGACACGACCTATTACAGCAACCATTTCTTCAGTGAACTGTTTGGCTTGCGACTGCAGTATTGTTTGGAATTGGGCAGTCAGGTTGGTCTTCTATGCCTCAAGTGCTTTAGTGAGGATCTCTTCAGCATTAATAGACTTTGGAGTATTGATCCTCTGCACTTCAGTAGAAAGGTCTTTCAGCGTCTTTGTCTGAGCCTCTGTGAACTTACTCCACTTAGTGTTCACATCATCGGTAAGCGATCTGTTCTTGTGTGTCTGACGCTTAATAACCTATTTATTGACTCCGTGATGATATCCTTGAGCTCAACAACCTGATATCTGCTTTGTTTCTTAGGCTGAGTCTTGGACGGAGTCGGGATGATCGGGCCTGATTCTAGAGGAGGGGGTGGTTGATCATCCTTGGGAGTGTTACCCTCAGCAGATCCTCCCAGGTCTGCATCCTTGGGTGAGTCAGTTGGAGGAAGGGGAGGCTGAGTCTGAGAAGAAGACTCGCCTTGAGTTCTGATGCGAAGGAGCATCAGCATGGCAGCCCTAAGATCCTGGAGAGACGCAATGTCGGCCGGCTCACCATAACCAATTTCCTCCTAAAGTAGTTGTTCCTCCTGAACTAGCTCAGCTATCGTCTTCAAGCGGATCGTCTCTTCAAGCAGATCTCACTCAAGGAATCTCAGACGCATCTGCACCGAGCACGGACAACTATATCCACAAGATCCTGATGGTCGTGGATCTCTGGAATCTCATCAGCAACCTCTGCTCCTAGCCAGAAGAATTGTGGTTGGGATGGAAGAGGATACCTTAGTAAGATGGGTCGATTTAGCTGGAGTCTTTGGCTGAATCTCCTTTGAATTAGCTCTCTTCACCTTCTCCTTCAAGGTCACATTCTCTTTACCTGACCCTGAATCCTCGATGGAGATAGGTGTAGGAGCGACTGAAGACTCTGACTTCTTCAGTATCTTTCGCTTCTTTTGCTGAGGCGGATGAGTAGGGTGGGGATCCTGAGAGATCTCCAGAGCACGTTTATAAGATTGTCCTCGCCCTATGAACTTCTCAGCGGATGCTGTATTCAGAAACTTGACCAGATTTTGATCGAAATAATAAGCATCAGCAAAAGATACTCTATCTGGGCAGTGATCCTCGATCAAAATACTGACTTTGTTGGCATAGAGGAGTTTTCCCTTGGCAATCAGCTGCATGCCTTCATCAGAGTCTATGAACTTAAGAGATTGAGCTTTGAACTTAGCTCGAAAGAAGGCGTTCCAGTTCACAGGGGCTTCGTCCACTATTTCCATCATAATCTGGACATGGATGAGGAAAGTTGATCATAGGAGCCCGCTGAACTCGTTAAGATGTGGTTGACTATGTAAGCTAGACCACGGAACTGAGGAAGCTGCTGACTTATAGGAAAAGCATCTTTGAAGACGACGTTGTTCTGACCGCTGAAACGGCAGAGATACTCGTCCACAGAGGAATCCTTGTATCTAGCAAGGGAAATCCCTTCGTCTTCAAGATCAAAACTGCGACGGAGACATGTCGCAATGTCTAAGTGAGTGGCTTGGTCCTCCCACGATTCAGTTGGACCTCATGCTTGGAGAGAATGGAAGAGATATGACAGTGATCGTCATCCTCTCGAAAGTTCAAAAAGAACTCGGCAATCTGGCGGGGCAGGCTCTGACGCGGAGCCCTAGAGAGAATCGGCAGAAGACCCGAGCTCTCAAGGGTGTCGAAGATAGGAGCAATACACTCCACGCCACATGTCCTGAACGACAAGGTGGGTTCGTTGAATCTGGTCTCAACTAGAGGGTTGGTCAGGATATCAGCTCTTTGCTTATCAGTGTGAATCTTTTCCATTCTTATATCTTTTTTCTCGACATGGTCTTTGATGAAGTGATGACGAATGTCCACGTGCTTGCACCTTGTATGTAATAGCACTGGTACTGTCGTAGTAGATCGGTACTTCATCTTGATGAATGTTGTAGTCTCTCAATTGTTGTCGAAGCTACAGTATCTATGCGCAAAAGCTTCCGGCAGCCATATATTCAGCTTCAGTAGTGGACGTTGCTACTGAATGTTGTTTCTTTGAAAACCACGATATGAGCTTACTGCCGATGAACTGACAAGTTCCAGAGGTAGACTTTCCTTCGATTTGGCAACCTGCATAATCAGCATCAGAATAACCAGTTAGTTCAAGGTTATCATCAGCAGGATAACATAATCCAACATCAGGTGTTCCCTTCAGATAACGAAGAACTTTCTTCGCTGAATCTACATGGCCCTTCTTGGGATTCGCTTGAAATCTCGCGCATACACTTACAACATAAGTTATGTTAGGTCTACTGGCTATAAGATATAATAAAGAATCGATAATAGCGCGATAGTCAGTTGAGTTAACAGATACTCACTCTTTGTCAAGATCAATCTTGATATTTGTGTTTATGGGTATCTTTACTGACTTGCTGGATTCGCAACCGAATTTCTTAATGAGATCTCTTGTATATTCAGCTTGATTAATGAATATTCCCTTGTTGGATTTTTTGACTTGAAGTCCACGGAAATAGTTCATCTCTCCCATCATCGACATTTCGAATTTCTCTTTCATCATCTGCTCGAATTTCTGACACATAGTCAGATTCCTTGATCCAAAGATGATGTCGTCCACGTAGATCTGCACCAGTAGGATGTCTTCTCTTGACTTGATAATGAATAGGGTGTGATCCACTATTCCCTTCTGAAAACCTTTCTGAAGTAGAAAGTCTAAGAGGGTATCGTACCAAGCCCTGGATGTTTGTTTTAACTCATACAAAGCTTTCTTAAGTCTGTAAACCTGATGTCCCTGCTGAAAGCCGGACGGTTGTTCAACATAGACTTCTTCCTTCAGCACGCCGTTCAGGAAAGCTGACTTCACATCCATCTGATAGACTGTGAACTGTTGATGTGTTGCATAGGCTAGGAATAGAAAAATGGCTTCCAATCTTGCGACTGGGGCGAATGTTTCATCGAAGTCTATTCCTTCAGATTGACAATATCATTTGGCAACAAGTCGAGCTTTATTCCTGACAATGACGTTGTTTTCATCACGCTTGTTCTTGAAGACCCACTTCGTTCCTATCACGTGTTGAAGTCTAGGTCTGTCAACAAGCTCCCATACGTCGTTTCGAGTGAACTGATTCAACTCTTCTTGCATGGCAGTGACCCAGTCAGCATCATTCAGAGCGTCCTCAATTGTCTGAGGTTCTTCAGTCGACAAGAAACAAGAGTATAAAGCGCTCTCTCCTGGACAGAATCTGGATCTTGTCTTGACACTAGCTGATGGATCTCAAATTATGAGATCAGAAGAATGAGCATCTAGCCACGAACGACAACGTCTTGTTACTTCATCTGAAATTGATTCTACACATATAGTAGGAGTGTTTGGAATTTTAGTTGTACTATTCTGAGGTTGAAGCAATTTAGTAACAAGGGTTGGGTCTACTGAGTCACCAGGTTCAGGGGCATTTATCTCAGAAACGTTAATAGTTCCCCCTGAATTGTTATTTTCAGTAGAGGTCTCAGTTACCACATGGGTTTCCTCATCGACCTGAGTTACCTCAGATTAATTCTATTCAGTAAAATCAATCTATCCAGCTACATTTCCTGTTGGTTGATTATGAATTTCATCGTCTGAATCATCACCCCAACAATGTTGGATCTTTTCGATGTTATCTTTTAAGCTTAGATCCTGTAGCTTGCTCCTGACCTCTTCAGCTTTTGGCTGAGAGTTTGACTTCATGCTCTCATAAGTAAATTCATCAAATATAACATGAGGGCTTTCCTCCACGCAAAGGGTCCAGTAGTTAAAGACCCTGAAAGCAGGTAGTGTCAGGAGCCTCTGCCCAGAACTTCAATGATAGACCTGAATCTGCGAGTAACGTCCTTCCTGCTTCTTTAAGTGTTTTGTTCTTCCTTTCAGCGAGTTCGTTCTGCTGAGGCGTACGTGCCGCTGAGGTCTCGTGTTCAATGCCTTCAGCTTCGCAGTAGTCTTTCACCATCGATTTCAGAAACTCAGTTCCACGATCTGAGCGTATCCTTTGGATCTTGATATCTTTCTCGACGCTCAGCCGCTTCAGTAGTTTCGGCAGCTCAAGTTTGACGTCAGATTTGCTGGCATTGAATATCACCCAAGTATATCTTGAATAGTCAGCAATGACTACAAGAGTATATTTCTTTCCTCTGATCGTCACTGGATTGACTGGCCCAAATAAGTCCAAGTGCAGCAGCTGAAGGATTCCATCAGTGGAAGGTGACATAATAGGAGGATTGTTAGACTTTGTTTTCTTCCCTTTCAGACATGCCTCACAGTTCTTATGTCTTTTGAATACTTCGTCGGGCAGTCCTCTGACTTCAGCATCACGTGCTAGCTTGTTCATTGTCTTGAAGTCCAGATGGCTCAGTCGTCTATGCCACAACCATGTTGTTTTGTCGTCTGACCTCGTATGTGCTAGTAGGCAAGCTTCAGGTTCGGCGGTATTCCATTCAGCATAGTATATATTCCTTCCCCGCGATCCTGATAACACAATTTTTCCTGTAGATTTGCCAAGAACATCATAAAAACCTGCGTCAAAAGTCACTTTATTGTAGTTATCACATAATTGACTGACAGAAAGGATATTATGTTGAAGTCCTTCAACATAAGATACTCTAGGAACTGTCGCAATCCCTATTTTCAATGTATCGTATCCCCTTGTGTAGCCTTTGGAGTTGTCACCAAACTCAATTCTGGCTCCATCTTGCTGAACGTAGTCGGTCAGAAGGCTCTTTTGATGTGTCATATGTCTTGAGCATCCACTGACGATAATCCAAGGGTCCTTTAGCACCTCAGCCTCTTCTCCGACCATTAGACACGGTTCAACATCTTCTGTCTCGATTACCATGAATGCGGCATCGTCATCAGACGATTCCATAAACAATTCCTCATCACTTGAGCAATCAGACAACTCTCCAGCTATGTAGGCTTGCCTCTTCTTGATGAACTTGTCACGTCGGGCTTACCTTTCAGCTCTTTTAGTTTCTGAGAGTTCAAGACATTCGTACTGGAAGTGTCCTGGCTTTTTGCAGTTGTAACATACTGAACTTCTGCCATCCCTTCTAGATGTGTCTTTTTATTCAACGGGAGCAGCTTCAGTATTCTTGTAGTCAGGTAGAGATTTAGTTTCACTTTTCGAGTGACTATGATCTCTCTTACCTTGATACTTTTGGGAAGCCTTTTTCATCTTCCTTCTGAACATCTCCTTCTCTTTCTGGTATTTCACAGTAAGGAGAGCATACTTCTCAGCCAAGTTCTCAGCAGTAGGTATTATTACTGAGCTTCCGGCTGACTGGCTTGTTGCTGAGGGACTTGCTCCGGGAGTGCTAGCTGATGCCTTATATGCATGATCCATTGGCACTTCAGCTTTAGTACCGGGGGTGTGTGGGAGATTGAATTCAAACTCCTATGCTTTTAGCTCTGAAAATACATAATCAGGAGTAAAAGAATTTAAGTCATATCTCCTCATACACGTAGCAAAAGAATACCACTTGGGCCTGCTAAGAGCCCTTAGAATCTTGGTATTGGTCTCCTTGTTGCTAAAAGTTTTCTCCAGTCCGTTGATGATGTTGATCTGGTTTGTGATCACGCACTGAAATCATCTATGGACTCCCTAGGAAGTATAGCGAATGCCTCGAGTTTCTGTAGCTCTAACTCCAGTTTGTTTTCTTTGATCTGTGGAGTTCCTTGGCTCAATACTGCGAGAGCATCCCATATCTCCTTTGCAGTCTTGCAGTCATGTACTCTCCCGAGATAAGAGCCACTGAGGGTCATCAGTATTGCGTTTCGCGCAACTCGATCGAGGTTGTACAGTTTCTTCTCTTCAGGAGTGAAGAGGCTCTTGTCCTTGGGAACCTTCGGGTCGATTCTGGCACCTGCTGCTTCGTCTAATGCAAGTTCGACTGAGTCGACCATCGGAATAATATGTCCTTTCTCTAGGACGTTTGTTATGCTGTCATGCAGCGAAGTTAAATGTGCTTCCATCATCACTCGCCATACCGCATAGTTCTCTGTTCCCTGAAATATCAGCCATTGAAAAAATTGGATATAGGATGCAATGAGAGATGCAAGATGCAGTGAAAACGGGTTTTCCTAGGATCTTGTTCGAGGTAGACCAATATTCACAAAATGAGCATCAATAAGAAAATCGCTCTGATACCAATTGTTGGTCCTGAGGCATGCTTCGGTGTGTAGGGGGGGGGGGGGGTGAATACACCTTAATATAAATTCTTTTTCTAAAACGCGAAAGTCAACTCTAGCTGAATGTGCTACTGAACTGAGTCAGATAACCAGATATGTTTTCAGATCGTGTGGGCAAAGATTTCTTCTACTGAGCTCAGCTCTAATGACTTATGTCAGTCGAACAGTCGTTCAGTATCAGAGTTGTATGCGAAAGTGTAGGCCCTATGAAATGTCTCGGTTGGAAAATCGGTTTTATGCTAAGTTTGATGAAATACAGTTTTATGCAATATGATCAGTTAAAAAAAGCAACATTAAATCAACACAACAGATTTTTATAGTGGTTCAGACACACTGGGTCCTAAGTCCACTGTCCTGACCAAAACAGGATACCTGTATTATTTATACTGAGCAAGTCTCAGTGATTTGTTCACAGGACAGATACAAACTTGATGCTTATACCGAGCAAGTCTTAGTGATCTATTCACAGGTCAGATTCTCTACTTATAGTCATAGTGACTTTACAAGGTTTTCAAACTTAAAGAGCTTGAAGTTTCTCCAACTATGAGGATGTTCTTACAATAAGAACTTTTCACAAAATGTGAACTCCCTCGGGGTTTCTAAGCTATGAATATTACAATTTAGCTCACTTAGATAAGAGAAGGGGAACAAGTATTCTCTAGAGAGAAGAACTAAAAATATTCTAATCTAAGTCCAAGTTCTTCGCTGGATATGCAGTGAGTTTGCTAGAGATCGTTGTGCGTTGAAAGCTTTTGGTTTTTGGTATATTTCTGCATGAAGACTCTCCTCTATATATAGCGTTCGATTTGTGAATAAATTCGTTGGAGAGGGGTCTAGCCACGCGTCGAAACGACAAGGAAAACAGCTACTAAAATTTTAACGTTGATGAGTAGGTGCACTGTAGAGATACGCCTCTTTTTCAGTCTCGGAACAGCTTTTGTCAGGGCAGGTAAAGCATTGTCGGCTCTTTATTGGTCGAGGTAGATTGGTAGGTGAGGCTTGTCAAACATCAAGGTTGACTCCCTCTGAATCCTCGATCCTTCAACTGAAGTGACTTCCTACTGACGTTCTTCTAAGCATTCAGTGCATGAGCACGAATTCCTGTGCAGATTCAGTTCGTGGTCGGCTGGCCAATTGACTTCTTCGATCCTGAGTCCATCAACTGAGTGCAAGGTCTTCTTTTTAATTTCGCAGCTACTGAACTCTAGCCTACTAAGTTCCTAACATGCTGAACTCAAACTAAGCTATTACATAATCGAAGTTCATCATTCAACTAGGGGTTTTGGAATCTTCAAATCTATAAAATATAATTCTACTGAATCTTCATCCGAACAATGCAGTTGTCCTGCAACATCACGATTGCAATATGTGACTCGCATGATTCCTCATGAGTCTTGAATACAAGGGCGTACCACAAAAGCAACACATCCAGTTCAAAAATTGGTTTTCTAAATATTAATTTACAATTAAACATATGAAAGAAAAATAATAATGTGGTCCTGAATTATATATATATATATATATATATATATATATATATATATTTTTTTT
This sequence comes from Lavandula angustifolia, assembly GCA_028984105.1. Lineage (NCBI taxonomy): Eukaryota > Viridiplantae > Streptophyta > Magnoliopsida > Lamiales > Lamiaceae > Lavandula > Lavandula angustifolia. The sequence continues at coordinate 7,780,554 of CM054817.1, forward strand.
TTTTTTCCTCCGACTTGTTCAGCATGATTGTGTAACAGATGTGGGCTGTTATCTGTTCAGAGATGATGATTTGTTTTTTTTTTTTGTAATGTTTTTCTGGATATTGTATGAACAGTAGCAACAGAAAATTAAATACGGACAAGCAAAATAGAAGAACAAACAAGGAAAGATAAGTTTAAGGTAATTTTTTCATACCAACAACGAAACAAGAACGGGTATATATACAACCCTAATTGTTAAAAGCGTGTTCTAAAAACACTTAATTGAAATAGAAATGCGACAATAGATAAAAGAAGACATCATCGTAGCCGTCCACGTTTTCTCCTCCATCTGTTACAGTACCTCTTCCGTCAACAAAGCCTTGACCCCAAGGCGACAGTTCCGGAAAGATCTTCTTCAGGTAACCTTCCTGCATCCATGTCTGTGTTTTAGCTCCATTATTGTTCCATTCCACCAAAAAAGAGTGGATCTCTCTTTTCTGACGGTTTATCTTACTTCTTCTCCCCTTTACATGCGACGTGAGTTGAAACTCGCCGGACTGGTTTGTTTCAGGTAGGATTGCAGATTGGTACCTTCCTGGCTTCACCGCACGCTTTAGCAAGGACACATGAAACTCCGGCCAGATTTTGGCCCCCGGCGGCAGCTCCAAACGGTAAGTCACTTCGCCCACTTTTTTAATGAATTTGATACGGGCCGTAGTATCTAGGAGAGAGTTTCTGATTCTTCCTCATGGCAACTGTGGACTGTCGGAAGGGTTGGAGTTTTAGGTAGACGTATTCTCCAACCCGAAACTGACGGTCTACTCTTTTCTTATCTGCATTTGTTTTCATCCTGTTTTGCGCATAGCTCAGATTTTCCTTAAAAGACTGTTGTATTCTTTGCCTTTCTTCCACCAGATTAGTACCCTCTATTGAGTCAGTATTAGGGAATGGTCCTGCGAGAAACACAGGAGGGGTATACCCATACATGGCCTCAAAAGGGGACATTTTGAGGCTGGTATGGTAGTTTGTATTGTACCAGTGTTCAGCCAAGGGTAGCCACCTCATCCATTGCTTCTGATTTTGTTTAACCATACATCTCAAGTAGGTCTCCAAGCACTGATTTAGCCTTTCAGTCTGGCCATCTGTCTGGGGATGGTAGGATGAAGAAAGCTCTAATTTGATTCCCAATAGCTTGAACAACTCAGTCCATAGGGTACTAGTGAACACTGGATCCCTATTAGAGACTATACTGATAGGTTGTCCATGTAATTTGACTATGTTGTCCAAGAAAGCTTGTGCAACAGTTAGGGCTGTGTAGGGGTGGCTTAGACCAATAAAATGCCCTAGCTTAGTCAATCTGTCAACCACCACTAGGATTACACTTCTTCCTTGTGACTTGGGTAGACCCTCTATAAAATCCATGCTTAATTGAGTCCATGGCAGCTCTGGAATAGGTAAGGGTTGCAAAAGCCCTGGATACCCTGTTCTCTCAGTCTTACACTTACTACAGACCTCACACAAATTCACCCACTCTCCAATTTCTCTCTTCATACCTGGCCAAAAGAAGTATCTCTTGACCCTTTGGTAGGTTCCCTCAGCCCCTGAATGACCTCCAGTAGCTGAATCATGTAGCTCCTTTATGATTCCTTCCTTTATTTGCTTGCTGTCCCCAATCACTACTCTTCCCTTATACCTTAGTAATCCCCCTCCCAGGGAATACTCAGGGTACTCTTGATTGTCCACAGATTTAGCCTCAACAATTTTTGATAATTTATGATCTTGGTGGTAGTTGTCTGCCACTTTTTGTACCCAAGAAGGAACCACAATTGAGATTGCCATGCATGTCTGCTCTCCTTCTTCCCTTCTAGACAGGGCATCTGCAGCCTTGTTCTCTCATAGCCTAGTAATTTGGGTATCCACCTTTGTTGTAGAGGAGTAGTTATCTTCTGATCCTGTAGGTATTTTAGGGCCTGCTGGTCAGTTAAGATAGTGAAATGCCTCCCCTGTAGGTAATTTCTCCATTTATGTACTGCCATCAAGATAGCTAGAAATTCCTTTTCATATGTAGAAAGCCCTATATGCTTAGGTCCCAATGCCTTGCTGAGGTAGGCTATAGGTCTCCCCTCTTGCATTAAAACTGCCCCAATCCCTAATCCAGAGGCATCAGTCTCTACTTCAAATTCCTTTTCAAAATAAGGTAGAGCTAAGACAGGGGCTGTAACCATTGCCTTCTTTAGGATTTGAAAGGCCTTCTTTGCTTCAACAGTCCATACAAAATCCCCTTTCTTTAATAGGGTTGTCAGTGGTCTACAAATTTTGCCATAATCCTTGATGAACTTTCTATAGTACCCTGTCAGTCCAAGAAATTCCCTCAAACCCTTGATCTTGGTAGGAGAGGGCCATTCCACCATACATTGAACCTTGTCAGTATCAGTTGCTACCCCTTTTTGGGAAATGGTATGCCCTAGATATGACACAGAGGTCTGCCCAAAACAGCATTTACTCAACTTTGCATACATTCTGTTTTCCTTGAGTATCTCCAGAACCCCTTTTAGATCTCTTATATGCTCCTCCCAGTTAGGACTATAAACAAGAATGTCATCAAAAAACACCAACACATTCTTCCTCAGCTTCTCTCTAAATATCTGATTCATTAGTGATTGAAAAGTGGCTGGAGCATTGCACAGCCCAAATGGCATGACCAAATACTCATAGTGTCCACTATGAGTTCTAAAAGCAGTCATATACCTATGTTCTGGGGCCATGAGGATTTGATAATACCCTGATCTCAGATCTATCTTAGAGAAATATCTAGCTCCATGTAATTCATCCAACAATTCATCAATTATAGGGATAGGATAGTCATGCTTTATAGTTAGGCTATTCAAATACCTGTAGTCAACACACATCCTCCAACTCCCCTCTTTTTTCTTCACCAAAAGGACTGGAGAGGAGAAAGGACTCTTGCTGGGCTGAATCTCTCCAGTTTGTAACAAATCCTCCACTGTTTTTTCAATTTCAGCCTTCTGATTATGGGATACCCTGTAGGGATATTGCTGCTTAGGGAGGCTCCCAGGTTTTAGATTAATTTGGTGTTCTATTCCCCTACTGGGAGGTAGTCCAGTAGGTGTTTCAAAAAGCCCCTGGTATAGTTCTAGGAGAGTGGTTAGTTTAGAAACATCCTCAACCTCCATCCCATCTACACTCCATAGTAACCATTCCTCATTCATATCCTTCTGAGTTTGTAGATAATGGTACATCTCAGCTGCTGAAATGATGTTACAGCTGTGGTGACTTTTAGCAGCTTGTAGCTCCACTCTCTTACCTTTGTGTTGGAGTGAAAAAACCATGTTTTCATAGTCTAAGATAATAGGGGTTCCACAATGTAACCAATCACTACCCAGGATTATGTCATAACCTTTAGTTGCTAAGATTCTGATATCAAATTGAAAGGAGTGCTCCTGCATTTCCCATTGGAACCCCTTCACTTTGTCTTCACTGGCCAGTTTCTCCCCATTAGCTACCATTACTTTGATTGGTCTCACCTTCTCTAAGGGACATTTCATTTCCTTAGCTACCTCTTTACTTAGGAAACTTAGTGTGCTCCCAGTGTCCACTAGGATCCTTACTGGTTTGCTCCCTACCTTTCCCATCAACCTCATAATTCTGCCACCAGATTCTTCAGCAATAGAACCCAAAGTCAGTATGGCCATGCCTAATTCTTCCTTGGCATCTCCAAAAACATCCTCCTCCTCCAACCCTTCCAGACTATGTAAGTATTCTGCTTGTTCCTCATTAGACATTATCATGAAGTTCACCTTCTTGGAACATTTGTGGCCAGGCACAAATTGTTCATCACAGTTATAACAGAGCCCCTTGGCTCTTCTTTTGTCCATCTCGGATGGTGTCATAGCTTAAAGTCAGGCTTATTAGATTTAGGGAGGTAGGGTGATTTCACTGTAGGGTTTTTTGAATATCTCTGCACCAATTGTTCTGTCTTTTTTAGTACAGTCCTGGTGGATTCCTTCAGCTTCCTAGCCCATGCATCATTGTTTGAGCATTGCTGTCTCCCTAGGTGTATGGCAGCTTCCAAAGTAGGTATAGGGAACATTCCTAATGATGATCTAGTCTCCTTGTCTAGACCACTAAGGAAACTTGCAACCCAATAGAGTTCCCCAAACTGACCACATTGGGAGTGTATCATAAAAGACTTTAGCTGTTCAAATTTTTCCACATATCCTTGATAATCCCCCTCATATTTCATCTTGTTAAACTCCCCAATGATCTCAGTCTCTTTAAGGTCCCCAAATTTAGTAGAAATCATAGTGATAAACTGTTCCCAACTGAGCTGTTCCCCCTTGACTGGAAGATTATCATACCATTCTGATGCTTTTCCTTCAAAATGGAGAGAAGCATAAGCCACCATTTGGTCCTCTTGGATACTAGAAACCATACTCCAGAAGGTTCTACACCTCTGCAACCACCCTCTAGGATTAGTCCCATCAAATCTTGGGAAATCAATCTTAGGCCGAGAAACAACCACACCTGTGTTTCCCTCCTTGTTTCCCCTTTCAAATCCTCCTTGATCTCTCCCCCCTAAGTGGTGAACCCTTCCTCCCCCTCCTCCCCTAAATGGTCCAGTATGACCCCTTCCTCCACCCACAGGTGTATAGGAATTGTTCCATTGAGAATATCCACTTCCCATGACTGGTCTCCCTGCATTCTCACCCCCCAGGCCTTCCCTATTCAGTTCCTGGAATCCAGAAATGGTACCTCTTTCTCTAATCCTTCCCACCATATTTTTCCCTTGAGGGTCAGGTGTTGGGGCTAATGTGGGTTGTAAATGTGGTCCAGAGGGGTTAAGGTCTGAGTGATTAGGGTTTTGATGAGGATGCGGTGGGGTAACATAGTTCGAAGCTTGCGGCAGGGTGAGGTCTGGTGAGTTAGGGAAAGGTTGGGGGTTAGGTTGTTGCGGCATTAAGCCGGGGTTAGGGTAAAATAGCATAGGGTTTGGGTAAGCAAGGTTTGGGTAATTTATGGAGGCTTGGGAATAGGGGGAATATGGGTATGTAGGGTAGGCCATGTGAGAGGCCATGGAATTAATTGTGGTTAAAAGGTTTTGATATTGATTTGTCAAAAGATTCAAGTGCTGTGCAGTAGAATTTGTTGGTAACTGTAGATCTGTTACCTCGCAGGTAGAAGGATCGATTGGTTGCTGGATCGGTTGCTGTTCACCGTCGTCGGACGAATTGGAGTCGATCTCGCCGTCGCGGTGCTGTGGATTTGCCATAACCAAAATCTGGCTGCTCTGATACCAGTGTAACAGATGTGGGTTGTTATCTGTTCAGAGATGATGATTTGTTTTTTTTTTTTTTTTGTAATGTTTTTCTGGATATTGTATGAACAGTAGCAACAGAAAATTAAATACGGACAAGCAAAATAGAAGAACAAACAAGGAAAGATAAGTTTAAGGTAATTTTTTCATACCAACAACGAAACAGGAACGGGTATATATACAACCCTAATTGTTAAAGGCGTGTTCTAAAAACACTTAATTGAAATAGAAATGCGACAATAGATAAAGGAAGACATCATCGTAGCCGTCCACGTTTTCTCCTCCATCTGTTACAGATTGTTAACGTAAAAGCTTGACATGCCGAATTGGATAAAATAATAATCATCTTTTAACTTTTCAAGTATGTTTTGTAGGGATGATTATGAAAATTATCAATTAATATGCTTATGAAAATTGTGCTGTATTGCAAATATACAAAGTTGAAGGGTCAAATTGCAATAGAGAAGTTAGTATCCCGCTGCAAATAGATAAAATTGTGAAATTGCTAATTGCTTTCTTTCTTTTCATCTGTTACTGCAGAACAGCAGAAGAGAAAAATGGCGAGGTTTTCAGTGGGTGGCGATGAAGACGGAAACGAAGAGCGACCAACCAACAGACCCTCACCCAAACGCACCCGAACATCAACTTCCCCCGTAAACGAATCCCGCCACCGCCGCTCCGTCAAACCCTGCCACCATCTCACAGTCGCCGATCTAGAGTATCTGTTTGGGGGGACCTCACGGCCGCAGGAGCTTGTTACTGCCGACGAAGAATCTGAAAGGCAAAGCAGCGAAGGATCGGAAACGGAGTCTTCTTCGGAAGAAGAAAATGAAGATACTGAAGAGCAGCAAACTGAACGAAGCGGCGACGATGTGGAACTCCCTGAAGCGCGGGCGGACCCGATTGCGAGTGGAAGTGATGCGTGGCGTGAGATCGAGGGGTCAATTAGCGTTACCCTGTCGGATCCGGATGTTCTGGACTGCCCAATTTGCTATGAACCTCTGTGCTCCCCCGTCTATCAGGTTCTTTTAGTTTCTCAATGGTTTATGAAATAAATTGCCAAGTTCGAATCGTTTTGTTATTCAAATATGGATGTGAATGATTCGTTTTACCTATAGGCTCTGCAATTTAAGAAACAATGCTGAGCATTCGATATTTGGCGGTTTCCTTCGTTGATTAGTTCGATTAATGAAGTGGATAATTAGAGGCCAAAATATATGGTGCTTTTAATAATGTTTTTGTAGGATTTTAGTATAATCTTATTTTGATAGTAACATAATAAGTAAGGGGTGATATATAATCCATTTTACACTCTGAAGAATTAGGAAGATTGCCTAATCCAAGAATAATCTTATATTTAGTGTTTAGTAGCTTATGTGATGCCTTAAACTGATTGCTTGGTTTTATCTATCAGCTTATATGTGATACTGATAATTTACAACATTATTTGGTAAGGTTTCCTTTGTTGATTAATGAAGTGGATAATTCGAGGCTAAAATTTATGCTACTTCTAAACTTTTTTTGTAGGGCTATAGTATATTAGTTTGATGGTAACATAATGATTGATGAGCTCTTAGTGAGTAATATATAATTCTTTTTGTCAGCTGAAGAACTCAAAGATTGTAAAATCGGCAAATTATCTTAAATTCAGTGTGTAGAGACTATCTGTAGCCTATGTGATGCCTAAAACTGATTGCTAGGTTTCATCTATCAGATTATATGTGATACTGATATTAATTTCTCCCTGGTTGTATAACTTACTGGAATTGACACTTGCTATGTGTTTTTCTGTCACCCAACAATTTCTTAAGTCAATATAAGACTGGGATTGATGTTTCTTTAAGTTGATTTTTTAGCGTAAATGTATTTATTGGTTTAAGGCCTTTAGGCTTTTGGGATTAGTTCTGGCATGTTATGTTTTTCTTCCAAGCCGTGGTTGATTCCATCTAATATACTTGGATGAGGTTGATTAGGGTAGAGTACTGGTTTTTCTTACTTGGACTGTTTTTCGTGCCTTTACATTCAATTTCCATTTTCAGAAATAATTCTGAAACAGGGACAAGTTGGTATCATCTGATGTTTGTTGATTTGAAGTTCCTCTTACAGTCTTGTTGTGGGAGATCAGACTTTTTTGTCTATCTCAGATTGTATGCACTCTTCTGTAGTCATTAGTCATGAATTTACCATAACCTTCTTTTCTTCCTCTCAAACTCATTCATTCATTCGATTTGAAAACTTTTCTTTGGATTTTTTTTTGTTCCCTGAAAGTACATTTGTTTGTGAAAACAAGTGGTGTTTTGCCACAATCATTGTCAAGAGCAGCATCTAGGGTTGTTTCAGAAATATATTATTTTATCCCTAACTTAATTCACTCTATTAATAGTGTTTGGTTATGTTTAGTGTGAGAATGGGCATATAGCATGTGCATCATGCTGCACCACAATGAAGAACAAATGTGCAAATTGTTGCTGGCCAATTGGGTACAGCCGTTGCCGGGCTTTTGAGAAGGTTCTTGAATCAGTGAAAGTTACATGCCGGAACATGCAGTATGGTTGCCAGGAGAAATTTAGCTACAGTAAGAAGCTTGCTCATGAGAAGGCATGCACTTATACTCCTTGTTCATGCCCCCATATTGGTTGTGACTATATTGGAATGTCCAGAGGTGTGTATGCTCACTTCTTTATAAAGCATTCACATTCTTCCAAACAATTTCAATTCAAAGATGTCATCTCCATCTCCCTGGACCAAAGCCAGAAGTATGTTTTTCTTCAAGAAAGGATACTGGGTACTCTTTTTATCCTCAACCGGTCTTATGAGAGTGATGGGAGCTTTGTCAATGTTGTTTGTGTTGCACCCACCTCAGAGAAGAGTGCATTTTTGTATGATCTAACAGCAACAGTCGGAGAGAGCTCGGTCAAACTAAAGTCGTCCGTGGATATCATGCCGAATTGGACAGCACAACCTCCTGCAAATATTTATCTTATAGTTCCTAGCCATTTTATTAGCAAAAGTGGAGTGCTGAAGCTGGAACTTGCCATATGGAAGAACCCAGTGCATCTAACTTGAATTTACAGTGGCTTCTACTAGGAGTTATTTCAACTGTAATAATTAATTGGTTATTTCAAGTACTTGTCAGGTAATGCTGCTCATATGGGGTTACTGTTTGGTTTCTGTAAATTATTGTGATAAAATGCACAGTGTGACTATCGAGTTATTTCTTGGAAATTTTTGAGGTTTCTTTTCATTTGTTTCTTTTATTTCAATCGTTTGTGAATGCGTGTGAGTTATATACAGCTTTACAACTTCATTGAAATGCATTTTAAAAGGGCATGAATTAGAGAGAGAGCAAAATCAATTATTGCGGGCAATTACTCCAATAAATAATGAGAAAAGCAGAGTAACAAAAATGAAAGCAAACAGTGAAGAACTTTTACAACATTTGATGATAAACTTAATCAGCATAAATTAATCAACCAAATCCAAAAGCACTCTTACCTGCTAATCATGATTTCAGGAGCACATTACCACACTTTCTGGGCACTCTTTTTGTTTTTAAATTATGAAAAAGTCCCACCACTCTCTCTCATTGTATAAATACCAAGAACCATTCTCCCTTGCTTTCTGCATGGTGGAAGCTTAAAAAGAATGGGGGCTCTTGATTATCTCTCAAACTTTTGCACTGTCACCTCCACAAGGGGCAAAAGGAAAGCTATGCAGGTATTCATTCCCCCCAGACTGTTCCTCATTTCACATAGTAGACACCTTTATTAACCTTTTGCTTTAATCTAAACTCTGATTCTTTGTGTTATTTTTCGACTTACCTTGATTTGTTATGCAGACAGTTGAGATCAGAGTGAAACTGGACTGTGATGGATGTGAGAGAAGAGTCAAGAATGCTGTCAAGAACATGAAAGGTGATGCATCTTCTGATAGTTCGCTACGTTTATATGAATTTAACTCTCTTTCTTTAAATGGAGAAATAGTTGGAGACCAGAGATGCATCATGCATGTCCACTATTTTATAGAACTACCCCATTAATCCTTTTGATCTTTCATATATATGATGGATTTGTAGGAGTGAGGAGTTATGAAGTAAACAGAAAGCAACACCGCGTAACCGTAAGCGGCTTTGTCGATCCTAACAAAGTTCTGAAGAGAGTGAAGAGCACAGGAAAAAGAGCTGAGTTCTGGCCCTACATACCATACAATCTAGTTCAATATCCCTATGCATCTCAAGCCTACGACAAGAAGGCGCCAGCGGGCTTCGTGCGGAACGTTGCGCAGGCCGTGCCGATGCCTAATGCATCTGCATCTGAAGAAGGGATTACATACCTGTTCAGTGATGACAACCCTAATGCTTGTTCCCTTATGTAGTGTTTAAGATGAATAGTACAAGTGCGTGTGTTTGAGTTTGATACATCAAATCTAGGACAACTTTTTTTTGTTGTTGTCTGATTTACTACTTTTCTGGGTTTGCTCTCACTCTCACTTGTTTGATAACATTTCAAGTTATATTCAATATATTCTAAAACATGTTCAAATCCTGCAAACTTTTTGAGGTCGACTCTGCCGCATCTTGTTGCATAATTTTTTAAATTCCTTGGCTATTCAAATTGACATCTCTATAGTTCAACCTTGTTGCACATAATTAACTTAATGTGGATCATGTCTTCCATATGATTACAGACTATTGCCTAAAGAGTAATTTTACTCAATTGGCATAACATTAAAAGGGGTAGCAATATTGCATCAAATAATCTTATCAAAAGTCATTAGATTGAACATATTATACATGATAATCCTAATATAGTTTGCATACTATTATTAGACATTGCTAGGTGCCTAGGTTTATTCATTACACCTCAAGTAGCTAGGGATTCTCATCATTAATAATAATAATAATAATAATAATAATAATAATAATAATAATAATAATAATAATAATAAGAAGAAGAAGATAGAAACCTCCCAAAAAAGTAGTATGAGTGAGGTCAAGTTTCCTCCTCCCTCCCGGCAGAGAGATATTTAATTATATAATTTTGTGAATGATTATGATAAGTTATTATTATTTGTATAAAGGAAGAAAGCAGAGACAAATCTTTCCTACTTTTCACATAGATTGATGTTGTCTTACATGTTAATGAGAATGATAATCTTTTGACTATCGCCCCTGAATCCTAATGTTTACCTAGACCACTAATATATTATAATGGGTTTCTTTTTTTTTTTAATCTTTTTTTTACCAGAGAAATCTCGCTACTCTATAATGACCTACAAACCTTTCAAACGATTGGAAGGGTAAAAAATAGGCATTTGGCAAGGCATATTCCATAATATTATATCTTTAGTTTTGGTAATTCTGCAGTTTCAGAATTTAACCAGCAAAGGGTACAATAGTGTTAGCAGACAAACTGTATCAAAAATACCATTAGAATGCATCAGAAGAACTAAGTCTTTTTTGTCCAGTTGAAATATGGATATAAATCATCAAAACCAAGTTATGAATAAGATTATACAAAGTTCCTTTAGTTGCAAAAACTATATATACTAGCAAACAAACTAATAGAATACTAGTAATTTGTGTTTTTTCCATGACTTGTTGGTAATCATAAGCAACAAAAATCTCCAAACTGCATCAGAAAAGGAGTATCAAGAAGATGAGTGACGAGTGAAGCGTGCGTGTTACCGCTTCCTTGCCTTTCTGCGCCTTGACTCTGCTTTCATCCATTTCTTTCTCGAAACAAGCTTGCTCTTCGGTTTCAACTTCAGCTCCGGTGAGAATTTGTAGTTTGGGTCCCTCATTTTAGCTTGAATATCCTTGAAAAACTCCGTGTTCAATCTCTTAGGCCCACCTTGCCTAAGCTCCTCATACTCTGGTCCAGAGATTATGTTCTCAAATGCTCCAACCAGAATGTCCAAATCACTCATCACCTCCCACACATTCGTGTATCGCCCATCCGGCCCCTTGTTCAGTTTCTTGAGAGCATTCTGCACGGCTTGCTTTCGAGCTTGCTTCCCGGGGGACAACTCCTCCGCTTCCTCCTCTTCTTTCATCGCTTGGGAAAGTGTTGCGTACTTGGGCTTCTCCTCAAACTCAAACAACTGATCCACGTACTGATCGCTTCTCGCGTTTGGGAAGGCCTCCGTAGGCACATCATCTTCGTCATCTCCTTCATCCCCCGTCCAAAGGGTCTTCTCCTCATCACTCTCCGACCAGACGCTGTGGAGTTCATCGCTGTCATCCGCATCGATCTGATCGGAGCGCTCCTTGGCACGCTGCTTGGCCTTTCTAATCTCTTTCTTGAGCTGGCTATGATCGTCTCTTTCGTTATCGCTGTCGTCCTCGCTTCCCGTCCAGAGATGATCCTCTTCATCCTCCATTTGTTTTGCCCATTGCTTCCTGAATTCCTCTGGTTTCGGAACTCTGCCTCCGAAAAGATCGTAGCTATGGCGTCTATCACGGGCGTACAAACGAGAAGCTGAAAACCAACACCACATTTCAGAAGCCATCAACGTAGGAGTACTCAATAAAATCGCTACGTGCCGTGTATCAAAGACATCATAATAAGAGACGAAACCATCCCAATTCAGCTAGTTAGTTAATGCAACAGAATGCGAAGTAGCGTTGTAGGAATAAAAAAGATGGAGATTTTCATTGAGTACTAACGACAAACACATAAGGTGCGTAATTAGATGTGCGAAAACAAGTGTACTCCGACCTTGAAAGAGGGGAGAATAGCGGTCATGAATGGATGCATAGAAGACGGCGGCATCTGAGAAAGAAACGGGAGTGTGGAGTTGGGGTTTTGCGGCGGTGAAAAGAAGCGGCAGGCGGGAACACACCCTCCGGGCCATTTCTCTGTTTCACTACTCGATCAATCACTCTTTCTACGCTTTTACGAAATTACAACTATTTTTATAAGTTTTTTCTTTATTATTACTTTTTTTTTGGGGAAACGACAAGTATCCAATTTAATTGTTAGAACTCCAACCTCTATATGCAATAGTTTATTTTTTTTAATTGCTAAATAGCAAATTGGTCTAAATGATCCTTAAATTTGAATTTTTTTATTAAACTGATTTTTAATTCTAATTTCTTGATTAAATTGGTCTAAAAAAATTAAAATCTAGACTAAATTAGTCCCTCAATTAATTTTTTCATCAATCAATTATTAATCAATACAAATTTTAAAAATATATTAAAATATTAAAATGGTAATTTCGGAATAAAATTTTGGATAACCAATTCCACCAAAATATTTTTAGACAAAATTTTGGAAATATCAGAGTTTTCGCCCCCTGCGCGTCTAGAGATGGCAATTTTGTGGGTCGGGGCTGGGTAGTATAGTACCCGGACTCGCCCCACAAGTTCGACTCAGAGACCCAGATCCAAATCCAAACTTGTACGGGTCCAGAAACTCAGAACCAACCCCCGATCCGCACGGGGCGGATCTACTCGGTCCCAGACCCGTTGGTGCCGTTTTAATTGCTAATTTTAAATTATCTTATTTTTTCATTATTAATTTTCATTAGTGGAAGCTTTTTTGTTTGGATTTTCTTATTATAGTTATCAGCTATTAGTATCTAAAAGTATGAATTGAAGAACAAGAAAATTCAAATAACATAAAGTAAGATTACATAGTAAAATTAATAAAAAAATTAGTAATGCGGGTCTAAAACAGGGCTGGGCTGGGCGGGGCGGGGCGGGTAGAGCAATTGAACCCGGACCCGTTCTCGACCCACGCGGGTTGGGTCCAAACCCGCCCCGTACTTCTACGGGTCTGGGTATTACCCGTCCCATCGCGGGGCGGGGCAGGTCGGGTCCAGTTCCAATTGACATCTCTATGTGCGTCGTTCTTGTTCCCAGCATTTCAAATTTTCTGAGGTATCTTATGTTTTTGGGTTTTGATTTCTCAGAGCTGCAATCACGAAAATTGACGATAAGATTTGCTTGATTTGATAAGAAGATTGATTGAACGCAAAGTAGTTGCTGTCAATTTGGGTGGAGTTTTTTTAGGTAGAAGGCTTCCACAAGAATATGCTTTGACCTTTGAGTTCGATTTTGATTAATGTTTACCTTAAATGGACTTGATAAGGAAATTCAAGAATTACGCCTCAAAAAAAATAAAGAGAATCCGAGGATTAAGGAAAATGAGCTTGTGGCAGAAGTAGTTGGTTCATTAGCCCTTGAAGATAGATATGACTGAAGTGAAGTCGTAACAAAGGTAGCCGTACTGAAAGGTGCGGCTGGATCACAACCTTCTTAAGGAGAGCTAATGCTTGTTGGGTATTTTGGTATGACGCTGCCACCACGCCGTGAAGGAGGAGGTGAAGGCCGCCGCGGAAGTGAAGGAGGTTTAATTTTGTTTGTGAATGTGATATCTAATATTGTGTTTACTTAAAATTTAATTGATATGGATGCTTAATTATATTATGTTTAATTATCGAATTTAATGGCTTGGGTATAAAATATTTTTGCCGAATTGATCCTCGAAATTCTATTCCGAAAATACCCTCATAATATTTTTACATATTTTGTAAAATTGCATTAACGAAGATATCAATTTGGCAAATATTTTAATTTTTGGAGACTAATTTAACCAAAAAAATTGAATTGGGGATTAATTTGGTAAAAAAAATTCAAATTTGGGGATCATTTAGGTCAATTTCCCTTCTTAAATTGACGAGAAGTTAGTAAAATCGCCCTATTTGAGAATTGAGAGTATTTCCAAATAACACTTAAAATTAAATAATTTTAAAAAAAAATAATAATGTTTGCAAACTAATATTTTATTTTTAATGATGCAGATAAAATTATTAAATGCTAACTTAACAAGAATTAAAAAAATGTCATAATTTGGTTAAGTTGGATTTTACCAACTTTAATAATATCTACTTTTTCATTTTAAATTAAAATAATTTTGGAGATTATAAGTTGGTACAAATATTTAAAATTGACTTTTTTCTTAAATTAAATGATAAGTTAAATTTTTTAAAATACTACAAGCACCTTCTAAAAATTTCTAAAATTTATCGCAACGAATGTGGAGACTCAAACAATGTCGGATCAAATAAATAATTACTCCAATAATCCAATTTGATCCTTTTTATCGACCTTAGTCAACCCAATTGCAGCAACCACAATTAGGGATGTCAATGGATCGGATTTGGACCGGATCCTCCTCGGTCCAGATCCGGATCCGGGATTTTTACTTTGTTCCAAATCCGGTCCAGATCCATTGGATCTCAAAAAATGAGATCCAGACCCAGATCCATTGGATCCACAAGGTCTCGGGTCTAGACCTGGATCCATAAGTTTTTTTTTTACTAAAATTAAAAAATTTATAAATCAATTAAAATTTAACTAAGTTAATTAATTCTACGATAACACAATAATATATAATAGCATTACTATCATTAAAAAAAATCAAAATACTCATGATATTATAAAAATATTACAATCATCTATAAAACTACGATTTTCTCTATAAAAAAACTTCCAAATTCATGGACAGTGAGTACTCAATCTCCTCCCATTTTCTATTTATTAGATTACTAGTAAACTATTTCAAGCTCAATAAATAATGTAATGTGATATTTTAAGTATAATAATATAAATATACTAATATTTTAGATATGATAATAAAATAATATTTTAATTATAAAAATTGACGGGTCTGGATCGGATTCGGATCTCAAATCGTAAAGTCCAAATCCAGATCCGTAATTTCTAAAATGGGTTCAGATCCGATCCAGATCCAATGGGTCCAATTTTTTAATATCCAGATGCAGAAAAATGGATCTGGATCCACGGATCTGGACCGGGTCCAAGATCCATTGCCATCTCTAACCACAATCCAACACTTGACCAATTCGGATCCTCTGGCCCAAAAATCGTATCCCACTCGGTGGCCCACCAATCACGTCCCGCCACGTGTGCATTGATGGGCCATATTAGAAATAAAAAAACTATTTTAATTATAAAAGACTGGCCCACCAATATACGCGTGGCGGAGCGTGATTAATGGACCATGGTGTGGGCCACCTAGGAGTGGGACAGATGATGCTGTGCGCACTTGACGGTCCTAAAAAGGCAAACTAGCATCAAATCTCAAAAATTAATGCACTGCGTGTAATAACTACTAAATTTAATAAGTAATTTTTTAATAATGTACAAAATAAATTCACCATTCACTCTCTCTCTCTCTCTTAATTACCCCTTTCATTTCCTGTAATTTAAAAATCAGATGAATTGATCCTTAAAATTATTACTAGTTAATTTAGATTAAGTTAATTTTTTTATTTTAATTAATTTTTTATTTAAATTTAAATTAATGTTGTTCGTTACAGGAAATTTTATTTGAAAACATTTTTTTTGAATGAGATTATAATTTTAAAAAATATTAAAATTTAATTTAAAAATTAGATGATTTGATCCTTGAAACTTTTTTCCCGTAAATACTATATGACTAACAGTTGATTAACTTAAAATTTAATATAAAAACCAATTTATCAAAACTAGCATTGGGGATCAATAAATTAAAAAAAAGATTATGGACCAATTCTTCCAAAATAGCAAAAATAGGAGATTACTTGTGCCAATTTGCCTATGACTAAGATGTACTAGAACGTAGAATTCAAAATATCCCAACGATAAAGCAAGATCGAAATCTTCAAACTAGACTAGAAAACGGAATTGAAATCAATGTTTGTTTCTCCAAAACTTGAAGTAAGATGAACAGTCTTTCTCCAGAATGTAGCAACGGAATTTCATATCATAAAAGGTGTGTATTTCATTCCTCTCCAAGGCTTATATACGGCTGCGCTCCTCATCAAGAAGGCATGGTTTTTATCTTCAAATAAGGAAAGGTATCCTTTGATAAGGATTTCCAAATCTTTCCTTATCTTGTTTTCTCTTAATCTCCAAGTCTCCCTTCTAAATATTTTCGTCTAAATTCACTCCAAAGCGCGCCTTAAACCCTTAAAAATCACTGCCACTTGAATCCCCTGTCACATGCTAAGTCAGCCCAAAAATCCTACAAAACTGCCCAAGATATATGGTCCAACCGCTCAAGTGGACGCCAAAATAGACATAATTTGAATAATATGAAATAGACTAATCAATTTCTTTGCAGAATCTACATCCATGGTGGAGCATCTACAGTTTTGTAATTTGTCATCATCTTCAACTTTCTCTCTCTTCTCCATACATCTCTACCGTAAATGTCCCTGGTTCGGTTGTGCTCTTCAGGTTCAGTGGAGATTCTTTTCTGCTGGTTTCTCTCTTTAGGTGGGATGTGTGGAGGAGAGGGAGAGAGTTGAAGACAATGATTTTATTTTTATTAAGTGCTCACGTGAGGACTAACGGCGATCGACATAATTTGAACTGAAGGGGTATATCGCAACTCGTTATCGGATGATTGGTTAATTTTGGGGGGCAGTGCACATAATACAATAGTTTGGCGGGGGGGGGTGGTTTATCACCATTTTTCCTTCTAAAAATTATAAATGCCAATCAAAGCAAATAGTAATTACCCAAACTTTGTAATTTTACACAATGTTTAACAGGTTATAGGCTTGTATCTACAATATATTTTTTTTATATAATTTTCTACTACTGTAGAAACTGCATAATTTAATACTCGGTAAATTAATAACATTTCTAAGATAATATTTGGTTACGGTCCCGACTCGGGTCAATGTAAAAAATCATCAAATTCGATAAAATAATAAGAAAATAATTTTTAGAAAGCTCCAATGTAAATATATGGTCCCATCAATATCATAAATTAATAATCATTTAAAATTATAAATAACACTAACACAATTTTGTGAAATATGATTCTAGTGTTGCCTATTTTTTTCTTAAAACTTAATATAATTGAATCTCATCTCTAACATTTTCTAATTGTATAAAAAAAATTCAGTTTTGTTTTTTTGAAATGCACCATAAAATTGTGAAGCATATTAGGCGCAATAAGTACTTCCTACGCGGAACTAGTTCTAAAAGGAATCGTATGATCTTTAGTGTTTTTAGTATTGATTGTCAATAAGTGTTAACTATACAATTGTACTTGTTTTTAAATGAATAAATTTATTTTTTAACAAATTAATACTCCCTCCGTCCCGCTATTCTTATCTTAGTAGTGTTCGGCGTGGAGTTTAAGAAAGTGTGTGAAAGTATGTTAAAATAGTGGGGTCCATTTACAATTGATTGTGATCCACAAATTGTTCTCCTTTTTGGAATAAAGATAATAATAGCGAGACGACCGAAAAACGAGATGATCGAAAAATGAAACTAAGACAAGAATAGCAGCACAAATGGAGTATAATTCATTGCTTCAAAATAGTAAATAGTAAAATGACGTTAAATATAATATATAGATAAACTTATATCTTCTTATATCCATCTAATTAAAATTCAATTCCGTTGAAGTTCGAAAACACTCTTTAAATTAAAAATATTAATTTATAGATTATATTAATATCTCTCTAAAATAATAAAATCTCACAGTTCTGATAATATGAATTTAGAAAGGTTTAACTGTATTGAATTTTGGTTTTAGCATACGACAATACAAACTCATGCACAGCAGCTCAAAAAACAAAACTTATAAGCATATAAACCGAAAAGTACATATTTCCTGCAGTGTATGAAAAGGAAACAAAATCAATTATTTTAAATAAATAGCAGATGATACGATTACCTGTCTGTGTTTAAAGAGAGTTTGAAAACAACATAAGAGCTTTTATCACCTCTTGCAAGAAACTATAGTCATGTTGTCTCATTCATCTTTCATGCTAGCTCGAATCTCGGCCTACTACGCAGCGTATCTTAGTCGTATATCTCGGCCTTGTATTTGATTTCAGGGTTCCGGATATCTTCTTGACTTTGAATCAGACGAATCTCCAAACTGCTCGACTGGCAGTCGTGCCCAGCCTTCGTATAATCATCTACTGTCCTAACCAGAAGAGCCTGCAACAAAGACAGGAAGTTGTAGACCAGTCTGTATAGAAAAGCCAAGTAAATGGAAATATTTTACCTGCAAGCTTGACACAGAAAGTTCGGCAGCTTTGCTTAGGTTGTCAGGGTGTTTCTGCGTGATAAGAGAAGCGAATGAGAAAAACATGTACACGATAGCTCGAAGGGCCTAATTTAATGTTTCTCAATTATTACATTGCTCCATCCCAGCAAAAGTGCAGTCATGAGATCTCCTGTTCCCTGCAGACACAAGAGATGGAATATTATTACAAGCAGCAAGTTAGTAAACTTGCAAAAAAGAAAGAAGAAAAAAACTAAAGAAACTCTAGACAAATAAATGGCCATGGACAAAGATACAAGTGCGGTAAACCACCACTTAGTTTATGTAAGATGATGAACTTCACATGCAGAATCATATAGCTTAGAGAATGAAGAAAAAACTGCAGCTTTTTTCGTTTTATGTTTTAGGTTAGGAGGGATATTGACGGTCTGCTCATGATATGATTATCAAGCTCACTCTTGATTGTATGACAGGAATACTAGTATACTACCGCACACCTTCAATTTGTGTCAGGGAAATGAAAGAGGGTTAGTCCCCTATGAATGCGGAAACATGGAAAGCATGAAAACTGGTGGAATATTAATTAGAAAAGCAATACCAGTTAACTTTTATTCAAGGAGACTGAAGTGGGAGATTAAGATATGATATTTCTGAATCATGAGAAACTATCCATGAAATCACGTATAATCTAGAAGACGGCAATGCAATGAAACAACTGCATACCGTGAAATAGGCAGGAATTTTGGGGATTGAAATGCGGAACTGTACAGGTGTTTGGCCCTGTAATAGCCAAAGAAGTTTCAATAAGAACATGGATATTAGTAAAAAGTGAGAATTCATTTCACCACACAATTTGCCTATGTAAAAAGTAAAAAAATCAAATGAAACATTCATCAATATACAGAAAGCAAGAATGAAGAATTAGACAGTCAAAACTAAAGAAGAGAATCGAGAAAACATTTGTACTATCAGCTTATGAATTTAGAAAGAAAATAGAAGAAACCCATTTTACAGTGGAAATAGTGGAAGCACCTTTCAATTATGTGTTGTTCCATTACCTTTTCTTTCTGATGACTGCCAATTAGGAGAAGATTACCATCTATGTTAATGCTTGTTAGGACAACCTGAAACATATTGCAAAAAGTGTAGATTTAATACAATTTTAATAGCATAATATATGTTTGTCGTGATCAGAACAAATTGCATAATATAATGAACGTGAGGAATAAATGTGTCGGTTAAGGATACAGAAAAATAATTTTGTCTTATTAGCAACGTCTTCATAGATCATTCAAAGTGCTTTGGAACTCTTGAGGTCAGAGAGGAATCAAGGAACAATATGTATCCAGGAGAATTCTTTTCCCTTAACGACTGAGATAACATTAAGATTGAAGCATTAGATAACACCTTTGATGGTCCAGCAGCATGAATAATGTTGCAAGCTTCCCTACCATCTCGCTCAGATACAATCCTGAAAGAAAGTTAATAATAAGGAATGGAGCAGAAAACATCATGAAAAGAAACAACTTTTGGCTGATCCCTAGAGTTCATCAGTTGACAATTGACATGCATATGTGGAAATAAATTAAAGCTCAATCATTAAGTACATATGCAGTCAAGAGTTTAAAGACTTATAATTCCATCATTGCAACACAGTAGCATAATTGACATCATGACGGTGGATTTGTTTATTTTTATTTTTATTTAAATATTTATTTATTTTTATGGGATGGGCATAAGGACTATTTCAAGTTGTTTGGCATTGTAGAGAAATGGACTGTATTTTTTTATTTTCAGAGTATTTGGTACGAAAAACAAATGGGAATAAACATACTCAATTTACTCTCAATTCGTCCCACATCTTCAAATTTGACAGGACACAACCCTTCAAATTTGACTGTGTGATAGAGATTAATCTCATCAATTTATCATGGCACCACTTTCTAAGGATTAAACACCTCGGACCCCAAGGGAGGCCCCATTGCTATACGACTGCACAACAGACTCCACTAACAACTAATTGGACCAATCCTTGCTACGCCAAATGATTAACCCAAGTTGACACAAGAGTCCATTGAACACATATGAACTACTTGAACTTTCATTACACAGTCAAATATGGAAAATTACAAAGGCAACTTCCTTAATTAATGAGTTTATATGTGATTCCTAACGGAACAGGTGGATACTTCAGGAAGTATTTAATGCACGCTACATGAGCGAATAAGGAATACCTAGATTCCGTCAACAGTTCAGCCTCAAACTGATTTGGAGTCATCATGGATGCAACAGGGACAACCTAATCAGAAGGTGCAATAACAAATTTTTCCATCAGATAAGTCATAGAGAAGTCCATTTATGCAATTTGGTCTATTTTCCTTTACTACTACATCTTATTGTCTGAATATTATCCATTTTGAATAAGAAAGACAGTACAATTAGTAAATTACTATTGAGATAGATATTTTTCACTAATACAAGAAACAAATTCTGTAATATGATAAAGGGGGTAAGAAAGTCACACATGGTTACAAACTTCCATAATGAGCCATTTATCTACATATAAGCCAATTAAACCTTCACCAGTTAAAACCAGTCACATATCCACGGGCCGTTATTTACATAGATGTCGATTACGCATTCACCAGATAAAACCAGAAACATATACTCCCTCCGTCCCACTGCATTCATTCCATTTTCCTTTTTTGGTTGTTCCACTCCATGGGTCCCATTTCCTTTTTTAACTTAAATTCTCCTCTAACATATCTTGTGGACCCTACAACTTTATCATACTTTACATACAAAAAATAACTTTCTTAATCCCCGTGCCGAATAGAAATGGGACCAATGGAGTGGGACGGAGGGAGTAAAAAACAAATAGGATTCTATTTCAGATATTCCTTTACTAGTATGACCCATCAAAATACATTTATAAGATCCAAGTATAAAACAAAATAACAGCTGTCAAAATAAACACAGAAGCATACAAAAGTTAAGCTATCAAGCATAGGAAAACCTGCTCTTGGGTTTAGCAAAAAGAAAAAAAGAAATTGGAAAAAAGGGAAAATAAAAACAGGACTGTGAATACAAATATTCCTTCATAAGCAATAGAGTTGCAGTGTGCTAAGACACCATACCAGTAAGTTATACGAATCATAAATGTCAATTTCAAGATATGATATATATCTCCTGTGTGAATAGCCCTTATCGTGTGAATGTGTGAACACTGCACTTTAAAGACAAATGTACTGCACTTTCAAGGCAAAGATACTGCACTTAAAGACACTGTAAGTGCAATATCCTTGCCTTGAAAGTGTAGTACATTTATTTTTAAAGTGCAATGTTCACACGATAACAACCTATTCACGTTTGAACCTCACCCTCCTATCTATCTATTTATATATGTATATATCGGGGGGGGCAGAGTATAAGTAATGATTGCTTTAGCAGAACCAGAGATTCAAAGATAGATTCAATAACTGAATACTTATTTAATAATTCTTCATTATTGAATTTATGTTCCAGAACATCCAAAACTTTATGGGTCACCCTCAGGTACTTGAACAATTTGAATCAGCAATTCAACTATAGGATACTTGAAATAGTCCATTAACTGCTATAATAAATATGATAACGGCCTTAATGAATGAAAAGCCCAATTTCCTATAGAAATGTACCTTTTCTCGATAGACAGATACCAATTCCTTAGGGACATACAGTTTTCCTTCATCACCTAAAACTGGATCACAAACTGAAGAACAAGATTCAGTTTCAAAATTATACCAATATAATAGGAAAACAACATTAGCCATATTTATATTATATTATCCATCCAGAATCAATTATGAAGGTCAAGCTCTTTATTTGACCAAGATCTAAAGTCTCAGTCAGTCTAGACAAACAGTTTAGTGAACCACCAAGAAGAAACAGATTCTCAGTTTAAAAAGGAATCAGGAACAAATTCAGCACGCATTCAATAGTAATAGTATAAATAACATTTTTCAGCATCTAGTTGTTGTACTTACCATATGTAAGTCCGGGATTGATCGATCTAAGCTTATCGACAACTTTTAGAACAGTATTCAAGAAGGACTCGGAACCAATATAACCTACAATGTGAGTAGCTAACTGTTAACATGTAGGTGAGGAAAGATATCAAGCAGCAGAAGACTTAAAACTAAAGAAACTGACATGCAACTTACTAACTGGGCATAATTAGTTACATACAAAATGATGGCATGAAATATAACGGAAGTATGACAAGTCCATTCTCCTACCAACTAACAAATTTCAAGTGCAGTTGAAAAAAAAAATTAAAAAAAAATCTAAGCTTAGAACCATTAAACAATCTCCACTGCAGCAGTAAACAAGTTGTTTATAGATACCTGTAAGTAGATGTGTGTAGTACAATAAATTGTTAGCTCCAAGGCCCTCTACCAAATCCCAGAGTTGGTCACCATTCAAGACCTGACCCTTAAAAGTAGGATATCCTGCAGAATTCTTGGAATGATCATGTATAGCAAAAAGCAAGTTAAGATCCACAGACGAGTTCAGACCAGGTTTCAGATCTCAGAATGGATAAAGACATATAAGCAGCTTGCCTGTGTGATTTGAGAACTGTACTGAATTTATTGGATCAACATCATATCCAAGTAACTGCAGAGGAAAGACAGCTGACTTGTTGCCGACATATCCCTAGAGTGAATGAGAATTTAGCAATGGACAAAATATATAGCTCAGTATCTATCAATATAAGCAGTAAACCAGCAAAAGCAATGAAATATCACAAATAATAAAAAAGACAGATTTAACAAAATAGGCAAACTGGAAGAGATCAGTCTAATTTTTTAAAAATCTTATTTGGGAACCCAGACTTTTCTCTATGGTACCTTGAGGTATAAGCCTCCTGGAGAAACTCAAAACACGGTTAAAATAAATTTCGCCACGTTAAATTTGCTAACTTCAAAATTTACAGAAAATATTAACAATATTAACAAATATACTAATTTTATATGTAAGCTAAAACTTATAAAGAAAATCATTTAGTATTACTGACTCCGTGTCTTGATTTTAGGTTTCACTGTGTATTTTGGATTTTTTGGGATTTGTAAAAATAATCTAAATTGTCTACAAAAAATAATTTACAAGACTGAGAAAGAGTTCATCGATTAAAAATAGTTCAAAATAGCTGCGAGATCTGAGACATAAGCCTCATTAAAAGCGTTGCCAAGGCATTACTGAGGCGCAAGCCTCACCAGATCGAGGGTAAGCCTCAAAGAACATAAGAGATGCATAGCCTCATAGGCATTTTTCCATAGCCTCACTTCAGGCCTGAGTCGAGGTGGGATTTTAAAAGTTGGGACTAATGTTACAAGAATCTTATACAAATTTAGAAGCATTTCAACTGTATCTTCTCCCAAGCGTAATGGAATAGAAACACCACTGGGAGCAGAACTGAATCAATTGAGGCATGAACAAAATATATTGCAGCCTAACAGAGTCTCCTTACTAGTTCAAGAAATATCCATGAAAGTAAAAAAACTTAACTTGCAAAAAGAGAACACCCAAATAGAAAATCAAAGAGATGACTACAGATAAACCATATATACTTCAGTATCTATAAACCTCACTCATACAGTTAATTATCAACAGTCAGTAAAATGACTCAAGTAATCTATCACGTACCGGACATAAGCCATTTACTTCAAAAGATAGCCATCGGACATGATTTTTCACTAGTCAATACAGTGATTCAAACATCAAACATTTTGCATAACTTCTCATAATGCTAAGCAATTAATCCTAGGACACCTAAAAGAATACAAAACGCTTCAAAATTTTATATGATTAAACGACCTGAACAGTGTGAGACTGAATACTGAGGACCCGGCCCGTTCCGGACGGCAACGCTAGAGCTAGAACCGGTGGAGGCGCCATAATCCACTCTTTAAGCACCGCCCTAACCTAAAATTCCCGCTCAAAATCCACGACTTAGACGTTTACATTAGGCATTTTGCAAAAATAAATGCAGAAATTCAGTTGAAATCCCCACCTGAAAATGGAGAAACTTCAATACAAGTTTGGATGAAATGCGCTGCCGATGAATTCCGACGGTTGCATAAAATAATCAAGGTGTAATCTGATCACGTAATTGATATTCCGAGGATGCTTAACGACTGCTGCAGCAAATAAAGATCAAGATTGTTTATGGAAGTCAAATAAACAAATGGATTCGGTGGTTGCGTGGTTGAGTTGGTGATGATTCGGATTGCTGAAACTGAAGAATGCACGAATAATTAGGGAATTTCGCTGTAATTTGGCTTTAGGAATTACGTCATTGCTTCGACCAGCGAAAATAAATGGTAAATGGGGATAAGTTTTAATTATTCACCCAAATTTAAGGTTTCTTATATGTATTCTAACTAAATTTTTATCGTTATCATAATACTTGTATAATATTACACTAAATTATAAGGTTAATAACGTAAAACCCCTCTATTATTGGTTTTGACTTTGCCAATAACTATCTAATTTATTATAAATATAAAAAGTACAATTTTAATTACATTTGCAAAGTTAGAAGCGATTTTGTTCTGGATTATAGGCGCGGGGAAGTCCAACCCGAAAAATGAGAGAAATGTTGCAGTGAGCGCAATAGATAAATGCTACAGAACGAGAAAGATGCAATAGAGAGGGAGAGAGAGAAGCGCGATAAAAATTGAATAGTAGAAAATTCTTGGAATATTATTTTAGGGTGTTTTTGTGAAATTACCTTAAATTTTACACGTGTGATCATGATTTTTGCTGGAATTTTAATCTTTACAACAAATTAAATAGTTAATGGATAAAGTGCAAAAATTAAATAGTTCTGTAGATAAAGTATACATTTTTATAATTTAGGGGACAAAGCGCAAAAATTCAATAATCGATAGGGTTTAACGTTTTTAACTCTACCTTATAGTAGACATGTCCATTTTCAAACCGAAACGGGCTCAAACCAGGTCTTAAATCGAAACCGAAACCGACATAAATCAGAACCGATGCACACCGGAACCGTCTTGAACCGTAAACTGTCGGTTTGCGGTTCGGTTTCGGTTTACTCTTTTTCAAACCGTGAAACCGTCGGTTCCAAACCGGGTGAAACTGACGATTTCACCTATTAAAATTGTCAAAGATCTGATATCCAATGAATTAGATAAATGAATTTTAAATTAAAAATATTATTGAAGATCTAAATCTTCTAATTTTTACTTATAATTAAAACAAACTATTCATTTAAAATACAAAAATCCTACCAATTTTGATATTTTAAAGTAGTATATAAACTGATAAAATATTGTATTGTATTTAGTATAGTTGCAAATGGATACTAACGTTCCCAAAATATATATATATGTGAGATAAAAGTTGTTCAAAATTTATCACTAAAAAACATAGAATATCAAATATTATTTAATAATTACTTCACAAGAAAGAATAAAAAACAATGATATAAAATTTATTTCTAAAACGATGATGATAATGAAGAATCAACAATGAAATTATATTAATATATTTAATTGTTCAATTCTTTCATGAGATTGTATAATTTTATTTATAATTTATTACTGAATTGATTCGAAACTGAAAAAGGTATTTTTTTTAAAAAATAAAAAATTAATTCAGTAATTAAAAAAAATAAATTTATGAAAATAGTGAAATCGGTAAACTAGAACCGGAAGCGGCGATTCAAACCAGAACCGTCAACTGTCTACATGCGGTTCGATTTCGATTTCAGTTTTTACCAAACCATAACCCAAAATGGGCATGTATACCTTATAGTAATAAAAAATTATGATTCCAAGTTCCCACTGACATCAATATTGTAGGGATATGAGTCAATGGTCTGGAAGATCATTGCTAGGGGGTACTTAGAGCTTGACTCAGTAGTTGCGTTGAACTGAAGTCAGTAGTTCGTGTACTTAGAATGATATTGTAATATTTGTTATTGGGGGAAATTGTAATGATATTGAATTGTATTACTATAGAATTGAAGATCCCAAAATCTGTCCTAAACCCTATGTGTGTTTGAACCGTTATGATGTAATAGGCTAGACTTGATTTTATCGTCATAGATTATTTTGTCTAAGTCCTAGATTATTTTGTCTAAGTCCTGTATGGGGTATTGTTGGACTGAACTTCAGTAGAGAAGTTAAAGTTCCAGAACCCCAAGTCATCGGTTTTGTAGAGCTCAGTAGTCTTCAGAGTCATCAGCTGACAACTTTCAGTAGAAGATTCCCTTCAGCAGACTTGTTGGTCCCGAGAGTAACGTTCAGGTGTAGAGGGGGGGGGGTGTGAATACACCTGAAAACTGATTTCTCAACTTAAAACGCGAACAATCCTTTTCAGGAGAGTGTCGTACTGAACGAGTTCAGCAGACCAGATAAGCTGTTCTGAATCGCGTGGCAGAGTGACTGACTTTACTGAGGCCTGCTAGCTGACTAGAGTCAGAATTCAGTACCGTTCAGATAAAGTTCAATAGTACGGAAATGTGTAGGCCCAAATTCAGTTGAGTTAGGAAAACATTTTTATCAAAACAATTTCAGTATATTAGTGCAGTAGATTAAGCTTGCTGAAACTCAATTGAATGATTTTAAAGATATTTTGCAGTATGCACAGTAAATTAATGCAACAGTAAATAATGAACACAGAACACAGACGATTTTTAAAGTGGTTCGGATCCAACAATTTTACGTCCACTATCCCGAAAGATCAGGAGACTATGTATTATACTGAGATAGTCTCAGTCGGTTTGTACACTGGACAAACACTGGTCTTGAGATTTATACTGAGCAAGTCTCAGTTTACAGGGTATCAAACTAAGTGTTTGAAAAACTCTCCAACAGTTAAGGAGTCCTTTACAATAAGGATCAGTTCGACTATGAACTCCTTCGTCTAAGCTATAGATATAAACAGCTGAGCTTAGGTTAGAGGGATAGAGAACGAGAAGGTGGCTTCTAGAGCGATGAACAGCTAAGTATAAAACTCGGGTTCGTGTTCAGTCGCTTTGGATACTAGAGGCTGTGTAATTCTAATTCAGCTTGGTTCCCTATGAGCAGATATGTAGTCTTTCGCCGGAGATTGTTTCTTCGAACTACTTGTGGAAGACTTAGGACGTTTATGAGTTGCTCTTTGAATGCTCTGAGTTCGCTTGTGTATGCTCGTTGGTTCACTCGTCTTCTCGTTGTGTGCTCGTGAGCTTCAATTTGATTTTATCCCTCTATTTATAGGGTAGAGATGAGGATAGATCCGTTGGAGACGACGATCCTTTGTCTCTCTCTTTTGGGTAGCTAACGACTCTTTCAAAGTATGGTTGCAATGTCCTTTCCCTCCATTTCTGGAAAGTTGTTGACTTGCAGCTTTAACAGATATAGGACAGGTGGTTGCTTGTCATTGGTCGAGGTTCAGGAAAGTTGGTGAGACAGAACAGACTTCAAGGAGATCTGAAGCTGACTTCTCTCTTCCTCGTATTGACTTTGTTGATTTGACTTTAGAGAATCTGACAGTCAGAAGACTGTCCAACATTTCCTGAGTCTGATCTCTGATTCAGTAGCATGCTCCTACTGAGTCGGCTCTACTGAAGATCAGCTATGAGTTCAGTGAACTACTCCTGCTGAGTTCAGCTCCACTGACTCCTTTAAGTATACTGCTCCTGTTGAGTCCAGTATCACTGAGTCTTCTACTTCTGGTACTGAGGCATGTAATCTACTGAGCGCCTGAACCAAATGTAGAGTGTCTACTGAGTCTGAAACCTCAGAGACAGAATAAAACAGGTTACAACTGAATTGTTCATGAACCAAGATAGGGTTTTGGGATCTTCAAATCTTCAGTAAGTATTCAGAGCACATGGCTATTGAGTTATGTCTTAACTGATTGTGAGAAGACTGAATCATCTCCCAACATTTTCCCCCTATTTGATGATGCCAAAACCTAACACTATGACTTATCAGAAATAGAACTCCTTACAAATATTACAAGTAGAATCAGTGGAGTTGTTCTTCAACTGCTAGACTACAGAGGGAATCAGGGCAGAAATATCAGAACCTATACAGAAACTAATCAGCAATTTCCCCCTGTCTAACAACATCTTCCCCCAACTATGCAATCTATTAGAATCTGACTAAGCAAAAACCGACAAAATATATAAGAACAGTGAGTGTGTGAGTCAGTAATCACTTTAGTGATTCTGAGTGTTAAGCATAAAAACAAACAAGGTCATTTATACAATAAGGAATTGTCAGGGCAAATAATAGAGATGTTTTATAGATTGAAGAAGGTTCAGTATAGTTACATCGTCTGCTATACTAAGAAGAATAGAAAAGAAGATACAAGGAAACAGAAGCTAATAATCATCTGAACCGCTTAATCATGTCTTTGAAGTCCTTTGATTGGGATTCAGGAAGAGGCATTCCATACATCCGGTAGGTGATCTTCCTCAGCTTCAGTATCTCAGCGAAGTCAGCTGGATCATCTTCATCTAGGAACTTGGCTTCAGCAGCATCCTTGACTTCCTTCTCAATGACTCCATAGTGAACGGAGCCGTCTCGTTTCAGTTGGGGCGGCATAATTCTTGGAGCTGGTACCCTGACATCTACCTTGTCTTTTACGGCCTTCTGAAGGCAAATATCTCTATGTCTGCCCTCATGAGCCATTCAGCAAAGGTGACAGACTTGTGCTTTTCAGCCCAGTACCTCCAGAAATAATTCCTCTTAATGAATTCAGCCTTCAGTGTCTCCCACCTTTAAGTTATCTCCTAAGGCATCCATTCATCAACTCTCGGCCATCTGTGAATTTTGAGATCAGTAGGCTTGCTGAACCTTCTGTATCTGTATGGAATGTCAGCTTTCTCAGGAATCCTCTGACTCACTTCTTTTTCAGCTTTCAGCCTCAGAGCTTCAAGGTCTGCTAATCTGAGCCTTTCTCGAGCTGCTTCTATCTGTCTTGCTTCTTCTCCTCTATAGAAGTACCTCTCCATCTGAGCCCATATTTCCTGCATCTCAAGATCCTATTCCTTAGAAGGGACATAGGAGGGTTTGTGAGGCTCTTCTTCTGAATCAGCAGGTGTGGTTGATTTTTCTTTCGAAGTACCCTGCTGACCAGTAGTCTGCTGCTGCTGCTGCTCCTTCTCCTTCTCCTTATCTGCTTCATCACTGAGTTTTAGAGTTCTGGGAGGCAGCTTAGGTCCAGTCTTCTTTCCTCCTGCTGGAGCCTTTGTCTTGCCTTTTGCTGGCTTCTTCTTACGCTTATTAGCAGCCTCAGCTTCAGCAATTTCTCTCGCTAGCTTCTCATCAGCAGCGATCTGAGCTTCCTCCTCCGGAGTAACATATCTCTTGGTTCCTTTCTTCTTAGAGGGACGGGTAGGAAGCGTCAGAATTTTCTTGCCTTTCCCGGAAACTGGAGGAGGTAGAGGAACCTCTTCCTCTTCAGACTCCTCGTCAGCGTACTCAGCAACCTCCTTGATTATGTCAGAGGGTGTTTGGGTTGCCTGAGTAGCTACTTCTTTGGGTCCTGAGCCGCTTGGGCTGGTCTCAGCAGACACTACATCGCTCTTCTTTGAGATACCACAGGCCTCGCCGGTCCCGAGTAGAGGGTCCAGTGGGAGCAGTTATCTGAGAGTCAGAGTTGCCCCCGCCACGACCTTACTCTTTTTGGTACCTTCAGTACCAGTTCTTTACCTTCAGGTATCTTCCCTTTTCCTTCCCCCTTTTTGGCATCAGCAAATCGGCTCGGGGTGGGAATGGATACCTTCTTGTCCAGACTCTTGTAAGCTGTTGCCAGATCGTCTTAGGCATTTTGCAGCTTAGTCAGTTTCTCGTGCAGCTCATTCCCCTCCTCAGTAAGTTGATCACTGTATTTGTTGTGGGAGGCGTCTGCTGCTGTCTTGAACTTCTGCAACTGTTTGTCCACACTCTCTTCAAGAACCTTCTGAATTGATTGAAGCTTGAGGTCTGCGGCTTGAGAGATGGAGGAGACATATTCAGTATGTGCTTTTTGAGCGGCCTTATAATCTTCAAGCATTTGAGCTTGGCCAGCCTGAATCGTCTTCAGTTGCTCATCGAAGTCGGCTCTCTGTGCGGCAAGTGCGTTGTTCAGAATGTTGGAGAAATCAGGGACAGGGGATGTCTGAATAGATGTTCGAAGTCCCTTGATTTCAGCACTCTGAGCCTCAGTAGTTTGCCTCCACGTCTTGTGGATAGTGCGGGCTAGTAGTCGGTTCTGAGTACCTTGATCCCTCAGTGCCCTGGCCACTTACTTCGATCGTCGGCTTCTCGGGCTGGGCGCTACTTCGAAGGCAGACTCAAGTAGCAGCTGAGATGGTTCAGTTGCCTTCGAAGTACCAGCCGCCGCTAACCTGGACCAAGGATGCTGAGCGGTGGTTCAGCAGTGGATGTTGGAGCATCCTTGTCCAGTTGAGTTCCCTCATCAGGCTTCTCAGGGCCTGAATCACGGGGTGGGTCCTGACCATTGGGGTCAGACCCCTCCGAGGGTGCTGATGCTGAGACGGGTTGTCTGTCGTTCAGCATGGAGAGCATCGCAGCCCTCAGATCTTCAAGGGTGCCAAGGTCGGATGGCTCTGAGTAGCCAATCTTGCCTCTTATGATCAGCTCCTCCTCATGGAGCTGTTCGCAGGAGTGGTGAATGATAAGGCGCTTCAGATTGTGCCACTCCTAGAACCGGATCAACATGTGGAGCCTAGCCTGCCTTGCTAATGTGACAAAATCACTGTGGCCGGCTATCTCTGGGATCCGTTCAGCAATCTCTCGGGAGGCTCGTGATTTGAGAACTGAGGCTTCAATCCTAATCGATTCTGACTCAGAAGCTGTCTTTGAGTCTTCTTCATCTATTGGAGACGACTGCTTCTCATCAGATGTGCCTCCATTCTGACTCGCCATACACCATAATTCTCTACTGAGAACATGGGTACCATTCTGATTCCTGACATATCAGACATAGTGAATATTGATATGAATGAAGAATGATATGCAGTGAAAACGTTTTCCGGATCCGTTCAAGTAGACCAGCTTCAGAATAACAAGAGTCTTAGAGAACTCCTGCTCTGATACCAATTGTTGGTCCCGAGAGTTACGTTCAGGTGTAGAGGGGGGGGGGTGAATATACCTAAAAACCGATTTCTCAACTTAAAACGCGAACAGTCCATTTCAGGAGAGTGCCGTACTGAATGAGTTCAGCAGACCAGATATTAGTGCAGTAGATTAAGCTTGCTGAAACTCAGTTGAATGATTTTAAAGATATTTTCAGTATGCACAGTAAATCAATGCAACAGTAAATAATGAACACAGAACACATGCGATTTTTAAAATGGTTCGGATCCAACAATCCTACGTCCACTGTCCCGAAAGATCAGGAGGCTATATATTACACTGAGATAGTCTCAGTCGGTTTGTACACTGGACAAACACTGGTCTTGAGATTTATACTGAGCAAGTCTCAGTTTACAGGGTATCGAACTAAGTGTTTGAAAAACTCTCCAACAGTGAAGGAGTCCTTTACAATAAGGATCAGTTCGACTATGAACTCCTTCGTCTAAGCTATAGATATAAACAGCTGAGCTTAGGTTAGAGGGATAGGGAACAAGAAGGTGGCTTCTAGAGCGACGAACGACTAAGTATAAAACTCGGGTTCGTGTTCAGTCGCTTTGGATACTAGAGGCTGTGTAATTCTAATTCAGCTTGGTTCCCTATGAGCAGATATGTAGTCTTTCACCGGAGATTGTTTCTTCGAACTACATGCCGAAGACTTAGGACGTTTATGAGTTGCTCTTTGAATGCTCTGAGTTTGCTTGTGTATGCTCGTTGGTTCACTCGTGTTCTCGTTGTGTGCTCGTGAGCTTCAATTTGATTTTATCCCTCTATTTATAGAGTAGAGATGAGGATAGATCCGTTGGAGATGACGATCATTTGTATCTCTCTTTTGGGTAGCTAACGGCTCTTTCAAAGTATGGTTGCAGTGTCCTTTCCCTCCATTTCTGGAAAGTTGTTGACTTGCAACTTTAACAGATATAGGACAGGTGGTTGCTTGTCATTGGTCGAGGTTCAGGAAAGTTGGTGAGACAGAACAGACTTCAAGGAGATCTGAAGCTGACTTCTCTCTTCCTCGTATTGACTCTGCTGATTTGACTTTAGAGAATCTGACAATCAGAAGACTGTCCAGCCGTTGTTGAGTCTGATCTCTGATTCAGTAGCATGCTCCTGCTGATTCGGCTCTACGGAAGATCAGCTCTGAGTTCAGTGAACTACTCCTGCTCAGTTCTGTTCAACTGACTCCTTTCAGTATACTGCTCCTGCTGAGTCCAGTATCACTGAGTCTTCTACTTCTGGTACTGAGGCAGGTAATCTACTGAGCGCCTGAACCAGATGTAGAGTGTCTACTGAGTCTGAGACCTCAGAGATAGAATAAAACAGGTTACAACGGAATGGTTCATCAACCATGATAGGTTTTTGGGATCTTCAAATCTTCAGTAAGTGTTCAGAGCACAGGGCTACTGAGTTATGTCTTAACTGATTGTGAGAAGACTGAATCATCTCCCAACAAGACTTTAGATGAAGACTTAGTATGATCCTTGATCTACTGAATGAGTGTAGAGCTCCTTCCTTCAGAGTCACCAGCTGACAACCTTCAGTAGAAGATCCTTATCAGCCGACTCAGATGAAGACTCAGTATGATCAGCCCAGATTTGTTGAATGCGTGCAACTCAGTTGCAGTCCAGACAAGGAAAAAGACTACCCAACTCTTATCGATCAAATGTTAGCAGAGATCTTTCAGTATACGAGGTTCAGATAGTTAACTCAGATAGAAGACTGATGTTTGACAAGTCTCACCTACCGCAAACCTCGACCAATGAGAAGCAACCAAAGCTTACCTGCTTTGACATTAAAGCTGCTCTCATGTACAGAAAGTCAACCACTCTGCGGCGCATTTTGAAATTATATGGCCATTTTCCTTGGAAGTTTGTGACACGTGGCATCGTCCTCTCTAATGGATACATGCCTGGGTCACGACTATAAATAGAGAAGAGTCTCCAAGCTCAACGCATGGGACAACAAGGGAACATAAAGCTTACAAGAATTCAACTCTCTAGCGCACTTAAAGCCAATCCAGCGAAGAACTTGCTTAGTTGAAAATCCTTAGTTCTTCTCTCTAGAGATTCTTTAGTTCCCCCTATTCTATCTAAGCTCCATTGTTATATCTTAGCTTAGAACCTTCGAAGGAGTTCACATTCTGTGAATTGTTCTTATTGTAAGAACTCCTTCATCGTTGGAGATCATCCCCTCCCCTTCAAACTTCGGTTTGATTTATAAAAGTCACTAAGGACTATAACTTAGAAGGGTATGTCCAGCGCGTAGATTCCTTGCTGAGGCTTGCTCAGATTAATCAACAAGAACTCCTGTTCAGCAGGACCATGGACGTAGGATCTTGCGTATCCGAACCACATTAAAAAGTGTTTGTGTCGTTTACTGTTTCGTTGCATTGTGCTCTAACTATTTACAAAATCACCCTTTGCATAAAACGAACTTAAAAAGTGCACCAGCCAAAACAATTTTGGTTTGCATAAATATGTTTTCAAAAAGACGAAGTTTACCGGGCCCCACACTTATCCGCATAATATTCTGCAACTGAAATCCTAATACTGACTCAAGTCAGTAGAAGGGACTCAGCTGCTGAATCACTTTGACCCGCAATCAAAAGGTTTATATCTGGCTCTGAATATTTAGTAGCAAAACTCAGCTTAGATGACCTTCGCGTTTAAGGAAAAACTTGCAATCAGGTGTATTCACCCCCTCTACACCTGATACTCATCTCCGGACCAACAAATATAAATAAAAATAAACTCTATATTGTTATATTTAATAGTAATGTTTAGGTTGATCACATTAACCTATGTCATAATAAAACTGTCTTAAATTTAAAATAGTTAAAATCTATACAAAATAGACAAAAACTTATATATGACCGACCCTTGTTTTTCTTATCTTTATTTCTCCTCATCCATCCCTTTGTTTTCCTCTTCATCCACTAGTAATTTAGATTGAGAAACTCACATGAGGTTGTCTGCACATGAGACTCTTACAAAATGTCTAGAACCTTATAACTATGTCATATAAATTTAATATGATATGAAACACTTATTCAATATTATTTGTGATAATAACTTATTTTAAAGTACACATGTATATTCATATATATGGTGTGGATCCTATAAGAAGGGTTCTTAAGATAAGAAGTAGGAAGAAATCTTCGCCTTACGTTTAGTGTCATCAATGGATGTAATTAATTGATAAATTATAGTTTTTTTAATTGCTGAAAATAAAAGAAGTGGGTCGTTAAGGGTATGTTTGTAATTTCGGATCTTATGTGTTTGATTCTAATTAACTTCCCTAATTTCTATCTAAATCTTCTCCACTTTCCCATATATTTCTTTCCCTTTCTTTCTCTCTCTCTAGCTAAGAAAAAGGTGGATCTTTCCATATTCATCAAACTCACTCATGACCTTTCCATCTTCATTAAACTTACACTCTCTCTTTCATTAAAACATTCATACATCTGACA
This sequence comes from Lavandula angustifolia, assembly GCA_028984105.1. NCBI lineage: Eukaryota > Viridiplantae > Streptophyta > Magnoliopsida > Lamiales > Lamiaceae > Lavandula > Lavandula angustifolia. The sequence continues at coordinate 7,815,521 of CM054817.1, forward strand.
TTTTGGGCCACATGGACTTGTTTGGGCCAGTCTCTCTAGTGACTATAAGAGGCAAGAAGTATGACCTCGTCATTATCGACGATTATTCAAGATATACGTGGGTCATCTTCATAGCCAACAAATCTGATGTCAAGATATGTGTAGTTGCTCCATATGTTCCTCAGATTGTTGATGAGGACGCTAAGTCAGCTAAGGCTGATTCAGAAGAGAAGGCAAATTCAGCTGAGCACGATGCTACAGCTGAACAAGGCACCTCAGTAGAACAGGGGACTCCTCCTCATGTCTCAACTCCACCTCCCCTGTCTCCACTGGACGTCCCTCCACTCAACAGTTTGCCTTCTGTTGAGAAGGATCAGTCTCCCATAGATGTGGATGAGTTGGAGACTGATACGGAAGCCGAGACACTTGGGTTCGAGCTTTCCTTGCTTGAATCCAAAGCTACCCAAGATGTCTCTGAGAACATTCCTGAAATTACCAGTTACTCAGACCTGGTAGATATTGCCCCCAAGGCAAGGCTTCAGATGCTCATCAGATTCCGAGACTCGATCACCCTTGCTCAGTTGATCAAATTCAGGTCCACGAAACTTCTGAATTCTGATGAGCTTCAGCTTCGTCAACAGGTAGGCTATGAAGAGCATGCTAACGTTAGCTCCGTCGATGACCTTAGGGCGGCTATGCTGGCCATACTCGAAGACAGATACCCTCCTGAGGCCGTCCCTATGGAAGTTTCAGCTGGTCAAGACGACCTAGAACCACCCAGTGATGTAGGAACTGAGAAACCTGCTGAGGGTACTCAACAGGAGCAGGAGGAAGCTCAATCTTCTGATGATCTCTCTCACTCACCTCCTCCTGGTTCGGCTGCAGCAGGCACCTCCAATCCTGCTGAACCAGAACAGCTACTGCTGGGGTCAGTATACGAGCTTGGCTTCCTTGCCAAATGCCGAAAGTCGAAGGAGGTAGCCAAGGCGCTTCATAAGCAGGGGATTCAGAATCGTCTCCTTGCTAGGAATGTACACAAGATATGACGCAAGGCTACTGCGGCTCAGTGCGAGGAAGTCAGGGGAGACCTACCTCCTGTCCCTGACTTCATCTCTATCCTCACCAATGTTCTTACCGCACAGCAAGCCAAATTTGACGCACAACAAGCATCGATTCAGGATCAACTGAAGACTGCCAATGCCTCACTTCTTGAATCTTTCAAGGCAGCTCAGTCTTAACTCCAGAATCAGATCACTCAGCACACTCTTGCCCGCGAACAGACTATCTCAAAGCTTCAGAATGAGTGTGAACCGAAGATCGATGCTCAGCTGAGGAAGATTGAAGAACTTGTAGATCGCTCTCAGCACAAATATGCTGAGAACTTATTAGTGAGAGGAACGATCTGCACCAGAAGTTCGAAAATCTTTAGAAGACCTTGGATGAGCTCTCCACTTCATGTCTCAAGCTCAGTACCAAGGAAGTTACACTTCCCACCCCAGCCCCATTGGATGATGCCAAAAAGGGGGAAAAGGCAGAACCTGAAAAGATTATGACCAAAGGGGAAAGGTCAAAAGCTACAAGAATTAAGGGGGAAAAGAATCAAGCTCAGGAAACCAAAGTTGAACTTATTCCGAGCAAGTCTAAAGGGAAGGAAGTAACTTTGGTTATGGCCCAGGGTGTCTCAGCGGGGGCTGTAGCAGCTGAGATAGGCCCAAATGGCTCAGAACCTACAAAGGCGGAAACTAACACTTCTGAACCTCCTCAGCACATATTGAGGAAGTGACCAAGTTTTTGGATGAGTCTGATGATGAAGACTCAGCTCCTCTGCCTCTGCTAGTATCTGGGAAAGGGAAGAAAGTTCTTAAAGTTCCAATTCCTAAACCTAAATCCCTTAAAAGATACATCAGCCCAGCTGAGCAGGCACAAATCGATGCTGATGAAAAGCTTGCCATAGAGCTTGTTAAGGCTAACGTAGCCAATAAACCAAAGAAGGCACCGACCAAAGCAAGAACTAAGGCTCCTGCAAGGTAGCCAACTCAAAGGCCGGTTGTCAAAAAGTTACCCTCCGAGATGATACTGATAGAGAGTAAGAGAAGGAGAGGGCAGTTGAACAGAAAAAGGCTGAAGAGTCCGAGCAAACACAAAAGAAGCAAGTTGAGCCTACAATCGATGAAATGATCAACTTTAGCATTCGAGCTCTCGACAGAAGAGCTGAATGGCATCAACTGGAAGAGATCAGAAGGCAAGAGGCTCTAGTTCAGGAGAAGGCAGCTGAAGAGGCTAGAGAAGCTGAGAGATTAAAGCCTAGGCCACCTCCACCGAAGGACAAGGACATGCCAACCACTTCCAAATTCTTCAGAAGAGGCCGCAGACCTAATAATCAGAAGATTCACAGATGGCCTCGTATAGATCAGTGGATGCCCTGGGAAAGGACTCAGACATGGGAGACGATCAAAGCCGAGTTCATCAAAAGATATTATGTTTGGCGGTTTTGGCCTGACTCTCCGAAAAATGAAATGTTTGCTGAATGGATTCAGAAGTGTGATAATGAGATCTACATAATAGTCGAGAAAGCCCTTGAAACTGATATTGATGTAAGAACTCTGGCTTTCAGGACTTTGCCTCCACCACAGAAACTAGATGGATCACTATACACAATAGTGATAGAAAAGGAAGCTAGGGATGCATCTCTTGCTCTTTATCTGGAACCTAATGATCCAGCCGATATGCCAAAGATTGAGAAGCTGAGACGAGAAACTTTCAAGATGTATGGATTTCCTCTGCCCGAGATAAATCGAATGATTTTAAGGCAAGAATTCATCACTTCAAATCTGCTAAGAAGTAGTCTTGATAGATCTTTCTGTAATTCCTAGTGTAGCAAGTGATGTAAATGTACTGAATTTCTCATACATATTAATACATCAACGGTTACTTGGCCTGACAATCTCTTATTGTTTCCATGGCCTGCTTCGTCTTACTTTAACACTCAGAATCACCTAAGTGATTACTGACTCACACACTAAATGATTATCTGTGTATTCAGTATTCTGCTTAGCTTAGAAGACTTGAAGATACTCTCCATTGTTTCTCATTGTAATACTTGTGAGGAGTTTTTATCTGACAGTTCTTAGATAGTGTTAGATCTGACAGAGATAGGTTTTGGCATTATCAAATATGGGGAAAGTGTTGGGAGATGATTCAGCAGTAGATCAGTTGCTTAGTGATTTGTGTTTTGGCTGATCCCAAAACCCTATGTTGATTGGTGAACCATTCCTTTGTAAAAGTTAACAACTTTGTCTTTGAGTGTTTCAGACTTAGTAGACTAGACTTCAACATGGTTCCGGCTCAGTAGTTATGTTTGATGTCCTTCAGTAGCCTATCCACCGGAGTGCTATGGAGTGAAGATTCAGTAGTATTAGACTCAGCAGGAGCAGCATACTGAAAGGTGTTCAGGAGTCAGTAGAACTGGACTCAGCAGAAGCAGTTTACTGAACTCAGAGTCTTGACCTTCAGTAGAGTTGAACTCAACAGGAGTATACTATTGAACCTTGGGTCAGACTCAGCAACGGTCAGTCAGTTACCTTAACTGACAATGCACTTCAGAATAAATCAGTAGAGTTGTCCGAGGTAGCACATCAGAGAAGTCAGCTTCAGCAAGCCTTGAAGTCTGAACGTGTCTCAACTACTTTCTGTACCTCGACCAATGACAAGCAGCCAGCTGGAAAAGTATCAGTTAAAAGCTGCAAGTCAACCACTTTTCTGAAAAAGTTAGTGGACTCTGCGGAAATTCAAAAGAGTAGTTAGCTACCCATAGAGTGACACGTGGATAGTTCGTCTCCAACGGATCTATCCATAGCTCACATCTATAAAGAGAGGGAAAATCAAATTGAAGATATACAACAACGATATACAAATAGAGCAACAACCAAACAAGAACATAAGCTATACGCGACGAACTTCAGAGCTCAATCCAAGCGTGAAAAGCACTCAACTTGCTCTAAGGGAACACAAACTTACATAGAACTCAAGCCTCTAGCATCCAAGTGAAGAACACGAAACCAGAGAGATTATTCCTCACTGTTCTTCGCTTTAGAAGCCCTTCTTGCTCCCTTTCCCTCTAACCTAAGCTCAACTGTATTATCTATAGCTTAGACCGAAGGAGTTAAATTTATTAAACTGTTCTTAGTGTTAAGAACTCCTTCATCGTTGGAGATACATTCAAACATATTTTGTTTGATCCTGTAAACTGAGTCTTGCTCAGTATAATCACAAAACTGTGTTTGTCCAGTGCACAAACCGACGGAGACTAACTCAGTATAATAAAATAACCTCCTGCCTTGTTTAGGACAAGTGACGTAGGATCTTGCGTATCCGAACCACTTTAAAAGTCTCTGTGTTTATAACTGTTGTATTGATTTAACTGTTCATACTGAAAAATCATTTAGAAAATCATTCAACTGAGTTTCAATTTCAAGCTTAACTGACTGCACTAATCTACTGAAACAGATTTTATAAACAAACGTTTTCAAACTAAACTATATTGGGCCTATACTTTCCGCACGCTACTGAACTTTGCTGAACGCATCTGACATCAGTCAGCTAGCAGAGCTCAGCATCTTCAGTCACTCTGTCCACGCGATCTAGAACAGCTTGTCTGGTCTACTGAACTCATTCAGTAGGCAATCTTCGGTAATCAGACTGTCCGCATTCTAGTTTGAGGAAAAGATTTTCAGGTGTATTCACCCCCTCTACACCTGAACGTTTGTCTCGGGACCAACAATAACTTTTCTTGTTTCTGGACACCAAAGTTTGTAACCCTTCACGCCATGCTTATAGCCTAGAAAAATGTACTTTTTCGAACGAGGATCCAATTTTCCCTGCACATCATGCACATATGCGGGACAACCAAAAATCCTCAAATCAGAATAGTTTGGTGGAGTACTAGACCATACCTCTTGTGCAGTCTTCTTGTCAAGTGCAGTAGAAGGAGATAGATTGACAAGATGACAAGCAAATTTGTTGCTTCAGCCCAAAAACTCTTCAGTAGACCAGAATTAAGAAGCATGCAACGCACCTTCTGCATCAACGTTCTGTTCATCCATTCAGCTACACCATTCTGTTGTGGAGTATGACGAACGGTACGATGTCTCACAATCCCTTCAGCCTTGCATAGATAATTAAATTCATCGGAACAGAACTCTAGACCATTGTCTGTACGAAGACGTTTCACAGACCTCCCCGTCTGCTTTTCTATCATAACTTTCCACTCCTTGAAAGTGGAAAACACTTCACTCTTCTACTTCAGGAAGAAAGCCCAAACTTTTCTTGAGTAATCGTCGATAATAGTCAGCATATAGCGTGCACCTCTATTGGAGGGCACCCTAGACGGACCCTAGACGTCCGAGTGGATGTAATCCAAAATACCTGTTGTACTGTGTGTTCCTTTAGAGAACTTAACTCTTCTCTACTTACCCAGAACACAATGTTCACAAAACTTTGGTTTGCTGATGCCCTGTCCATCAAGAAGTCGTCGTTTGCTTTCAATCATCCAATTCTCACTCATGTGGCCAAGACGCAAGTTCCACAATCTAGTGACCTCGCTGTCAGTCAGTGAAGTGGTAGCAACTGCAGCATCTCCCGTGACTGTGGAGCCTTGCAAGACATGCAAATTTCCAGTTTTTCTATGTCCCTTCATCACTACAAGAGAGCCTTTGCTAACTTTCAGAACTCCATTCTCACCAACATACTTGTACCCTTTAGCCTTAAAAGTATTGAGTGAGATGAGATTCCTATTTAAGTCAAGTACGTGTCTGACATCTCTAAATGTTCGGACTATTCCATCGAACATCTTAACTTTGATGGTTCCAATCCTTGTAACCTTGCAAGGTGCATCGTTTCCCATAAGCACAACTCCTTTTGTAACTGAATCATATGTTGAAAACTACTCAAAATTGGGTCTCATATGATATGTGTAACCAGAATCTAGAATCCATTCATCACGATGCTCACGAACCAAGTTGGCAGCAACAAGATCACCGTCACTCGAATCTTCATTAGGTACCCCGGCCTCACCAATCGAGGGTTCATTTTCTTTTTGTTTGTGTTTTCCAGATGTATCAACTTGTCATTTGGATTCTTCTGGTTCTTTTTCTGTACTTTCCAGCATTCAGATTTGATGTGACCGGGCTTGCAATAATTACACTTAATGTGAGGGCTCCTTGATTTCGATCTCCCTTTCCTTTTACCACCAGAATTTATTTCTTGTGGCCTTCTTCAGGTAATAAGACCATCTCATGAATCCTCAGAATTACTAACAAGTTGCTTCATCTTCTCTTTCGAGAATAAGGCATCAAAAACTTCATCAAACGTTAGAGTATCATGACTATACAAAATAGTATCACGAAACGTACTAGAGGATGAAGGTAGCGAGCACAATAACATCAAAGCCAAATCCTCATCATTATACTTAACTTCCAAAGCTTCTAAATCAGCAATAGTTTCTTTAAATGCTGAAATATGCTCTTGTAGAGACGTACCTTCTACCATATGATGAGAGTAAAGACGTTGCTTTAAATTTAGCTTACTTGTGAGACTCTTGGTCATGCACAATTGTTCCTGCTTCAGCCATAGTCCAACAGCGGTTGTCTCTTTCAGGACATCTTGCAGAATTTGATTTGATAGATGAAGGTGTATGTGGGAGAAGAGCCTTACGATCCTTCTTTTTTTTTTTCTCCTCATCTGTTCACGAATTGGGCATTTTTTCAAATCCCAACAAAGTCTCGTCCAAATTCATATGAGCGAGAACTGCGCGCATCTTCACTTGCCATAACGAAATTTTGGTGTTCCGATCCAGCAGCGGAATATCGTACTTCACGTCGCCATCCTAAATCCAAGGTCGTAACCTAGAATTTACGTGATTCGGTCAATAAACCTATGTCCACGGGCGGAGAGAAGGAAATTAACTACAAAAGAGGAGAATACAAATTCGGGTCTCCGGAATATGTTCCTAGACCCAAAGACTAATTCTTGGATGTGTGTATAAAATAATGAGGGAACCTATCTATTTATAGAGAAAAATTAATGATAAACTTCATTAATTATCCGATGTGGGATATGACTCAGTTTCCTAAAAGGATTAGGATTTGAGCCATATAATATAACAAATATCTTAATCAATAATAAAGTATTAAGAAAATACTTAAATTTAAAATAATAACAACCATAGATTAAACAAAATGGAGGGCTAATAACAACCGTCAGCGTCCAATCTCCGCCGGCCACTGTCACCGCCCGACCGCCGCCGGCTACCAAATCCGATAGCCGGAGGGTCAATTGTCGGCTTAATTTCAAAAAAACGTCGAACGATTTAGCGACGGATTCCTGACGGAATTTCCCATCGGTAAATACCACGGACCTCAGAATCCATCGGTAAAGTTTACCGACAAGCTTTATAACGATGGCTAATTTTCCTTCGGTAATCCGTCGGTAAATCGTTTACCGATGGATTTTTAATGTTTATCGTCAGAATTTTCCGTCGGTAAAAGACAGTTTTTTTGTAGTGAGTGGTTAGTCCAAAAAGGAATATTGGACAATTAAAGTGAGACGGAAGGAGTATAGTATATGCATATGAATAATATGCACGGTTCTTTTAGAATTCATGAATAATAACATATATTTTTTAAACTCATAATATTCTAAAAATATGAAGAGATACTTTTTCAAGTATAATTTTAATAATTACTGCAACCATTTTATTTATAAACCTCTATCTAATTATATAAGTTGTCACTAATAATATTTTTCTCCAATAGGCTCTTGGACTAACGTTAAATTCTCAATTAAAATTTATTCATTTGAGTAGTGGTTATGCGCTTAAAACTAGGGGTGGGCAAACAATTCGGGTTCCCGCACCCGTACCCGTCCCGTTCGGGTATTTCTCGTTCAGGTCGGGAAAAACGGGTATGGATACCCGTTACGCATGTACCCGCAAAAAATCAAGCGGGTCGGGAACGGGAACGAGTTTTATTCTTAGATACCCATTCCCGAACGGGTACCCGCATAATACTGTAAGTGTTCAAACCCCTAAGTTTCTACTTCTGGGATGCAGTAATTTCCTTATTAAGACACCTCATGGGTTGATTCTTGTAAGTTTGATGGAACATCTAAATGGAGTTCCAGAACTAGCCTGCAACTCAATTAGTTACTAAAACGATGTTTGATATGCTTTGCTCTTAAATTCGCTTAAAACATGCAACTGTGAGCAAATAAGTAGAGTTTTTTGGGGTTTATGTCGTATCTATACAACTTGGAAGAAACTGATAGCTCTGTATCATTGTTGCGGGTTATTTATATTAGAAATAGCATGCATCAATTACATAATGTATGCATTCACAACACATTCTACCAGACTATAGCTCTATAAGCCAAACAATATCAAGGATAGTAATTAGGTGAGACTTTACGGTTAATCTGACTCCCACTGAGTTCTTGTTCGATCATCCATCAAGTTTTCAACCTGAACGTCATTTTGTGGTTTTTGAATTTCTTCAAGATCTATTTCACTACGACCTACTTCTTTCTAGACGCTCTTCATCAAGAAATGTGGCATTCATAGAAAGAATGACCTTATTTTTTCCACGAAAATTTCATTTATTGGTATTTTTTAATTTTTATTTATGAATTTAAATATATTATAAATAGGTTGTAATATTTGCGGGTAAACCCGTACCCGTACCGTATCCACGCGGGTACCCGCATGCGGGTACCCACTCTATGCGGGAACGGGAATGGGTATTAAAATCAATTACCCGCAGGCGCGGGTATCCGCAAACGGGTACCCGCAACGCGGGTACCCGTCCCACGCCCACCCCTACTTAAAACTACTCACAACAAACCATTATTAGCTTATTTTGCTAGTTCTATTATTTAAAAAAAAAGCATAGGTTAAACTTTTATAAATACTATCATGATAATGCAAATATGCAATGCCAGGTAAATATGCAAACCATTTTGTGTTTATTATAGTATCCTTTTTTGCTCACAATACAAACTAAACAAATTTGCATTTATAATGCACCACTTGAAGTAGCAATGTTGCTTATTTGAGGATGACTTATGGTTTAGTAGGCTATTTTCTTATCATGTGACCAAAGTGTTATAAATTCGAATTTCACAATGCATTTCTAGATCGAGCATAATGCATGCTGTCAGCTTTATATACTTTATCTATTCACTATAATTTACATATTATTATGCATGAACAAAACTTACCAATTGTTCACCTCATCAAATGGAAAGTGTTGGAAATTATACCCCGCCGGGATAACCTTTTTTTTTTTAGAGCAGAGGGTAGCTTGCCGGGATAACCAACAGTTTTAAGTATCAGTCTGTCATGTATGATTAGTTTAGTTGGGGAATTGATTGGAATTGAATGTTGATATATCTCAAGGTCTCACCCTTACGAGCATGAAAAGTGCCAATTAAATTTGTGGCCGAACAATACTATTGATTTAATGTATGAAAATTCTATAATTGGTATACCTAACAACTCCATCACATGGATTCACCATTCATTTGCCACAATTCTTCTAGTAATTATCAATACCATGTGTTAATTAAACACACCGACACTTCAATTTGTCGTGTATGATTAGTCTAATTGGGGAATTGATTGGAATTGAATGTTTAGATATCTCACGGTCTCACCCTTACGAGTATGAAAAATGCTAATTAAATTTTGTGTTCGAGCAATTGTATTAATTTAATGTATGAAAATTCTACAATTGGTATACCTAACAACTCCATCACATGCATTCACCATTCATTTGCCACAATTCTTCCATCAATTATAAATACCATGTGTTAATTAAACACACCAACAGTTTTAAGTGTCAATTTGTCACGTATGATTAGTCTAGTTGGGGAATTGATTGGAATTGAATGTTTAGATATCTCACGATCTCACCCTTACAAGGATGAAAAGTGCTAACTAAATTTGTGGTCGAACAATAGTATTAATTTAATGTATGAAAATTCTACAATTGGTATACCTAACAACTCCATCACATGCATTCACCATTCATTTGCCACAATTCTTCCAGCAATTATCAATACCATCTGTTAGTTAATGAATAAGTGGGTACACTCTATTGGTGGTTTGGTTTAATTTTCAGTTCTAACTCTCTTAACACACTTATTGTGAGAATTTAAGAAGAAGAATTAATAGTAGGAAGTGGATAACATGTTGAACTCCCAACCACCATTTTGCAGAATCACATGATTAGCCTAACCAAACATTACATGTCCTAACTGATAAGAAAGATTATTGTAACTGAAAAAATCAACTTTTAGTTCGAGGTCAAAGCAAAGGCGAACTTAGGGTTTATTATTCGGAGGTGCGAAGCCAATTTTAAGGTGCTAATATACAATTTTGAAAAGAGGGGAGGGGGCGAAACACTGGATTTTCAAAAAAATTATATGATAAATTTTAAAAAAGAATTGATTTGGGAGGGTGTGCCGCTCCCTCGCACTTCTATGTGTCCACAATAGCATACAATGAATTTTCGAGCTTTTTGCACACTAAAGATCTCAAGCTTGAATCTGCATGATAATTTCGTGGAGTGTTTTTAGAAATGATACAAACAAGGAAACTACGTATGAACCTAAATTAATTTAGGCAAACACTATCCATGTAATTTGTTAAATTGTAAAATTGCTAGAAACTTAATTAAAGATTCAAACTTCAAATATAGCTTGTGGCCAAAGCCGTTAGTTGTGGAGAACACCCCTTATAGAGAGAACTAAGAACACTTACATACCTTTGATTAAGAGAGATGGAAAGTTGAGATCATTCCACAATTTCATTTGTTTTTGCATTTTTTTCTTCTCATTTTCGCTCCATTAAGAATATTCTGGGGGACAAATGTGCATAAGATTTTGGATTAAAATTTAGGGTGCGGGATTGACTAGGGTTTTGAAGTAATTGAGTCGCTCTCTCTATTCATTCAAACAACAAAAAATCAAGCGGTTCCTTTCTCTATTTCCCTTTCAAGAATTTTGAATAATTTCGACGTGCACCTTCCAACAGAATCTTTCGCCGATAACTTTCAGTGTAACCGGTGTGAAGAAGTCTTGTAGGTGTTGTCGGCGTGAAGAAAACTACTGGTTTCAAAAGTTTTTTTTTTTTTTTTGGCGTGAACATCCTGTGTAAGAAAAGTCATAAAAGGTGAGTGCGACTCTGAATCTCAACAATTTCGATGACGCACTCCTCGGGCTACCATCGTCCGTCCCTTGGTTTGGTCGATGCTCGCGATCGCAAGGTTATGGAGCCCTTCCCAGCTGCTCGCTCCTGCCACTACCTAACTGGTTGTGTATCCCTTCCACTAGCATCTACGTCTTGCCACCGCCACATCACTCGCTAAACCCGAGTCTTTCGCTTGGTCGCGTTTCTTCGGACGAGGCTTGGTTACTGCATTTGGGCACAGTGTTACGCCTCGCATCCTCATCGCCGTACAGCACAGGATATGCCCTTTCCCGCCGTCTGTCGGGCTTTTGAAAAGGTAAAGGGATGATTGTCGTGTATGGAGCCTTTGTTATCATTGGAATCTATCGTTCTACAAGGGCCATCGTTGTGCTAACAAGATCTCTTGGGACAAATTATTTACACGCTCAAGCCCTCTTCCCAAGACGTCGCCACATAAACCCAGGGTCGGTCCCGGGGAAACAAAAATAATGGGCTCCCATACTTGATGACATTCGCATGATTAAAAAGAAGTGTTGGGAGATGATTCAGTAGTCTAGTGCTCGGTAGATTTGAATGATCCCAAAACCCTACTTTGACTGATGAACCATTCAGTTGTATTTGTTTGTTCTCTCTCTGAGAGTTTCAGACTCAGTAGACATCCTTCCTACATGGTGCGTTCAGTTCTGTCTGCTGATTCTTCAGCAGACTATCAGCCTCAGTACCATGAGAAGAAGACTCGGTAATCTTGGACTCGGCGGAGCAAGATATCGAAAGGAGTCAGTGGAACTGAACTCAGGAGGAGTAGTTCACTGAACTCAGAGTTGATCTTCAGTAGAGCTGAACTCAGCAGGAGTATACTACTGAACATAGATCAGACTCAACAACGGCCAGACAGTCTCCTGACTATTAGAGATCTTATAAGTCAAATCAACAGAGTCATACAAGGTATAGAGAAGTCAGCTTCAGATCTGTCTTGAAGTCTGTTTTGTCTCACCTACTTTCTTCAGCCTCGACCAATGACAAGCAGCCAACTGTCTACTTTCTGATTCAAGCTGCAAGTCAACATCTTTCCGGAAATGGAGGGAAATGACTCTGTCATCATACTTTGAAAGAGCCGTTAGCTACCTGTTGGTCCCGAGTGTACGGTCAGGTGTAGAGGGGGGGGGGGGTGAATACACCTGATTCGATTTCTCAACTTCGAACTCGAACAGTCCTATTCGGGATGGTGTCGCGACCAAACGGTTCAGACGGACCGCATAACCGTTCCGAATCGAGTTAAAGGCTAAGAGTACTGACTCAGCTGAGATCTGCTAACTGACTAGGTCAGAATTCAGTATCTACAGTAAGAGTTCAGTGCGCGGAATAGTGTAGGCCCAAATCAGTTTGTGAGAAAACGTTTTAAGTCTCGGTTCGGTAGATTAAAAGTTCGAGTATCTGAGACAGCTTGATTGATTTTAAATATGATGTTCGGTATGAATAGTAAAATCAATGCAACGCTTAAGAAAGCAATAAGAGACACAGGATTTTTAAAGTGGTTCGGATATCGCTCAAATCCTACGTCCACTGTCCCGAATGATCAGGAGGCTATTTATTATCCTGAGTTAGTCTCAGTCAGCTTGCACACTGGGCAAAGCCACGTCTTGGTTTTTATACTGATCCAAGTCTCAGTTTACAACACTATCAAACTTAAAGTGTTTGACAAACTTCTCCAACAGTGAAGGAGTCCTCATACAATAAGGATTGGGTTCAAATGTGAACTCCTTCATCTAAGCTATAGATAAGAACGGTTGAGCTTAGGGTTAGAGGGATAGGGAATATGAGAGTAGCTTCTAGATCGACGAACAGCTGAAGGTAAGCTTTGAGTTCGTGTAACGTCGATTTGGATACTAGAGGCTTTATATGTCGGTATAGCTTGATTCCCTATGAGCTAGAATGTAGTCTTTCGCCGGAGATTGTTCTTCAAGTTCTTGCTAAGACTTTGTTCTTTGGAATTCGCTCTTTTTCGCGCTCTCTTGTGTTCTAGGCGTCTTTCAAATCTTGAATGATCCCTCTATTTATAGAGCAGAAATTGAAATAGATCCGTTGTAGACGATCTTCTTCTCTCTCTCTCTCTTTTTGGTAGCAAACGGCTCTTTTGGTGTAGGTAACAGTGTATTTTCTCACCTTTTTAGGTAAAAGGTTGGCTCGCAGCTTTAGCGGTGAGAAGACACGTGTATGCTTGTCATTCGTCGAGGTGGATGGAGTGGTTGAGACAGCACAGACTTCGAGACAGACTGAAGCTGACTTCTCTCTTCCTCGTACATGACAATGCTGATTGTCTTTCAAAGGATTCCGACGATCCCGAAGACTATCTCGCCGTTCTTGAGTCCGACCTTGTATTCGGTAGATAGGCTGCCGAGATAAGTCTATCGAAGATCAGCTCGAGTTCGGTGAACTACTCTGCCGAGTTCGGTTCAACTAACTCTCTCGCATATCTTTGCTCTCGCAAAGTCCAAGATCACCGAGTCTTCACGCACCGGTGCCGAGGCGGATAAGCTGCGAGCGCTTTGACCGGAGCGAGTGTCTACCGAGTCCGAAACCTCGTAGACAAAATAGATACAAGGGAATGGTTCATCATTCGAGATAGGGTTTTGGGATCTTCAAATCTTCGAGACAAGTACGAGCACAAGGCTACCGAGCTTAAGATTAGTGTCTAAGACCGAATCATTTCCCACCGAGTGAAACAAAGTCTTGAGGATGGAATCATCACCCAACAATTTCCCCCTATTTGATGATGCCAAAACCTATCATCTATGTCCTATCAACTATGCTAAACACTAACTTACTCGAAACGAGCTCCTTACAAATATTACAAGTAGGATCGGTGGGTTGTGCGGTAAGTGCTAGACTATCGAGGGAGACAGGGCAGAACAATTTCCCCCTTTACAATAATTTCCCCATGCAACAATTTCCCCCTAAGAGAAATAATAACTCTACGAAAGTCTAGTCTATCAGAGATCTAACCGAGCAAAAACTGACAAGTAAATAAACAAAGTGTGTGTGTGTCAGTAATCACTTCAGTGATTCTGAGTGTTAAAGCATAAAGCAAACACGGCTATTTAAACAACAAGTAGTTGTCAGAGCCAAAAGAAGATTTGTATATGTATGATAAACAGTTCAGTACATTACAAATCTTGCTAAGCTAAGAAGAGAACTAAGAAGGAGAACCCTTAAACTGCTGAATCCTATTCATGAAACCTTGGGATTGATCTTCAGGCAGTGGGACTCCATACATTCTGAACGTGTTCTTCCTTAGCTTCAGGTATTCGGCGAAGTCTGCTGGTTCATCTTGTTCTAGACCTCTGTTCAACGCAGCATTCTTCACTTCTTGTTCAATCATTCCGAGATGTACTGAGTCGTCTTATCTTCTGGGTGGAGGAATGATCCTTGCTTCAGGAACGCTGACTACTACCCCTTCGATTCTTGCTCGTGCATATATGGGTAAAGATCGGGTTCGGTAATGGTCATCCACTCGACATAGGCATCGGCCTTAGACATTTCGAAGCCGAATCGCCGAAAATAATTTCTCTTGATAAACTCTATCTTGGCCGATTCCCATCTCTGATTGAACTGAATAGGCATCCATTCGTCTGATCTCGGCCATCTATGTGTTTTTAGATTGTTTGGCTTCCTGAACCTTCTGTATCGATAAGGAATGTCAGCTTTCGAAGGAACTCTCGGCCGGCCTCTTGTTCGATGCGCTTCCCGAGTGCCTCAAGGTCCGCCAAATGTATCCTCTCTGACCGACCTCTATCCGTCTAGCTTCCTCTCCTCTCGTAGAGATATCTATCCATCCGAGCGAAGATTTCTTCAATTTCGCATCTTGCTCTTGAGGCTTCGAGGAGCTTGTTCAGAGTCAGCAGAGGTACTGGATTTGGTTTTGGATGTACCTTGCTGCTCAGTGCCTTTTTGCTGTTGCCTCTCCCTATCTTCATCATCTTCAATTATGAGTTTTCTGGGAGGCAATCTAGCAGGCGCCTTCTTTTTTCCACCGCGTGCTGGTGCCTTAGTCTTTCCTTTAGCAGGCTTAGACTTTGGTTTGTTGGCAGCTTTAGCATCGGCGATCTCCCTTGCCAGCTTCTCATCAGCGGCAATCTGAGCCTCCTCCTCAGCTGATATGTATCTCTTGGGTTTCTTTGCTGGAGGGGTCGGGAGTTTCAGAATTTTCTTACCTTTGCCTTGAACAGGTGGAGGTAGAGGGACTTCTTGATCGTTATCTGAGTCCTCTGAGTCCTCTTTCTGTTCAGCATACTCTGCAACCTCCTTGATGATATCAGTAGGAGTCTGGGTTGCATGAGTAACCTGGGATCCTGAGCCACTTGGGCCGGTCGCAGTCGTGCTCGCACTGGGGACACCACGGGCCTCACCCTTCCGAGTCCGAGTCCGAGTGCGGGATGACTTCAGTGTAGCTTCCCCCTTAGACTTTGGACTTTTGGTGGGGGTCAGCTTCTCAGTACTCTGTTTCTTGCCTTTGGTCGGCTCAATACTCTTCCCTCTTCTACTTTCCCCTTTTTGGCATCATCAATTGCAGCCGGGGTAGGGATAAGTATTGTGTTCTGAAGGCTGTTGAAGGAGGTTGACAGCGACTAAATTTGATTGTGGATGTCTGTCAGAGCCTCATGCAGCTCGTTCCTCTCAAAAGTTAGAACTTCATCAAATTGCTTGTAAGAGAGTTCAGTGCAGCCTTTACATCATTCGGCTTCTCGGTGATCTTGTCTTCCAAGGCCGGTTGGATATTCTCAAGTCTTTGTTCGGTGGCCTCGGATTGTTCAGTGATAGCGTCGGTATGAGCCGGTTTAGAAGCCAAAAATTCATCAAGTAGCTTGGCTTGGCTCTCTCGAAAGATCTTGAGCTGAGCTTCGAATTGGACTTGCTGCTGAGCCAACGCTTCTGAAATAAGCGTAGAAACATCAGGGGCGGCTGATGAAGAGACAGAAGACTTCAGCCCCTGAAGTTCTTTAGTCGTGGCTTGAGTAGTCTGCTTCCATGTCCTATGGATAGCCTTCGCAAGATCTCGATTTTTGATCCCTTGAGCAGTTAAGGCTTTTGCCAGCGATCGAGATCTCTTTGCGGTCCGGGCCGGGCGCCGCTTCGAAAGTCGATCGCAAAGAAGAGCCGAGCGGGCTCTGCTGAGGACGAAGCACCAGCCTTGGACTTCTCAGGACCAAGGATACCGAGAGGAATATCAGGAATGTCAGCATATGTATCCTTGTCCTGGAGTGATCCCTTATTAGGTTGTCCAGAGCCTGAATCCTTGGGTGGGTCCTGGTCGTCATGATCTGACCCATCTGAGGGTGTTGAGCCTTCTGCTTGTTTGTCATGTATCATCGCAAGCATAGCGGCCCTCAGATTCTCCATGGTGCTGAGGTCAGCAGGCTCTGAGACTAACTGACTGAGACTAACTCAGTATAATAAAATAGCCTCCTGATCTTTTCGGGACAGTGGACGTAGGATTGTTGGATCCAAACCACTTTAAAACCACCTGTGTTCTGTGTGCTCTGTTTTTACTATTACATTGATTACTGTTCATAGTAAAATATCTTTCAAATCATTCAACTGTGTTTCAACAAAGCTTAAAAGATTGCACTAATATACTGAAACAGTCTTCCTAAAAACGTTTTCTAACTCAACTGAATTGGGCCTACACATTTCCGCACTCTATTGAACTTCAACTGAACGGTACTGAATTCTGACCTAAGTCAGCTAGCAGGCCTCAGTGAAGTCAGTCACTCTGCCACGTGATTCAGAACAACTTATTTGGTCTACTGAACTTGTTCAGTACGACATCTTCATGAAAGGAGATTGTTCGCGTTTTAAGTTGAGAAAGTTTTTAGGTGTATTCACCCCCCCCCCCTCTACACCTAAACAATTATTTTGGGACCAACAATTTGTATCAGAGCAGGAGTTCTCTCAGACTCTTGTTTTTCTGAAACTGGTCTACTTGAACGGATCTAGAAAACGTTTTGACTGCATATCATTCTTCATTCATATCACAATTTTCAATGTCTGATATGTCAGGAATCAGGATGGTACCCATGTTCTCAGTTGAGAACTACGGGGTATGGCGAGTCAGAATGGAAGCACATCTGACTTCCCTCCACGACAGCATGACAGAGGTACTGAAAGACGGACCTATCGTTCCCATGATTGATAGTGTCGAAACCCAGGATCCAGCATAAGGAGGTGGCATGGTGACCGGAAAGAAGATCCCCAAAGACAGAAGCCTCTTCACTCCTGAAGAGAAGAAGCTTCACAACTCAGATCGGGTAGCCAGAAATGCCATACTGACCACCCTGAGTGATTCCTATCTTGTAAGAGTTCAGGGCTACAAGTCCGCGAAGGAACTTTGGGATGCTCTAGCGCTACTGAGTCGGGGGACTGAGAAGATCAAAGCAAACAAACTGGCACTGGAACTTCAGAAGCTGGAGAGAGTGTCTCTCATGCCTGACGACACCATTGAAGATCTAACGTCAGATTTACGGATCTGATGAACACCATCAACGGGCTGGAAAAGATATTCTCCAACCAAGAAATAAATCTCAAGATATTGAGAGCACTGCCGGATGGACATTGGACTCCATTCGCTACTTTGCTGAGACATTCTGACCTTGATATTGTTTCTCCTGATCATATCTTTTCAGAATTAAAAGCTGAGGAGTTCGAGTTCGGCCTACCTCAAAGGAAGCAGCGAGATGAAGCTAATACTCAAGTCGACCATACTTTTAAAGCATCAGTCAGAATAGCAGCTCCCGCGTCTAGCAAGGCAGAACCTTCACCCAGTGATCTACAAGAAGGAAACCTAGCTAAGAATCATGCACTGCTTGCCGTGAAGTATCAGAAGGAGAAGGAGAGGCGCAGAAAACTCTCTAGAGTCGTCAGAGACTCAAAGGGCAAGTCAGAATATACACCCAAGCGCACTCATGAATCACATACTTCTGATTGCAGGAAACAGGAGGACTCAGCTCAGTCAAAAGACAGTGAGAGCAAAGAAGATAGAGTCACCACCTGCTACAACTGCAAGAAGCCAGGACACTATCAATACGACTGTCCTGAGCTCGGTACTGCTGAGAGAGCAGCACCTAAAGCTCGAAGGGAGAAGTTCATCAAGAAGCGTCAAGCATATATTGCTGGTGAACTATCAGACGACTCAGATGAAGTCGACTCCTTCATGGATTCATCAGACGATGAAGCGACATTCATGGCCTTAGAGCTTGAAGAAGATGTTGAAAAGTGTCTTATGGCATGAGAAGAGGATGAGGTAAACTCTCACGCTCCATTTAACTCCTCTTCACACTGCACACACGACACTATTTCAGGTGCAGAAGAGAATCTGGATATCTCGATTGCGTACGAAGAACTATTAGATGAGCAGATTCAGATGAGCCTGCAGCTCAGTAAGACTCTTCAGGAGTTGGATACCCAGAAAGTGGAGAATCAGAGACTTTCTCAGGAGAGTCAGGTTGCTACTGAGTCAGAAGGACTTGTGTTGAGACTTAGAGAGGAGATTAACTCTCTGATGACCAAGTCTCAGCATCAAGAAGATCAGATCTCAGTACTGACCAATGACTTGACTCAGAAGGATACTGTACTGAGTCTACTGAAGAAAGAGTTGTCAGGACTTCAGACTGAGCATGAAATGCTTAAGAAGAGTGATGATGTCTGGAGGAATCTGATGACAGAGCGGTACATGGGCGCTGAAAAGAAGCTTGAGCCAATGCTAGCCAGCAACAAACCCAAGTACTGCAAGGAGGGACTTGGATTCAATCATGGAGCCTGCTCATCTGCCCCAGTACGTTTAGAGAACCGACTGGCTGATAGGTTTGTTCAAGGGGAGACTATCAATGCTGAGACCCTGAACCCCCTAGCAAAGAACAAATAGAAGATGAAGGCACCTCATCCTAGCTATCATCATTCTGACAAGAAGATTAGTTCAAAATCACCCCAGCTCAGTCAAGGGGGAACCAACAAAGTTAAGTGGGCTGATCAGTATGGACCTCCACAGGTGACACATCCAGCTCAGTATGGGTCATATTACTATGATCCTATAGTCAGAAGAGGACCTAAGAGTTAGAAAAGAAAGAAGAAAGACGTTCATAAGGCAAAGGTCAGCAGTCCACCAATTTAGAAGATCAGGACTCCTGAACCTGTGAAGCCTCAGAAGTCAGCATTGACCAGTCCAGTGGTCAAATATGTTGATCAGAGTGGAAAGAAACTGTCTGAGACCACCAGGGTCGTGAGACAGATTTGGGTTTCCAAAACTAACATCTAAGGACCCAAAATAAAAAATAAAGGGTACCTAAATAAAATTCTGTTTTGCAGGTGCACAAGGACCCTTGGTATGTGGACAGTGGATGCTCAAGACATATGACATACCAGAAGGACCTACTGAAGAATTATACTACTGAAGAAGGACCCAGAATCGAGTTTGGAGACAATGCAAAGGGCTGTACTAGAGGCTATGGAACACTCAACATTGGAACCGCCACACTTCCAAGAGTATCATATGTTGAAGGACTTCAACATAATCTTCTCTCTATTAGTCAACTTTTTGATAACTTGAATAGAGTGATTTTTGACGCTTGTTTCTGTGATGTCATTGATAAATCTACAGGGAAAACAGTGTTATCAGGTTCGCGTAAAAAGAATATCTATGTAGCTGACTGGAACTCAGCTGAACCTGAAGCTTGCTTGCTAGCAAAGAACGATAACATAACGGGGTGGCTCTTGCACAGAAGACTCAGCCATCTTAACTTCAAGATGCTCAACAAGCTTGCTAGAAACGCTCTAGCAAGAGGACTGCCGAACGAAGTATTCAGCAAAGACACTCAGTGTGAAGCATGTCTGAAGGGAAAGCAAACGAAGAAGCAAAATCCGCCTGTTCCATCGCCTTCCACTGATGGAATCCTTCAGCTGCTACATATGGATTTATTCGTTCCAGTCTCTCCAGTGACGATCAGAGGCAAGAAGTATGCTTTTGTGGTCATTGATGACTACTCGCGCTACACATGGGTCATATTTATTGCCAACAAGTCTGACGTCAAAACAGAGTTGCCTACGCTTCTAAAAAAGCTCAGTGTCGAGAAGAACACCAAGATTATAAAGATACGTTCAGACAGAGGAATTGAGTTCCTGAATTCGATGGTTGAGGAGTTCTGCAAAGATGAAGGTATAGAGCATGAGACGTCTGCCGCGCGCACGCTTCAACAAAATGGGGTTGCTGAAAGGAAGAACATAACACTCAAAGAAGCAGCAAGAACCCTGCTCACAGACTCAGGACTCCCAACCAAATTCTGGGCAGAAGCAACTGACACTGCATGTTGCACTCAGAATAGATCTCTACTGAATAAGCAGCATAAGAAGACACCATATGAATTATAGAACAACAGGAAGCCTTTCTTATCTTATTTCCATATTTTTGGGTGTTCGTGCTTTATCCACAATAATGGGAAGGACCAGTTAAAGACTTTTGATAGCAAGTCAGACCAGGGAGTCTTCTTAGGATACTCCAGGGTCAGCAAAGCCTTCAGAGTTTTTAACTACCGAACCCTTTGCGTAGAAGAAAGCCCTCATGTTGTTTTTAATGAGTTTGCTACTGAAGACAGGAGCAGAAACTCAAAATCAAAATCTTAGGACATCATTAAGCAGCTACAGGATCTGAGCCTGAAAGATAAAGTTGAAAAGATCCAGCTTCGTTGGGATGATGATTCAGAAGAGGAAATTGAAGATAAGACTACTGAATGTCAGCCAGCAGCAGAAGTAGCTAAACATATTGACTCTACTGAACAGAGTCAATTCCAGGTAACTCGGGTCGATGAAGAAACCCAAGTGGTAACTGAGACCTCTACTGAGGATAATAATTCAGGGGGAACAAATGAAGTTCCTGAGCTGAATGCCCCTGAACCTGGTGACTCAGTAGACCCAACTCTCGTAACTGAATTACTTCAATCTCAAAATAGTACAACTGAAATGCCTAACTCACCGACTATCTGTGTTGAACAAATTTCAGATGATGAGTTGAAACATCGTCGATCGTGGCTGGACGCTCACACCTCTGACTTGATTATTAGAGATCCTTCAGCTAGTGTAAAGACAAGATCCAGATTTTGTCAGGGAGAAAGCACATTATATTCCTGCTTCTTGTCTACTGAAGAACCTCATTCAGTTGAGGACGCACTTAAGGATGCTGATTGGATCGTAGCTATGCAGGAGGAGCTGAACCAGTTTGCGAGAAACGAAGTATGGGAGCTTGTTGACAGACCCCGACATCAACATGTGATCGAAACTAAATGGGTCTTCAAGAACAAGCGAGATGAAAACAACGTCATAGTAAGGAACAAAGCAAGACTCGTGGCAAAAGGCTACTGTCAAGCCAAAGGGATAGATTTTGACGAAATGTTCGCTCTAGTTGCAAGATTGGAGGCAATTAGACTATTCCTAGCCTACGCAACACATCAACGATTCAGATTCTATCAAATGGATGTGAAGTCTACGTTCCTGAACGGCGTACTGAAAGAAAAAGTCTATGTAGAACAGCCTCCCGACTTTCAGTAGGGACATCAGGTTTACAGACTCAGAAATGCTCTGTATGGGTTAAAACAAGCACCCAGGGCTTGGTTCGATACCCTGTCTGAGTTTCTTCTTCAGAAAGGTTTTCAGAAGGGCACAGACCGCACATTATTCAGCATTCGACTGGAAGACGACATCTTACTTGTGCAGATCTATGTAGATGACATAATATTCGGCTCGAAGAATGTCATCATGTGTTTGCAGTTTGAGAAAATGATGAAGGATAAGTTCAAGATGTCGATGATGGGAGAGATGAATTATTTCCTCGATTTTCAAGTCAAACAATCTGAGAAGGGAACATTCATCAATCAAGGCGAATACACTCGAGACCTCATCAAGAAATTCGGTTGCACATCCGGCAAACCAATCAAGATCTCGATGAACACGAATATGAAAATCGATCTTTATAAAGAGGGAGTATCAGTAGACCATACTGAATTTCGTGCTATTATTGGTTCATTGTTATATCTAACTGCTACTCGACCTGACATAACTTATGCTGTAGGTGTCTGCGCTCGATTTCAAGCGAATCTTAAGCAGAGCCATATGGACTCAACAAAGAAGATTCTCCGCTATCTCAGAGGAACACCTGACATGGGTTTATGGTATCCAACAGATGATAATATTGAACTAACTGGTTATTCTAATGCTGACTATGCAGGATGTAGGATTGACTGAAAGTCAACTTCTGGAACTTGTCAGTGTTGGGATTTTGTATACTGGAAGAAAATTTTATGCTTGTATACAATGTATTTTGTTCCTACTGTTGAACTGTTGGGATTTTGTATACTGGAAGCAAATTTTATGCTTGTATACAATGTGTTTTGTCCCTACCACTATTTTATTCTCCTATCTGATAAATATATATATTTGCACATGTAATCCTTTATCTTGTACAAAAGTTAGATTTGTGTAGTGTGTCGGGTATCACAGAAGACAACACAAATTGGTTGAACTGATAAGATATAAACAATTATCACAGCTAAGACAACTTAAGGATAAGTTGTCGGTTTAAGCTGCAGTTTAGATAAAAAGTGGCTTGTCTTAGCTGCTTGTCTTTAGAGGTACACTTAAGGTGGTGTATTGATGGATCAAAGTGAGATGTGTTCTCCTAACTGACCTTAGTGGAGAACCAAGATCTCGGTGACTTAGCTGGTCTTATGCTTGATAAGACTTCAGCTGAGGGCATTTGACTATCTATCACTTTGACCTACTATGGTGAACGTTATCGCTACCGGATCTACGTATCTTGGGTGTTAGTAGTTATTTGTGGCTCAGGCTGGTTGTCTGTATCTTGCAACCGTATCCTAGTAAAATGGGTTGATAATATCCCCTGAGGAACTCGTAAGGATTAGCACACTAAATCGGCCGGTTGATTAAGTTCAAGTGTGTTAATAAGGTCGAGTGGTACTACTCAGGAATTTAATAAGATGTTGATTAATTTAAGCTGTCAGTGTGCTTAATTAATGAACGGATATTTCTATCTTAAATACGGGGATCAATTAAGTATAAAATACAAGCCCAGACTCAACATTTGGGAATAAAGGGGTAAGTCAGCATAGATTCTCTAGTAGAATGAATTTATGTTTGTGAATGAATAATACTCATGGCTGAGTATGAAAAATTGATTCACTTGAGGCCTGCTTTATTTCTTGTATTAGGTCCCTGGTCTGGCCCGAACAAATGCCCAGTTGTATTTGACAATTTTCTCACAGACTCACTAGGCTACTTTATTATCTGGAATTGTTCGGTTCTTTAACGGATTAAAACAATTGGTAATGGAGTAAGTTGGGCTTGGGAATAATAAGCCCAATACTATTTAGGGCCATTAGGGCCCAATACTATTTGGGCCCATGAAGGCCCAACACGATTTGAGCCCAATGCTATTTGGGCCCATTAAGGCCCAATACTATTTGAGCCCATTAAGGCCCAACATTATTTGAACCCTTCTCTATAAATAGGAGGCTAGGGCTTCATAATTTCATACCAAGTTTCCAAGATTCTGAGCAAAGTTTCGTCGAGGCATTCCTTGAATGAAATATTGCTTGGAGACTTAGAACTCGTGAGTAGTGAGTTTTTGGTCAAGGGCTCTCTAGCATCTTTGTCCATCCGGAGTTGAGAGCTCGGGCACGGGAACAGTCTAGAAAACCTTATCTGGACCGAGTCAAAAAGATTTGATTCATGAGCAACAATCAGAGCTGCAACAACATACGGAGGAGAAAGGTATAATTTATTTCCCTCATTTCCATCAGTCAGTTCCTTGGTAGTAAGGTGATCTCATGGTTTTCAAAGAAACAACATTCAGTAGCGATGTCAACTACTGAAGCTGAATACATGGCTGTCGGAAGTTGTTGCGCCCAAATCCTTTGGCTGAGACAGCAGCTACGCGAATATGACGTCATTCAGAATGAAGTGCCGATTTAATGCGACAGCTCCAGTGCGATTGCAATCACTCAGAACTGTGTACTTCATACTAGATGCAAGCACGTGGACATCAGACACCCCTTCATTCGTGATCATGTCGAAAAGAAGGATATCAAGATGGAGAAGATCCGTACTGACCATCAAAGGACCGATATTCTGACCAAGCCTCTAGCTGAAGCCAGATTCAAAGTTCTTTCAGTAGAGCTAGGTCTGCTGGACCCTACTGACTCTAGTCAGTAAGTGGATTCAGGAGAGAAGCATTCAGCAAGGGGGAATGTTCACTCTCAGTACTAAACTCATTCAGTACATAAAGATTCAACAACCATCTACACGGGGTATCAGCTGACTACGATGTTCTGCTGACAGGTTTGTGTATCTCTACTCAGTAGCCAATGAAATATTTTATGCATTAATGATTCAGATTCAACTTCGTATTCAATACCTTAGAAAATGTCATTTAATATAACGGTTTACATTTAATACACGACATTATATGCTAAGTATGCTGAACTCTGCGGCACATTAAATGCATGTCTAATCAAGTTACTTCTTTGGCTATATACAATTGTAATTTAACTTAGGCGGCTACGTTGATCATTATCTATTTTATAACATTAAATCTTAGCCGTCCATCTCATAAAGTATATTTAAATTGAATCGTGGATTAAAAACTGTTCATCTTCTGGATCATATGAAACACGTTCAAAGATAGAAAAACTGCTATTTTCGCTCTGCATATTTCGAACCCTAGAATTTTCTGAGAAAAGCATCCACTCCTTGCAAACAACTCTTAAAACTTCTCAGAAATTACTTCGGTAAATTTCATGCATATTCAGTATCACATATATTTCTTTGTAATATTTCTCGATACTGATACTTTCTCTTGCAGTTCAAAATCATGGCAGCGCAGAACGTTACAGTAACTGTTCCAGTCAATATGGTAAAAATTCTGGAAAAGGACCGTGTTTAGTGTGAACCAATCATGGAGTTCGACTCCTGCGAGTTGGACTTCATGGAAGAGATCTTTGAGGCATTGAGGGCTTCGGGATTGGAAGCTTTTCTGTCAAGGAAGCCTGCTTTCTTCCTTCCTAGAAAGATTTCAGAACTCTATCTGAATTCTGAATCCGTAGACGGCGACATTAGGGGTCGATTCATTATTCATCATATCGCAGACCCCGCCCGTGCTGTATTTGAGATCAAACAGATGTATATCAAAGAAGCTCTTCAGCGGAGCTTTCAGCTTCCAAGCACAGGCATCAGCATCACATGCTATAAGGATGATCTCATGGATGAGTACTTAGAGATCTTCTGCGGCGAGCCTACGTCCTTCAGGGCTGCCTTCCCAAAGAACGGTATGTTGACTCAGTACAGAGCACTAGCATACATAGTCACTCAGATCCTGACTAGCCAGGCAGGGTTATTCGATCAGGTGTCCAGACCCAAGATACAGATGATGATGGCTATCTATGACAGAGCCCAAGTTAATTGGACAGAATTTTTCCTCAAAGAGTTCATGACCCAGGCTAGAAAATTTGATAAGGCCTCAAATTGTCTAACTGTCAAGGGTAAGCCTCTTTACGGGATGAAGCTGACAGTTATGATAGAGGATTTTTGTGGTGCTGACCACCATGTATACGCTGACAAATGGTACTTCAACCCTAAGAAGGTCAGGTTTCAGAGCAGGACAATAGCCCTTCAGCAGATTGGTTCAGGGCCTGCTGAGCCCAAGAAAGGCTCTAAGAAAACTCCTACTCCGACCAAGAAGAGGTCGCCTCCTAAGACAGCTCAAAAGACACCGACCAAGAAGCAGAAGATGGTCACTAAAGCTGTAGTTGTACCTCCCCTCCAACTAAGAGATGAGGCAGAATCATCTGAGAAAACTGTCTCAGTGGAGAAGACAGTCTCCGCTGAAAAGGGAGAGGAAGTGGAACAAGGGTCAGGAGCTGAACCTGTTACTCCTATCTCTTAGACCCCATTAGACATTCCATCTCTCAGCAGCATCCCGTCTGTTGAGAAAGAAATATCTTCGATAGAAGTCGAGGACTCGGAGACAGCGTCTGAAGCAGAGACAATCGGGATGGATGCCTCAGCTCTTCGATCCAGAGCCTCCCGAGAAGTCTCAGAAGCCATTCCTGAGATGTCAAGTCATTCTGACTTGGTTAGTTTAGCCATACAGGCCAGGCTTCATACTCTGATAAGGTTCTAGGCGTGGTCTACTCTAAATAGACTGATCCAACACCACTCCTGTGAACAGCTTCATGAAGAGGAGGTTCTGATCCGTGAGAAGATAGGCTACTCAGAGCCTGCGGATCTCTGCTCCTTGGAGGACTTAAGGGCGGTGATGCTAGCCTTGCTAAACGACAGAGTTCCATCTTCAGCAGCCGCGCCTTCCGATGGGTCCGATCCTGATGATCAGGACCCGCCCCATGATTCAGGCCCTGAGAAGCCTGTTGAGGGATCTCAACTGGAGGAGGGTGCCCCACCAACCACTGCTGAAATCCCACTCAACATCCTCCCTCCAGGTCAGTCGGCGGCTGGTACCTCTCAGGCTACGGACCCAGTACAGCTTTTGCTGGGGTCTGCATTTGAGGTAGCGCCCAGCCCTAAAACCCGACGCTCAAAGACTGTGGCCTAGGTACTCAGAAGTCAAGGTGCTCAGAACCGACTTCTTGCCAGGGCTGTCCACAAGATGTGGAAACAGTCTACTCAGGCTCAGAGTGAGGAGATGAAGGACCTCCGTACTTCAATTCAGAACACTCCAGCTCCGGATTTCTCTACCATAGTCACAGACGCATTAACCACTCAGCGAGCCGAGTTCAAAAAGCAACAAGCACTGATGGAAGCTACTCAGAAGAAACTTCTTGAAGATTATCAAGCAGCCCAGTCAGCCCATGCTGAATCCATCTCATTCTGAATATTCTGAAATTGCACAACCTTGATCGAGTAGTGCGGAATGCAATCCTGACATCGCTCAGTGATTCACACCTCAGGAGAGTGCAAGACTGAAAAACAACATAGGAACTTTGGGATGCCCTGGCTGTACTGAGCCAAGGAACCCCGCAGATCAAAGAAAATAAGCTCGAGCTAGAGCTTCAAAAGTTTGACAACTTTGCTATGGAGCCCAATGAAACCATTGACGAACTTAGCGTTAGATTCACCAACCAGATTAATGTGATCAATGGGCTGGGGAGAATGTTCACCAACAAAGAGATGAACACCAAGATCTTGAGAGCGCTACCTCGACTGAAGTGGCTTCCTTTTGCTACTTATCTACGTCGCTCAGATCTTAATGCTTTAACTCCTGATGTTATCTTTTCAGAAGTGAAGACTGAGGAGTTCGAGCATAGTCTACCCAAACGGTGCGTTAATGCTCCAGCTGACACTCAAATTGACCATGCTTTCAAAGCTACAGTCAGCACTTCAGTAGCCAACCCCATTTTTGCTAGCAAGACAGTAGCTGCATCAAATGCAAAATCCACGAAGACTCCTGCTACTAAGCGTCTTGCGCTTATGACTCTCAAATATCAAAGGGAGAAGGAGAGAGTCAGAAAGCTAAAGAAATACCATAGAGATTCTTCCTCAGGTAAGAAAGATGATCATAAAAGGGAAGAATCTAAACCTTCTCCTGATTGCAGGAACACAAAACCTGCTGCTAGTCCATCCAACAGCTCAACTGGAAAAGGTGGCAGAGTGACTGTGTGCTACAACTGCAAAAAGGAAGGACATTTCCAGTACGAATGTCTTGAGCTCTCAGCTTCCCAGCAAGCAGAACGACAAGCCAAAAGAGAAAAATTTGCCCGAAGAAGGCAGGCCTACATTGCCGGAGAGCTATCCGACAACTCAATCGAGGAAGATACTTTCATGTATTCTTCTGAAGATGAAAATGCATTTATTGCCATTGAGGTCGGAGAAACAGATCCTGAAACATCGACTGAACACTGCCTGATGGCCGGAGAAGAGGCTGAGGTAAATTCAAAACTTATTATAACCTCCTCTTCATAGAGCACACACGACACGTGCTCAGCTACAGGTGAACCTCTAGACATGATACAAGCATACGACGACCTACTAGAGGAGCAGATTCAGTTGAGCAGAGAGTTCAGTAGAATTGTTCAGGAACTGGAACAGGTAAAGGCTGAAAATCAGAGACTTTCTTCTGATTGTCAGGTCTCTACCGATTCAGAGAATCTCATTGCGAGATTGAAGAATAGATTGAATCTCTTATGACTAAGTCTCAGCTTCAAGAAACTCAGATATCAGTTCTGACTAAGGACAATTCTGAGAAAGATACTGAGATAACCAGACTCAATCAGAAGCTCGCAGAGGTTGAAAAGGACTACGAATCACTTAGGAAAAGTGAGGAAGTTTGGCGAGGACTGATGACTGAACAATACCTGGGAGCCAAGGAGAAGTTGGAAAGCATGCTTAGAGCTCAAAGGCCAGTCGTCATGAAGGAAGGACTCGACTACACTCACGAAGCTTCAACCTACACTTCAAAAGGCTCAGAAATGCTGGCTGATAGGTTCGTCAGAGGAAAAGTTCAAATCACTGAACCTACAACTCGGGCAAAAAATACAGAAGATCATCACACCTCAGCCGAGCAACAAGAAGCAACTGACTAAAAGTTCTAGCCCCAGGACACCATGATCAAATTCTGGGGGAACTAAGAAGGTCAGATGGGCAGAGCAGTACGACGAGCCACTGTATGAGCATCCAACATAATATGGTTTGTACTATTATGAGCCCAGGGTCAGGAGGAGCACAAAACCTCAGCAGAAGAAAGCTCCTGAACCCAAAGCTGCCAGAAAGTAAGTAACTCCAAGTCTAGTAGAGAAGAAAGCTGACAAGGTTCAGAAAAAGAAGATGTCTAAAATTGTTTCTATTTTGCTGGTGCATAAGGACCATTGGATTGTGGAACACGGCTGCTCAAGACATATGACTTATCAAAAGAGTCTGCTGACCAATTACTTACAAAAAGATGGTCCCAGAATTGAGTTTGGTGACAGCTCGAAAGGCTTTACAAGGGGATATGGAACACTGAACATTGGGACTGCTTCAGTTCCAAGAGTAACATATGTTGAAGGACTTCAACATAATCTCCTTTCTGTCAGTCAATTCTGTGATAATCTGAATAGAGTTATCTTCGACGCTGGTTTATGTGATGTTATTGATAAATCTACAAGGAAAACAGTGTTATTAGGTTCGCGGAAGAAAAACATCTACGTTGCTAATTGGAACACCACTGAACCTGAGGCTGGATTGCTTGCCCAGACGAAATCAAGTGATAAAACAGGATGGATGTGGCATAAGAGGCTCAGTCACCTGAACTTCAAGGCAATGAACAAGCTAGCCAAGGACTCAAGATTCAGAGGATTGCCAAATGAAGCCTTCTTCAAAGACAAAAACTATGAAGCGTGTTTGAAGGGAAAGCAGACAAAGAAAAGCAATCCACCAATTCCGACACCTTCCACTGATGGAATCATTTAACTGCTCCACATAAACTTGTTTGGGCCAGTCTCTCCTGTGACTATAAGAGGCAAGAAGTATGCCCTCATCGTTATTAACGATTATTCAAGATATACGTGGGTCATCTCCATAGCCAACAAATCTAATGTCAAAACTGAGCTGCCGATACTGCTGAAGAAACTCAGTGCGGAAAAGGACATCAAGATTCAGAGAATTTTCTCAAATAGAGGGACATAATTTCTCAATTCAGTCATAAAAGAGTACTGCGACACAGAGGGGATTCAACACGAGACCTCAGCAGCTCGCACTCCTCAGCAGAACGGTTTTGCTGAACGGAAAAATAGAACACTAAAAGAAGCAGCAAGAACGCTCCTAGCAGACTCTGGACTACCCTCAAAGTTCTGGGCTGATGCTACTGACACCGCTTGTTACATTCAGAACCGCTCACTACTTACAAAGCAGCACATGAAGATGCCATACGAACTATGGAAAGGGAGAATCCTTCTATTTCTCATTTTCATTTCTTTGGTTGCCCTTGCTTTATCCACAATAACGGGAAGGATCAGTTAAAGGTCTTTGATAGAAAATCTGATCAAGGAGTGTTCTTAGGATACTCCCGAGTCAGTAAAGCCTTCAGGGTCTTTAACAACCGAACCCTTTGCGTGGAGGAAAGCCCTCATGTTATTTTTGATGAGTTTGTTACTGAGGACAGGAAACCTAAGGAGACAAATCCTGAAGATGTCAGCAACAAGCTATGGGATCTCACACTGAATGACAAAGCTGAGAAGATCCAACATTGTTGGGATGATGAGTCAGACGAAGAAGAAATCCAGACCCATCCCACAAGCACTGTAGCTGACCTGGTTGATTCTACTGAACAGGATCAACATCAGGTAACAATGGTCAATAAGGATGCCCCAGTGGTAACTGAGACCTCTACTGAGAATATAAACTCAGGGGGAACGACTAATGTTCCTGAGCTAAATGCCCCTGAACCTGGAAACTCAGTAGACCCTAACCTTCTTACTGAATTGCTTCAGTCACAGAACAACACTACTGAAATGCCTAACACTCCTGCTGACTGTACATAAGTAATCTCAGAAGAAGAAGCCAAACTCAGACGTTCATGGCTAGATGCTCACTCTTCTGATCTAATCATTGGAGATCCATCAGCAGCAGTAAGGACAAGATTCAGACTAAGTCAAGGAGAAAGCGCTCTCTACTCCTGCTTCTTGTCTACTGAAGAACCTCAGTCAATAGAGGATGCTCTCAACGATGCTGACTAGATCATTGCCATGCAAGAGGAGCTGAACCAGTTTGTTCGAAACGAAGTTTGGGAGCTTGTTGACAGACCTAGACACCAACACGTAATTGGTACTAAGTGGGTCTTCAAGAACAAGCGAGATGAAAACAACGTCATAGTAAGAAACAACGCTCAACTTGTTGCCAAGGGATATTGTCAAGCAGAGGGAATAAACTTTGACGAAACATTCCCTCCAGTTGCCAGATTAAAAGCCATTCGTCTATTCCTGGCTTATGCAATACATCAAAGATTCAAAGTATATCAGAAGGATGTTAAGTCAGCGTTTCTTAATGGCGTACTAAAGGAAGAAGTCTACGTGAAACAACCGCTCGGCTATCAGCAGGGACATCAGGTGTATATACTTCGGAAAGCTCTATATGGGTTAAAACAAGCACCCAGGGCTTGGTACGATACCCTATCAGATTTTCTTCTTCAGAAAAGTTTTCAGAAGGGGCCAGTAGATCACACTCTGTTCAACATTAAGTCAGGCGATGACATTCTACTAGTACAGATCTACGTGGACGACATCATTTTCGGATGCAGGAATGTGACTATTTGTCAACAATTCGAGAAAATGATGAAGGAGAAGTTCGAGATGTCCATGATGGGGGAGATGAACTACTTCCTTGGTTTTGAAGTGAAGCAATCACCTGAATGAATATTCATCAACCAAGCTAAGTACACTTGAGACCTCCTAAAAAGATTTGGCTGCGACTCAAGCAAGCCTGTCAAGATCCCCATGAACATGAACTTTAAAATCGATCTAGACAAAGAGGGAGATTTGTTAACTGTACTGATTATAGAGCTATTATTGGTTCTTTATTATATTTAACAGCAAGCAGACCTGACATAACTTATGCTGTAGGTGATTGTGCGAGATTTTAGGCGAATCCCAAGCGAAGTCATCTAGACTCAGCTAAGAAGATTCTGCGATACTTAGGGAACACCTGACGCTGGGTTATGGTATCCTGCTGATGATAATCTGGTCCAAAATGGCTATTCTGATGCTAATTATGCAGGATGCAGGATAGATCGAAAGTCAACTTCTGGAACGTGTCAGTTCCAAGGCAGTAAGCTGATATCATGGTTTTCAAAGAAATAGCATTCAGTGGCGAGGTCCACTACTGAAGCTGAGTATATGGCTGCCGGAAGTTGTTGTGCCCAAATCCTTTAGCTTCGACAACAACTGCAAGATTATGGTATTACTCAAGATGAAGTGCCCATCTACTGTGACTCCACCAGTGCAATTGCAATAACTCAGAACCCAGTTCTTCATACAAGATGCAAGCACGTGGACATCCGACACCACTTCATCCGAGACCATGTCGAGAAGAAGGATATCGGGATGGAGAAAATCCATACTGATAAGCAAAGGGAAAACATACTGACCAAACCGCAGGCTGAGAATAGATTCAGAGAACTCTCAGTCGAGCTTGGTCTACTGGATCCTACTGACTCGAATCAGTAAGAAAATTCAGTACGACAAGTCAGAAGGTCAGACTCAGCACTTGATTCAGTAGGGTGAATCATACAATACATAGTAAGGGGGAACGTGGTAACTTAAGCATCACGAAGATCCTCCTGAGTCCATTCGGTAAACAACTGATCGTAAAAGTTCAGCTGAAGAGGCTTGTGTATTAGATTTTATATTTCTTTCAAAAGCATGTGTGCATTTATTAACTTAGTCATTCACATTCAGTGGCATGATTTACATTTATTTCCCGCCATAAATTCTTAAGGATAAAGTCAGTAGAAACCGTTTTTATTTAAAATGCCTTATCCTTTGAACTGCCTGCAACGCATTTAATGCATGTCTTCTCACCTTACTCTAATTGTGCAAACCTTACGTGGGTCTAGTTTAGAGGCGGCTAAGTAATCATTCCGTTTATAAAATCAAATTTGAACCGTCTAGCAAAAGCGAGATTTTATCCTGATCGTTCGTTCTTAAAACCCTTGATATTCAAATCTTATAAAATCTGTACCTTTTTCTATCTAAACTCACTTTATGCCATTACCACACTTACAGCTTTTCGATCAACTTCTTAACTGCTGCATACTATTGACTACATATCTCTCTCAAGCTCTTTCAATACTGGTAATTTTCATTTCTCTAAAATCTATATTTAACTTACTCTATTTTCAAGTGCTAACGCGTTTCTTGCAGATTTCTGAATACAATGGCACCTGTTTCGACCCCGTCCAACATCGAGGAGATTATTCTGTCTAGGGTTCAGTTTGAACCCACGATGGCCTTCCATCTAGCGGAGCTGCCTTTCATGGAGCCCATTTTCTCCGCCCTCGAGACCTCGGGGCTGAAGCTGCTTTTGATAAAGCACCCGAAGGCGTACCTGCCCAGACAGGTAGTAGAGTTTTTCTACAACCTGCGCTCCATCAAGGATACGGATGCAGAGGTGACCGTGATCGACTATATGAGGGAGGTTGCCCCTCAGAAATGGGAAGAAAGCCATGCGGACCTCAGTGTCCTTGAAGCTTTGAAGTCCATCTTCGAACTTCCTGACAGTGGGATCTCTCCCATCGGATACAAGGAGACAGAGTTGAATAACTATATTCGTCGTTTCTGTGGACGAGATAACGTCTCCTTCAAATCCGCTCTTCCAAAGAACTAGCTTCTACCGGAGTATAGAGGCCTCGCGTATATCGTGATACATATTCTCACGAGCGCCGTCGGTTCTTTTGACCAACTGTCCAAGCCCAGACTCCAGATCCTGATGGCGATAATGGATGGAGTCTAGGTGAACTGGGCACAATTCCTCATGTTCGAGCTGAAGACTCAGGCTCAGAAGTTTGTTGCCACAAAATCAGGAGAGAGAAGACTGATTAGTGTGGGCAAGCTGCTTTATGGGACGAAGGTGTCCATACTGATAGAGGACTCCGTGACGAGCCACGCGTCCTTCGTGGACATGAAGTATTTTGACAAAAAGCTGATTAAGTTCAAGATAAAATCAACAGCCGAGAAATCTATCGGGCGTGGAGCCGAGCTGAAGAGATCATCTATTAATCTGCCTCCACACGCCGAACAGCCAAAGAAGAAGAAGTTGTCCAAGTCAGGAGCTTCCAGGGCTGTTTCCCCACCGCCCCCTCAGGTGGAAGACTTACAAGACGCAGACACTGGCATAGAAGGTGCCACCTTGAAAGATAAAGTGCAGCGGGTAAGTACTGAGGAGACCCAACAGGAAGAAGGAGATGAGACTGCTACTGAGGTTTCCTCTAAGCAATCGTCAACGATTCAGCTAAACCATCTCCGTGCAGCAGGAGAGGTTGCTGAGCAGATCCTTGAGATTTCTCAACATCAGGATCTGGTCGACGTTGCTGTTAGGGCAAGGACCTAGATGCTGCTGAGGTTCTTAAATTGGGACATTCTTGCTGATCTCATTCAGCAGCATTCTATGGACTCCTTACTGGCCAAGGAGCAGCAGATTCAGTCGGTGATCGGGTTTGGAGACCGACATTACCTCCTTCGAGGACCTCCGCTCAACCATGCTTTATCTTCTAGAGCTCAAGTCCTCACCTCCGCCTGCCAAAAGCCCATCGCCGCCTGATCATCATGATGATGGAGATGATGACAAGGCACCCAAGGATGCAGAGAAGGGAGACTCTGCTGAGGGAAAGACTCCCAGCGAGCAGGGTAATTCACCACCTCCTCCTCCGGAATTAGGTGCTGGCCCCGTTGCTTTGTCGTCTAGACAACAACGGCTCGCTGCCTCTGAGCAGAGGCTCGGTACCTCCTCCTATCTGATCAAGCCGATAGGTACCGTGTCCTCAAAGTCAGTCAATCGAGCCATAAGGATGCAAGGAGACAAGAGTCGACTCCTGGCCAAAGATGTGCATCTCAAGTGGGCACAATATACCAAGGCTCAAACCGAGAAGGTTGACTCATTGACTGGCGCAATCAAGAAGGTCTCAGACGCTCCTACTCCTAACTTTCAGGAGATCGTCGAGATTGCGCTAGCAGCTCAGAAGGCGGACATGGCCACTCAATATCAGCAGTTGCTGGAAGCTCTATCAGCAGTTGCTGGAAGCTCAGCAGAAGAAATTCTCCGAGCAACTGACTACGACTTTGGCCAGTGTCCAGAATACCATGGATGAGAGGAACAGGAATGCCACCTCCAGCGTCTCAGCAGCTATCGAAACTCTGGCGGTAGCCCTGAAACTCATCCAGAAAGAGATGATCGACTCCCTTGATGCATCGCTTCTTCAACAGCGCAATCAATTAGACGCCCAAATCCGACAAATCAACAAGGATCAGGAGGATGACTGGGTACATTATTATGATGCAATCGGGGACTTCAACACCACCTCAACGCAAATAAAGTCCGCTGACTACGCTCTCCAACTGGAAGTGGCAGCAATCAAGGCTCTCCTATCCTCGGCAGATGATGCCAAAAAAGGGGAAGGAAGGGTAAAGGAGGTGTTGACAGAGTCAGTCGAGAGGGAACCAATTAAGGGGGAAGGTTCAAGTCAGGCTGGAACCAGTTCCATCCCCACTCCCTCAGTCCAAATCCCAAGAG
Organism: Lavandula angustifolia; assembly: GCA_028984105.1. Lineage (NCBI taxonomy): Eukaryota > Viridiplantae > Streptophyta > Magnoliopsida > Lamiales > Lamiaceae > Lavandula > Lavandula angustifolia. The sequence continues at coordinate 7,851,069 of CM054817.1, forward strand.
AGGCTCAGCCCTCTGAGCCCCAACAAACTGCTCAGGCTGGAGGATCAGGTGAAGGATCCTCCGAGGACAACTCAAGGCGTGGTCTGCACTAAGGAGATTGAAGAGAGGTAGAGACAGTTGTCCGTCGCAACAGTCTTGATCTCTTGACGACAGATGATCTCATTCCCATCCAAGCCCTCAGGGAAAGAATCTACAAATCTTACGGGTTGGATGCTCCTGCTGCCAAGTCTGTTGATTTCAAAGCGAAGATCAAGAAGTTCAGACGTTAGCAGTTCTGTGTTTCTTCATATCTTCTAATGTAATAGCATAGACTGATGTAATCTCTGCCATATATTAATATATCAATTTTTGCTTAGCCAGACAACTACTCATTTTCTTAAGGCTGTGTTATCTTTCCTTAACACTTACTGATCACTAAAGTGATCTGACACACACTCACATAACCTGTTTCTTCTGATATGCCTATCTTTTGTAAGTTGTTAACCTTGATATCATTGTTTAGTTGTTACTGAATCCTCTTTGGTAGTAATTTAGTACTTAGTAGTTTTGGCATCATCAATTAGGGGGAAATTGTTGGGTTATGAGTCAGTGGTCGTTTAGATCATTGCTAAGGGAGTACTTTGAACTGACATCAGTAGTTCATGTACTTAGGACTTATTGTTATATTTCAGTAATGGGGAAAATTGTAGTGATTTTCATTGCTATAGAACTGACGATCCCAAAACTTGTCATGTACCCGTAGTGTATTTTCAAACTTGGTGATGTAATAGGCTAGACATGCTCTTATATTCATTATTTATCTTGTCTAAGTCCTGTAAGGGGTGTTTGTTGGTCTGAACTTCAGTAGAGAAGTTAAATTCCAGAACTCATGTCATCAGTTTGTAGAGCTCGTGTCTTCAGGTCCTCCAGCTGACTGTTCTCAATAGAAGATTCCTATCAGCAGACCTCCGTTGAAGACTCAGTATGATTCTTATCTACTGAATACGAGAAGAGCTCAGTACCTTCAGAGTCACTAGCTGACTATCCTCAGCGGAAGATTATTATCAGCAGACTCAGATGAAGAAGTCAGTATGATCGTTCCAGATCTACTGATCATATGCAACTCAGTTGCAGATCCGACAAGGAAACAACTGCCCGACTACTATCATTTGAAAGTCAGCAGAGTCTATTCATATGAGGATCAGTAAGAGTCAACTCAGAAGACGACTTATGTCTGGCGAGTCTCACCTACCACAAACCTCGGCCAATGAGAAGCAACCAAAGCCTTACCTGCTCTGACATTAAAGCTGCTCTCATGCACAGAAGCCAACCACTCTGCGGCGCTACTTCAAAAACTTATGGTCGTTTTCGTTGGAAGTTTGTGACACGTGGCATCGTCCTCTCCAACGGATACATGCCTGGGTCACAACTAAAAATAGAGAAGCGTTTCCAAGCTTAAATAAAGCACATGACATCAAAGGAAATACAAGCTCATTGCATACAAACTCTTTAGCGCATTCAAGTCAATCCAGCGAAGAACTTGCTTAGTTGAATATCCGTAGTTCTTCTCTCTAGATATTCTTTAGTTTCCTCTTCTCTATCTAAGCTCCACTGTTATATCCATAGCTTAGAACCTTCGAAGGAGTTCACTTTCTGTGAATTGTTCTTATTGTAAGAACTCCTTCATTGTTGGAGAAAAATCCCCTCCCCTTCAAACTTCGATTTGATTTGTAAAGTCGCTAAGGACTATAACTTAAAAGGGTCTGTCCAGCGTACAGATTCCTTGCTGAGGCTTGCTCAGATAAATCAACAAGAACTCCTGTTCTGCAGGACCGTGGACATAGGATCTTGTATATCCGAATCACGTTAAAAACTGCTTGTGTTATTTACTGCTTTATTGCATTGTTCTCAAACCGATTTACAAACTCATACTTTGCATAAAACATATTTAAAAGTGCACCAGTCAAAACAACTTTGGTTTGCGAAAACAAGTGAGGTGAAGTCTAACGGGCCCCACACTTATCCGCACTGAAACTCTCCGACTGGACTCTCTATACTGACAGAAGTCAGTAGAACGGACTTAGTAGTTGAGACACTCTGACTCCCGATCAGAAGGTTATTATTTGACACTGTTCATCAGTCGCACTTAACAGCTTAGCTTTCCTTCGTGTTCGAGAAAAAACTTGTACTCAGGTGTATTCACCCCCCCCCCACCACACACACATCTGACACTCGTCTCTGGACCAACATGCATCTTCTAAACACTTTTGTTTATCAGACATCAGAGTCTACTCACTAGAATCATTTAATATTTCCAAATCCTTAATGGCATATTCTAAAAACCATATCCATGTCTCTTTTTTCTCATTTTCTACAATCGGATATGCTAGTGGATACATGCAGTTGTTTGGATCAAAACCTATGGCAATGAGAAGAATACCACCATGATGTGTTTGCAAATGACATCCATCCACAAATACTATAGGTTTGCAACCATTTACAAATCCCTTTTTCAAGGATCCTGAGCAAATATACATTCTGGAAAAGTATTTCTTGTTGTTTAGTCCTTTATATTTAATCCTAACGGTGCTATTAGGATCACTCTTCATAATCTCAGCTGCATACCTCAATAATAGAGCATATTGCTTTGATTATGAACACATGACTTGTTGGGAGATGATTCAGCAGTAGATTGTTTAGAAGATTTGGTTGATCCCAAAACCCTAATTTGATAGGTGAATCATTCCTTTGTAATAGTAACACCTTGGTCTCTGAGAGTTTCAGACTCAGTAAACTTTCCTTCAGCGTGGTCCAGGCTCAGAGTTCTGTCTGCTGATCCCTCAGTAGACTATCCGCCTCAGTACCATGGAGTGAAGACTCAGTAACGCTGGACTCAGCAGGAGTAGCATACTGAGAGGTGTTCAGATTCAGTAGTGCTAGACTCAGCAGAAGCAGCATACTGAAAGAGTCAGTAGAACTGGACTCAGCAGGAGCAGTTCACTGAACTCAGAGTCGACCTTCAGTAGAGTTGGACTCAGCAAGAGTATACTACTGAACCCATGGTCATACTCAGCAACAGCCTGACAGTCTCCTTGATTGTCAGAAGGTTTTCAATGTTAAATCAGTAGAGTTGTGCAAGGTTTTACACATCAGAGAAGTCAGCTTCAGTATATGCCTTGAAGTTTGAATGTCTCAAAAACTTTCTACACCTCGACCAATGACAAGCAGCCAGCTGTTAAAGTTCTGGTAAAAGCTCCAAGTCAACTACTTTTCTAAAATAGAGGAAAAGACTCTGCACGATTTCTAAAAGAGCCGTTAGCTACCTAAAGAGAGTGACATGTGGACAGCTCGTCTCCAACGGATCTATCTATATCTCACCTATATAAATAGAGAAAAAATCAAATTGAAGAAAATATCACGAAATATACGAGCATCGAACGAACAAGTTACAAGCTTTCCGTAAGAACTTTAGAGAAAAACTCAACGCGAAAGGCGACTACTTTGCTCTAGGGAACCAAGCTTAATAGAATCAAAGCCAATAGCATTCAAGTAATAGAACACGAACCCAGAGAGATTATTCCTCATTGTTCATCACTCTAGAAGCCTCTTCTTGTTTCCTTTCCCTCTAACCTAAGCTCCACTGAAATATCCATAGCTTAGAACCGAAGGAGTTCATATCTTGAACTGTTCTTATTGTAAAGAACTCCTTCACTGTTGGAGAATCCTTCAAACACTCTTGTTTGAACCTTGTAAACTGGGACTTGCTCAGTATAATCTTCAAGGCCGTGTTTGTCCAGTGCACAAACCAACTAAGACTAACTCAGTATAATAAAATAGCCTCCTGATCTTTTCGGGATAGTGGACGTAGGATTATTTGATATCCGAACCACTTTAAAATCGTTGTGTTCATTTACTGTTGCATTGATTTACTGTTCATACTGAAAACCGTTTACAAAATCATACAACAGAGTTTCAGAAAAGCTTAATTGAGTGCACTAATCTACTGAAACAGTTTTAATAAAAATATTTTCAACTCAACTGAATTGGGCCTACACTACTCCGCACCCTACTACTGAACGGTGATGAATTCTGACATTAGTCAGCTAGTAGACCTCAGTATAGTCAGTCACTCTTTCCACGCGATCCAGAACAGCTTGCCTGGTCTACTAAATTTATTCAGCAGACAATCTCCTTAATTGGATTGTTCGCGTTCTAAGTTGAGAAAAAGTTCTCAGGTGTATTCACCCCCCCCCCCCCCCCCCACACACACACCTGAACGTTTATCTCGGGACCAACATGACTATTTGTTTCACCTTTCTTTTAGCTCTGTACATTTGGCGCTTGCTAAAGGGAATTTGGTGGTTTTTTTGCAGAACTCTAGTCACTGAATCTACTAGCCATGTGGGATTAGTACTAATATTTAGGTTATAATTTTTGGCAACCCAAGTAGTAGCAGCTTTGACTTTCTTAGACCTATTGCATGTGTGAGGACCAAAGAAAGTCTTGATTTGCAAAGTTGTGTACCTATTGTCTTTGTAAGATGAAGCAAATATTTGCCATTGACACCCCTTTTGTTTGCATTTAACTTGAATCCTATCTCTATCATTCTTAGTGAACACAATATCCCTAGAGTGGATGATACAGTGCTGCCTAACAGTATCTCTGAAAATTGAAGCACTCTCAAAACACATTCCCTTCTTTGAACTTAGGTTTATCCATATCAACCCTAGGATTAAAAACGCGGTCTCCTTGATAAAATTCAAAGGGGTACACTCTCTTCTAGCTCATTAGGCATTCCAATAGACGAGGATAATTTTCTTCCATGCAATACCTCCTCCTCTCATTTCTATTCCACGACCATCACCGATAGTATCCTCACTTTTACTGCCAACACCATCACTATCTACTAGGGTGATCGGAATCTTCACCTATATATTGAATATCAACATCATCATTTTCCCTATCATCCACCAAAGCCTCACGATCATAGTTTAGTTCTACTTCATCATCTATTCTACTTCATCAAGCTCTACTTCATCATTTCATCAATATCATACTCACCACCTACCTTTATCATACTCTCAACTGCATGTAAATGTAAAGAGTATTTTTAAAAACACTACTATCTCAAATAGATAAACATGTCACATTGAACTCAAACTTATAATAACACTATCTCCAATAGATAAACATATCACATTGTAGAATCCTAGACTGCATTATGAAAAACTGCAAAAGTGTTGAAGGATCTTTGTTTACTCTTTTAAAAAGGATTACTTTAAGATTTAAGAAAGATAGATAAATCCTTCTTTTGATAACAAAATACTAGAAACCGAACAAATTCATTAATTTGCAAGCAATTTGTATTCTACAATTTGGTAATGTCTACACGTCTTGAAGTCCTATCAGTTCCTTGCTAATCTGAGTAATAATTGAGAAACTCATAGTTTATCCATGAACAAAGATTGAAGAGAATTTAATTAACTGATGCAATTTCAAAATTGAAGATAAAACATTGGCCAAAATAACTTCTTATCGATTCCTTGCAAATTGAGTAATAATTTGGGAACCCATAATTTACCCGTATACAAAAAAAATGAAGAAAACTTAATTTCAAATTGAAGATAAAAGGTAAACCAAAATCAAGAACATTGAGCATTAAGAAATTTAAATGAACTAACCTGGAGAGCAAAGAAAGGGGGAAGAGAGGAGAGCAAGAATAGCTCATGGGAGAGAGGGAGAGGAGAGTGAAAAAGGTGAACTTACGGGAGAGGGAGGAGATCGAAAAAGAATGTAGTTGAAGAGAGATGGGCGCGAGAAAAACCTAGAAAATTATTCAGAACGTTTTTACAATATTATCCTTTAATTATCATGTGAGATCAGCGTAAGTGATTGTTTTTGCCGGAAACTAGTTGTTTGTCATAATTTAGATAGTTGAGGGGGTATAGTATATAATTTTATAATTCAGGAGGCGAATCGTACAAATTTAATAATCGCGGGGTGGGGGGAGATGGGTTAACATCTCCAACCCTTTCTAAAAATCATGTGCAAGATATATTGAATTGTAAACACTCCAATTAAAGACAGTCTCATCGGATCCAACAACTATCAAATTTTCGGAGTGCTCTACTTTCTAGATTATAAAGTTTATAGTACATTATTTTTACAAGTGAGTGTATAACTTGCTAAATCAATAAATAAAAATAAAAATATTTTGAATGATCTTCAAACTCCTTGCTCAAGATTAATCAGTTTGTGTATATAATCATGTTATATATCAGTCCGAGTCTGTATAAGTAGATTGGTATAGATCAGGCTAGGTGTTGTTTTGGTTTGGTAAGCTTAGTTTCAGTCACGCTGGATTGAACTCAAGTCAGGACATATTCTTCAGTTTGTATATGAATTTGTCACAATCATGTGATTGATGTACGAGGTACGAGGCACAAAATTCAAAGTCGATGGTCAATGGAGACACCCAACTACCAAATCAATATTGACCAACAGTAAAGTACCATGTAAACCCTAATTTCAAAAGGACATAATAGAATCATGTTGACATGCATAAATCTTACTGCAAAAAGCGACACATCCTTGAAGCCATTATTGTTCAAGACCGTTGTGACAGAATCGCTCATGAAACTATACTCCTCACTTGAGATTGCTACTGTCGGCAACATCACCCAATTGCCCAAGCCTGCAGATTCTGACAGAATGTTACCACCAATAGCGGAACCACCAAACGGGGACTGTTATTCTACATCTGTGAAAAATGTGCTTAAACTATCCAGAAAAAAACGTCTACAATAGAACATTTTATTATGATGATCAGCCATCCATTTTAGAATTGAAGCCCTATCCTGAAAGGGGTAAGAAATGGGGAGAAATAGAACATATACTACCATCTGGCAAGTGGATAGGCTGTCAACCAACTGTGAGGAAGAATTTTAGAAGGAGACGTATGATGATTCATGTGGTATAAAGATCGTGGGAAGATATTGAAGCGAGTGATCAAGCCTGTGGATGATATTACATTGTCCACCCCATCATAGAATTGATCTTTGAAGGCAGTCTAGCTGAATACTATAAAAAGAGGCATTAACGAGAGGCAACCCGAGTTTATTTTCCTTATTTCTTTTGATTTTATCATTTGCTTTGTTTTTTGTGTTGTTTTCCAGATTTTTGGCTAAATGTGATTACTGGACTTGAGTGCAGCTGCTGCGCGACGATTTTTGTTCACCACCGGTTTGATGAGCTTGAGGCTACTATTCTATCCAGTCTGCCCAGGCAAGGCGATATGTGATATCTTTCCCCCATGTTCTTAATTTATTTTTGTTTTTTGTTTATTTTGAGTCTGTTTTAGTCGTGTCTTTCTTTTACTTACACTTGATAAGATTTTAAGATCCCAAAACCTCTAGCTGAGTTATGAACCTTAGTAATATCTTAGTTGAGTTCAGCATGTTAGGAACTCAGTAGGCTAGATAGAGTTCAGTAGCTGATATGCTCAGTAGCATATATTAATCTCAGTCAGATGTACTCAGCATTGAAGACTCAGTATGGTTGCTCAAACCTACTGAATGTGTGGTTGAACACCAGTATAAAGGAATCGGCCTACAAGCTCAATATCTCAGAAGAATGTCAGTAGAGGACAACCATGTAAAGGTGTCTGATGAATCAGAGGAAGTCAACTCAATATCTGCCTTGAAGTTTGAACAAGCCTCACCTACCATTCAACCTCGACCAATGAGGACCACCAGCATTGTACTTGCATTGACATAAAGTCGCCCTCAAGACTGAAAAAGAGATAATCTCTATAGTAGCATGCAATATTGAGATGGTCGTTTTCCTTATCGTTTTTGACACATGGCTAGGTCCCCCCCCCCTCCCCAACGGATCTTTCTATAGGTCGAGACTATAAATAGAGAATGATCTTTAAGAGTTGAAGACAACACCAACAGGAACACAAACATTCAAGCACTCAAAGCTCTGGCATACTCATAACATACTCTCTGCATAGATAGAAATCTTTACAGTTCTTCTCTCTAGAGATATTATGTTCCAATTCTCTATTCTAAGCAACTCTTGATAGATCATACGCTTAGAAACTGAAGGTGTTTATATTATTGCATTGATCTTATTGTAATAACTCCTTATTAGTTGGAGAATACAATAAGTAGTGTGGATCTGTTGTAAGCCATCGATGGAAACCGCGGGCGGCATCGAAATAGGGTGAAAAATATTTTGGAGCAAGAATGCCATACGCGCGTTAATCGATGCTTGTTCCTCATGAAAAAGTTGGATGAAATTTACAAGATGGGCATCATGACTGATGCTCTGATAAAGTCTCGGTAGGATCGCGTGGTGAATGATTGATTCCCGAAAGGATCGAACCTTTATAATCGAACTACACAAGAAGAGGATATCGACTCCTTTATGCAATTATATTACTCCCTCTATCTCATTGATTTTGTTTCCTTTCTTTTCAGCACGGTTATTAAGGAGAGTTAAAATTTGTATGTCAATGAGTGGGTCCCACAAAAGAAAAGTGGGTAGTTGTGTGTAAATAAATTGCTATTTTTGGAAGAGGGCAAGATGGATGAGACCATCCGAAAAGGAAAGTAAGACAAGATGAATGAGACGGAGGGAGTGCAAAAGTAATTGAATGGTTTTTGCGTACTTTATTTTATCATTAAACAATCCTTTATATAGGTACAAAATCATATATAAGGAAACATGGAAATATTATGCTACTATGGAAAATGCGACTATTACGAAAATAGTTGTTGACAAAGACAATACCAATAACATACATTATCGTATGGAATATGATCCTAATCCTTATTTCTCTAGTATCGTATTCTTTCTCCCTAAGTCGGTATCTTTCCATAGGTGCATATGTTGCTTTGATATCATTCATCTTCCTTTTCCATTTACGATCTTCTTGAGCAATCTGAGTTGAATCAAATCCCTGTCTCTCTCTCTCTCTAATATATATATATATATATATATATATGCCTCTCTTTCTATATCTCGACCTTTCTCGTTCTCGGCCCATCCCCCCCTCTCTCTCTCTCTATCTCGACCTCTCTCGTTCTCGTTCTCTCTCTCTCTCTCTCTCTCTCTCTCTCTCTCTCTCTCTCTCTCTCTCTCTCTCTCTCTTATCTCTCTCTCTCTCTCTCCGCGCCTCTATCCCCACATGCATGTGCATGTTGCATGCATATGTTCGTCCATGTCTCCCTCTTGCCTTCCCCCTTCTGGCAAGCCACCACCTCCTAACCTCTTTGTCTCTCTCCTTGGCTTCTTATTAGCTAGTAGATTTTCGGAACATTATAAAACTGTTTATGCTATCAATAAGTAGATAAGTGCTTAAAATAAGCATTTGCAAACACCCCTAAACATCAATTGAGATGCTTTTGGTGCTTAAAGCACCATAATTTTCAAAACAACCAAATATATTTGCTTTCTATTGTTAATTTCAAAAACTTCATGCTTTTACTTAAAAGCAATTATTTTCAATGTTAAGTAGAGAAAATAAGAAGTTATTATAATAAGCATTTGCAAATAGCCCCTTACTACTTACATGTTTGAAAAAGAAAAGAATACATTCATGAGTAAATGAGTAACGATAATATTGTTTTTATGAGAAAACTACTACTTTTAATAAAATAACGGAATTATTGTTGTTTTTAAATCTTTGTATTTATTACGAATATCTGATAATTGTTTGGTTGTACTTTCTTAATTTTACAGGAAGTATCTTTCTGTTGTTGTAGCAATAAACTCGATAAGTAATCATATATATATATATAGGGAGTGGATCATGTGAGAACCCACATTTAACATGAGAACTGAGAACCATGCATAATCATTATATGTTTTATGCATAATCCTTATGTTTTTTTATGCAAAAACACTTGTAATTTCATATTTTGCATAATCCTTAAATGTTTTATGCAGAATACAAAAAATACAAAATAACAGATTTTTTTGCATAAAATATATAACGATTATGCATAAAATATTTAAGGGTTATGCATGGTTCGCAGTTCTCACGTTAAGTGTGGGTTCTCACCAGATCAATATATATATATATATATATATATATATATATATATATATATATATATATATATGTAGAAAACTTGGTGAGCCCCTAACATTTGACATATAATTCTATGTTTCTACTTTTGTCGTGTTTCGTTTAGAGGGTTGAAGACCTTAAGGTATTACACATGTGCAGGTATAGCAAATTTTGAAAAAAATATCATATAAGATATATTATACACAGATTAGATCACCCTATAATTGTACTGTTGGGTGTCGATCGGGATCCGTCTTTAAGTTGAAGGTCTGACTCAAACTTCATGCTGAGCACCAACATGCGACCAAGGCTCACAGCTAGAGTGAGGCACACGAAGTCCGGCGGCTCCACCATTTTCTTCGCAGATCTCTCAAATACTCGCACAGAGGAAGAGAGAATCGCAAAAGAGAGTAAACAAGGATGAGCACACACTTATCCTGAAACATGCAGTAGTCGCCTTAATTAGGTAGGGCAACAGATGCTAGGGTTAGAATGAGGTGGGCTGGGCCTCCAGGACATCTGGGCCGACATCTGGAGTGGGTTGGGCCTAATAAGACTTAACATTCTCCACCTTAGGTCCAATGGTGGTGTGTCCCTAATATAAGTGAAGGATGTTACGAGGCTTACTTGTTATCATCGCTAGCTAACCAGTCTTGAGAGGCTGGTCAGACTCCATTGAGTAGCACACCTGCACACAGGAAACAAAGCAGACACGAAGTAGAGAACATAGGGAGAAAAACAGGACAAAACAAGCCACGTAAGTAAAAAAATGTAAACAGACAACATTTTAACCTAAATTAACATTGAGAATCTTAAGACAAGTAACAAGTTTCTCCACACTTAAACACTTAGTTCCCATATCTATAGGATTTAAATCAGTATGGACTTTTTCCAGTTTAATTGTGCCCTTATCAACAATATCCCTAATGAAATGGAACCTAACATCAATATGCTTATTTCTATTATGAAACACAAGATTTTCACACAGTTGAATGGCGGATTGGCTATCAGAAAATAGAGACACATCTTGGCTAAGCTAATCAAGTTCAGATAGCAGATCCTTAAGCCAGATGGCTTTCTTTATAGCTTCTGTAACTGCAACATACTCAGACTTAGTGGTAGACAGAGCAACAATAGGTTGAAGTTGAGACTTCCAACTTATGCATGATCCACACAGTCTAAACACATAGGAAGTAGTGGACTTTCTATTGTCCCTATCAGCACACTGATTGGACTTTCTATCTATCGATCTATACGTCGAACAGATACTCTAGTTATAGTCTCAGTGACTTTACAGGCATTCAATAGTCATCCAGCTACCCAATTGCTATTTTCTTTTTTTTATTGTTGTGGTTTTTAATTTGAGCATGAAACATCTGTCTGATAGTGAAAAAGGAAAAAAAAAATAGATGAATTCACTGAATCAGAAAAATGTGGTATTTTTTTTGTTACATGAACAAATTCTAATGAAAAAGCCAAAACTCGAATGTACCCAATGAAGTGCAAGATGTTAGCCAGCATGAAACTCAAGATAGTGAGCATGAAATTCTAGAGGTTAGTGAGCATGAAACTCAAGATGTTAGTGAGCATGAAAATCTTAATATGAAAAATGTTGAACATAGAAACAATACCAGAAAAATTTAGACCTCCTTTTGTCATATATAACCCAAGAAATTGGGATAATTTTGATAATACTTTATCGGATATTTTAGTTGAAAATGGGCCTACAAGAAAAATGAATCTTGTATTTCCTTTGGACAAACTCTCTACAAATTTTTCTTATACTCATTGCACTAGAAAAATAAGTAACGATGAGGTGAAATATAGAAATTGGTTAGTACACAATAAGCACGTGAATAAGGTTTATTTTTTTTATGTAAATTATTAAAAAACCACTAAAGTACACATGCTTTAGCAAATGATGGATATGATGATTGTAAACATCTTAGTATACAATTACAAGAGCATGAATATTATGTAGAACATATTACTAATAGGAAGTACTCTTGGAACGAATTGAAGATGAGATTAGATAAAGATCAAATAGTAGACAATGACTTAGAACGTCAAATATCTAATAAAAAAGATCGTTGGAGAAATGTTCTAACTAGAATATTTACAACAACAAAAATGTCTTACTAAACGTTATTTGATTTTTCATGGATCTAATGAGAAACTTTATCAAGACAACAATGGTAATTTTTTGGAATTGATTGAAATGATTGGTGAATTTGATGTTGTGATGGAAGATCATATTAGACGCATACAAAATAGTGGAATTCATTATCACTGTTTTGGTTATAAAATTCAAAATGAGTTGATTTTTGTGTTAGCTGAAAATGTTAGAAATATTATCATTAAAAAAATTAAGGAAGTAAAATATTTCTCAGTTATTCTTAATTGTACACCAGATATGAGCCATAAAGAATAAATGACTTTGATTATACGATGTGTTGATATGTCATGCAGCAATGTGAAAATAAAAGAATATTTTTTAGAGTTCATGAAAAGTTGATGATACATCTGGTTTAGGGCTAGCTCTTTAGTGAATTGCAAAATTCTCTAAAAACACTTGATCTTAATATTCAAGATATTATATTAGAGGATAAGGTTATGGTAATGGATCTAATATGAAAGGAAATTATAAATGAGTTCAAAATAGATTGCTTAAAATTAATCCTAGAGCATTATAAATGTCATGTTCTTGTCATAGTCTTAACTTCACACTTACTGATATGGCACATTTTTGTGTTAAAGCAGTTTCTTTTTGTGGAGTAGTGAAACTAGGGGTGTTACGGTATACCGAAAAATTGGTATACCACACATACCGTACCGAAAAAATACCGAAAATACAAAAAATTTGGTATACCGTGATTTTCGGTACGGTATCATACCGTACCGAAGTTTTTCGGTACGGCAACGGTATGAGATTTCTCATACCGCGGTATACCGTTGCATACCAAAATTTCGGTATGCAACGGTATACCGAACATACCGATTCATACCGAACCTCGGTACATACCTTGTACCGATATACCGAGGTACATATGGTATACCGAAGTAAATTGATTCATACCGAACCTCGGTATATACCGTATACCGATATATTGTGTTACATACCGTATATCAAAATATACCGATTCATACCAAACCTCGGTATATACTGACGTTTGGTATGAATCGGTATATTTTGATATACGGTATGTAACGCAATGTATATACCATATACCGATATACCGAACTATATCGATTCGAACCGAACTATACCGATTCATACCGAAATATACCAATTTGTACGGAACTATACCGATGTATACCGAACTATCCATTATACCAATCTTAATGTTATATTATACATTTATTAGATTAATATTTGTCTAATAAATTAATCGTAGTCCTTACGTACCACTTAAATGACATAACTTTATTTAGCAAAATTCGCATTATTTATTTGTTAAACCATGAAATGAATTAAAAAAAAATTTAATTACCTAAATAATACCAATTATTTGAATTGCCTAAGTAATACTTGGAGTGGACTGAAAAAATAATCTAAGTTTATTTATTGAATAAATTTATATTTTTTTGTTCTCTGTTATTTTGTATAAATTTTATATCATCTTATGGTTCATATTTTGAATAAATATTTAACTTTTTCTTTGTTTATCTGATTTTTAAGAAATATAAACTAATTCATTAATTGTTCATATGATGATAATGACCATACAACTTAACATTCACTAATAACTATGAATCAAATATCTATGATTGAGAGAATGAAAATTAGACTTTATTTTACTGTTTAAGACTTAAGACAAAGTTCGTTAGTTTTATTTTTATTTGACATTTGACTATTTTTTGAGATGTTGGATGGAATTTGCCCTTGTTAGGCTGTGTTTTATTTTCTGTATTAGCATGTTCTACTAATTATCTTAGACACTTTTGTTGGATGGGATTTGCATGTTTTCTGCATCGCCATATTCTATTTCATCATGGTTGTTTTTCGGTATGTGCTTTGGTATAATGTTATATTTCCAGTATACCGCCCGTTTTGGTATATCGTTTGCTTCGGTATACCGAAGTTTTCAGTAATACCGAAGTACGGTACGGTATACCGAAAGAGCGATATGGCAACGGTATGGAGATTGCTTATACCGAACTTTCGGTATACCGAACTACGGTATACCGAAGTTATCGGTACGGTAACGGTATGCATTTTCCCATACCGAATATTTTCGGTACGGTAAGCGGTATGAGAAAAATATTACGGTATACCGTACCGAACACCCCTAAGTGAAACATATATACTTTATTTTCTGATTCTCCTAAAAGGTGGAAAGTTTTACTTGATAATGTTACAGGATAGACTGTGAAATCTTTATTAAATACTTGCTGGGAAAGTCTTATAAAATGTATTCAAGAAATTAGGTTTTGATAAGCATAGATTTGTTGCTGATTTGTCTATTTAATTTGTGTATTGTTGGTTGTAATAGTGTAGATTTCTAAGACAAATTGGAGAAAAACTGATGAAATTCAAAGAAATGAAGAAGGGGGCTGGAAATTTGGGCCATAGTGAATATTATGCCTAAACCAGAGAAAATTGGGCTGCAAAGAGGCCATCTAGGCTAGTGACTTGTTAGGGCCGGAAATTGAGAAAAGAAGAAAGAATTCAAGCCCAAGAACTCGGCCCATCTTCCCCCTTTGTTGTGAATTGGAGGGAAAAATGAAATCTTTGAATGCAGCAAGTACAGTCGGGCACAGTAACATCCAACAGTCAATACAGAAATCAAGTGAGTAAGCCACCAACTCTGCAGCAGGTCCAGTCCAAGACACGCTGAAGGAAAAACGTGGAAATCAAAGGGGATGGATATTTTCAAGCCATTCATTCACCTTCTTCTTCATCAACCTTCGTTTAGTTTCAATTTTTCTCTCTCTGGAATTTCCTCCATGAACAAGAACTCCAAGAACACCATTTATATTATGCTTAGCTTAGATAATTTCACTCTCTGCATAATTTAGTTCAAGCTCTCCCAACTGGAGAAGACCGCTATTTACTTTCAGCTATGGTTAGTTAATGTCTGTCTTTAATGGAGGTTATTTCCTTCCCTCTTTAATGTCTGTTTCAGCACCTTCTATCTTCAATTCCATGTCTTTAAAATAATTTTGTTAATGTTCATTTCATACAATTTAAAAAGATTTATTGTTCTGGTCATTACTTTCCCAGATCTGCTTAATGGTTTATATTTACATGTCTGTCTCGATTTCTTCCAGTATTATGAGTAGCAAAGTACGAGATCTGGCTGAGGTAATGAGGAACCACTCTTAGAACCCATGAGATGTGTTAATGTGCTTTAAAATTGGTTAAGCTAGGGTTTTAATCGAACTCTATGTTGGTAGGTTAGTTAACTGCTTAGGTTTGGCCTGTCTGGGAAGGTAGCTGCTTTCTGCGCAGATGTAGATTCACTAAGCTTCTACTTGTATGCTCAACATCGGTAGAAGCTTTGTCCTGATTCCCTTGTGCTTAATGCTCCCTAGTAGTAAACAGGTCATTGCTCAACAAGGTAGGTTAACTGCTTGGGTAGGTGACTGTTTCCATGCTCAACATGGCAGTCACAGTTGTGTAGAAGGATTGGACTCCCCTGTGGTCAACACAGCGTCCTAGCCAGGTAGACTTAGCTGAACCAATTCATTTAATAATCTAGGATCGGAAGGGGAATGGTGTGGAATTACCTCAGGTGGATTGCCTTTATTATCTGTCTTAATTAGTTGTTTATTATTGCATGTTATTCTTCTGCACAATTTACGTATTCTGCCTAGTTTTAGAAAACTCAAGTTTAATGGTGGCTACTAGCCAAACACAAGTCCCAAGAAACTGTGAGAATTAATCTGCTCGTTCCTTGTGGATCGAACCTTGCTTATCGTTGTGCTAATCTTAGTTTAAATTGTCTGTGCAGGTGTTATAAATGTTTTTGGTGAGCCAGTCCAGACGACGGAAAGGCTCCATCAGGTTTCAATATGTAGAATGTTGGTCCCGAGTCAAACGTTCAGGTGTAGAGGGAAGGGGGGGTTGAATACACCTGAAAACCTTTTTCTCAAACTTGAAAGCGAACAGTCCGATTTCGGAGATTGTCTACTAAATGAATTCAGTAGACCACGCAAGCTATTCTGGATCGCGTGGACAGAGTGACTGACTATACTGAGGCCTGCTAGCTGACTGATGTCAGAATTAAGTATCGTTCAGTAAGAGTTCAGTAGCGTGCGGAATAGTGTAGGCCCGATTCAGTTTGGTTTGAAAATGTTATTAATGAAAACTGTTTTAGTAGATTAGTGCACTCAGTTAAGCTTTTTACTAAAACTATGTTGAATGATTTTGTAAACGGTTTTCAGAATGAACAGTAAATCAATGCAACAGTAAAAGACAGAACGACTTTAAAACTGGTTCGGATATTCAAAATCCTACGTCCACTGTCCTGAACAGATCAGGAGACTATTTTATTATACTGAGTTAGTCTCAGTCAGTTTGTACAATGGACAAACACAGCCTTGTGATTATACTGAGCAAGTCTCAGTTTACAAAGATCAAACAAAAATGCTTGAACGATTCTCCAATGATGAAGGAGTTCTTTACAATAAGAACAGTTTAAGAGATGAACTCCTTCGGTTCTAAGCTATAGATAAGTTCAGTTGAGCTTAGGTTAGAGGGAAAGGGAACAAGAAAGGGCTTCTAGAGTGAAGAACAGTAAGGAATAATTTATCTGGGTTCATGTTCTTTCACTTGGATGCTAGAAGCTTTGATTCTATGAAGTTTGGTTCCCTAGAGCAGTATGAGTACTTTTCACGGTTGGTTGTTTTCTCTGCAGTTCTTCGCGGAAAGCTTGTGTTCTTGTATGTTCAATACTCGTATATTCTCTTGTGTTCGTTGTTTTTGAATGATTTGATTTTCCCTCTATTTATAGAGGTAAGCTATGGATAGATCCGTTGGAGACGAACTGTCCACGTGTCACTCTATTTGGGTAGCTAACGACTCTTTTGAAATCGTGCGGAGTCCACTATCTTTTTCAGGAAAGTGGTTGACTTGCAGCTTTTACCAGTTACTTTGACAGCTGGCTGCTCGTAATTGGTCGAGGTGTAGAAAGTTGTTGAGACATTCAAACTTCAAGGAAAATACTGAAGCTGACTTCTCTGATGTGTACGACCTCGGACAACTCTACTGATTTATCCTTTGAAGACCACTGACAGTCAAGGAAACTGTTAGGCCGTTGCTGAGTCTGACTAGGGGTTCAGTAGTATACTCCTGCTGAGTTCAACTCAACTAAAGGTCGACTCTGAGTTCATTAAACTGCTCTTGCTGAGTCCAGTTCTACTGACTCTTTCAGTATGTTGCTCCTGTAGAGTCCAGCACTACTGAATCTGAACACCTCTCAGTATGCTGCTCCTGCTGAGTCCAGCACTGCTGAGTCTTCACTCCATGGTACTGAGGCAGATAGTCTAGTGAGGTTCAGTAGACAGAACTTCTGAGCTTAGGAACATGCTGAAAGCAAGTCTACTGAGTTTGAAACTCTCAGAGACTAAGGTGTTACAAATACAAAGGAATGGTTCACCAATCAAATTAGGATTTTGGGATCAACCAAATCTTTTAAACATTCTACTGCTGAATCATCTCCCAGCATAGAATTAAGCAATGCTTTATTAAAATCATGCGATACTCTCGCCGTCCCATAATAAGCTTCCTCCTTTCCTAATTAGGTTGTCCCATTAAAAGTGTCATATTTCTAAAACAAAAAAAGAATGCGTGGACACAAATCATTTACCCAAAAGTTAAACAATATATACCACACAACACTACTTTCTTGATCTCTTTGCCGAAAAGAAAGGGGATGCTTTTAATGGGATGGATGGAGTATTTGTGATGATGCAAAGTCAAAACGTGAAGCTGAAAGTTTAGCTACATCGATCTATAGAAAGTTTTAAATTTACTCTTGGTATGATTATTTGGCATGATATTTTATTTAATGTAAACAAGGTGAGTAATAGTAATCAAAATCAATGTGCATTGACATCGACATGGAACAAATAGAAGGTGCAATTTCATATTTTGAAAAGTGTAGAAATGATGGATTTTATAAAAGTTTAGAAATTGCTAAAAGTCTTGCATCTAATATGGATATTAGTATGTAGAACCCACATTTCCAACTAAACATCGTGCTATTGAAAAAAAAACAATTTAATGAGGGAGAAAGTGTTGAAGTTTCATTGTCGCACAAAGAGTCACTTAGAGTTGAGAGTATTTTGCAGTTATTGGGGACAAGACAATTACTTATTTAACACATAATTTGAACAATTGAAATTATTTGAACAATTATTTGAACACCTAATTGAACAATTGATTTTTTATTTGATTCAAAAACTCTAGGATCACTTGATAATAATGAATTAAGAAAGCTTTGTGTCAATTTGAAAGCTTAGATGATTTATTTATGGGATTGAAAATATTATATATAATTTTAGTGAATAAGATAATGTCAGCTATTGAAATTCTTAAATTTATAAAAAGTGCAGATTGTTATCCTAATGTTGTAATTGTTTACATAATTTTGTTGACTACGTCTGTTACTGTAGCATAAGCTGAGAGAATTTTCACAAAGTTAAAATTATTGCAAACATATTTCACATTAACTATGTCACAATAAAGATTTAATGGGTTGGCAATTTTGTGCATTGAAAAAGATGTTTTAGAAAATCTTGCAAAAAAATGATATTATAAATGACTTTGCAAGTGGAAAAGATAGAAGAACTCATTTTATTATTGATAATTTATTGTATCTTCATGTGAATGTAATCAGGTCTAAAACTTCGATTGGAGAGGAAGCGAGTTAGCAGCCGACGATTCCCTAAAGCTTCTTGTTGGTCCCGAGATAAACGTTCAGGTGTAGGGGGGGGGTGAATACACCTGAAAACTTTCTCAACTTAAAACGCGAACAGTCCCTTTTAGGAAGATGCCGTATTGAACAGGTTTAGTGGACCAGATAAACTGTTATGAATCGCGTGGCAGAGTGACTGACTTCACTGAGGCCTGCTAGCTGACTTAGATCAGAATTCAGTACCGTTCAGTTGAGGTTCAGTAGAGTGCGGAAATGTGTAGGCCCAATTCAGTTGAGTTAGAAAACATTTTTAGGAAGACTGTTTCAGTATAATAGTGCAATCTTTTAGGCTTTGCTGAAACACAGTTGAATGATTCAAAAGATATTTTCAGTATGAACAGTAATCAATGCAACAGTAAAAACAGAGCACACAGAACACAAGCGATTTTAAAGTGGTTCGGATCCAACAATCTTATGTCCACTGTCCCGAAAAGATCGGGAGGCTATTTTATTATACTGAGTTAGTCTCAGCCGGTTTGTGCACTGGACAAACACTGGTCTTGAGATTTATACTGAGCAAGTCTTAGTTTACAAGGTATCAAACTTAAGCGTTTGACAAACTCTCCAACTATGAAGGAGTTCTTTACAATAAAGAACAGTTCAGGAATGAACTCCTTCGATCTAAGCTATAGATATGGTCTGCTGAGCTTAGGTTAGAGGAAAGGGAACGAGAAAGTGGCTTCTAGATGCTTATGATCTGATTCAGCTCGGTTCCCTTTGAGCAAGTATGTTGCCTTTTGCTTGGAATAACTCTTTGAAGTTCTTGTGGAAAGCTTTAAGTCGATTCTGAGTTGCTCGTAAAATGCTCGTGTGTTCTTCGTTTCTAGGTGAGCTTTGATTTGAAATCTTCCCTCTATTTATAGATGAGAGACATGGAAAGATCCGTTGGAGACGACGATCCATATGTCTCTCTCTTTTGGGTAGCTAAAGACTCTTTCAAAGTATGGTGACAGAGTCATTTCCCTCTATTTCCGGAAAGATGTTGACTTGCAGCTTTAATCAGAAAGTAGACAGCTGGCTGCTTGTCAATGGTCGAGGCTGAAGAAAGGAGGTGAGACAAACAGACTTCAAGACAGATCTGAAGCTGACTTCTCTATACCTCTTATGACTCTGCTGATTTGACTTATAAGATCTCTAACAGTCAGGAGACTGTCTGGTCGTTGCTGAGTCTGATCTATGTTCAGTAGCATACTCCTGCTGAGTTCAGCTCTACTGAAGATCAACTCTGAGTTCAGTGAACTACTCCTGCTGAGTTCAGTTCCACTGACTCCTTTCGCATATCTTGCTCTCGCCGAGTCCAAGATTACTCGAGTCTTCTTCTCATGGTACTGAGGCTGATAGCCTGCTGAAGAATCAACAGACAGAACTGAACGCCTGAACCATGTAGGAAGGATGTCTACTGAATCTGAAACTCTCAGAGACAGAACAAACAAATACAACTGAATGGTTCATCAGTCAAAGTAGGGTTTTGGGATCATTCAAATCTACTAAGCACTAGGCTACAGAATCATCTCCCAACAATTCCCCCCTATTTGATGATGCCAAAACCTAACACTACAAACTGTCAGAAACAAACTCCCTACAAATATTACAAGTAGAATCAGTAGAGTTGTTCTTCGAGTTCAATGCTACTGAGGGAGTACAGGGAAGAAATATCCGAACCTATACAGAAATCTAACAACAATTTCCCCCTTTCTAACAATAATTTCCCCCGAAAGTCTTATACAATAAGTTCCCTCATAAATCTCTCAATCAAGAAAGAATCTATCACTATAAGTAAAAACAGACAGACACAAATAAATTCAGTGAGTGTGTGAGTTAGTAATCACTTAGGTGATTCTGAGTGTTAAGTAGGGGTGGGCAAACAATTCGGGTTCCCGCGCCCGTACCCGTCCTGTTCGGGTATTTCCCGTTCGGGTCGGGAAAAACGGGTACGGGTACCCGTTACGCAGGTACTCGCAAAAAATCAAGCGGGTCGGGAACGGGAACGGGTTTTATTCTTAGATACCCGTTCTCGAACGGGTACCCGCATTAATATACAATTTTTTTTACATGAGATCCTCTTGCATAGAGGTGGGCACAGGACGGCGCGGGTACCCGTTTGCATGTTTTGTGCTAACACTAGAGTGTGACTAAACAGTTTTCCATGGTAATTTTAATTATAAGAATCTATAGTTTCATAGTTGATAATCATATGGTCGGTTTTATAATTATAATTTATGGTGAAACATCATTGGAACATAGTTTATAAAATAGATTATCTACTCCTATAGTCATATTTAGTGGTTTAAATATATTGGTATTTTTTAATTTTAATTTATGTTTTTAAAATTTCATTTATTGGTATTTTTTAATTTTTATTTATGAATTTAAATATATTATAAATAGGTGGTAATATTTGCGGGTAAACCCGTACCCGTACCGTATCCGCGCGGGTACCCGCATGCGGGTACCCGCTCTATGCGGGAACGGGAATGGGTATTAAAATCAATTACCCGCAGGCGCAGGTATCCGCAAACGGGTACCCACAGCGCGGGTACCCGTCCCGCGCCCACCCCTAGTGTTAAGTATAAATAAACAAGGCCATGAAGACAATAAGATATTGTCCGGCCGAACAATAATGATATTTTATATATGAGAATGTTCAGTACAGTACAACAATTGCTATTCTAGAAAACAAAAAATGATACAAAGAAGCTAATAACTATCTTCTGAACTGCTGGATCCGCGCTTTGAAATCTCTGGACTTCTCTTCTGGCAGCGGCAATCCATACATTCTGAACGTGTCTCTTCTGAGCTTCTGTATCTTCAGCATATCAGCAGGATCTGACTCATAAAGATCAAAGGCTTGGACTGCACTTCTGACCTCTCCTTCTATAACTCCAACATGCAATGATCCATCGAGCTTCTGTGGAGGGGGCAAAGGTCTAGGGGCTGGAACTCTAACATCAATCTTCTCAGCTAGGGCTTTCTAAACTCTGGCATACATCTCAGGGTCGCTTTTCAGAAGCCACTCAGCAAAGGTTGTAGCTTTGTGCATGTTAGGCCAGTACCTCCAGATGTAATACCTCTTGATAAAATCAGCTTTGAGCGTTTCCCACCTCTGAGTCCGCTCCCATGGCATCCATGTATCAATTCTCGGTCATCTGTGAATCTTGAGATCAGTAGGCTTCCTGAGTCTTCTGTATTTATACGGAATCTCAGCCTTTTCAGGAACCCTCTCTCTAGCCTCTTTCTCAGTCCTGATCCTTAGAGCTTCTAGATCTGCGAGTCTGAGCCTCTCTCTGGCTTCATTGATCTGACGAGCTTCAGCACCTTTGTCTAGGTACCTTTCCATCAAGTCCCATATTTCTTGCATCTCTTTCTCTTGGGCTTTAGAAGGGACGTATGATGGAACATGCTCTTCCTCTTCTTCAGACTCAGCAGGTGTTTGAGATTTCGACTTAGTTCCACCCTGCTGACCAGTCTGCTGCTGTTGTTCCTGTTCCTTCTCTTTCTCCTTATCAGCCTCATCGCTGATTTTCAGTTTCCTAGGGGGTGGCCTCGATCCAGGCTTCCTTCCCCCTTGAACCTTGGTCTTGCCCATAGCAGAGGCTTTCTTGGGCTTGTTAGCAGCCCTTGCCTCAGCTAACTCCATGGCGAGCTTTTCATCAGCTTCTATCTGAGCTCTCTCCTCAGGGGTTATAAACCTCTTGGTTCCTTTCTTCGGTGGGGTTGGGAGTTTCAGAACTTTCTTCCCTTTACCTGCCACTGGAGGAGGCAGAGGAGTTTCCTCCTCATCAGAATCCTCAAATTCAGCAACCTCCTTGATGATTTCACTTGGAGTCTGGGTTGCTGAGTCTCTAGGTCCTGAGCCGCTTGGGCCGGTCTCAGCAGGCACTACATCTCTTGCTGCTGAGACACCTTGGGCCTGACCAATGCCTTGGGGTCCAGTGGGAGCAGATTGGTGAATCTGGGTTGCTCCCCTTACTGACCTGGTTCCCCTCAGTGCCTTCGGTATCCTTTCCCGTTCCCCCTTTTTGGCATCATCAATTGGGCCAAAGGTGGGTACCTGCACCTTCTTATTCGGACTGTCTTATGCAGAGGCCAGCTAGTCCAAGGCTACCTGCAGTTTTTCGAGTCATTCGTGGAGTTCATTCCTCTCTTCGGTGAGTTCATCTCCATATTTCTTATGGGAAGACTCCACGACGGTCTGAATTGTTTGCAACTTCTGATCCATTTTCTCTTCCAAAGCCTTCTGAGTATTCTGGATTGATAGGTCATGTTTCAAGGACGTATGTCATGCTGTCATTCAGCGATGTAAGGTGCGCCTCCATTCTCACGCGCCATACCATATAGTTCTCTACCGAGAACATGGGCACCATCCGTATACCTGACATATCAGACATTGTAGATGAGAGTATAAGGATGTATGAAGAGATGCTTGTGCAGTGAAAACATTTTCAGGATCTGTTCGAGTAGACTAGTAGTTTTCAGAAACGATGATCAGGAGAACACTGCTCTCATACCAATTGTTGGTCCGGAGACGAGTGTCAGGTGTGTGTGTGTGTGGGGGGGGGGGTTGAATACACCTGAGTACAAGTTTTTCCTCAAACATGAAGGAAAGTTAAGCTGTTAAGTGCGACTGGTGAACAGTGCCAAATAATAACCTTCTGATCGCGGGTCAGAGTGTCTCAACTACTGAGTCCGTTCTATTGACTTCTGTCAGTATAGAGAGTTCAGTCGGAGAGTTTCAGTGCGGATAAGTGTGGGGCCCGTTAGACTTCGTCTCTTTTGAAAACGTGTTTTCGCAAACCAAAGTTTTTTGGCTGGTGCACTTTTAAATACGTTTTATTCAAAGTATAAGTTTGTAAATCGGTTTGAGAACAATGCAATAAAAGAGTAAATAACACAAGCAGTTTTTAACATGGTTAGGATACGCAAGATCCTACGTCCACGGTCCTGCAGAACAGGAGTTCTTGTTGATTTATCTGAGCAAGCCTCAGCAAGGAATCTGTATGCTGGACAGACCCTTCTAAGTTATAGTCCTTAGCGACTTTACAAATCAAACCGAAGTTTGAAGGGGAGGGGATTTTTCTCCAACAATGAAGGAGTTCTTACAATAAGAACAATTCACAGAAAGTGGACTCATTCGAAGGTTCTAAGCTATGGATATAACAGTGGAGCTTAGATAGAGAAGGGGAACTAAAGAATCTCTAGAGAGAAGAACTACGGATATTCAACTAAGCAAGTTCTTCGCTGGATTGACTTGAATGCGCTAGAGAGTTTGTATGCAATGAGCTTGTATTTCCTTTGATCTCCCGTGCTTTGAGCTTGGTAACTCTTCTCTATTTATAGTCGTGACCCAGGCATGTATCCATTGGAGAGGACGATGCCACGTGTCACAAACTTCCAAGGAAAATGGCCCCAAGTTTTCGAAGTAACGCCGCAGAGTGGTTGGCTTCTGTGCATGAGAGAAGCTTTAATGTCAGAGCTGGTAAGGCTTTGGTTGCTTCTCATTGGCCGAGGTTTGTGGTAGGTGAGACTCGTCAGACATCAGTCTTCTTTTGAGTTGACTCTCATTGATCCTCGTATGAATAGACTCTGGTGACTTTCGAATGATAGTAGTCGGGCAGTTGTTTCCTTGTCGGATCTGCAACTGAGTTGCATATGATTAGTAGATCTGGAACGATCATACTGACTTCTTCATCTGAGTCTGCTAATAAGAATCTTCTACTGAGGATAGTCAGCTGGTGACTCTAAAGGTACTGAGTTCTTCTCGTATTCAGTAGATAAGAATCGTACTGAGTCTTCAACGGAGGTCTGCTGATAGGAATCTTCTATTGAGAACAGTCAGCTGGAGGACCTGAAGATACGAGCTCTACAAACTGATGACATGGGGTTCTGGAATTTAACTTCTCTACTGATGTTCAGACCAACAAACACCCCTTATAGGACTTAGACAAGGTAAATTATGAATATAAGAGCATGTCTAGCCTATTACATTATCAAGTTCGAAAACACACTACGAGTACAGGACAGGTTTTGGGATCTTCAATTCTAGAGCAATGAAAATCACTACAATTCCCCCCCATTACCGAAATATAACAATAAGTCCAAAGTACATGAACTACTGATGTCAGTTCAAAGTACCCC
The DNA here is from genome assembly GCA_028984105.1 of Lavandula angustifolia. Taxonomy (NCBI): domain Eukaryota; kingdom Viridiplantae; phylum Streptophyta; class Magnoliopsida; order Lamiales; family Lamiaceae; genus Lavandula; species Lavandula angustifolia. The sequence goes on from CM054817.1 coordinate 7,876,182, forward strand.
CTTAGCAATGATCTAAACGACCACTGACTCATAACCCAACAATGTATTTAAGGAGCTATTACCTTACTGTGAGAACAAATTTTGTGCAATACACTTGTATAACAATTTTAAACAACATCGCAAGGGTCTTGCTCTGAAACATTATATTTGGAAAGATGCTAGAAGCACCAAAATAGTATATTTTGAGAAACATATGAATGATTTGAGGAGCAAGGACTTAGAATTCAAGTGGCTAGCAAAGAGGCCTGCTAGTGGATGGTCTAGGTCATACTTTAGTACTATCTGCAAGTCTGATGTTTTGTTGAATAATTTGTGGGAGTGTTTTAATGCCATGATCTTAAAAGCAAGGAGCAAACCTCTGATTGAAATGCTTAAGGAAATAAGGTTGATACTAATGAAAATGGCTTGTTAAGCTTCTACATTTTTGCACACTTGGTAATTGCTATAGGAGTTCATCTACCTAGATTAGATGTAGGCTCGAAACCATTTTGACACTTGAGTTGTTTACTCCTCTTTTCTATGGTTTCGTTATATGTTTATTATTAGTTGGTTCTTATTTTAGATTGATGTTTCTTAATATACATAAATACACGGATATATATGTAATGGGTTTGTATATCAAGAATTATTTCTTAAATTTATAAATTCTAAAAACTATATATAGTGTTTGATTTGTCAATTTTGTTTAACAAAAAATAAAGAAAAATGAACACATACGAACAATGGTGTAGAGGACAAACCAACTATAAAGCTAAGAATAACTAAAGTTAAAACATTAGTTATATATAAATTAGAACAACATATAAATTTGAGCATAATTTTTTAAGATCTATATATATTCTGAGTTTTATATATTAGTTTAGGAAGTACTGTTATGATGTAGCTCAAATCCTAATCCTTAAAGGAAATTGAGTCATATTCCATATCGGATAATTAATGAAGTTTATCATTAATTTCACCTATAAATAGATAGGTTCTCTAATTGTTTTAAGTGTGCTTCTAAGCATCATAACTCACATGTTATTAGATTAGTTAGTTGGACTAATTGACCATATTTTTGTGGGTAAGTACTTTTGGGTTTAGGATCATATTCTGGAGGCCCATTTTGTATTATCCTCTTTATTAGTGGATTATTTTTCCGTCGCCCGTGGATGTAGGTCGATTGACCGAACCACGTTAAATTCTCTGTACATATTTCTTTTCTCTTTGTATTATTCTTTGTTATTGTCACGGTTGGGTTTCCAAGAACCCGTTTGTTACATTTTTGGAGGGTCTGAAGATCCTAACATGTACATTACATAAAATTGATAGTTTACAGGGCAAATTGCCAAAATCAAATAGTTAAGAGGGTAAATTGTACAAAGTTAAAAATTCAAGACGATAATACCCCTGAATCAATCAACGTATATGAGTATTTTGCCATAATTAAATTGTCTACAACAATTTAGATAGTTAAGGGGTAAAATGAGTATTTTAATAGTTCAAGGGGCAAAGTGTACGAATTCAATAGGTTGGGGGGTTTGATATCTTTAACCCTTTAAAAAATGTTGCGGTATCATGTATGTACATCTGAGAGTATAGTGTATAGGGGTGTTACGGTATACCGCACATATCGTATCGAAAAAATACCAAAAATATTAAATTTTCGATATACCGTAATTTTTGGTCAAAGTGTTTCGTTACGTCAACGGTATAAGATTTTTCATACCAAAGTATACCGCATACCGAAGTTCATACCGTATCTTGTAAAAAAAAGTGCAAAAATGTTGGTTGTAGGGTTTAAATACGGATTTTTACAAATTATTGCAAACATGTTACTTTATATCATTGATTCATAACTTAAATGACATGACTTTATTAGACAAAAAATTACATTATTTATCTATTAAATCATAAAATGGATAAAAAATTAATAATTTTCAAATTTATAAACACTAACTCGTAATATTAACAAATTCATTCAAAATATAAACGTTAATTAATTTTATTGGAAAACAGTATTAATAACTTTCTTGACTTTTATAAAAAAATATAGTACCGTTTCGATGTACCATTACATATTCGATATACCTTGATTTTTCTGTATACCGCAATACGGTACGATACACCAAAAGAACAATATGACAACGATATAGAGATTTCATATACCAAACTACGGTATACCGGAATAATTGGTAGGACAACAATATGCTTCTTTTCATACCGAACATTTTCGATACAGTATGCGGTATGGGAAAAATAATACGGTAGATATAGAGATTTCTTATACCAAACTACGGTATACCAAAATAATTGGTACGGCAACGGTATGCTTCTTTTCATACCGAATATTTTTGATACAATATATAGTATGAGAAAAATAGTACGGTATACGGTATCTAACATCCCTAAACCTAATGTCTCTGTGTGAAATATAAAGTTAATTAAAAAAAAAAAAAAAACTCTTCTCCTCTCTCTAGTCCCAAGCCCCGTCAAGCCGTTTCGTCGTATCTAGGGTATCAGATAATATTCCGGTTGATTCCGCTCGTCGCCGTGATACGCACTAAAGAAGCAAAAACCATGATGAATTCCAGGAGAAGATCGCGCGGTCGTGACTCGTCCTCTTCATCATCGTCTAAAATCGACTCACATAAAAAGCCCCATCACCACCGCCATCACGATTATAATTCTCGGGATTCGTACAGTCATGTCACTCCCAATCGCGATTCCGATCAGCATCTAGTGGGTAAGCGCTCGAATTTTGTGTCGTACCTTGAACTTCCTTCTCTGACCCCAAAGGTGACTATTTTGTGCCAAATCGTCGCTGAAACCCCTGCTGCGACTTTGGAGAGGGTTCTAGAAGACACGGGAATTAGGGTTTCATGTGGAGATGTAGAGCAGGTGCTTAAATTTTCGTACGGGAGCCCGGGGTCGGCCATGAAGTTTTTCCGGTGGGCGAGTTTTCAGTTAAATAATAGGCACAGCCCGTGCGCGTGGGACTTGATTGTGGATATGTTGGGGAAGAATTTATTGTTTGATGCAATGTGGGATGCTATTAAGTCTATGAAAAAAGAATCGTTACTCTCTTTGGCTACTTTTAAGTTAGTGTTTGTTAATTATGTGATTGCTGATCGCGTGCAGGATGGGATTATGAGTTTTGAGGCCATTGATCAATATGGTATTCTGAGGGATGTTGCAGCATTGAACTCTTTGCTATATGCAATCTGTAGGCATGCAAAAACCCAAATGGCTGAGGATTATTTTAAAAATGTGAAGGATAAGATTAGGGGTAATGCTGAGACTTATGCAATTTTACTCGAGGGCTGGGAGAGAGAGGGGGATGTGGGCAGATCAGGGAAAACATTCTCTGAAATGGTTATTGATATTGGATGGGATAAGCTGAATGTACGTGCTTATGATTCGTTCTTATGCACTTTGATTAAGGGCCGTGAAGGAATGCGTGAAGTATTGAAGCACTTTGAAGCTATGACTGAAAGGGATTGTTGCCCCAGCATGAAGTTTTTCAAATTTTGCATTGATGAATGTGAGAGGAAGAGTGATGTCAAATCTGCCAAAGTAGTTTGGGATGCAATGATCAGGAAGAAAATTTGTCTACCTGATTCAGTAATGTGCAGGTCATTGATTACATTGTATTGCAATGCAAAGGATTTTGATGCGGCTGAAAAGTTATTAGATGGGATGGTTTATTACAAGGCATTTCCTGATTCTGAAACCTATGGCCTACTGTATCATTTTTTGATCAAACACAAACGGCTTAGAGAGGCTACTCCAGTATTCAAGGAGATGGTGAAGAATGAGTTTGTTCCTATGCAAGAAGACTGTAGTATAGCTGTAAAGACATACATAGCTTCTGGTGATCCCCATATGGGAATCAAGATTTGGCGATGCATGGTTGAACATTATACTTCTGATTTGGACGAAACTGCTAACTTGTTGGTTATTGGGCTTTGTGACTTAAACCGGGTTCCTGAAGCATTAAAGTGTGCTGAGGATATAATTGAAAGGGGGATCAAGTTGAATTCTTCCACACTCTCAAAGTTGAAACAAAGCCTTTCTAAGCTAGGGAAAGCATTAGCTTATGAGGAACTTCTATCTAAGTGGAAGAGTCAATAAGTATATGCAAGGATGCTTGTTAACAGAGGATGTTTAAATATGGTAATGAGCTTCATCTCTTTTTATTTGCATCTCGTGCCTATTTATTTATTTTTAATTAGAAATCCTTTATGAATGCTCAAATGCATAGTTGCTTGCTATCTCTATCATGCTTCATTTAATGTCTTCAAATGACTTATAAGATTGATTTACCTTCAATAAGTTGGCTTTTGTTTAACAGTTGCAGTCATTGGCTAGAATCTAGTGGCATTTTATACATGTGAAGTTTTACTCTATGTGTAGCATCCTAAGAAAGTACACCTTGTAACTTCCATCCATGGAGCCATTGCCATTTCTGATTGGAGTCATGTTGATTTAAAATAAACCAAGGTGTGGGAAGCTCAAATGAAGCAACATCTACATGGTTCTAGATAGTCTTATATGCTGGTGGAATAATACAAAACCAAGATGAATCCCTAAAAGGGTGGTGAAAATGGATAGTTGAAAGAAAGGTATGCTTCAGAGAGCCAACAACACCTTTAAGTGCTCCCTACACGCAGTCCGGCATCGATGCATTAATATGCAAAACCAATACACTTGTAGGTATCGATTGATATCATGGTTGTTTCTTTAAGCTGCAGTGCTCTTAAAGCTAATCTTATCTGAAAAAGGGCATGTCTCTGAATTGTGGAGGATTATGAAACAATGTGTGACTGTGATGTAAATCTCATCATGCTGATACATATATTAGTTCCTTTTATTTGTACTAAGATGATAGTTAATTAGTTACTGGTATATTTGGAAAACACATGCTTTGATATGGCTCCTTCAATCTGTTAAATCATTTCTAAAAGCTTTGGTGTGTTCTCTACTCTGTTTTGTTACTCCATATAACTGTATATATCAAGTAGAGCAGCAGAGTTACGTGTTTTTTTTTTAAATTATTTTCATTTTTTATTTCGAATTGGTAGGATTTGATTTTTGGTTTTCTGCTTTGTATTAAGAGTATCAATAATTACTTGAGTTTCGATTAATGTAATCATAGAACTAATAATTAGTTCATATTTGTCAATAATTTTTTCAATTTATAATTGTTAAGTTTGTCTAATGTTTTCTTCTTACACCATGTTTGGTTAGATTCTCCTTAAGAAAACTTATTGCTTCTATTACCTACCATATGGACAGAGACGGAACTAAGAGGAGGTCGGGAGGGTTGGCCGACCCCAGGCTGCCATAATTTCGCCTTTATAGGAGTTGGAAATTCTTTGTTTCGCCTTTGTTTTTTTACTTCATTCGACCCTTTAATCAGCACGATTTCTTTCTTATGTCTATTTTGACCCTCCAATTAAAAAGTTCTAATTCTGTCACTGCATATGGAAACAGATTCTACGCATAAAGGCGATGGTGAAACTCAAATTTGAATAGTTGGCGAGGTTCAAATTTGAAACTTATTCATGAGATAATGTACTCTAGCATTGTAGGCAATTAATTGTAATTTGTGCAATAGTGAATGTGATTAGGTGACCAAGTTCTCAAGAATCAAGATTGACAAAATCAGGAAACTAAAAGGATGCGTTGTCTCAATCACACGCAATTAATTATTTTGAGTTTCTCATTATTAATTAATGATTAATCATACAGTAGTTGCATACATGCATCGCTGCCCACTCGTGCGGAATATATCCACGCCACTTGCCTACATTTTATTATTTTATGAGTTGGATCGTAGTCATTAACAATACCAAATCTGCAAAGCCAAAATGCTCGACCTGTGAAGCAACAATTTATGATACTGAAACTTGCGAACTGCGTGTAATTGGATTTACTCAAAACTTTAGAACACGATAACAATGATACGTATAAAAATCCATATTTAAATGAAATAAATTAATTTTCTTATATTTTATTTACAATTATGTCATGTGTATTAAAATGTATTGGATATGACAATTGAAGAATTTTGTCATGGTAGAGTGTATTATACGTGCCCGATATGATACGTTGAGATTTTTTGAAGTATTCATGCTAACATAAGGAATAGTGAATATTGTAAACCCAGTCTACTCCCCCTCCCAACAAAAGTAGATAAGTTATGTTTTATATTTAAAATAATGTGGTCGGTCGATTGAATAAAAAAAGATACGAGCTATATTTAGTGGAAGGGAAATATATTATTTTCTCCGTCTCAATTATCTTGTCCATTTTTCCATTTTGGGATGTCCAAATATATTATCAGTTTTTCAAATATGGTAAATTATTACACAAAATTTTTTATGGAACCAACAATTTTATAAAACTTTATACACAACTAATAATTATCATTAAAAATCATGCAAAGCAAAATGAACAAAATAATTAGAATAGAGGGAGCACAAGGAATTTGAGATAAGAAAATGAGGGCGCAAAGGAGAGGCCATCTCCTCTGTCAAGCACGGTCGTTGGGGTATTGACTCCGTAAATAATTCAAGATTTTAATTAATTGGATGGTCACCAAACTCAATTTTTTTTATCATTATTCTCCAATTTATTATTTTACTAAAAAACGCCACCCTCATTAGCCATCATATCCCCCTTCCAAATTGTTACCATTTCATGCCATCTTGTCCAAATAATGTGAATTGAATAATGGCAAGCAATCGCTAAGCCACAAGCTTCCCCCTACTCCTTGCCTTTATTAAGTGGGTGTTTGAAGTAGCTGAAGCTTATTGATAAGTGCTGAAAGCTGCTTAAAGCTGCTGAAAGCAGCTTATTTGAAAATCAGTTAGTGTTTGGAAATAAGTGCTGAAAGCTGCTGAAAGTGGGGAAAATAGTGTTTGGAAATATTGCTGATAGAAGTAGCTTATTGTTACTTTTTAATAGAAATGTCTGTTTTGTCTGTTTTTGAAAATCAGTTAGTGTTTTAATAGAATGAAGCTTATTGATAAGTGCTGAAAGCTGCTTAAAGCTGCTGAAAGCAGCTTATTTGAAAATCAGTTAGTGTTTGGAAATAAGTGCTGAAAGCTGCTGAAAGTGGGGAAAATAGTGTTTGGAAATATTGCTGATAGAAGTAGCTTATTGTTACTTTTTAATAGAAATGTCTGTTTTGTCCTCAGTGTTACTAATTAATATTTATAATAAATAATAAAATTCACAAATAATTATTATTTAATATTTATTTTTTGCTTACAATTTCAATCTAATACTACAAAATACTAAATTAGTAAAATATATTCTCACAAAGTAGGGTTAGGAAGGTTAATTTTTGGAATTAAATAAAATTAGTAAGGGTAATTTCGTCCGAAAAATACGTAAGCTATAAGCTAAAAGCTCGAAGCTGAGGTGAAGCAGCTTCGACAGATTCTCTAAAATCGACCTCATTTTAGAGAATCTCAGCTTTAAGCCGGGACTTCCAAACACTACGACACAAGCTTAAAGCTGAAGCAGCTTAAAAAAAGCTTTTCCAAACACCCCCTAAATTGTCTGATTCTTCCATTATATGTACTGTTATGGATTCTTTTTGTCTTTACTGAACGAACGTTGTATCTGCATCGATTATTAGCTTAATTTGTTCGTCGAGTAAAATGGTTTCGAGGCCCACCTCAGATTCATACATTTCTCGTTCTTGGTGTTATCATTGTTTGTAGTATAATGCCATTAAATCAGTAGTCTACTCTTCTTTTTGGTTGACGGGAACATCTCTCAAGTCTCACCCTCTCCCATTGTTGTACAGATTTAGAGTTTGTTTAAGCACATTTGCATCAAATTCGATTATCCCAAATACTAACTTCCTTTTCACTCTTGAGGGGTAAATTCTCTCCTCTCCTTTCAAGCAAAGTTGATTGCATCTTTTTCTCTTTTCCTCTTTTATTAATTCTTCCCGCTTTTCCGTTTCTGGGTTTATGTGATTTTTTTTTTGTTTTCAAGACCCATTACGAAATAAGAAATGGGGTTTTCAAGAAATAGTTGTATCGACTCTGCGGCGGACCCGCCGCATGTAAAGACTCGAGCTTTATGCGCGGCCGATGATGATTGTGAAGACTCTGAATTTGATGATTACGAAGTAAAGTTCAAGTCTTTAGTGTACAAGATGTTCTGGGATTTCGGTTTGGGATGCGTCATTCCCCGCCGCCAGCGGCGGAGATCCGGCAATAATGAGAAGGTTGGGCGGAGTTTGGATCAGAATAAGGCTTGGTTGCTGGCGGAGTCCGGTGGGTGTGCGGCGGAGGAGCAACACTCTGTTCACTCCTCTTTTAGGTTCAGTTTGTGCTCTCAGGTTGAGCTGGAATCGAGGACCAATACTGCTACAGTTCTGATGGTGAATTTGGACAATGGATTGTTGGCTGATTGTAAGTCTAGAGATTCAAAATGGAGAAGAATTGAGTCTTTGGAGAGAAGCATTTCTCCTGTAGCACATTCTCTCATTAGGTTCACCTATTCTGATATTCTCTCTGCCACTAGAAGTTTCTCTAAAGGTAATGAAATGTCTTCTTTCTAATCTTTCTTAAATTTACTAATTTAGTGCCAAATTTATTGAATTGAGTCTTATCTTTTAATACAACTTGCTTTGATATGAATGGAGTTGTGATTGGATTTGTTTGCCTTGATTAGGTAGAGTGTTGGGAAGAGGGGCCTTAAGCTGTGTGTTTAGAGGGCGGGTTGGATTGCTTAGGAGTGCGGTGGCGATCAAGAGGTTGGATAAGGAGGATAAGGAATGTTCCAAGGCGTTTTGCAGGGAATTGATGATAGCTAGTTCTCTGCATAACCCTCACATTGTTCCATTGGTAGGTTTTTGTATAGATGCAGAGATGGGCTTGTTTTTGGTGTACAAATACGTCTCTGGTGGAAGCTTGGAGCGATTCTTGCACGGTATTATCTAAATTTCTTACTTAGCATTACTTATACAACAATAAAGCTTTCAATCTCTAGTATTTGTGAGTGACTTGACTTTGTGTTGCCAATTGCAGGAAGGAAGAGGGGTGTGAAGGGTAGTCCAGCTCTTCCATGGAGCGTAAGGTATAAGGTGGCTGTGGGGATTGCGGAAGCTATTGACTATTTACACAATGGAACAGAAAGATGTATCGTTCATAGAGACATAAAGCCCTCAAACATCCTTCTTTCCTCTAAAAAACACCCCAAAGTAAGCAAAAACCTCATCTTCATGAGTTATGGATATGTTTGATATCAATATACTGAAGAAGTGTTTTGTGCCTACCGGCTTCCAGTTGTGCGACTTTGGCTTGGCAACATGGACTCCTGCACCTTCAGTACCCTTCCTTTGCAAAACTGTTAAAGGAACATTCGGGTATTTGAATGAAACGCGTAGTGGTGTTTTTAGTTCTTGATTAATTCCACTGTAAACCATGACTGATTGTTGTAGCTTGTTGAATCAATCAGGTACTTAGCTCCTGAATATTTCCAGCATGGGAAAGTGTCTGATAAAACCGACGTGTATGCCTTTGGTGTCGTGCTCTTGGAACTCATAACTGGAAGGAAGCCGATTGAGTCCAGCAGAGGTCCGGGAGAAGAAAATCTTGTTTCGTGGGTATGTCACTACTGAAGTTTCTATCTACTTGCGTGCATATATTACTGTGGTTGGCAATTAAACGTTAAGATTAATGTAATAATTCAATACTTGAAAAATCTTTATGTTACATATCCATCTAAGATTTGCACAAGCATGGTGTCTGTTTTCACTTTTCAATGAACAGATCATAATTAATGTTTTTGTCATAGAAATGATCTGGTCCCAATACTAAACCTTAAATGATTTGATTTTGTTGATGACAGGCAAAGCCAGTGTTGCAGCAAGGAGGTGCAGAAAAACTGCTAGATCCAAGGGTAGAAGTCACCGAACAGAGCACGGATCAGATAGCCCGCATGGTACGAGCTGCATCTGCATGCATAAACAACGAGTCGAGGAGGGCGGAGATGGGAGAGATCGTGACAACATTGAAAGGAGGAAAAGAAACAATGAGAAAGAAGGCTCTGTTGCGTGCCAATAGTAGTGTGGGTGATGAGTTGGTGCAGACCAGAAGTGAAATGAAAAATCACTTTGCTCTGGCCATGCTCGGAGTTGAGTTTGAGGGCGATGATCAACTCCATCGCCGGTGAAACTTAGCATTAGGTTCGACCAAGTTTGATTTTTGTATAGAAAGGGAACATCAAGTGGCTTCATTGCTGTTGTATTGTATTTTGCCTGCTCGGATGAGGCGACTGTAAGGACATTTGCTGAAATACGTACATAACCGTCTACAAATGTAGTGTTTGGAAGAACTTTTTAAGCAACTTTTAATTGTTTATGCTTAAAGTTGCTTAAAGTTTTTTTCAAGCAAAAATTGTTAGTGTTTGGAATAGTAAAAAAAAACAGCTTAATTTTAGAAAAATTAGTTTTGCAAACACTTTTATAAGCTGTTTTTCAGTTTCTTTTGACTTCTGTTTTTAAAAATCACCCAATGACCAATTTATGGGCTTATACTTATTTTGACTTATTTTAAGCACAAAAAAAGCAAAAACACTTATTCCAAACATTAAAAAATATATTTTTGCGGTTAAAAAGCCCAGAAGTAATTTATTTAAGTTGTTCCAAACACTACTTAATATGTGCTCGCAAGTTAATTTGGTTTGGAAAGTAAGTGTTTGGTCAGTTTAAAGTTGAATTTTAAATTGGGTTGAAGTAATTTCATCTCATTATGGTATATTTGCAATTTTGTAAAAGTTGATTTTTTAGATCTTGTCCCTATTTAATTAAATTTTCTCTTATATAAGAAGTGTAATAGGGCTTATTTGAGAGAGTCAATCCACACCTTATTTTAGTTTAGGCAAATTGGCCAAAATGGTCCTCAATCTTTACATTTTTGGCTAAAATGGTCCATAATCTTTTTTTTTAAGTTTTTGGTCCCCAAACTATTAAAATTTGGCGAAACTGGTCCTTCAGTTAAATATTTAGTCAGCCAACTGTTAGTCAACGATATTTTGAATTAATTAATAAACTATTCAAAGGGCATTTTCGGCATTGATATTTTCGAGGACCAATTCCGTCAAACTTACAAAGTTTAAGGACCAATTTCACACAAAAAAAATTATTCGCAAAACAAACAAATACATTTTCTTGTTTCTTGATCCAATTTCAAGCCCTACTGTTGGTCCAGAGACAAGACTTCAGGTGTAGAGAGGGGGTGAATACACCTGAATGCAAATTTCATTTCAAACGCGAAAGTTAGTGGTACTGAATATTGCTACTGAACTAGTCTGCTGAACTAGTCAGTTGGTCAAATAAGCTTTCTAGATCGCGTAGGCAGTGTAACCTTCGACTGAGTCCTATCTACTGACTTTAGTCACTAAACAGTAGTTCAACATTAGATATTGTGTGCAGAAGTATCGGCCAAAAAATATGTTCGTTTCAATTTGAAAGCCCGTTTTATGCTGATTGATTAAAAGTGAGTTTTATGCAATATGAACAGTAATCAATGCACAGTAAAATCAACACATAATTTTTAAAGTGGTTCTGATATATAGGATCCTACGTCCACTGTCCTAAACAAAGTAGGAGTTCTTGAATTAGTTTATACTGAGCAAGTCTCAGTTGATCTGTTCACTGGACATATACAGTCTTGTTTGGTTATACTGTGCAAGTCTCAGTTAATCTGTGCGCTGGACAGATTTCTACTTATAGTCGTAGTGACTTTACAGTTTCAACCGCGAAGGTTTGATTTTTTCCAACAATGAAGGAGTTCTTATAATAAGAACAGTTCATAAAGCTGAACTCCTTCGAGTTTTCTAAGCTAATGATATTATAATAAGCTTGCTTAGAATAGAGAAAGGGAGCTGATGAAACTCTAGAGTGAAGAACTAGAAAGGATATCTCTGTATGCAAGTTCTTCGATGGGTTTGCCTTTGAGTTTGCTAGAGTGTTTGTTCGCTTGAATGCTTGTGTTCCCTTTGATTATCTTCATTTCATGAAGACTCTTCTCTATTTATAGTCTTGATGTATGAATAGATCCGTTGGAGGGAGTCTAGACACGTATCGAAAACGACAAGAAAAATGGGCATCTTCAATTTGAATGGTACTGTAGAGATTCCTTCTTTTTCAGAATGGATGCAGCTTTGTGTCATACTGGGTTTGTGCCCGCTCCACATAAACAGGATAACCCCAAATCCTTAAGTGGTGCATACTGGGTTTGTGCCCGCTCCACAACTCGAAAGGGATCTTTTGTACTGACTTGTAATGCACACGGTTCAGCAAGTATGCTGCAGTCTCTAGGGCATATCCCCAAAAGGAAACTGGCAAAGTTGCATAACTCATCATCGACCGAACTATCTCTAAGAGACTTCGGTTCCTTCTCTCTGACACACCATTCTGCTGAGGCGTGCCCGGTTCTGTCAGCTGGGATGTAATCCCACATTCTGTCAAGTAGTTCTTGAACTCATTGGATAGGTATTCCCTACCACGATCAGATTGTAGTGTTTCGATTTCTTTACCTAGCTTCTTCTCCACTTCTGCCTTGAATTCCTTAAAGGTTTCAAAGCAATCCAACTTGTGGCGAAGAAGGTAAACATATCCATACCTCGAGTAATCGTCAGTAAATGTGACAAAATACTCATACCCTCCACGAGCTTGTGTAGACATAGACCCACACAAGTCAGAATGTATCAAACTTAATACTTCTGTGGCTCTATAACCCTTTGCCTTGAAATGCCTAGTCATCATCTTTCCTTCCAAACAGGTTTCGCAAGTTGGAAATGGTTCAATCTTGGAGAGACTCCAATGATCCATATTCCACCAACCTCTGAGTCCTGTTAAGATTGATGTGACCTAGTCTTAAGTGCCACAGATAAGTTTGGTTTACCTTAGAAGACTCTTTCCTCTTCTTAGGATTTGATGATGAGGAAGCAATATTAACAGAACTACGCGGTTTACAAGTAATAGTATCTAAAGATCCGTTTAATACTCCACCACAGATAACATCATCGTCTTTCATCATAGAAACTTTACTATCAAAACTTGATTTATAACCATCCATGGTGCAGAGTTTTGAAACAGAAATAATGTTTCGCCTAAACTCAGGCACATATTAAACTTCTTTAAATACTAAAACAGAACTATGAAAAGATAGATGTAAATCTCCAATGGCAATTGCAGGAACTTTCGATCCATTGCCCATTGAGACTACCACCTCGCCATTGCTCAATTGCTTTTTCCGCAAGAAACCTTGCAAGGTGTAACAAACATGACAGTTGCCCCCGAATCCACTACCCATTCGTGGGTAGAAGAGGAAACTAGAACAGTCTCAGTTACAAGAGCGACTCGCGTCTCTTTCTGTTTTGCCTTGACATCTGGATTATAATTATTCCAGTGTCCTTTCTTACCACTCTTGAAGAACCTTCCTTTCTCCTTTGACATTCGTATGTCGCCGATAAGGACCGTCTTCTTACTCCCACTGCTCTTCTTGAATTGACCACCCTTTCTGCTCTTTTTCTGGTTTCCGCCTTTTGGAGGATTCCTTGAATTACTAGGGATATTCAAGACTTGAGCACTGTTGCCCTTTCCTATAACCTCTTTGACCGCTACCAAAGATTTGAGTAACATACTCATAGTAAACTCGTTCTTAGACATAGCGGTCCTAAAACAGAAGTTCTTATAGGACCTTTGCAGAGCTTTTATTGGGAGCGGTAAGATATCTCTTCCACTCTATGAAATTATTTAAAAATTGTTAAACCCGTTAGGGTTTGGTTGGTGAGACTGTTTAGGAACTCGAAAAATTTAGAACAGACATATCTGAAAAATATAATTTAAAAAACATGTATAAAGTTAATATTTGCACATAATTAATAATTAACCATCATTGTAACCTTTTGAAAAAACCAATGATGTTAAATACTCGAATAGCCATAGAGATCACACTCGCAAGCCACTCAGGTGGACGTTTACTCGTGTACCCCTAGACCAAACTATATACCTAGCTCTTTAATTCCAATCCACGCATAGGTTCTTAAGACGAATGGAATTAGTAATCAGATATCTTTGGACCATGTCACTATTAATATTAAAATGCGGGAAGGGACTTCTCAGGAAGTTGTACCCGCGGTGATTTGACCATTAATTTGACCGAATTAACATCAAATTCTCGAAATTGGCATACTTACGCGAACCATACCGCTTTCAATTTGATTTAATTAGCCATCTTATTTAATTATTATCTGCTAGAGTACTCGTGTTTACTAGGCACGCAAGCCACTCAGGTGGACGTTTACGGCTTCGCTCCCACTATTCAATAATAATTAAATATTACATTAGAAAACCCATCTCACAAAACTCGTGGTTCAAAAATACAAGCAAGCCACTCAGATGGATGTTTACTCATATAATTATTCCACTTTTGTGTAGGGTCCAATTAATGGAGGTCCGGTTAAATGTTTAATTTTCAATTTAAATGGAATCCAATTAAATATTTAATTTATTATTTGCTTAGTCTTTTTCTTCAAAAGGTTCATTTTGAATCATACAAATCCACATAATTCCTAAAGCATGCAATTTCTAAGCGCACATAAGAAAACGTGCTCGCGAAAAATAAACATGCTTTAATACGACGTAAATCCTATTTAAAGTTTTTCTAAGCGCAATTAATCACATAATCGCATGCTAAAGCATAATAAAAAAATAAATACGCAAATAGGAAATTTAAAACGTCGTTATCAGGCTTTAAAATACGTAATTCCTAACTATTACATAGCCCAATCAAAATACAGCTCTTCGATCTTCAAAATCTTCGAATTTGAAAACTGCATCGAAAACTGTCATTGTCACGTCATCAGGGGGGTCTGCCACGTGTCAGACACGTGGCAGACACGTGACAGACACGTGGACAGCCTTGTAAGCAAGGGCTGACGTGGCGCGCCACATCTGCGCGCCACGTCAACATCCTCTTCTCCAGCAGAACAACGCCGCCGCCGCCTCCCCGAGGTCCCTGGAGCACGGCCGACGCGAACCAGACCGAGCCGCCGCCGGATTGCAGCTGGGCGTGCGCGCAGCCGCGTGCTGTCGCGTCTCCCCCTGCGCGCGGCTGCCGCCCCCGGCGCGGCCGTCCTGGCGCTCCTCCATTGTCTCCGGCCATGCCCGACGTCCTCCAGACGTCTGGGCTGTGATTAATAGCCTCCGGGAGCCGCCGCCACGATTTGGAGCAACGGAATTTCGCAGCCCATCGCCGGCGAGCTCCTCCGCGCAAATTCACCACTTTCCGAGCCGCGATTCGTTCAATTGATTCATGGGTAATGATCCTTGGAGATTTTCGGCCACCATGAACGGATTCGGGCCAAAATCGTCCATCAATTTCCCTCAATTCTCAAACGATTCGCCGGAAAAAATCATTGTGAGCAGCGAACTTCAGACCTCGATTTCGGTCGTATCCGGGATCGGATGATCCCATACGACATATCTACGCGAATCTCGTAAGACGAGGAATCCAGAGGTTCAAGCCGATTGGAAATCGGAACCTGGACCCGCCGGGAATTGCCGTCGCAAGATGCGGCGGAACCCTAGCCGAATTAGGGTTTTCTTCCAATTTGGGGCTTTTCAGGACAACACGACCACTTCTCCTTTCCGACGCTATTCCGGACAAATCAGAAATCGGAATGGGTCGTACAACCTATCTAGACGAAGCTAACGAAATAAAAAACAAAAATATCCGAACGGATCGGAAAAATAATTTGACACGCGCCGTCGCAAGTTGGCGGTCGTGTTCTGCCAGTTTCTAGGGTTTTGCCTTTTTCCGTCTTTCTGCGCCGTTGCGCCTCGATTTTTGTGCAACCCAGACCAAAATAAAGTACAAAAACAGTACAATTATATAATACATTGGTCCTATCAACTACTCGTGGATTTTTTCACGAGAAAAACATTATAACGGGGTCAAAACAGTGGCTCGCAGGCCGCCCCAAACACGAAAATTAGCCCGATAACGACGGAATTGAACACTAATCATACATCTAACAGCAACAATCAGAGCCTAAACCAGGCTCTGATACCAATTGAAGGATAATTGATGGTTAGGAACGTTACTTTCCTCCTTCGTATGTTGTCGCATCTCTGATTGTTGCTCCTGTGTCAGATCTTCTGATCTGTGTCCCGACCTTTTTCTTCCTCTAGGTGGTCAGAGAACTGAAGAAAATAAAAATATTGTCTCTCTTACAACTCACGCACGGCGTGAATATTATGTGTATCTGTGTAATCTGTTTCTGAAGAGAATACTAATATATATAGGCTTCAAAAGCCAATATAATATTAATATATTTGTAGCTCATTAATTTAATTATATTTCTAATGAGCTTTCACATAACCAACCCATAATATAATTAATTAATTTACTGGGCTACTAATATTTATCAATTAATTGGCCCAGTCAATTAATTCCAGATAAATAACATTATTAAATAATGTAAAAATACATTAATCTATTAATAATGATTTCTGAGAGACAATAAATAACCAAGCAACTAATTGGGCCAGATCAGGGATCCAATACAAGAAATAAAGCTGGGCCTCAAATTAATTAATTATCCATGCTCAGCCCAGAGCAAAATTAATTAATAAACACAGTTTCATTCCACTAGAGAATCCGTGCTGACTTACCCCTTTATCCCAAATTGAGCAAGGGCTTGTATTTTAGACTTAATCGATCTCCGTATTTAAGATAGAAATATCCGTTAATTAAATAAGCTCACTGACAGCTTAAATTAATTCACATCTTATATTCCCGAGTAGTACCATTCGACCTTATTAACACACCTGAACTTAATCAACCGGCCGGGTTTAGTGTGCTAATCCTTTCGAGTTCCTCAGGGGATATTATCAACCCATTTTACTAGGATACGGCTGCAAGATACAGACAACCAGCCTGAGCCACAAATAACTACTAACACCCAAGATACGTAGATCCGGTCACGATGACGTTCACCATAGTATGTCAAAGTGATAGATAGCCAAATGCGCTCAGCTGAAGTCTTACCAAGCTTAAGACCAACTAAGTCACCGAGATCTTGGTTCTCCACTAAGGTCAGTTAGGAGAACATATCTGTTGGGATTTTGTATACTGGAAGCACTTTTATGCTTGTATACAATGTGTTTTTGTCCTTACCACTGTTTTATTCTCCTATCTGATAAATATGTATATTTGCACATGTTATCCTTTATCTTGTATAAAAGTTAGATTTGTGTGGTGTGTCGGGTATCACAGAAGACAACACAAATTGGTTGAACTGACAAGATATAAACAGTTAACACAGCTGAGACAACTTAAGGATGAAGTTGTCGGTTTAAGCTGCAGTTTAGATAAGAAGTGGTTAGTCTTAGCTGCTTGTCTTTACTGGTACACTTAAGGTGGTGTATTGAAGGATCACAGTGAGATGTGTTCTCCTAACTAACCTTAGTGGAGAACCAAGATCTCGGTGACTTAGCTGGTCTTAAGCTTGGTAAGACTTGATCGAGTGCATTTGGCTATCTATCACTTTGACCTACTATGGTGAACGTCAAATGAGCGGCGGGATCTACATATCTTGGGTGTTAGTAGTTATTTGTGGCTCAGGCTGGTTGTCTGTATCTTGCATCCGTATCCTAGTAAAATGGGTTGATAATATCCCCTGAGGAACTCGAAAGGATTAGCACACTAAACCCGGCCGGTTGATTAAGTTCAGGTGTGTTAATAAGGTCGAGTGGTACTACTCAGGAATATAAGATGTTAATTAATTTAAGTCGTCAGGTGAGCTTAATTAATTAACGGATATTTCTATCTTAAATACGGAGATTTATTAAGTCTAAAATACAAGCCCTTGCTCAAATTGGGATAAAGGAGTAAGTCAGCACGGATTCTCTAGTGGAATGAATCTGTGTTAATTAATTAATTTTGCTCTGGGCTGAGCATGGATAATTAATTAATTGGAGGCCCTGCTTTATTTCTTGTATTGGATCCCTGATCTGGCCCAATTAGTTGCCTAGTAATTTATTGTCTCTCAGAAATCATTATTAATGGATTAATGTTTTTTCACATTATTTAATAATGTTATTTATCTGGAATTAATTGGCTGTACCAATTAATTGATAAATATTAGTAGCCCAGTAAATTAATTAATTATATTATGAGCTAATTATGTGGAAGTCCATTGGAATATAATTAAATTAATGGGCTACAAATATATTAATATTATATTGGCTTTTGAAGCCTATATATATTAGTATTCTGTTCAGAACATGTTGGGTGATGATTCCATCCTCTGCACTGTTTCACTCAGTGGGAAATGATTCGGTCTTAGACACTGATCTTAAGCTCAATAGCCTTGTGCTCTGTACTTGTCTGAAGATTTGAAGATCCCAAAACCCTATATGAATGATGAACCATTCCCTTGTATCTGTTTTGTCTCTGAGGTTTCAGACTCAGTAGACACTCTGCTCTGGTCAAGGCGCTCAGTAGCTTATCTGCCTCAGCACCAGTGCAGAAGACTCAGTGATACTGGACTTAGCAGGAGCAAGATATGCGAGAGAGTCGGTTGAACCGAACTCGGCGGGAGTAGTTCACCGGACTCGTAGCTGATCTTCGATAGACTTATCTCGGCAGCCTATCTACCGAATACAAGGTCGACTCAAAATGCGGATAGTCTTCGGGATCGTCGGAATCTTTTGAAAGACAATCGGCATTGTCATGTACGAGGAAGAGAGAAGTCGGCTTCGATGCGTCTCGAAGTCTCGTCTTTGTCTCAACCACTCCATCCACCTCGACGAATGACAAGCATACACGTGTCTTCTCACCGCTAATGCTTTGCATCAACCTTTTACCTAAAAAGGTGGGAAAGTACACTGTTACCTACACCAAAAGAGCCGTTTGCTACCAAAAAGAGAGAGAGAGAAGAAGATCGTCTCCAACGGATCTATTTCAATCTCTGCTCTATAAATAGAGGGATCATTCAAGATTTGAAAAACACCAAGAACACGAGAGAGCGCGACAAAGAGGGAATTCCAAAGAACAAAGTCTTAGCAAGAACTTGAAGAACAATCTCCGGCGAAAGACTACATTCTAGCTCATAGGGAATCAAGCTATACCGACATATAAAGCCTCTAGTATCCAAATCGACGTTACACGAACTCAAAGCTTACCTTCAGCTGTTCGTCGATCTAGAAGCTACTCTCATATTCCCTATCCCTCTAACCCTAAGCTCAACCGTTCTTATCTATAGCTTAGACGAAGGAGTTCACATTTGAACCCAATCCTTATTGTATAAGGACTCCTTCACTGTTGGAGAAGTTTGTCAAACACTTTAAGTTTGATAGTGTTGTAAACTGAGACTTGGATCAGTATAAAAACCAAGACGCGGCTTTGCCCAGTGTGCAAGCTGACTGAGACTAACTCAGGATAATAAATAGCCTCCCGATCATTTGGGGACAATGGACGTAGGATTTGAGCGATATCCGAACCACTTTAAAAATCCCGTGTCTCTTCTTCGCTTTCTTAAGCTGTTGCATTGATTTTACTATTCATACCGAACATCATATTTAAAATCAATCAACCTGTCTCAAAGATACTGAACTTTTAATCTACCGAACCGAGACTTAAAACGTTTTCTCACAAAAACCGATTTGGGCCTACACTATTCCGCGCACCGAACTCTTACGTAGATACCGAATTCGACCTAGTCGGTTAGCGAGATCTCGGTCGAGTCGGTACTCTTAGCCTTTAACTCGATTCGTAACGGTTGTGCGGGTCCGCCGAATCAGCTGTTCGACCGGACACCATCCCGAATAGGACCGTTCGAGTTCGAAGTTGAGAAATCGAATCAGGTGTATTCACCCCCCCCTCTACACCCGACCGTACACTCGGGACCAACAATTGGTATCGGAGCGGGAGTTCTTTAAGACTCTTGTCACTTTGAGACCGGTCTATTCGAACGGATCCGGAGGAAAACGTTTTCACCGCATATCACTCTACATTCATATCTATATTCTTCATAGCTGATATGTCAGGTATAAGGATGGTACCCATGTTCTCGGTGGAGAATTATGGAGTATGGCGAGTCGAAATGGAATCACATCCGACATCCCTCCATGACAGATATGGTGAAGTGCTTGAAGATGGACCTATCGTTCCCATGATCGATAGTGTCGTAACTCAGGACCAAGCTCAAGGAGGAGGAATGGTGACCGGGAAGAAGATTCCCAAAGACAGAAGTCTCTTCACTCCTGAGGAGAAGAAGCTTCACAACTTAGACCGTGTTGCCAGAAACGCTATACTGACCACCCTTAGTGATTCTTATCTTGGCAGGGTTAGGAATGCAAGACTGCAAAAGAACTCTGGGACGCTCTAGCGCTACTGAGTCGAGGGACTCAGAAGATTAAAGCGAATAAACTAGCACTGGAACTCCAAAAGCTAGAAAGCTTGTCTCTCATGCCCGGTGACAAAATCGAAGATCTGAACGTCAGATTTACCAATCTGATGAACTCTATCAATGGGCTGGGAAAGACATTCAGCAACCGAGAGATGAATCTGAAGATTCTAAGGGCACTGCCGGACGGACACTGGACAGCTTTTGCCACTCTCTGACTTAGATGCTGTGTCTCCTGACCATATCTTTTCAGAATTACAGGCAGAGGAGTTTGAGTTCGACAGACCTCAAAGAAAGCAGAGAGCTGAAGCTGACACAAAAATCGACCATGCTTTCAAAGCACCAGTCAGCACAGCATCTCCAGCGACGAGCAAAACGACGAGTAAGACTGAGCCTTCACTCAATGATCTACAAGAAGGAAGTCTCGCTCAGAAGTATGCGCTGCTCGCTGTAAAGTATCAGAAGGAGAAGGAGCGACGCAGAAAAGTGACTAAAGCCTATCGAGAAACGAAAGGTAAGTCAAATTATATGTCGAAACACACTCCTGACTCACAATCTTCTGAATACAGAAAGAAGGATGACTCAGAATCGTCAAAGAATAGCGAAAGCAAAGAAGAAAAAGTCATCACTTGCTATAATTGCAAAAAGCCGGGACATTATCAGTATGATTGTCCTGAGCTCGGTAGTGCTGAACGCGCAGCACGTAAGGCAAGGAGAGAGAAATTCGCCCAGAAAAGACAAGCTTTTATTGCAGGCGAAATCTCAGACGACTCAGAAGAAGTCGACTCCTTTATGGATTCATCTGACGATGAAGCAGCCTTCATGGCCTTAGAGCATGAAGCAGATGAATCAGCTGAAAAGTGCATGATGGCAGGCGAAGAGGATGAGGTGTGCAGAGACCCATGGTATGTGGACAGCGGATGCTCAAGATATATGACATACCAAAGGAGTCTACTGAAGAATTATGTTACTGAAGATGGACCCAGAATTGAGTTTGGAGATAATGCCAAAGGCTACACGAGAGGATACGGCACACTCAGCATAGGAACTGCCAAAGTTCCAAGAGTATCCTATGTTGAAGGACTTCAACATAATCTTCTCTCTGTTAGTCAATTTTGTGATAACTCGAATAGAGTGATTTTTTACGCTGGTTTCTGTGATGTTATTGATAAATATACAGGGAAAACAGTGTTATCAGGTTCGCGCAAAAAGAACATATACGTGGTGGCCGGAACTCGTTGAACTCACCGAACCCGAAGCTTGTTTGCTGGCGAAGAATGAAAACAGAACGGGGTGGCTATGGCATAGAAGGCTCAGTCATCTCAACTTTAAGACGCTCAACAAGCTAGCAAGAAACACTCTAGCAAGGGGACTGCCGAATGAAGTATTCAGCAAAGACACTCAGTGTGAAGCATGTCTAAAGGGAAAGCAAACAAGGAATCAAAATCCTCCAGTTCCATCGCCTTCCACAGATGGAATCCTTCAGCTGCTACATATGGATTTGTTCGGTCCAGTCTCCCCGGTGACGATCGGAGGCGAAAAATATGCATTAGTGGTCATAGATGACTACTCGCTACACGTGGGTCATATTCATTGCCAACAAGTCTGACGTCAAAATAGAGTTACCAACGCTTCTGAAAAAGCTCAGTATCGAGAAGAACACCAAGATCAGAAAAATACGTTCAGACAGAGGAACTGAGTTCCTTTATTCCATGGTAGAGGAGTTCTGCAAAGCAGAAGGAATAGAGCATGAGACTTCAGCTGCACGCACACCTCGGCGAATGGAGTTGCTTTGAACGAAAGAACGTAACTCTAAAAGAGGCAACTAGGACTCTACTCGCAGACTCAAGCACTCCCAACCAAATTCAGGGGGAAGCTACCGATACCGCATGTTACACTCGGAACCGATCTTTACCGACAAAGCAAAGATAAGAGAACACCATATGAACTATGGAACGGCAAGAAGCCTTCTCTATCTTATTTCCATATCTTTGGTTGTTCATGCTTTATCCACAATAATGGGAAAGATCAGCTGAAGACTTTTGATAGCAAGTCGATCGTGGAGTGTTCTTAGGATACTCTCGGGTCAAGAAAGCTTTCGGAGTATTCAACTATCGGACCCTTTGCGTGGAGGAAAGCCCTCATGTTGTGTTTAACGAGTTTGCTACTGAAGACATGAGCAATAACTCAAATTCTGAATCTGAGGACATCAGTAGACAGCTACAGGATCTAAGCTTAAAGGACAAATGCGAAAAGATCCAACTATGTTGGGATGATGATTCGGACGAAGAAACCGAAGACAAATCTACCGAATCTCAACCAAAAGAGCAAGTAGGCGAGCGCATTGATTCTCCCGAACGTAAATCAATCCCGTGTAACTCAGGTCGATGAGGAAACCGTAGAGGTAACCGAGACCACTACTCGAGAATAACAACTCGGGGGGAACATCTAGTAATGTTCCCGAGCCGAATGCCCCCGAACCCCGGTGACTCGGTAGATCATACTCTTATCACCGAAATTCTTCAATCTCATAATAGTACAACCGAAATGCCTAACTCACCTACTATCCGTGTTGAACAAATTTCGGATGAAGAGTTAAAACATCGTAGATCGTGGCTAGATGCTCACACCGCCGATCTTGTAATTGGAGATCCTTCAAGACATGTCAAGACAAGATCCGATTCTCGTCAAGGAGAAAGCGCATTATTTTCCCCGCTTCTTGTCTACCGAAGAGCCTCGTAATATTGAGGATGCACTTAAAGATGCTGACCGGATTATTGCTATGCGGAGAAGAGCCGAATCGGTTCGCGAGAAACGAAGTATGGGAGCTTGTAGACGGACCCCGGCATCAACATGTCATTGGAACCAAATGGGTCTTCAAGAACAAGCGAGATGAAAACAACGTTATAGTCGAAACAAAGCAAGGCTCGTGGCTAAAGGCTACCGTCAAGCCGAGGGAATAGATTTCGATGAAACATTTGCTCCGGTTGCAAGATTGGAGGCCATAAGACTATTCCTTGCCTACGCAACACATCAAAGATTCGTAGTCTATCAAATGGATGTGAAGTCTCGCGTTCTCGAACGGCGTACTAAAAGAAGAAGTCTATGTGGAACAACCGCCCGGCTTTCAGGGAGGACATCAAGTATATAGACTCGAAAGGCTGCATACGGGTTAAAACAAGCACCCGTGGCTTGGTATGATACCCTGTCTCGAGTTTCTTCTTCGAAAGGTTTTCGAAGGGCACGATGAGACCGCACGTTGTTCAGCATTCGACTGGAAGATGACCTATTACTCGTGCAGATCTATGTAGATGATATTATCTTTGGTTCGAAGAATGTCATTATGTGTCAGCAATTCGAAAGAATGATGAAGGACAAGTTCAAGATGTCGATGATGGGAGAAATGAACTACTTCCTTGGTTTTCATGTCAAGCAATCTGACAAAGGAACGTTCATCAATCAAAGCAAATACACTCGAGACCTCATCAAAAGATTCGGCGACACATCCGGCAAACCTATCAAGATCCCGATGAACACGAATATGAAGATCGATCTTGATAAGGAGGGAGTATCAGTAGATCAAACTGAATACCGTGCTATAATTGGTTCATTACTATATCTAACAGCTACTCGTCCCCGACATAACTTATCTTGTAGGTGTATGCGCTCGATTTCAGGCGAATCCGAAGCAGAGCCATCTGGACTCAGCAAAGAAGATTCTTCGCTACCTCAGAACCACACCCAACATAGGTTTATGGTATCCGGCTGATGATAATATTGAACTAACTGGCTATTCTGATGCTGACTATACAGGATGTAGAATTGACCGAAAATCAACTTCAGGAACATGTCAGTTCCTTGGCAGCAAGCTGATCTCATGGTTTTCAAAGAAACAGCACTCAGTAGCTACGTCGACTACTGTAGCTAAATACATGGCTGCTGGAAGTTGTTGCGCCCAAATCCTTTGGCTGAGACAGCAGCTGAGAGACTATGACGTCATTCAGAATGAAGTGCCGATCTTCTGCGATAGTACCAGTGCTATTGCAATCACTCAGAATCCTGTTCTTCACACGAGATGCAAGCACGTAGACATCAGACATCACTTCATTCGTGACCATATCGAAAAGAAGGATATCAGGATGGAAAAGATCCATACTGACAAACAAAGGGCTGATATACTGACCAAGCCTCTAGCTGAACCCAGATTCAGAGAACTTTCAGTAGAGTTAGGTCTGCTGGACCCTACTGACCCCAATCAGTAATAAGGTTTCAGGAGAGGAACATTCCAGTGAGGAGGAATGATCACTCTCAGTACTGAGTAAGTTCAGTACGTAAAGACTCAGAAAACCATCTACACGAGGTATCAGCTGACTACTATGTTCAGCTGACAGGTTTGCGTATCTCTACTCTATAGTATCTAATGCAACAATGATAAACATTTATTATGGAGATTCAGCATGATTTAAATATCTCTTAGTTTGTCATTTATTGATAACAGATTACATTTAATACACGACATTCTATGCACAACTTTGCTGAACTCTGTGCGCATTAAATGCATGTCTTATCATAGTTACTCTTTAGGCATGTTTACAACTTGCATTGACTTAGACGGCTTTTGTGATCATTACCATTTATAATATTGAATCTTAACCGTCCATCTCATAAAGTAGGTTTAAACTCAGCCTTAGATCGATAACTGTTCATCTTCTAGATATGTACACATTTCGATCAAATCTTAAGAACCGCCATATTCGCGCTTAACATTTCGATCGTATCTTACCTCTTAAAAATCCGAGAATACCTTTGTGCAAAAACCCTCATTTGCTTACATTCTCTTCGATAAAATTCTCGGTATGCCTACATGAAGTTACTTATGTGCTGATCTTTATTGATTAGTATCTAGTATTAAACTGTTTTATTTAAAAATCGATACTGATAAGAACTTCGTGTAATAGGTACAATGGCGGAAACCAATATCTCTATGATATCTCCAGCGGATATGCAGAACATTCTGGAGAAGGATCGCGTGTGGTTTGAACCCACCATGGATTTCTATTCATGCGATCTGGAGTATATGGATGAGATCTTCTCAGCTCTGCGCGAGTCAGGGCTGGAGAAATTTCTGTCTAGGAGGCCTTCGTACGTCCTCCCGAGACAGGTTGCAGAACTGTACTTGAATTCAGACGAAGTGTCTGGAGACATAGTGGTGAGATTTGTTGTCCATTCTATCCAAGACGCCACTACGGAGCTGAAGCAGATGTCCATCAAGGAAGCCCTGAAGCGGAGCTTTGATCTTCCCTCCGAAGGAATTAGTACAGTTGGGTACAGAGACGGCCGAGTTGATGAATATCTTACCGTCTTCTGTGGAAAGCCCACTACTTTCAGAGCTGCTTTTCCGAAGAACAACATGTTGCCTCAGTTCAGGGCACTTGCTTACATTGTCACGCAGCTACTGACAAGCCAAGCAGGGTCGTTTGACCAGGTGTCGAGGCCTAAGATTCAGATGATGATGGCCATATACGACCGAGCCTAAATTAACTGGACGGAGTTCTTTCTCCGTGAATTCATGGCTCAGACTGCTAAGTTCGACAAGGCATCGAACATGCTGAGCGCAAAGGGCAAATTGTTGTATGGACTCAAACTGTCCATCATGATCGAGGATTTATGTGGATCTGAGCCTATCACCTACAGTGACAAGGAGTACTTCAATGTGAAGAAGGTCAGATTTCACAACAAGACAACAGCGCTTCAGCAGATAGGGTCAGGACCCTTAGCAGTCTCTCTGCAATCAAAGCCCCAGCAGGCTACGCCTACAAAGAAAAGAACCCCTCCCGCTAAAACTCCTAAGGCACCGGCAAAGAAACTGAAAAAAGCCGTTGAGGTGCCAGCTACTGAGGAGGTTCCAGAAGCCCTGCTGAACAGGCTCCTAAGAGGACTACTCAGCCCCTGCAGCTGGTTGATGAGTCCGAGTCTTCTGAGAAGACTCAGTCAGTGGAGAAGATCGTCTCCACTGAAAGAAACCAAGGGGATGCTTCTGAAGATCAGAGCGCAGATATTCAGCGCCTAGACAACCCCCTTTCTGTCCCTCCACTCAGCTCAGTCCCTCCAACTGAAGAGCAGACTTCACACATAGACTTGGAGTCTGAGACTGTATCTGAAGGTGAATCAATCGGGATGGAAGCTTCAATGATCTTATCTCGAGCCTCCCGTGAGATCCTTCAACAGATACTGGAGCTTGCTGATCATTCATACTTGATGATCATTGCCAAATTAGCAAGGCTCCACATGCTTCTTCGCTTTCAGGAGTGGCCGCATCTACTTCGCCTTGTTCTCCACTACTCCTGTCAGCAACTCCATGAAGAAGAGATGAAGTTGAGGCAGCAAATAGGCTACTCAGAGCCTGCTGACCTCAGCACCATGGAGAATCTGAGGGCCGCTATGCTTGCGATGATACATGACAAACAAGCAGAAGGCTCAGCACCCTCAGATGGGTCAGATCATGACGACCAGGACCCACCCAAGGATTCAGGCCCTGAACAACCTGATAAGGGATCACTCCAGGACAAGGATACACATGCTGACATTCCTGATATTCCTCTCGGTATCCTTGGTCCTGAGAAGTCCAAGGCTGGTGCTTCGTCCTCAGCAGAGCCCGCTCGGCTCTTCTTGCGCGATCGACTTTCGAAGCGGCGCCCGGCCCGGACCGCAAAGAGATCTCGATCAGTGGCAAAAGCCTTAACTGCTCAAGGGATCAAAAATCAAGATCTTGCGAAGGCTATCCATAGGACATGGAAGCAGACTGCTCAAGCCACGACTAAAGAACTTCAGGGGCTGAAGTCTTTTGTCTCTCCATCAGCCGCCCCTGATGCTTCTGCGCTTATTTCAGAAGCGTTGGCTCAGCAGCAAGTCCAATTCGAAGCTCAGCTCAAGATCTTTCAGGAGAGCCAAGCCAAGCTACTTGATGAATTTTTAGCTTCTAAACTGGCTCATACTGACGCTATCACTGAACAATCCGAGGCCACTGAACAAAGACTTGAGAATATCCAACTGGCCTTGGAAGACAAGATCACTGAGAAGCTGAATGATGTAAAGGCTGCAGCTGAACTCTCTTACAAGCAATATGATGAAGTTCTAACTTCTGAGAGGAACGAGCTGCATGAGGCTCTGACAGACATCCACAATCAAATTCAGTCGCTGTCAACCTCCTTCAACAGCCTTCAGAACACAATACTTATCCCTACCCCGGTTGCAATTGATGATGCCAAAAAGGGGGAAAGTAGAAGAGGGAAGAGTATTGAGCAGACCAAAGGCAAGAAACAGAGTACTGAGAAGCTGACCCCCACCAAAAGTCCAAAATCTAAGGGGGAAGCTACACTGAAGTCATCCCAGACTCAGACTCAGACTCAGAAGGGTGAGGCCCAAGGTGTCCCAACTGCGAGCACAGTTGAGACCGGCCCAAGTGGCTCAGGATCCCAGGCTACTCATGCAACCCAGACTCCTACTGATATCATCAATGAGGTTGTAGAGTATGCTGAACAGAAAGAGGACTCAGAGGACTCAGATGATGATGAAGAAGTCCCTCTACCTCTACCTGTTCAAGGCAAAGGTAAGAAAATTCTGAAACTCCCGACCCCTCCAGCAAAGAAACCCAAGAGATACATCTCAGCTGAGGAGGAGGCTCAGATTGCCGCTGATGAGAAGCTGGCAAGGGAGATCGCCGATGCTGAAGCTGCCAACAAACCAAAGTCTAAGCCTGCTAAAGGAAAGACTAAGGCACCAGCACGCGGTGGAAAAAAGAAGGCGCCTGCTAGATTGCCTCCCGAAAACTCGAATTGAAGATGATGAAGATAGGGAGAGGCAACAAAGAAAAAGGCACCGAGCAAAGAAGGTACATCCAAATCCAAATCCAGTACCTCTGCTGACTCTGAACAAGCTCCTCAGAAGCCTCAAGAGCAAGATGCAGAAATTGAAGAAATCTTCGCTCAGATGGATAGATATCTCTACAGAGGAGAGGAAGCTAGACAGATAGAGGCCGCCAGCGCGAGGATACATTTGGCGGACCTTGAGGCACTCGGGAAGCGCATCGAACAACAAGAGGCCAGGCTGAGAGTCCCTTCGAAAGCTGACATTCCTTATCGATACAGAAGGTTCAGGAAGCCAAACGATCTGAAAACACATAGATGGCCAAGATCAGATGAATGGATGCCTATTCAATTCAATCAGAGATGGGAATCGGCCAAGATAGAGTTTATCAAGAGAAATTATTTCTGGCGATTCTGGCCTGAAATGTCTAAGGCTGATGCCTATGTCGAGTGGATGACCATTACTGAACCTGATCTTTACCCATATATGCACGGAGCAAGAATGCGAAGGGGTAGTAGTCGGCGTTCTCGAAGCAAGGATCATTCCTCCACCCGAGAAGACAAGACGACTCGAAGACATCTCGGAATGATTGAACAAGAAGTGAAGAATGCTGCATTGAACAGAGGTCTAGAACAAGATGAACCAAACGGACTTCGCCGAATACCCGGGGCCGAGGAAGAACACGTTCGGAATGTATGGAGTCCCACCGCCCGAAGATAAATCCCAAGGTTTCATGAATAGGATTCAGCAGTTTAAGGGTTCTCCTTCTTAGTTCTCTTCTTAGCTTAGCAAGATTTGTAATGTCTTGAACCGTTTATCATATATATACAAATCTTCTTTTGACTCGACAACTACTTGTTGTCTAAATAGCGATGTTTGCTTTATGCTTTAACACTCGAAATCATCGAAGTGATTACTGACACACACACACCTTTGTTTATTTACTTGTCGGTTTTTGCTCGGTTAGATCTCCGATAGACTAGACTTTCGTAGAGTTATTATTTCTCTTAGGGGGAAATTGTTGCATGGGGGAAATTATTGTAAAGGGGGAAATTGTTACGCCTGTCTCCCTCGATAGTCTAGCACTTACCGGACAACTCCACCGATCCTACTTGTAATATTTGTAAGGAGCTCGTTTACGAGTAAGTTAGTGTTTAGCATAGTTGATAGGACAAAGATGATAGGTTTTGGCATCATCAAATAGGGGGAAATTGTTGGGTGATGTTTCCATCCTCAAGACCTTTGTTTCACTCGGTGGGAAATGATTCGAGTCTTAGACACCGATCTTAAGCTCGGTAGCCTTGTGCTCGTACTTGTCTCGAAGATTTGAAGATCCCAAAACCCTATCTCGAATGATGAACCATTCCCTTGTATCCGTTTTGTCTCCGAGGTTTCGGACTCGGTAGACACTCTGCTCCGGTCAAGGCGCTCGTAGCTTATCCGCCTCGAGCACCGGTGCGAAGACTCGATGATCTTGGACTTAGCGGGAGCAAGATATCGAGAGAGTCGATTGAACCGAACTCGCGCGGAGTAGTTCACTGGACTCGAGGCTGATCTTCGATAGACTTATCTCGGCGAGCCTATCTACTCAATACAAGGTCGACTCGAAGCAACGGCGGATAGTCTTCGGGATCGTCGAAATCTTTTGAAAGACAATCGGCATTGTCATGTACGAGGAAGAGAGAAGTCGGCTTCGATGCGTCTCGAAGTCCGTCTTTGTCTCAACCACTCCATCCACCTCGACGAATGACAAGCATACACGTGTCTTCTCACCGCTAAAGCTGCAGTCAACCTTTTACCTAAAAAGGTGGGAAAGTACACTGTTACCTACACCAAAAGAGCCGTTTGCTACCAAAAAGAGAGAGAGAGAAGAAGATCGTCTCCAACGGATCTATTTCAATCTCTGCTCTATAAATAGAGGGATCATTCAAGATTTGAAAAACACCAAGAACACGAGAGAGCGCGAAAAAGAGCGAATTCCAAAGAACAAAGTCTTAGCAAGAACTTGAAGAACAATCTCCGGCGAAAGACTACATTCTAGCTCATAGGGAATCAAGCTATACCGACATATAAAGCCTCTAGTATCCAAATCGACGTTACATGAACTCAAAGCTTACCTTCAGCTGTTCGTCGATCTAGAAGCTACTCTCATATTCCCTATCCCTCTAACTCTAAGCTCAACTGTTCTTATCTATAGCTTAGACGAAGGAGTTCACATTTGAACCCAATCCTTATTGTATAAGGACTCCTTCACTGTTGGAGAAGTTTGTCAAACACTTTAAGTTTGATAGTGTTGTAAACTGAGACTTGGATCAGTATAAAAACCAAGACGCGGCTTTGCCCAGTGTGCAAGCTGAGTGAGACTAACTCAGGATAATAAATAGCCTCCTGATCATTCGGGACAGTGGACGTAGGATTTGAGCGATATCCGAACCACTTTAAAAATCCTGTGTCTCTTACTGCTTTCTTAACTGTTGCATTGATTTTACTATTCATACTGAACATCATATTTAAAATCAATCAACTGTCTCAGCATACTGAACTTTTAATCTACTGAACTGAGACTTAAAACGTTTTCTCACAAAAACCGGATTTGGGCCTACACTATTCCGCGCACGGAACTCTTACCGTAGATACCGAATTCGACCTAGTCGGTTAGCGAGATCTCGGTCGAGTCGGTACTCTTAGCCTTTAACTCGATTCGAACGGTTATGCAGTCTGCCCGAACTGTTTCGATCGACACCATCCTGAATAGGACTGTTCGAGTTCGAAGTTGAGAAATCGAATCAGGTGTATTCACCCCCCCCCCTCTACACCTGACCGTACACTCGGGATCAACAGAACAGTATACAGAAAAATCATAACTCACGCACGCGAGTTTTGAGAGAGACATATTTTTATTTTCTTCAGTTCACTGACCACCCAGAGGAAGAAAAAGGTCGGGACACAGATCAGAAGATCTGACACGGGAGCAACAATCAGAGCTACGACAACATATGAAGGAGGAGGTATCAATTTCTTCCTTTCATATTCCTTCAATTGGTATCAGAGCCTGGTTTAGGCTCTGATTGTTGCTGTTAGATGCATGATTAGGTTTCAATTCCGTCGTTATCGAGCTATTTTTCGTGTTTGGGGCGGCCTGCGAGCCACTGCTTTGACCCCGTTGTAATGTTTTTCTCGTGAGAAAATCCACGAGTAGTTGATAGGACCAATGTGTTACTGTTTTTGTACTGTATTTTGGTCCGGGTTGCACGAAAATCGAGGCACGACGCGCAGAAAGACCGAAAAAAGGCGGAACCCTAGTTTTCTGGCAGAACACGAGCGCCTGATTGCAGAGGCGCGTGCGGGCGCGTACAACATCATTTTTCCGATCCTTTCAGACAGATTTGTTCGTCTTCTCATTAGCGTCGTCTGGATAGGTCGCACGACCCATTACGAGTTCCGGTTTGTCCAGAATTGCGTCGGGAAGGAGAAGTGGTCGTGCTTTCCAGAAAAGCCCCAATTCGAGCGAAAACCCTAGTTTGGCTATGGTTCCGCCGCATCTTGCGGCGGAGATTCCCGGCGCATCCGATGTCAGATCGACGATCAGCTTAAACCGCTGGAATCCTCGTCTTACAAGCTTCGCGTCGATAGGTTGTAAAGGATCATCCGATCCCGGATGCGACCAAAATTGACGTCTGAAGTAAGCTACTCGTTATGAATTCATTCCGGCGAATCGTTTGAAATTCGGGAAATTGAGGAACTAATCTCGACCGGAATCCGTTACCCGGTGGTCATGAGTGTTCCAATTACATTTCCCCTCTTTCAATTGATCGAATCGCGGCTCGGAGAGGACGAATTTTGAGCGGCAAAGGGCGGCGGAGATGGCGGCGCACGGCGACGCGTTTTCTCACGTTTGAGGAGCCGGCGCCGGCTGTTCTTCACTGCAGACGTCCGGGAGACGTCGGGGATGACGGCAGCGAGCGGCGAGCGGCGCGCGGCGGCGGCGCGCGCGCGCGGCAACGAACGGCGCAGATCGCGCGGCCGCCGCGCACTCCCGGCCCGATTTCACGCGGCGGCGCTGGCCTGGGGAGGTCGCGGTACCGGGTCGGGAGGCGGCGGCCGCCGACGGCGCGGCTCGGCGACGCCCGATCGGGGCGGGGCGGCGGCGCGATGGTGATGAAGAAGACGATGCTGACGTGGCGCGGCGACGTGGCGGGCCACGTCGGCCATCTCTGGCGACCGGCTTGCCGGCGTGTGCCCACGCGTGTCTACCACGTGGCGGACCTCCCGATGACATGGCAATGGCGGTTTTTCGAGCGTGTTAAATCGCAGTTTCCAGATTCGAAGATTTTTGAAGATTTCGAAGATCTGTATCATGATCGGGAAATGTAATAGTTAGGGATTACATGTTTTTAAGCCCGATAATGATTTTAAATTTCCTATTTGCGTATTTTTTTACTTATGCTTTAGCATGCGATTATGTGATTAATTGCGCTTAGAAAAGCATGTAAATAGGATTTATATCGTTTCTAAAAGCATGTTTTATTTTTCGCGAGCATGTTTTATTATGTGCGTTTAGAAATTGCATGCTTTAGGAATTATGTGGGATTGCATGATTCGTTACAAACCTTTTGAACAAAAAGACTAAGCAATTTTAAAATTAAATGTTTAATTAGATTCCATTAATTTGGATATTAAACAGTTAATCGGACCTCCATTAATTGAACTCTACACGAAAGTACTAAGATTATGTAAGTAAACGTCCACCTGCGTGGCTTGCTTGCATTTTTTAGCTACCAGTTTTGTGAGATGAGTTTTCCAAAACAATATTTGATTATTATTGAGTAGTGGGAGCGAAGCCGTAAACGTCCACCTGCGTGGCTTGCGTGCCTAGTAAACACGAGTACTCTAGAAGATAATAATTAAATAGGATGGCTAATTAGATCAAATTGAATGCGGCATGGTTCGAGTAAATATGTCAATTTCGAGAATTTGATTCTATTTGGTCAAATTAATGGTCAATGCTTAGATGTCACTGCAGGTACAATTCACTTCCCTCGAAGTCCCTTCCCGCGTTTTAATAGTGACATGGTCCAGAATATCAAACTATTAATTTCGTTCGTCTCAAGAACCTAGATGTGGATTGAAATTAAAGAGCTAGGTAAATAGCTTGGTTTAGGGTTACGCTAGTAAACGTCCACCTGCGTGGCTTGCTAGTGGAATTCTTAGAGCTGTTCGAGGTTTTTAACATCATTGTTTTTCAAAAGGTTACAATGATAGTTAATTACGAATTATGTGCAAATATTAATTCATACATGTTTTAAATTTATATTTTTTCAGATATGTCTGTTCGAAAATTTTCAAGTTCCTAAACAGTCTCACCAACCAAACCCGTTTAACAATTTAAAATAATTTTACAAAGTGGAAGAGATATCTTACCGCTCCCAATAAAAGCTCTGCAAAGGTCCTATAAGAACTTCTGTCTAAGGACCGCTATGTCTAAGAACGAGTTTACTATGAGTATGTCACTTAAATCTTTGGTAGCGGTCAAAGAAGTTATAGGAAAGGGCAAGAGTGCTCAAGTCTTGAATATCCCTAGTAGTTCAAGGAATCCTCCGAAAGGCGGAAACCAGAAAAAGAGCAGAAAGGGTGGACAATTCAAGAAGAGCAGTGGGAGTAAGAAGACGGTCCTTATCGGTGGCATGCGAATGCCAAAGAAGAAAGGAAGGTTCTTCAATTATGGTAAGAAAGGACACTGGAAGAGTTATTATCCAGATGTCAAGGCAAAAACAGAAAGAGATGCGAGTCGCTCTTGTAACTGAAACTGTTCTGGTTTCCTCTTCTACCCACGAATGGGTAGTGGATTCGAGGCAACCGATCATGTTTGTTACACCTTGCAAGGTTTCTTGCGAAAAGGCAATTGAGCAATGACGAGGTGGTAGTCTCAATGGGCAATGGATCGAAAGTTCTCGCAATTGTCATTGGAGATTTACATCTATCTTTTGATAGTTCCGTTTTAGTACTTAAAGATGTTTAATATGTGCTCGAGTTTAGGCGAAACATTATTTATGTTTCAAAACTCGCACCATGGATGGTTATAAATCAAGTTTTGATAGTGAAGTTTCTATCATGAAAGACGATGATTTTATCTCGTGGTGGACCATTAAACGTATCTTTATATACTATTACTTGTAAACCGCGTAATTACGTTAATATTGCTTCCTCATCATCAAATCCTAAGAAGAGGAAAGAGTCTTCTAAGGTAAACCAAACTTATCCGTGGCACTTAATACTAGGTCACATCAATCTTAACAGGACTCGAGGTTGGTGGAATATGGATCGGTGGAGTCTCTCCAAGATTGAACCATTTCCAACTTGCGAAACCCGTTTGGAAGGAAAGATGATGACTAGGCCTTTCAAGGCAAAGGGTTATAGAGCCACGTAAGTATTAAGTTTGATACATTCTGACTTGTGTGGGTCTATGTCTACACAAGCTCGTGGAGGGTATGAGTACTTCGTCACATTTACTGACGATTACTCGAGGTATGGATATGTTTACCTTCTTCACCACAAGTCGGATTGCTTTGAAACCTTTAAGGAATTCAAGGCAGAAGTGGAGAGGAAGTTAGGTAAAGAAATCAAAACACTGCGATCTAATCGTGGTGGGAAATACCTATCCAACGAGTTCAAGGACTACTTGACAGAGTGTGGGATTACATCCCAGCTGACAGCACCGGGCACGCCTCAGCAGAATGGTGTGTCAGAGAAAAGGAACCGAAGTCTCTTAGAGATGGTTCGGTCGATGATAAGTTATGCAACTTTGCTAGTTTTCTTTTGGGGATATGCCCTAGAGACTGCAACATACTTGCTGAATCGTGTGTCTTCCAAGTCGGTACAAAAGATCCCTTTCGAGTTGTGGAGCGGGCGCAAACCCAGTATGCACCACTTAAGGATTTGGGGTTATCCTGCTTATGTGCTGAATAGGCAGGCCGACAAATTGGAATCACGTTCAGAAGTGATGTTCATAGGGCATCCGAAGAAAATGAAGAGTGGATACTTTTATGATCCTAAAGAACAGAAGATCGTTGTTAGCCCTAACGCTCGGTTCTTAGAAGAGGATTACACTAGTAACCATAAATCTCAAGTTGACATCATCCTTGACGAATTACAAGGTGGTCGAGTTCCACTTGAACAGCCATTAGTGCAAGATAGTACTCCACGAGTAACTGCACAATCTGTTAACACAGCTCCTAACACTGTTCGACGTAGTGGGAGGGTGATATTTACACCTGATCGGTATGTTCACCGGGGGAGACGTTTGATTATCTCCCGGCGGATGAACAAGATACCGTGGATCCCTGGACTTACAACGAAGCGAATGGGAGATGTAGATGCACCATGGACTCGAAATTTGAGTCCATAACTGATATGGATGTATACGAGATCACTGAACTACCTGAGGGCTGCAATGCTATTGGTAGTAAGTGAGTATACAAGAGAAAGAGAGAGCACCGAATGAAGAGATCATGGCGTTTAAGGCCAGGCTAGTGGCGAAGGGTTTTACCCAGAAAGAAGGTATCGATTATGAAGACACCTTCTCGCCTGTAGCAATGATCAAGTCCATTCCCGATTCTCCTTGCCATATCAGCTCACATGAACCTAGATATCCGGCAAATGTATATCAAAACCGCATTCCTAAACGGTCACCTTGAAAAAGGTAGGGACATCTACATGAAACAAACCGGATGGTTATGTGAAGGAGGGCGAAGAGCATCTAATTTGGAAGCTTAAGAAGTCTATTCATGGACTTAAGCAAGATTTCCGGTTATGGCACCGGCGTTTTCGGCGAAGTAGTCAAATCCTATGGATTTGTATCCCGTCCCTAACGAGGTGTGTGTAACGTATTTGTGTTAACGAATCGGTGGTGTTTCTTGCACTTTACGTAGATGACATCCTTCGCATTAGCAATAATGTTGAAGTGTTATCGAGCGTAAAGACGTGGTTATCCGAGCAGTTTCAAATGAAGGACTTAGGTGAAGCTGCTTACATCCTTGGGATCAAGGTTATTCGAGATCGCCAGAAAAAGATGTTAAGCTTGTCACAAGTGTCCTACATTGACACTGTTATTGCTCGTTTTAGCATGCAAAAGCCAAGAGAGGTTTAGTACCTTTCAGACATGGCATTTTTCTATCCAAGAATCAGTGCCCTGAAAACGCCTGAAGAGATAGAAAATATGAGGCAAGTACCATATGCTTCCGCTGCCGGTAGCCTCATGTATGCGATGCTTTGTACAAGAGCAGATATCTCATATGCCGTAGGCATGGTCTCAAGATATCACTCTAACCCTGGAAAGGAATACTGGACTGCGGTCAAGTATATTCTCAAGTACCTTAAACGGACTAGAGATTACAGGCTTGTTTACCAGTCAGACAGTCTAGTGTCTTTGGGTTATACAGAATCGGATTTCCGGGCGACCGGTCGGACGAGAAGAAGTCTACCTCGGGTTATGTGTTTACCTTGGGAGGTGGAGCCGTTTCATGGAGGAGTGCAAAGCGAAATGCATTGCGGACTCAACCATGGAAGCAGAGTATGTGGTCGCTTCGGAAGCTTCGAAAGAGGCGATTTGGGTCGAATTTCCTCCAAGATCTTTATATTGTTCGGAATTTGCCTAAGGCGATCACGATTTATTGTGATAATGCGGGTGCATTGACAAATTCTAAGGAACCTAGATCTCACAAGGCGTCTAAACACATAGACGGGAAGTACCATATTATACGAGTATTCGTAAATCGATGTGACACGGTGATTGACAAAATTGGGCCCGAAGTCAACCTAGCTAATCCTTTCACGAAGAGCTTACCACTCCCGGCTTACGAGAAGCATGTTCGTGGCTTTGGGATGGTAGAGATGCCCCACTTAGGACTACGAAACTTTTGTATAAGTGGGAGAAGATGTCGTGATAGATAGGATAGATAGCTAAGATATAGTCGGGTACTAGTTTGTACCTAGATAGCCGAGATATAGACACATTGTATACTAAAAGTTTACTTTAGTATAAGTGGGAGAATTGTTGGGATTTTGTATACTTGGAAGCACTTTTATGCTTGTATACAATGTGTTTTTGTCCTTACCACTTTGTTTTATTCTCATATCCGATAAATATGTATATTTGCACATGTTATCCTTTATCTTGTATAAAAGTTAGATTTGTGTGGTGTGTCGGGTATCACGAAGACAACACAAATTGGTTGAACTGATAAGATATAAACAAGGTTAACACGGTGAGACAACTTAAGGATGAAGTTGTCGGTTTAAGCTGCGATTTAGATAAGAAGTGGCTTGTCTTAGCTGCTTGTCTTTACTGGTACACTTAAGGTGGTGTATTGAAGGATCACAGTGAGATGTGTTCTCCTAACTAACCTTAGTGGAGAACCAAGATCTCGGTGACTTAGCTGATTTTAAGCTTGGTAAGACTTCAGCTGAGTGCATTTGGCTATCTATCACTTTGACCTACTATGGTGAACGTCAAATGAGCGGCGGGATCTACGTATCTTGGGTGTTAGTAGTTATTTGTGGCTCAGCCGGTTGTCCGTATCTTCCATCCGTATCCTAGTAAAATGGGTTGATAATATCCCCCGAGGAACTCGAAAGGATTAGCACACTAAACCCGGCCGGTTGATTAAGTTCGGGTGTGTTAATAAGGTCGAGTGGTACTACTCAGGGAATATAAGATGTTAATTAATTTAAGGCGTCGGTGAGCTTAATTAATTAACGGGTATTTCTATCTTAAATACGGAGATTGATTAAGTCTAAAATACAAGCCCTTGCTCAAATTGGGATAAAGGGGTAAGTCGGCACGGATTCTCTAGTGGAATGAATGCGTGTTAATTAATTAATTTTGCTCGGGCCGAGCATGGATAATTAATTAATTGGAGGCCCCGCTTTATTTCTCCGTATTGGATCCCCCGATCCGGCCCAATTAGTTGCCTAGTAATTTATTGTCTCTCAGAAATCATTATTAATGGATTAATGTTTTTTCACATTATTTAATAATGTTATTTATCTGGAATTAATTGGCTGAACCAATTAATTGATAAATATTAGTAGCCCAGTAAATTAATTAATTATATTATGGGCTAATTATGTGGAAGTCCATTGGAATATAATTAAATTAATGGGCTACAAATATATTAATATTATATTGGCTTTTGAAGCCTATATATATTAGTATTCTGTTCAGAACAGTATACAGAAAAATCATAACTCACGCACGCGAGTTTTGAGAGAGACATATTTTTATTTTCTTCAGTTCTCTGACCACCCAGAGGAAGAAAAAGGCCGTGACACAGATCATAAGATCTGACACGGGAGCAACAATCAGAGCTACGACAACATACGAAGGAGGAGGTATCGATTTCTTTCTTTCATATTCCTTCAATATCTCACTGTGATCCATCAATACACCACCTTAAGTGTACCAGTAAAGACAAGCAGCTAAGACAAGCCACTTCTTATCTAAACTGCAGCTTAAACCGACAACTTATCCTTAAGTCGTCTCAGCTGTGATAACTGTTTATATCTTGTCAGTTCAACCAATTTGTGTTGTCTTCTGTGATACCCGACACACCACACAAATCTAACTTTTATACAAGATAAAGGATAACATGTGCAAATATACATATTTATTAGATAGGAGAATAAAACAGTGGTAAGGACAAAAACACATTGTATACAAGCATAAAAGTGCTTCCAGTATACAAAATCCCAACAGGTGAGGGTTGTTAAAACTCTAATAGCATGCTGAGTTGACTTCCCCTAATTCCTCGGGCCTTTTACTGAATTGTTTCTTACTTCCATTCTTCTGAGATTTCAGCTTATGGCTCGAATTCCTTTGTAGATTTAATGGGTTATAACATTCCCAACTGAGTTCCTAATGCTGAGTTCGTCAGCTGAACGATAGATGATCT
Organism: Lavandula angustifolia; assembly: GCA_028984105.1. NCBI lineage: Eukaryota > Viridiplantae > Streptophyta > Magnoliopsida > Lamiales > Lamiaceae > Lavandula > Lavandula angustifolia. The sequence goes on from CM054817.1 coordinate 7,915,427, forward strand.
ACTGAATCCTATCAGCTACATAACTCTAGCTAGCCTACTAAGTTCCTAATATGCTGAACTCAAATAAGCTATTATATTATACAAGGTTCATCATTCAACTAAGGGTTTTGGGATCTTCAAATCTTATCATACTGAATCTTATCCCAACAATTTCCTCCTATTTGATGATGCCAAAACCTTTTACAAATCAACTTTGTCTATCAACACAATACAACAAACACAATTCCTTCTATCTACACCTGTCTTCTTCTTCTTTTATCTGAGAAAGAATCAGAGCTCTCCTATCTACCTCTATTCTAAGGTAGAGTCAGAGCTATCAACAGTACTACTGTCTAAGATAATATCTTTCCCCTATACCTATAAGAAGATATCAGATCTAGACTCAGCTAAGCACGAGGGACAAACACAGAGAGATAAGTAACATGTGTGTGTGTGTATTCTGGTCACTGAAGTAACACAGAGAGTGATATGAATTTCAACATAGTCTTCAGGTTCTGTGATCATCAAGAGTTCTTTGAAAATGTTGTCTAGCTTAGCTTGTTCAGCTACTGACTGCCAGATATAATAGCTCTTGATAAAATCAATCTTGATCTGCTCCCACTTCTAATTAATCTTGCAAGGGACCCTCTTGTCAGTCCTTAGATAAGTGATGCTTTTGATGTTATTTCCCTGACTCCTGCGTCTGAAGAATTTAGAAGTTGTAGTGATGCTCCTATCTTTCTCAGGGATTTCTCTCTTTCGCTTCTTTCTCAGTCCTCTGCCTGAGGGCCTCAAGATCTGATAATCTTAGTCTCTCCTTTGCAACTTGAATTTGGCGAGCCTCAACAGTCATGTTCAAGCCTGTTTTGCAGGCATCCCATATCTCTTTCATTTCAGCTTCTTGTTTCTTTGAGAGTTAAGTAGAGGGGATAGTCTGCTCAGATTCAGTTGCAGCTTCAGTATCAGATGGTTCAGCTGACTTGGACTTAGGCTTAGAAGGTTCAGGCTCTTTCTCAGTAGAATTTTCTTTAGACGACTGAGCCTTGGTCTGTTTGGGCACTACAGATCTTGTCCTTTTAGGAACTGGAGATCGAATCCGTAAACACTTCTTCTTGGCTTTCGCCTGTCTTTCCTCCTGAGCTTGAATTTCCTTAGCTATTTTCTCATCAAAAGCAATTTGTTCTACAGGGGTTTGAAATTTCAGCTTCTTTGCCTTTGGAGGACTAGGAGGGGTTAAGGCTTTACCTTTGGCAACTGAGCGAGTAGGCTCTTCTGACAGTTCTTCGAGGAACTCAGCTACCTCAGTAATTGCAACCTCAATGGGTTCTCCTGACCATTGCCCTTTCTCCTCTATCTTACTGGTTCCTGCCTCTTCAGCTTTAATGAGGGTCAGTAGTTGATTCCTCCTACTTCCTTCCCCCTTTTTGGCACCATCAATTATGCTTGCCAAGGCAGTAATCTTCTCAGTAATCCCAGATACTGAAAGGCTGATCGTATCAATCTTTGCTTCCACATCCTGAACGGCATCAGTGTACTCAATCCAATGTCAATCATGCTCAGAATGAGCTAACTGGAGTACTTCAGACTTTGTAGCTTCAAGCCGTCAGGTATGCGTCTACCATTTCAGTGGCTTCTTTCTTAATGATGAGGTCGGCGTTGTGCTATTCCACGAGTGCTTTGGAGACACTCTTGGTGGTTAGCTTGTTACGCTCTTCGATGGCCTTGAGGATCTGATCCAATGCAGTGGCCAATTGATAAGAGAATGTGTCGTCCTGAGATTGCAAGATGTGCTGAAACTGAGTGGTCAGATCAGTCCTCTGAGCTTCAAGTGCATGACTGAGGATCGCTTCAGTATCTAGAGTAGATTGTCTGATCATCTGCACTTCAGTAGTTAGGTCGCCTAGCTTCAGGGTTTGAGCCTCAGTACGTTGGCTTCATTTAGAGTTCAGGTCTTGGGCAAGACGACGATTCTTGCGACCCTGACGCTTAAGGCACCAGTTAATAGACACCGCAGATATTCTTTGATCTCAGCAGCCTGATAACTAGATTGTTTTGGCTTCTCCTGAGATGTAGACAATGCTAAGATGACGACACCAGATGAAGGCGGTGGAGGTGGTGAGTCATCATACCTGGGAGATTTTCCCTTAACAGATCCTCCTTGGTCTGCTTCCTTGGGTGACTCGTCGTGATATGAGTCGGGGTGAGTCTGAAGCTGAGTAGATGGTTCAGCTGTACCCTTCAGACTCAGGAGCATGAGCATTGCTGGGCGCAGATCATCCATCGATGCGATATCTGCTGGCTCTTCGTAGCCAATCTCTTCTCTCAGCGTCTGCTCCTCCGGCATCAGTATGGGGACAGTCCTGAGGTCGATGGTCTCATCCAAAAGATCCCACTTTAGGAATTTGAGATGCATCTGGACCCTAGCCCTGACTGCTATGTCCACTAGATCAGAATGCTCTAGGATTTCTGGAATATGGTCTGCGACCTCTTCAGTGGCTCTGAGCTGAGCTGTCAGCACTGAAGTCGGGATACATGTGGAGACCTTAGCTTGAGGTTAATAAGCGGGTAGATCCGACTGAGTCTCTTCTGAGTGTACCCTCTTGACTTTGTCAGTCAGAGTTGCATATTCTTTACCGGACTCTAAATCTTTGATGGATACAGTATCATGAATAATAACTACTGAAGGTTCAACCTTCTTCAGTTGCTTGCGCTTCTTCTGTTGAGTAGGGCGGGGGTCTTGAGTGGACGGTGCAGGACGCTTGCCGTGAAGTCCGTGCCCTATCGATTTCTCAGCATCTGTTGCATTGAAGAACTTAATATTTTTCTTATCGAAGAGGAACGCGTCAGCGAAGGCGACTCTTCTGTGGCAAAAATCCTCGATCAGGATTGCAACCTTGCTACCATACAGAAGTTTTCCTTTAGGGATTAGTTGGAGTGAGGTCTGATCCTCATTCAATATGAACTTCTGGAACTGAGCTCTGAACTCTGTCAGGAAGAACTCAGTCCAGTTGACCTGAACTCCATCCATGATCACCATCATGATCTGGATCCTGACCCGAGAGAGTTGGTCATAAGATCTGGCGGAGCTGGTCAGCACGTGGTTGACAATGTATGCAAACCCTCTGTATTCAGGGAGCAACATGTTCTTGGGGAAAGCTTCTTTGAACACAAAGTCCTTCTGCTCACTGAATTAACAGAGGTACTTGTTGATGGATGTCTCCTTATATCCAATAGGAGATATCCCCTCATTGGGAAGCTGGAAACTTAGTCGAAGGCACTCAGCTACATCCATATCAGCAATCTTCTCTTCCCAGACGTTGTTACTCGTTTCTTGCTGGTAGGATATGCAAGAGATGTCCTGATGGTCGTCATTCTGGCGAAGATTCATGAAGAACTTAGTAACCTGACGAGGGAGGCAGTGCAGAGGAACCCAAGAAAGCAGTGTCTCCATGCCAGATGACTGAAGAGCCTTGAAGATAGGCTCCATGTAGTCCACTTCACATGATATAAACGTGAGTGGTTCGAACCATACTCTCTTATTAATGATGATCTCCTCTATGCCAGACGAAATCAGAACTTCATTACTGAGAGAATTCGCCATTTGAGTGATTTACTGAATCTGGAAAACAAACGTTAGCATTCGAAAATAGAGTAAATCAGTTTCTAGCAGAGTGAAGTAAAGAATTTCACCAAAAATATTGTGCTTGAAGATGATAGATGTCTAATGCAGTTTGATATGCAAAGCACAAGGTTCGTTCGAAAATGGCGGAAAGAGTAACTTAAGAAAGTGGATACGTGCACATATATATCTCTAATGAATATGAACAGTTTTATCAGCGCATGGTTGATATTAAAATTGAATTTAAAGCGTGTATGACTCAGATTAAATGATATAATAGGTTATGATCACTGTGCCGCCTATAATCTCGACCTACGTATTCTATCGTCTAAAAGGTAAGGTGAGATGATATGCATTTAATGCGTCGCAGTCAACATATGAAATGTCGTGCCTTTAATGAAAACTTTTTTATTAATTACATCCTAGGAATAGTAATGGCGGGAAATAAATGCAATGACATATTGAATACAATATGCTGAACAACTGAACATAGTAGTCATCTGATACCACTGTGTAGACACTGAGTAGTTCAGCAGTACTGAGAGTAAGTTCCCCCTTACTCAGTACTTCCGGAATCGTCTTACTGAGCTGAGTCAGTAGGATCCAGTAGACCTAGTTCTATTGAGAGTTCGTTGAATCTGGTCTCAACTAGAGGTTTGGTCAATATGTCAGCCCTTTGCTTATCAGTATGGATTTTCTCCATTCTGATATCTTTCTTTACAACATGGTCTCAGATGAAGTGATGACGTATGTCCACGTGCTTGCATCTTGTGTGAAGAACATGATTATGAGTCATTGCAATGGCACTGGTACTATCGCAATAGATTGACACTTCATCTTGATATACATCATAATCTCTCAACTGTTGTCGCAACCATAGAATCTAGGCGCAACAGCTTCCAGCAGCCATATATTCAGCTTCAGTAGTGGACATAGCTACTGAGTGTTGTTTCTTTGGAAACCACGATATTAGCTTGCTGCCTAGAAACTGGCATGTTCCTGAAGTTGATTTCCTGTCTATTCGACATCCTGCATAATCAGCATCAGAATAGCCAGTTAGCATCAACAGGATACCATAACCCAACATCAGGTGTACCTTTCAGATATCGGACAATCTTCTTTACTGAGGCGATATGACTTAGCTTGGGATTCGCCTGAAACCTCGCGCATACACCTACAACATAGGTTATATCAGGTCTGCTGGCAATTAAATATAATAATGAACCAATAATAGCACGATAATCAGTTGAGTTAACAAATACTCACTCTTTATCATGATCAATCTTGAGATTTGTATTCATGGGTATCTTTACTGATTTGCTGGATTCGCAGCCGAATTTCTTGATAAGATCTCTAATATATTTTGCTTGATTAATGAATATTCCTTTCTTCGATTGCTTCACTTGAAGTCCAAGGAAATAATTCATTTCTCCCATCATTGACATCTCAAATTTATCTTTCATCATCTTTTTGAATTTTTGACACATAGTCACATTCTTAGATCCAAAGATGTAGATCTGCACCATTAGAATATCATTTTCTGACTTGATACTGAATAGGGTGCGATCTACCTTTTCCTTTCGAAAACCTTTCTGAAGTAGAAAGGCTGAGTGGGTATCATACCAAACCCTGGTGCTTGTTTTAACCCATACATAGCTTTCTTGAGTCTGTATACTTGATGTCCCTGTTGAAAGCCGGGAGGCTATTCTACGTAGACTTGTTCCTTTAGCTCGTCATTCAGGAAAGCCGACTTAACATCCATCTGATATACCGTGAACTGCTGATGAGTTGCATAAGCTAGGAACAGATGAATCGCTTCCAATCTTGCAACTGGGGCGAATGTTTCATCAAAGTCTATCCCTTCAGATTGACAATAACCTTTAGCAACTAGTGTGGCTTTGTTCCTGACGATGACGTTGTTTTCATCTCGCTTGTTCTTGAATACCCACTTAGTTTCTATTACATGTTGGTGCATGGGTCTATCTACAAGCTCCCAAATATTGTTTCTGGTGAATTGGTTGAGCTCTTCTTGCATGGCGGTGATCCAGTCAGCATTATTCAGTGCATCCTCAATCTACTAAGGTTCTTCAGTAGACAAGAAACATGAGTATAGGGTGCTTTCTCCTTGACAGAATCTGGATCTTGTCTTAACACTTGCTGATGGATCTCCGATTATAAGATCTGAAGTATGAGCATCTAACCACGAACGACGATGTCTTGTTACTTCTTCTGAAATTTATTCAGCATAGATAGTCGGATTATAAGGAATTTTAGTAGTACTATTTTGTGCTTGAAGCAATTCAGTAACAAGATCAAGATCTACTGAGTCACCAGGTTCAGGGACATTCAGCTTAGGAACATCTCTAGTTCCCCCTGAGTTGTTATTCTCAGTACAGGTCTTAGTTACCACTGGGGTTTCTTTATCGACCTGAGTTACCTGGGATTGATTCTGTTCAGAAGAATCAATCGATTCAACTACATTGCATGTTGGTTGGTTCTGAATCTCATCATTTGAATCATCATCTCAACAATGCTGAGTCTTTTCTATGTTATCGTTCAAGCTTAGATCCTGTAGCTTGCTGTTGACTTCTTCAATTTCTTACTGAGAGTTTTGTTTCCTGTTCTCATAAGTAAATTCGTTAAATACAACATGAGGGTTTTCCTCCACGCAAAGTGTCCGGTACTTAAAGACCCTGAAAGCTTTGCTGACCCTGGAGTATCCTAAGAATACCCATTTGTCTGACTTGCTATCGAAGACCTTTAACTGATCCTTTCCATTATTGTGGATAAAGCATGAACAACCAAAGATATGGAAATGCGAAATAGAAGGTGTTCTCCCTTTCCATAATTCACACGGTGTCTTCATGTGCATCTGAGTCAATAAAGACCGATCCTGAGTATAGCAGCCTGTGTCAGTAGCTTCTGCCCAAAATTTTGATGGTGGACCTGAATCTACAAGTAGCGTTCTAGCTGCTTCTTTGAATGTTATGTTCTTTCTTTCGGCACGGCCGTTCTGTTGAGGTGTACGTGCATCTGAGGTTTCATGTTGAATCCCTTCAGGTTTGCAGTAGTCTTTCATCATCGAGTTTAGAAACTCTGTTCCCCGATCTGAGCGTAGTCGTTGAATCTTGTTATCCTTCTCGACACTTAGTCGTTTCAGTAGTTTCAGCAGTTCAATTTTGAAGTCAGACTTGATGGTGATGAAAATCACCAAGTGTATCTTGAGTAGTCACCAATGGCTACAAGAGTATATTTCTTGCCTTTGATCGTCACTGGAGACATTTGCCCAAATAGATCCATGTGGAGCAGCTGATGGATCCCATCAGTAGAAGGTGACGGAATTGGTGGATTGCTTGATTTGGTTTGCTTTCCCTTTAGGCAAGCTTCACAATTCTTGTGTCTCTTTAATACTTCATTAGACAGTCCTCGGACTTTAGAATCTCTTGCTAGCTTGTTCATTGTTTTGAAGTTCAGATGACTTAATCTTCTGTGCCACAACCACGTTTTTTGTCATCTGACTTTGTATGTGCTAGCAAGCAGGCTTCAGGTTCAGCGGTATTCCAATCAGCATAGTAGATATTTCATCTCCGTGTGATAACATAGTTTTTCCTATAAATTTGTCAAGAACATCACCAAAACATGCGTCAAAAGTCACTTTATTGGAGTTATCACAGAATTGACTGATTGAAAGGAGATTATGTTGAAGTCCTTCAACATATGATACTCTGGGAACTATAGCTGTCCTTATCTTCAGTGTTCCGTATCCCCTTGTGTATCCTTTGGAGTTGTCACCGAATTCAATTCTGACTCCTTGTTGAACGTAGTTGGTCAGCAGATTCTTTTGATGCGGCATATGTCTTGAGCATCCGATGTCCATGATCCAAGGGTCCTTTAGTACCTGAAAAATAAAAACAAATTCATGTACCCTTTGGGTTCAGGCTGGGTCCTTAGAGGTTAGTGGATTTTGGGATCTAAATCTGTCTGATAACCCTGGTGGTTCCAGCTTTCTTCTTGCCCTTGTTGTCAGCTGATCTCTCTGCTGAACTGGGAGATACTGACTTCTTTATCTTCTAAAGTCCAAGTTTCTTCTTCTTCTTTTGTTGAACCTTTGGGCTTTTGTTTTTGGGCTCATAATAGTATGATCCATACTGAGTTGAATGAGTGTATTATGGATAGCCATACTGTTATGCCCATCTGACTTTCTTGGTTCCCCCCTGAATTGGATCTGGGTGTTCTGGGGCTTGAATCATGAGTCATCTCTTGGTAGCTGGGCTGAGGTGCTTTCATCTTCTGTTTGTCCTTTGTCTGAGGGGTTGAGGATTTAGCATATTGGGTTCCCCCTTGGAAAAATCTATTAGCCAGCTGATTTGAGCTTTTCTGTCCTGAAGTAGTTGCTTCATATGTATAACCATGTCCTTCCTTCGTAGAACATAGTCTCTGTGATCTTAGCAACTTCTCAAGCTTTTCTTTAGCTCCTAAGTATTCCTCAGTCATTAAGGTTCTTCAAACCTCATCGCTTTTCCTCAGAGCTTCATACTCAGCTCTGGCCTATGTAAGCTTGTCCTTTGGATTGACAATTTTAGTTTATTTCTATGAGTTGTCTTTGGTCAGAACTGATATCTGACATTCTAGTTGTTGAGACTTAGTTATCAGAGAATTTATCTCTTCCTTCCATCTCAAAACAAGTCCTTCAGACTCAATAGAGTCTTGTAGAGTCCTGACTCCTCATTGAAAGTTTCTAATTCTCAGCTCTAAGGAGTTCCATTTCCTAAAGTGTTCTACCGAACTAATTGCTCATCTGAATCTATTCCTCCAACAGTTCTTCATAGGCAAGAACCGCATCTAAGGGTTCACCTCCAATAGAGCTTATGTCGTGTGTGTATGGTGAAGAGGGGCATATATTAGAATTAGAGTTTACCTCTGCCTCTTCTCCAGCTATAAGGCACAATTCTGTATCTTCTTCAGCTTCGATTGCCATGAATGTTTCTTCATCATCGGATAACTCCATGAACAACTCTTCATCACTCGAGTAATCGGATAGCTCTCCGGCTATGTAGGCTTGCCTCTTTCTAATGAACTTGTCTTGCTTAACTTGCCTTTCTGCTCTTTCAGCTGCTGTGAGCTCTAGACATTCATATTGATAATGCCCAGTCTTTTTGCAGTTGTAACACGTTGAGATTATGCATTCTTTTCTTGGTGTATCATTCATTCCAGGGGAGGCAGTTTCCGTGTTGTTGCATTCAGGTAGAGATTTAGATTCACCTTTCGGATGAGCATTTTCTCTCTTACCTTGATTGCTTTTTGAATCTCTTTTCAACTTTATCTTTCCAAAGTTCTCCTTCTCCTTTTGGTATTTGACGGCAAGGAGAGCTTATTTCTCAGCTAAGCTATCAGCGGTTGGGATCGTCATGGAACTTCCAGCTGATTGAGTTATTACTGAGGCACTTCTCAGCACTTTGGGTATGTGGAATATTGAACTCAAACTCCTCTGCTTTTGGTTCTGAAAATATATAATCAGAAGTAACAGAGTTTAAGTCAGTTCTTCACGAACAAGTAGCAAAAGAGTAAGAATTTTAGTGTTGGTCTCCTAGTTGCTTAATGTTTTTCCCAGCCCATTGATGATGTTGATTTGATTCGTGAATCGGATGCTGAAATCATCAATCGACTCTCCGGGTATCATTGCAAACGCCTCGAGCTTCTGCAGCTCCAACTCAAGTTTAATTTCTTTGATTTGCGGAGTTCCTTGACTCAGTAATGTGAGAGCATCCCATAGCTCTTTTGCAATCTTGTAGTCGTGCACTCTACTGATTTATGAATTACTGAGCGTAGTCAGTAATACGTTGCGTGCAACTCGATTAAGATTGTACAACTTTCTCTTCTGGTGTAAAGAGGCTCTTATCCTTGGAACCTTCAGGACGGTTCTGGCACCTATTACTACTACGGTTGTAAGCTCGACGCTATTAACCATCGGAACAATGGGCCATTTCTCCAGGACATCAGTCTTGCTGTCATGGAGCGACGTTAAGTGCTCATCCATCATTACCCGCCATACCACGTAGTTTTCTACCAAAAACATGGGTACCGTCCTTATACCTGAAATATCAGACATTTTAAAGAATACACCTGAATGCAAATTTCAACTCAAATGCGAAAATCAGTTCTACTGAATATTACTACTGAACTAGTCAGTTGGCCAAATAAGCTTTATAGATTGCGTGGGAAGAGTAACCTTCTACTGAGTCCTATCTACTGACTTTAGTTAGTGAACATTAGTTCAGTATTAGATATTGTGTGGGGAAGTGTAGGCCTAAAAATATGTTCGTCTCAGTTTGAAAGCCCATTTTATGCCGATTGATTAAAAGTCAGTTGTGTGCAATATGAACAATAATCAATGCAATAGAAAAATCAACACATAATTTTTAAAGTGGTTCAGATACACAGGATTCTACGTCCACTGTCCTGAACAAAGCACGCGTTCTTGAATTAGTTCATACTAAGCAAGTCTCAATTGATCTGTTCACTGGACAGATAAAGTCTTGTTTGCTTATACTGAGCAAGTCTCAATTAATCTCTGCGCTGGACAGATATCTACTTATAGTCGTAGTGACTTTACAATTTCAACCGTGAAGGTTTGATTTTCTCCAACTATGACTTACAATAAGAACAGTTCTGAAAGTTGAACTCGTTCGAGTTTTCTAAACTAATGATATTACAATAAGCTTGCTTAAAATAGAGAAAGGGAACTGATGAAACTCTAGAGTGAAGAATTAGAAATGATCTCTCTGTATGCAAGTTCTTCGCTGGGTTTGACTTTGAGTTTGTTAGAGTGTTTTTTTCGCTTGAATGCTTGTGTTCCCGTTGATTATCTTCACTTTGTTGGGAGATGATTCAGTAGTATATGTGTTAGAAGATTTGAATGATACCAAACCCTAATTTGATTGGTGAACCATTGAGTTGTAATTGTTATGCCTTTGTCTCTGAGAGTTTCAGACTCCGTAGACATTCTTTCAGCATGGTTCAGGCACTCAGTTCTGTCTGCTGACTCTTTAGTAGACTATCAGCCTTAGTACCATGGAGTGAAGACTCAGTAGTGCTGGACTCAGTAGGAGCAACATACTGAATAGAGTCAGTAGAACTGGACTCAGCAGGAGCAGTTCACTGAACTCAGAGTTGACCTTCAGTAGAGTTGGACTCAGTAGGAGTATACTACTAAACCCCAGGTCAGACTCAGCAACGGCCAGACAGTCTCCCTGAATGTCAGTGATCTTACTTGTTAAATCAGTAGAGTCATACGAGGTATTCAGAGAAGTCAGCTTCAGATCTGCCTAGAAGTCTGTTTGTCTCAACTACTTTCTACACCTCGACCAATGACGAGCAGCCAGCTGTCCACATTCTGATTAAAGTTGCAAGTCAACTTATTTCTAGAAATGGAGGGAAAAGACTCTGCCAGATTTATTTGAAAGAGCCGTTAGCTACCCAAAAGAGAGTGACACATGGATCGTCGTCTCCAATGGATCTTTCCATGGCTCACCTCTATAAATAGAGGGAAAAATCAAATCGAAGCTCACCTAGACACATCAAGAACACACGAGCGATTACGAGCAAACTCTTACCGACTTAAGCTTTCCACAAGATCTTCAGAGAAATACTTCAAGCGAAAGTCGACATACTTGCTCAAGGTAACCAAGCTGAATTAGAATCAAAGCCTCTAGTATCCAAGTGATTGAACACGGACCCAGAGAGCTTATTCCTCACTGTTCGTCACTCTAGAAGCCACCTTCTTGTTCCCTTCCCTCTAACCTAAGCTCAGCTGAATATATCCATAGCTTAGATCGAAGGAGTTCATCCCTGAACTATTCTTACACTTGTAAAGAACTCCTTCATAGTTGGAGAGTTTGTCAAACACTTCAGTTTGATACTTGTAAACTGAGACTTGCTCAGTATAATCCTCAAGACCAGTGTTTGTCCAGTGCACAAACCGACTGAGACTAACTCAGTATAATAAAATAGCCTTCTGATCTTTTCGGGACAGTGGACGTAGGATTGTTTGATATCCGAACCACTTTAAAATCATTGTGTTCTATTTTTACTGTTGCATTGATTTCTGTTCATACTAAAAACTATCTTTCAAAATCATTCATCTGAGTTTCAAAAAAGCTTAAAAGATTGCACTAATATATTGAAACTGTTTTAATAAAAACGTTTTCAAACTCAACTGAATTGGGCCTACACATTTCCGCACTCTACTAAAGTCTTACTAAACGGTACTCAATTCTGACATCTGTCAGCTAGCAAGCCTCAGTATAGTCAGTCACTCTGTCCACACGATTCAACATGAGTAAGTTGAGAATGTTTGGGATGAAAAGTCATGATTGTCACGTCTTCATACAACGGCTTCTACCAGTTGTATTTCGTGAACTTTTCCTACAACCTGTTTGGACAACAATTACAGAGTTGAGCTTATTCTTCAGAGACTTAACTTCTCGTGCTATAAGAATTGAAGATATGGCGAGACTAACGAAAGTATTCCAATTACTCTTTGCAACCTGGAGCGCATATTTCCACCAAGTTTCTTCGCTTCCATGGAATATCTCCCGGTGCATTTAGCTGATGAAGCTCATTTAGCCGGTCCTGTTCAATATCAATGGATGTATCCATTTTAGAGGTATTAGATCATTCATATTATCGTTGCCTTATTCAGTATTCCAGTAATAATTATTATGCATTGAACCACCCTTCATTAGATATTTAGGGAAATCCATATGCAATTCTTATTTGGCAGAAGAAGCATCAAACTTCTGCTCGTACTATTTTGAGGATCATATCAACACTAGGATAAGGAGGATGCCTCGAAATTGAGATGTAGAACAAGAAGGCCCGACCTTCGACAACATAGATGTGCCCTCTATATTTCGTCCAAAAGGTCGTCCAATTGGCGCGAAGTCAATGAGATATCTTGATCAGAAGGAGTATAATGCCTCCCACTTGTACATCTTGTTGAACTGCGACGAGGTTACAGAATATCACAAGTGAGTGCCCTCTATAATTATCTTGTCTTTTTTGTAACTTGTTCAGTATATGTAACGACTTAAACCAACAAATTGAAGCCAATTTGAACAAGAAATACGACGTGCATGTCCAAATATATCAGATGAAGATTACCAAACATCGGTTGAGCAGGAATTCGAAGCTTGGTTCAAATCATATGTAAGATTCAGTACCCAATCTAAATAATTTGCAACAATGTTTTGTTTTCCTAATTAGCTTCTTATGTTCTTAGGTTTCATCCCCTTATTGCAATGAGATGAATCTGTATATACGGGATTTAGCAAAAGCCCTTTAGCAGCGGTTTATACGTACACTAGTTATGTTGTGAACGGATATCAGTTTCATACTTTATCACATGGGGTCGGAAAGTCCACTATGAATAACGGAGTTTGTATACAAGGGCAGAATTATGGTTCTGATGCACTTGATTATTATGGACAGTTGGTGGAGATATGTGAAGTTGAGTACCCGGGTTTACCAATAAAACGAACCATGTTGTTCAAGTGCTTATGGTTTGACCCGACCCCGAGAGGGACTTATGTACAACCACAATACAAGTTGGTTTCTATCGATCAAACGAAACCGCTGCGGAACTATGAACCATTTGTCATGGCATCACAAGCGCATCAAGTGTATTACTGCTCATATCCTAGTGTGAACCAATCTAGGAAGGCGTGGTAGGAAGTATGTAAAGTTAAACCGAGATTTAAGATAGATTTGCCAACTCAATCTTCATTAGATGAAGCATTTCAAGAGGATGACATACTAAACCCACTAGTACGGAGCCACGCGACACTAGAAGCTGATATAACATTAACTCATCCACGTCAAACAATAGAACTCGATGAGGAAGATGTTGACGAAGGAGATGATAATGAAGAAGAACATGTTCTGACCTCAGAAGAGGAGGACTTTAGTGATGACTAGTAATACTTACAGGTTTTAAAAGATAGATTTATACAAAATATTTAGAACTCTACTTGATTATGAACTTATTATAGTTGATAATTTAATGATTATTCGTTGTTTTCAGGTACATGGCGCCTCCCAGAGGTCGTGGCGACAGGACTATATCAGTTCCTGCTGGGCGTGGAGCCACCCCATCGTCGTCTAGCTATGGGGGCAGTCCCCCACCTACAGGGTCCACGGCTGCGACTGCTTCTACCGACTCTTACTCAGTGGATAGCCGCCGTTGTTTCAAGATTTCGACTGAGGGGTATATAGTAATTGGTTTTATCTTTATAAATATATAAACTATAACTTGGATAAACCATTTTTCACTAATAGGCGTTTGCTTGAGCCATCTGGATTGGCGTCGACAATCGTTGAGTGTTTTATGGGTTCACTTGGAAGCTGACTCCTCCTGAAATTAAGGAGCGGTATTTTGAGGAATTTAAGGTTAGTTTTTCTTTCAAGTTCACAATCTTATAATTTAACATTCACATGTATCTAACATGTATCTCGATGTAACTTGCAGAAGCACTTCCGCTGGCCTGCTGAGTGGGACCAGACAGTCTACCACATTTGGCAGAAGAAGGTGTCGAAGAGGTTCAGTGATTGGCACTTCGAAATGAAGAAGGGCCGCCCTCGAAAGCCGGACTACATCAACACAGTGAGGTGGGAATCCCTCAACGAGTACTAGATGTGACGAGAGGTAGTCGCTAAGTTGGAGACTGCTTCCTAGTGCCGCAGGTCAGAGCCAGAGCCGGGCGCCGGGATCAGCAAGTAAAAAGGAGGGTCCCGGTCAGCCCTACAGTACTCCCAGTCTACGGTAAGTCTCATTTTATAAGTTTTTAGTCAAAAAGTCTTTGTTTTGACACAATTTTGTTTATGCATGTGATGAATAGGCTTCCCAGAGGGGATGCTCCTTAGAGTCCACCGCGTTTGACACTTTCCAGAGTCTCCATTACAAAGGTGGAGACTTCTCGAACATGAAGGCTGCGAGACTTCATGTAAGCACCCAATTACAATATATAGGATATTATTCTAGAGTTGTGAGTTTGACTATTTTCTGTTTGTATATTGTATTAGGCGGAGGTTGAGCGGGCTGCTGCTGAAGAAGGCCCCAATGCGAATAAAAATGCGATTTATCTGCTGTTGGAAGGGGTTCGGGACAAGAAGCAGCAGTTGTACGGTTTCGGTGAGGAAGGGAGCAGCTTCATCAACGCTGCCAGCCGCTCTTCTACTTCTTTACTTGGGCCATCCCAGAGCAACGCCGAGATTATACATCGACTGGTGGAGGAGTCGGCAGCTAGGAGGACTCTCCAGGAGCAGGTGGCGTTCATGAATGCGAAGATGGACCAGCTGATGGCGATGATGGGTTCCTCTAGCCGACGAGACCCTCCTGACGACAACAACCAATCCCCTCCTCCCACCTCTTTATGATTTAGTTATATATGTTTATGTATATATATACTGAATATTTGAATTTTAAGATTTATATATTTATATTTCAGTTTCGGTTTGAGTTTCGATTTGAATTTGATATATATATATATATCAAATATATTGGTTGGCTGGTAAAAATACAGGTTGTCGAGAACTGGGTACGAAAAAACAAAAAAAATATTAAAAAAAATAAATATTACCGACGGAAAATAGTCGGTAGTGCAAGATAATCGCCGACGGATAATTCCATCGGTAAAAGTACCGACGGATTAGTTTCGTCGGTAAACCGTCGCTGGTTTCACCCCGACAAAACGACCGACGACATTCTCCCGGTGGTATATTCCGTCGGTAAATATTACCGACGGATATATTCCATCGGTAGGTGTTACCGACTAAGCCTGACCCGACGCCAAGTGTCTGTCGGTAAAAGGATTACTGACCGATAATAACGGTTTACCGAATGAATTTTCCGTCGGTAAACATCAAAATTCTTGTAGTGATTTCTTATGGAATTATGATTGATATCTTTCCTCGCTACCGAATCATTCAATACTTATGTAAATTATTATGGGTTATCGAACTTGAAGAAAAGAACTTGTTAAGTATCATGTGATAGATAAGAAAATTTATTGAACTGAAAAATAAGATGAATTAAGAGTAAATATAAGATTGACATACTTAAGTCCTTTATGAAACTTAAACTTTGTCATGTCCTCCATTTCTCGGTAGTGATCATGTTTGGGAGCTCCGTCACCATCGGACTCTGATAGGCTATGATCATTATCATCGGTTGGATCACTATACCATTCCTCTTCATTAACAAGAGGTGGATGTCGAGCTTCGAATGGGGATTTATGAGCCTTTCGCTTCAAATATTCATTTTTTGTATTAATTGTTCTCGAGTAGGATTTCGGTCCAAGAATATGTATTCATCACTAGATGCTTCAACATCTTCTAGTGCAACACTAGGTGTATCTGACTCATCATCATTCCTTGCATTTGGTATATGACTTTTTTTAACCATTGTCCTCATTACTTTTACCATTGGAATCCTCGGAATTATCTAATTGATTGTAATCAAAATCATCTGGAACGGTAATAGTTGTTAAATAAAGGCCTCCTCATCCTAACACTATGTTCTATGCATAATCCTTATTAATAGTTCCCCCCTGAGTTGTTATTCTCAGATAATCACTATATATATAGAGAGTGGATCATGTGTGAACCTACATTTAGCGTGGGAACTAATAACCATGCATAATCACTATATGTTCTGTGCATAATCCTTATTTTTTTTATGCAAAAAACCTGTAATTTTACATTCTGCATAATCCTTATATGTTTTATGCATAAGACAAAAAGTAAAATAACAGTCTTTTTTGCATAAAATATATAAGGATGTTGCATAACATATATAAGTATTATGCATGATTCGTAGTTCTCACGTTAAATATAGTTCTCACCAAATCCACACCCTATATATATATATATATATATATTAGACCCAAAACCCTAATAATACCATTAATAACCTCTCGCATAGTGTTTCAGCCCCTTGTTTTCTGTAAATGTCGAGTTTTCGAAACCTAATTCTACCATTTACCTCTGCCTATAATCAATCTAAAATTCATGAGCGGCATCTAAAATTCTACCATTTACCTGTTACAGTATTACTGCTGGTTCTTTCTCATCATTAAGAGAATATGTAAGGATAAAACGAAGGGATATGATAAATTCTACTAACGATCTCGATGAAAAGCTACGCTTTCATCCACAAAATTGATCTTTAGTGCTAATGTATACAAAAGGAATGTATTTAGAACTCACTTCAACTACATTTATTTCAACATAATATGTACAGTATGAAAGTTTAAAATAATCATCTTCATCTAGTTTATTTTTAGTTTCAATTCAAATGACATAACTCTACCGCAGTTTATGAAGCGTATCAGTTTTTCAAAAGAGAACTAAATTTTGTGTATGAAAGAATGAAATGAGATTTTAGATAGGTTTCAAAAGGAAAATATTTTAATTGTTGAAAATGAAATGCTTGTCTTGAGATGAGATATAATAGTAGGGCGAGTCATTTATTCGAATCTCATTAATATTAATAGGTCGAGTTAATTTAAATGTGATTTATATTTTTTTATGATGCACACAACACACGTACATCAAAGTATCAGTTTTAACTAATAACTGGTGAATTTAATATATGTTCTTTTTATCCTTTTCTATTTAACAAGTCTCTTCCACTTTCGCACCGTCAAACTTAACCACCATTTTAATATTTGAAAATTCCAAACGAAGATTAAAGTATTGCTTGATGGATGAATCTCATTTCAATTTCACATTGATTGTTATAGAAATTTCGTAAATCTTCCAATTCATTGCAACATCGCCATAAATCCTTGCCTGGCTCTCAATCTCAACAAATTATGAGAACTTGATCATTATCTCTCATCTGCACCGAGATAGGACAAATCTTCCTTCTTACAAGATGGGCCCAATTTCCTCAAGCAATTTACACTAATGGTTGGGGGATAAAGTCACTTATATTCCAATGAAATCCTCGTGAAATGGGCAATTTGTTTAGCACAATTTTGTGTTAAAACTTCGAACCTAATTTAGCACGATTAAAATAAATAATAATAAATTTGAAGAGAAAAACTATTAACAATTGGTGATCGCTGTATTGCACCAAATAATCCTGCAAATCTGAGAATTCAATCAGTATAGTTCACAGGTATCGAACACAGGGAACGAATGACTAGACACATTATTTTCCTACTTATCTATGGTTTTGGTTAGCAACCACGCAAGTTTGTGATTTCTATTAAACTAAAAATGGTTAAAAACTGAACTGAATTAAAAACTGTATGAACTGAGCAACTGAGAGACAAGTCTAGCAGAATATTCACACACACTGGGAATTGATCGGCCGAAGTTAGGGTTTTTCTCGGATTGGGAAGTGACGACGTCTAGGTACAGGTAGTTCAAGAACTCCTTCTTCTCATCTAATTCTTCTCCTTATATACTCCTTATCTTCCTCTCCAAGTTAGGTTAAAATCTCCCAAAGATAAGGCAGTGATTTGGATAATAAGGAAATAATATCTTTCCTTATCAATCACAAAGTATGATCAAAAAATTTCCCTCCATAGAAATCCGCGTCCACATCATCAATTTCGTGCCTTTTTCGTCATCAAACATTGTCAAATATCATCCTCGTCACCTTGCCACGTCAGCACCTAAAACCTGCATTTTTCACCATTGCGAGTGCACCGGTTGGCCAATTGAAGCATTTTTCGGCCATAAATAACAAAGTACAGAAATGACTCATTAAATATCCTTACACTTGATTTATACTCGCCGTCGAGTATAAGAAGAAACAAAAGATAAGTACTTAGTCATTTCGGCCGATCCCCAAGACTCAAAACACAAAAATAAAAGACTCAAGGTAAACAAAGACACGACATAACAAGGACACAATGACACGGACACAACTAAGACACAAAATGAACACACGGACTCAAAAACGAAAACATGAAAAAAAAAACGACATGAAGCAGCACCAATCAATTCGAAATTCTCAACACCAATTAACTAGCCAAGCAAATCAAATCATGCAAATATGATCTCATCAAGCAAGTAGACGATGCAAATTTTGAAACTAGACACACATATATCAACTTGGTCAAAATCTAAAGAATGTGGATCTCCTCAAGATTCGCTCATCACTCAACTAGTCTAGGTCCGGTTCAAGCCACTCAAGAAAACGAATCCATGCAATCACGATAAGAGATCGTCACAATAGCAATATCAAGGAGGTCTTTCTCATTTGGTTGTAATGGGTCTTAGGACTTAGACAAATTGATGTTGGTAAGGGTACTAAGCTCCATCAAAATTACAATTCAATGTTATGCATGTCAAACTCACTTACTTGTGCAATTAGTGCAGCATTTCACATCATCCCACCACTTAAGAATTTCGCACATATGCTACAATATTATTTATCGTACCCATTTTTTTCTTTTTCTGCCACATCACTTTTTTCTGAATATTTCATATATATTTTTCGTGGCATAAATTTTTTCCTTCTTTTTCAACATTCTGGGTTCAGACTGGCTCAACCGGGCAATCAGACCACTTATAATCTGCTTTTTGTTAGTAGCTTATGCATTCAGATTTTTGGCCTATACATCTTTCTGCAGCACGTCTTAATTGGGAAGGCGGAGGACATATGTAACAATCCTCTAAACAACAACTATTATGCACAATAAAATTTATAAGACACGTAATTTCACAGCCTGACATTACATGCATAATTATCTGCCCATATTCATGTTGGTCCCGTGAGTGAGTTCAGGTGTAGAGGGGGGGGGGGGTGAATACACCTGAATCCGGCTTCCTCGATAGAAACTCCTCAAGTCCGGATTTCCTCAGATATGTGAAGATATCGTCCATGTACTCGAGCTCGCACGCGTCGAACTCCATGACTGGTTCGCACCAGATACGGCCCTTGCTGAGGATTTCCTCTATCTTGTCGGGAGAACTGACAGATAGACCAGCCATAGTACCTATTACAAGAAATGAATCAGTACCGTTTCTTGGATAGAGCAGTGCTTTACAATGCGATACTGAAAAATATAATAAATACATTAACAGATATAAGCATACCAATAGATAAAATTCGAGATAAGATTGAGAATGAAGTTGCAAGTAAGGATTGCGTATGCAGATCTCGGATTTTTCGGAATTTGAAAGTTATGAAGTATGCTAATGGCGGTTTCAAAGATGTGATCGAATATATATATCAAATGTGAAGATGAACGGTTTTCGATCGAAGGCTGAATTTAAACTTGCTTTATGATATGGACGGTTAAGATTAGAAGTTATAAAATAGGCAATGATCACAAAAGTCGCCTAAGTCAAAGCCAGTTGTAAAATAGCCTAAGTAGTAACTGTGAAAAGACATGCATTAAATGCGTGCAGAGTTCAGTAAGCTTATGTATGGAATGTCGTGCATTAAATGTGAGCCGTTAATAATAAAGACAAACCAAAAGATATTAATGTCATGCTGAATCTTTGTCATAAATGCAAAGTACTGTTGTATTAAATTACTACTGAGTAGAGATACGCAAACCTGTCAGCTGAACATAGTAGTCAGCTGATACCTCGTGTAGATGGTTTCTGTCTCTACGTACTGAATGTATCAGTACTTAGAGTGAACATTCCCCCTTACTGAAATGTCTCTCTCCTGAAACCTCTTACTGACTGGGGTCAGTAGGGTCCAACAGACCTAGCTCTACTGAAAGTTCTGCCGAATCGGATTCAGCTAGAGGCTTGGTCAGTATATCAGCCCGTTGCTTGTCAGTATGGATCTTCTCCATCCTGATATCCTTTTTCTCGACATGGTCACGAATGAAGTGATGTCTGATGTCCACGTGCTTGCATCTCGTGTGAAGTACAGGGTTCTGAGTGATTGCAATAGCACTGGCATCTGCGCAGAAAATCGGCACTTCATTCCGAATGACGTCATAATCTCTCATTGCTGTCTCGGCCAAAGGATGCAGGCGCAACAACTTCCGGCGAGCCATCTATTCGGCTTCGGTAGTCGACGTGGCCACTGAGTGCTGTTTCTTTGAAAACCATGAGATCGGCTTTGCGCCAAGGAACCGACATGTTCTCGAAGTTGATTTTCGGTCTATTCTACATCCCGCATAGTCGGCATCGAATAACCAGCTTAGTTCAATATTATCATCAGTTGGATACCACAAACCCATGTCGGTGTTCCTCGTAGATAGCGGAGAATCTTCTTTGCTTGAGTCCATATGACTCGCTTGGGATTCGCCCGAAATCGAGCACGAACACCTACAAAGCATAAGTTATGTCGGGACGAGTAACCGTTAGATATAATAAAGAACCAATTATAGCACGGTATTCAGGTTTGGTCTACCGATACTCCCTCTTTATCAAGATCTATCTTCATATTCGTGTTCATCGGGATCTTGATTGATTTGCCGGATGTGCAGCCGAATCTTTTGATGAGGTCTCGAGTGTATTTGCCTTGGTTGATGAACGTTCCCTTTTCAGATTGCTTGACTTGAAAACCAAGGAAGTAGTTCATTTCACCCATCATCGACATCTCGAACTTATCCTTCATCATCTTTTCAAATTGCTGACACATGATGACATTCTTTGATCCGAATATAATGTCATCCACGTAGATCTGCACAAGTAATAAGTCTTCTTCTAGTCGAATCTTTGAATAGAGTGCGGTCTCATGCCTTTCTCGAAAACCTTTACGAAGAAGAAACTCGGACAGGGTATCGTACCAAGCCACCGGGTGCTTGTTTTAACCCATATAGAGCCTTTCTGAGTCTATATACTTGATGTCCCTGCTGAAAGCTGGGCGGTTGTTCCACATAGACTTCTTCTTTTAGCACGCCATTCGGGAACGCAGACTTCACATCCATTTGATAAACTCTGAATCGTTGATGTGTTGCGTAGGCCGGGAATAGTCCGATTGCCTCCAATCTTGCAACCTGGAGCGAACGTCTCATCGAAATCTATCCCTTCGGCTTGACAGGTAGCCTTTAGCCACGAGTCTTGCTTTGTTCCTTACTATAACGTTGTTTTCATCTCGCTTGTTTTTGAAGACCCATTTAGTTCCAATAACATGTTGATGCCGGGTGCCGTCTACAAGCTCCCATACTTCGTTTCTCGTGAACCGATTCGGCTCCTCCCGCATAGCAATGATCCGGTCAAGCATCTTTCGGTGCATCCTCAATGGTGCCGAGGCTCTTCGATAGACAAGAAGCGGGGAAAATAATGCGCTTTCTCCTTGACGAGAATCCGGATCTTGTCTTGACATTTGTTGAAGGATCTCCAATGATTAAATCAGCAGTGTGAGCATCGAGCCACGATCTACGATGTTTCAACTCTTCATCTGAAACTTGTTCAACACAGATAGTAGGTGAGTTAGGCATTTCAGTTGTACTATTCTGAGATTGAAGTAATTCAGTAACAAGAGTATGGTCTACTGAGTCACCGGGTTCAAGGGCATTCAGCTCAGGAACATTACTAGACGTTCCCCCTGAGGTGTTGCTCTCAGTAGTGTTGGTCTCAGTTACCTCAACGGTTTCTTCATCGACCTGAGTTACCTGGGATTGATTCTGTTCGGGAGAATCAATCTGTTCAGCTACTTGCTCAGCGGGTTGAGATTCAGTAGATTTGTCTTCAGTTTCTTCGTCTGAATCATCATCCCAACATAGCTGGATCTTTTCAGATTTGTCTTTTAAGCTTAGATCCTGTAGCTGCTTACTGATGTCCTCAGATTCAGAATTTGAGTTATTGCTCCTGTCTTCAGTAGCAAACTCGTTAAAAACAACATGAGGGCTTTCCTCCACGCAAAGAGTCCGATAGTTGAATACTCTGAAAGCTTTGCTGACCCGAGAGTATCCTAAGAATACTCCCTGATCTGACTTGCTATCAAAAGTCTTCAGCTGATCTTTCCCATTATTGTGAATAAAGCATGAACAACCAAAAATATGGAAATAAGATAGAGAAGGCTTCCTGCTGTTCCATAGTTCATATGGTGTCCGCTTATCTTTGCTTTGTCGGTAGAGATCTATTCTCGAGTATAACATGCGGTATCCGTTGCTTACGCCCGAAATTTGGTTGGGAGTCCCGAGTCTGCGAGTAGAGTCCTAGCCGCCTCTTTTAGAGTTATGTTCTTTCGTTCAAGCAACTCCATTCTCGCCGAGGTGTGCGTGCGGTAGAAGTCTCATGCTCTATTCCTTCGCTTGCGAGAACTCCTTTACCATGGAATTAAGGAACTCAGTTCCTCTGTCTGAACGTATTTTTCTGATCTTGGTGTTCTTCTCGACACTGAGCTTTTTCAGAAGCGTTGGTAACTCTGTTTTGACGTCAGACTTGTTGGCAATGAATATGACCCATGTGTAGCGCGAGTAGTCATCTATGACCACTAATGCATATTTTACCGCCTCGATCGTCACTGGGGAGACTGGACCGAACAAATCCATATGTAGCAGCGAAGGATTCCATCTCGTGGAAGGCGATGGAACCGGGAGGATTTTGATTCCTTGTTTGCTTTCCCTTCGGACATGCTTCACACCGAGTGTCTTTGCTTGAATACTTCATTCGGCGGTCCCCTTGCTAGAGTGTTTCTTGCTAGCTTGTTGAGCGTCTTAAAGTTGAGATGGCCGAGTCTTACGTGCCATAGCCACCCCGTGCGGTTGTCATTCTTCGCCAATAAGCAAGCTTCGAGGTTCAGGTGAGTTCCGATCGGCCACATATATGTTCTTTCTGCGCGAACCCGATAACACCGTTTTCCCCGTGGATTTATCAATAACATCACGAAACCGGCGTCAAATATCACTCTATTTGAGTTATCACAAAATTGACTAACGAGAGAAGATTATGCTTGAAGTCCTTCAACATATGATACTCTTGGAACGTTGGCGGTCTCAATGCCGAGTGTTCCATATCCTCCCGGTATAGCCTTTTGCATTGTCTCCGAACTCAGTCTCGGGTCCTTCTTCGGTGATATAATTCTTCGATGACTCCTTTGGTATGTCATGTGTCTTGAGCATCCGTCGTCCACATACCATGGGTCTTTACGCACTCGCAAAACGGAATTATATTCGGGTACCCTTTATTTTTGATTTTGGGTCCTTAGATGTTAGTTTTAGTAACCCAAATCGTCTCTAACAACCCCTGGTGGTTTCGGACATTTTCTTTCCACTTGGAGTCAACATATCCGACCACTGGACCGGTCACGCCTAACTTCGAGGCTTCGAGGTTCGGGGAGTCCCGATCTTCCGAGTTGGTGGACTGCCGACCTTTGCCTTACGTGCGACTTTTTTCTTCTTCGACCTTTGGAGCCTCTTCGGACTATAGGTTCATAATAATATGATCCATGCCGAGCGTGGATGCGTCGGCTTCGGAGGTCCATACTGATCCGCCAATTTTGATTTGCTTTGGTTCCCCCTTGACCGAACCGGGGTTTCTTGGCATTGATCTTCTTGTCGAAATGTTGATGTGTGGGATGAGGTGCTTTCATCTTCTCGTTTGTTCTTTGCTAGGGGGTTCAGTATATCTGCGTAGATAGTCTCCCCTCGAACAAATCTATCAGCAAGCCGTACTTCTGAGTGTACTGGGGCAGATGAGGAAGCTCCTAGACTGAATCCAAGTCCTTCCTTGCAGTGCTTTGGCTTATTGCTTGCTAGCATAGCCTCCAATTTCTTCTCTCGCGCCCATATACCTCTCGGTCATCGGGTTCCTCCGGACATCATCACTTTTCTTCGGTGCGTCGTGCTCGGTGCCCGAAGTCCTCGACGGTTCTTGCTTCGATAGACTCGGTTCAAGTATCTTTACGAGTCAAGTCATTGGTCAAGACCGAAATCCGATCTTCTTGATGCTGAGACTTGGCCATCAGAGAGTTTATCTCCTCCCTGAGTCTCAACACAAGTCCTTCGGCCTTAGTAACAACCTGACTCTCCTAAGAAAGTCTCTGATTCTCCACTTTCAGGGTATCCAACTCCTGAAGAGTCTTACTGAGCTGCAGACTCATCTGAATTTGTTCATCTAGTAGATCTTCATATGCGGTCGAGATGTCCAAATTCCCATCTGCACCTGAAATAGTGTCGTGTGTGCAGTGTGAAGAGGAGTTAACTGGTTCATGAGAATTTACCTCATCCTCTTCGCCTGCCATCATGCACATTTCGGTTGATTCATCTCGCTTCATGCTCTAAGGCCATGAAAGTCGCTTCATCGTCGAGATGAATCCATAAAGGAGTCGATCTCTTCGAGTCGTCCGAGATTTTGCCGCCTATGTAGGATTGTCTTTTACGGGCGAATTTCTCTCTCCTTGCCTTGCGTGCTTGCGCGTTCAAGACTATCGAGCTCAGGACAATCATACTGATAATGTCCCGGCTTCTTGCAGTTGTAGCAAGTGATGACTTTTTCTTCTTTGGTTGCACTATCCCTTGAGGGTGCTGAGTCATCTTTCTTTCTGCATTCAGAAGATTGAGTATCGGGAGCGCGTTTAGGTGTATATTCTGACTTACCTTTTGTATCTCGGTATGCTTTGGTCAGTTTTCTACGCCTTTCTTTCTCCTTCTGATACTTCACTGCGAGCAGCGCGTACTTCTGAGCTAGACTTCCTTCTTGTAGGTCAGTGAGTGAAGGCTCAGTCTTACTCGTCGTCTTGCTCGTAGCGGGAGATGCTGTGCTGACTGTAGCTTTGAAAGCATGGTCAATCTTAGTATCAGCTTCAGCTCTCAGCTTTCTTTGAGGTCTGTCGAACTCATACTCCTCCGCCCTGTAATTACGAAAAGATATGGTCGGGAGACACAAAGATCTAAATCAGAATGTCGCAATAGAGTGGCAAAAGGTGTCCAGTGTCCGTCCGGCAGTGCCCTCAGAAACTTCAGATTCATCTCTCGGTTGCTGAATGTCTTTCCCAGCCCATTGATAGAATTCATCATATTGGTAAATCTGACGTTTAGATCTTCGATTTTGTCCCCGGGCATGAGAGACAAGCTTTCCAGCTTTTGGAGTTCCAGCGCTAATTTGTTGGCTTTAATCTTCTGAGTCCCTCGACTCAGTAGCGCAAGAGCATCCCAAAGTTCTTTAGCAGTCTTGCATTCCTGAACCCTGCCAAGATAAGAATCACTAAGGGTGGTTAGTATAGCATTCCTGGGGACTCGGTCTAGATTGTGAAGCTTCTTCTCTTCAGGAGTGAAGAGACTTCTGTCTTTGGGGATCTTCTTCCCAGTCACCATTCCTCCTCCTTGAGCTTGGTCCTGAGTCACGACACTATCAATCATAGGAACGATAGGTCCATCTTCAAGCACTTCAGTCATACTGTCATGGAGGGATGTCAGATGAGCTTCCATCCTGACTCGCCATACTCCATAGTTCTCCACCGAGAACATAGGTACCATCCTTATACCTGACATATCAGCCATGAAGAATAATGATATGAATGTAGAGTGATATGCAGTGAAAAACGCTTTCCCTCGGATCCGTTCGAATAGACCGCCTCAAAGATAACAAGAGTCAAAGAACTCCTGCTCGATACCAATTGTTGGTCCCGTGAGT
The DNA here is from genome assembly GCA_028984105.1 of Lavandula angustifolia. NCBI lineage: Eukaryota > Viridiplantae > Streptophyta > Magnoliopsida > Lamiales > Lamiaceae > Lavandula > Lavandula angustifolia. The sequence continues at coordinate 7,941,585 of CM054817.1, forward strand.
GAGTTCAGGTGTAGAGGGGGGGGGGTGAATACACCTGAATCCAAATTTCTCAACTTTCAAACACGAACAGTCCTATTCGGGAAGGTGTCGATCGAAATAGTTCCTGCACCGGACAACCGTTTCCGAATCGTGTTAAAAGGCTAAAAAGAGTACCGACTCAGCGAGATCCGCTAACCGACTAGGTCGAATTCAATATCGATCGGTGAGAGTTCGGTGTGCGGGATTGTGTAGGCCCAAATCGGTTTTAATGAGGAAAACGTTTTATGCAAGTCTCGGTTCGGTAGATAAGAAGTTCGAATACCGAGACAGCTTAAATTGATTTTAAATATGATGTTCAGTATGCACAGTAAAACCAATGAAACAGTAAGTAAACGACACAGATATTTTTAAAGTGGTTCGGATATCAACAATCCTACGTCCACTGTCCCGATAGATCAGGAGGCTATTTATTATACTGAGTTAGTCTCGATCGGCTTGTACACTTGGACAAAGCCGTGGCTTGGGGATTATACTTGAGCAAGTCCCGGTTACAATTCTATCAAACTTTAAGTATTTGACAAACTTCTCCAACAATGAAGGAGTCCTTATACAATAAGGACTGGGTTCAAATGTGAACTCCTTCGTCTAAGCTATGGATATAACAAGTGAGCTTAGGGTTAGAGGGATAAGGAACGAGAATGTAGCTATCTAGAGCGACGAACAGCTGAGGGTTTAGCTATATGTTCGTGTCAGTCGCTTGGATACTAGAAGCTTATGTCGGTTCAGCTTGGTTCCTTTTGAGCTGGATGTAGTCTTTCGCCGGAGATAACTCGGTTGATTCTTGCGGAAGACTTAGTCGTTAATTTCGCTCGTTTGAATGCTCTGTGCGTTTCTTGCTTCTATTGCACTAGGTTCTTGGGTGTTGGTTTTAGTGTTAGTGTGCTTCAAATCTTGAATGATCCCTCTATTTATAGAGTGGAGAGAAGAATAGATCCGTTGGAGACGATCTTCTTCTTTTTCCCTCTTTTGTGGTAGCAAACGGCTCTTTTGTGTAGTAGGTACAGTGTCCTTTCCCTCCTTTTACGGAAATATGTTGACTGTAGCTTTAGTAGGTGAGACGACACGTGTATGCTTGTCATTTGTCGAGGTGGATGTGGTGGTTGAGACAGAACAAACTTCGAGGCAACTGAAGTTGACTTCTCTCTTCCTCGTACTTGACAACACTGATAGCTTATCAAAAGATTCAGACAGTTCAGAAGACTGTCAGCCGATGCTGAGTCTGATTTTGTATTCAGTAGATAGACAGCTGAGAAGGGTCTACTGAAAATCAGCTCCGAGTCCAGTGAACTACTCCTGCTGAGTTCAGTTCAACTGACTCTCTCGCATATCGCTTCTCTGCTGAGTCCAGTATTCACTGAGTCTTCTACACTGGTGCTGAGGCTGATGAGCTACTGAGCACCTTGACCAGAGCAGAGTGTCTACTGAGTCTGAAACCTCAGAGACAAATACGAATACAAAGGAATGGTTCACCAAGCAGATAGGGTTTTGGGATCTTCAAATCTTCTCAACAGTCAGAGCACGAGGCTACTGAGCGTGATTCAGTATAGAAGATAGAATCATTTCCCACAAGTATGATCATGCTGAGGATTGAATCATCACCCAAATTCATTTCATGCATTCTTAATCTTTGATTATCACGTAAGAGTGCATGACGAATTAGTGAATTTTAGCTGCTTGATTAAATCCGTTTTGACAATTTAAGTAATACATCGAGCTAATGAGAGGCTATAGATTGAAACCTTTGTAATATTATAAATGGAGGTGTATGATTTAGGTATTATATCTTTTAATGAAAATTCTTTTGAATTATAGGTATTTTCATTGAAAACCAAACTAGAAGAAACGCGTCGTAGTTCGAACGAAGGAATCGAGCTTTAAATTAAGTATGGGGTTAGATTGTGATTAAATGATGGTTAACATGTATGAATATAGTGTGTATATGGTGTAAAATATGGTAATTAGGTCGAAATTAAGTTGCAAGGAAAGTAGGTTTTCTAGAAGCTCCCTTTACACCTCATGCTTGGAGTTGATAAACACCTCACCTTTCTTACGCATTAAGGCTTCTTTCCACCACCTCCTTACCTCATTTTTACACCTCTTAGACACCTAAAAACAGGGGAAACGAATTGGGAGGGTTTCTTTGAGAGAAAAAGCAAGACAATCAAGACAAAGGTAAGGGAACTCATCTCTTAGCTCCAGATTCGTTGTGCTGTAAGAATAGGATTGTTTTGCCTATGTGTTTCGGGTTTCATGAAGGGTTCCAAACATTAATATCATCTATTATATGTCTACTAGTTGTGGTTAAAGTTTCAGAGGCTTTAGACAAGTATTAGTATGCCAAAATGAACAAGAAACTATAAGTATTCAGGAACCAAATCTGTTCTGGGCAGCTGTCTTAAGCTGCTGTGTTTGGTGATTTTCACTAACTTGCACTCCGAATATTAAGTTTACTAAAACATAAATGGTTTAGGTATTTGTGTTAGCTTTCTCTGAGATTTGGAATTATAGTTATATAAGGTCTATAGAGGGAGTTAAGGTCGAAATACAGAAGAGTGTTCTGGATTCCTGCCAGCTTGCATATGTGACTGTAATGCGATTATTTCACCCATTTAAGTTTGAATTTTGAGGTTCTGTAAAACATTAAAGTTGTAGATATTGAAGTTAGGTTTCCAGAGAAATTCCATTCATACTTATAAGATATTTATACAGAAAGTTATGGTCAATATAAGGAGGGTTGGTCATGCAAAAAATTGAGTTAAATTCTAAAAATGTAATAGGCTTGAAACTTGGGAATAATTACTCGATTCACTTGCAATCTGGGGTAATATCAGGGCATACATGATACTAGATATTTTGATTTATATTTATCAAGTTGGTTATGCACTTATATGTGAATAGGTAACAACATCAATAAACCGATCGAGGAGGGCCGTTAGAGGAGAAAGGTTGGAGTGGAAGTATCGTGGTAAGTATAATTTGATAACTTATTATTTGACCACTATGGTATTGTGATTAATAATTATTGAATGAATTTACATGTTTGTTTGACGGCTGATTTGAAGATAATGTGTTATACATACGAAATTGTGAAATTTCTGGTTGTTTGATGATGAAAGTGATACATGAGCATATGATATGCATTCATCAGAGACTAAAGGATACTGTTATGACCACTAATGACCTTGAGCCATGTGTTAAAGAATCTTCCAGTGTATCTGGATGACAGAGGCCCGTACGGGCACTTGAGTTCATTGAACTCCTACGGACATATAATATATGATTACAGAGTGCCATAACCATTTTCGTGATCACGATTCTCTTAGTATTCGTTGGACCATAACAAATAATGAAAATGGAAAACACGTGCATTTTCATGGTTGGAATCGAGATGGACTTATTATATGATGCGATTATTGACAACGTGTTATATTATTTATAAATGATATAGAGTGAATGTGTTCTACGTGTTAATGATGGATGCTTCATAGTTACTAATTTGTGATATGGATTTTATATGTTCTTGCATTGGTGTTAAATAATTGGTTACTGAATTATACTTATTGAGATTGCAACTCACCAAATGCAATATATTTTTTATAGATTTTGTTGGAAGTGACTGGAGTCTATCTAGAGTTTTGCACTATGGATCAAAGGTCGGTCGGCTGGTTCTAGATCCTTCTCCTCAGCATATTAACAACATCTTTTGAATGCTTGATATTGTATTATAAATATGTGTTTTGTTATAGATAAAGTGTCGACATGTATGTAAATATTTATGTGATCCTAATAGCTATGTTCAGTAATAAATGATAGTTGATAAATAAATAATCGTGATCATGTGGGATGTTATTACATGTAACTGAGTAAGGGTGTTACAATTTATAGTACCCGAGCCCGGGTATGGGTTCTGTAGGCGTTGATATGACACATGCATTATCATGTTATTATCTGAGTATATGTGAAATTATTTTCATATTTTAGGCAATGTGCTGAACATCAAGATGCATGCATAGTGCATGATGATCCAAGTGTTCATGGAGGGGAAGGATCAGCCAAGTCACATTCACATTCATCTCATCATCATGTGCATGATGGTTGTTTTCGATGTTCATTTGTACCATGTACTCGAGCACACCTTCCGCAACAACAGGAGAGAAAGTACGATAAACTAAGAAAAATGGGAGCTGTTGATTTTATGGGTACTACAGATCCTAATGAAGTCGAGACATGGTTGAAACGAATAGAGAGGGTCTTTTATCAGTTGAGATGTACTCCTAAAGAAAAATTTGATTATGTAGTTTCACTTCTTCAAGGTAATGCATTTGATTGGTGGGAGATTGTACCGCAGAGTACTGTTTAGCCTCCTGTGCTTACTTGGGATGATTTTCTTAGAGAATTTAATGAGGCTTATGTTCCTGAAATTTACAAGGATCAAAAAGAAAAAGAATTCCTTGAACTAAAGCAGGGAAACAGTCTGTCGCAGAATATGAAGTGCAGTTTAATCAGTTATCTCATTATGCCCCACATATGATTGCAACTGAAAAGAAGAAGTGCACTAGGTTTGAATCTGGACTTCGATTTTCTATCAAGAACCGTATTACACCTACAGATATGGAATCTTATGGTAAGCTAAAGGCTGCGGCCATCCGAGCTGAAAAATTAGAGGCAGAATCAAAGTTAAACTATCAACAAAATAAAAGAAGGTACAGTGAGGAATCTGGACGACCTCGCAATCGAAGGGAGTTTGCCACATCTTTCCAAAGCGATAGTCCGAGTGGTTCCGTGGGTAAACATCTCAGGGCTACATCTTCTGCTAGTCAAAGTGTGGGTTCTACACCATCTGTCCCTACTTGTGTCCATTGCGGGAAAAATCATCGGGGAGAGTGCATGCTACTCACTGGAAAATGTTTTAGATGTGGGGAATCCGGTCATATTGCAAGGAATTGTTCAAGGCCACGTGAAGAACGTATTGTAGATCAGGCCAGAAGGAATGAATTCACCATCAATAGAGGTCGGGGTCGAGGAAGATTTGGTGCAGGAAGAAGTACTAATACAACAACGAGTTATATAAATAGAAGGCCGCCGTAGGCTCAAGTTTTTGCCATGACACACGAACAAGCTAAGGCTGCAACTGATGTGGTTACAGGTACTATTTCTATTTCTGGTATAAATGCTTATGCTTTGTTTGATCCGGGGGCAACACATTCATTTATATCACAATCATTTGAATCACACTTGTACAATAAAGTGCAACCATTGGGTTATGATGTATATGTTCAAACCCATGTGGGAGGTAGGATAGTTAATACCGTGTATCGTGACTGTGAAATATTGATTGAGGGTACAGAATTTTGGGCTACTTTGTTGGTTATGCCGATTAAGGATTTTGATGTAATTTTAGGTATGGACTGGCTATCCGAATTTCATGCAAGAGTTGATTGTTTCACTAAAGAAATTGAACTTCAGCCTTCTAAGCGGATGCGAGTAGTATTTAAAGGGGATATGGGAAGTATTCTTATGCATATTATATCTGCATCTACAGCAGCCCGAATGATCAAGAAAGGATGTGAAATAAATATAGCTTATGTGGTAGATGCTAAATTATGTGGAATAAGACTTGAAGACATTCTTGTGGTGAAAGAATACCCCGATGTGTTTCCAGATGATTTGCCAGGTTTACCACTGGATAGGGACATAGATTTCACTATTGAGTTACAACCAGGTACTACACCAATATCTATCCCTCCATATAGAATGGCTCCTCTTGAATTGCAAGAGTTAAAGAAGCAACTACAAGAATTGTTAGATAAAGGATACATCAGACCGAGTGTGTCACCATGGGGCGCACCAGTGTTGTTTGTTAAAAAGAAGGATGGCACCTTAAGACTTTGTATAGATTACAGACACCTAAATAGGGCGACAGTGAAAAATAAATATCCATTACCTCAGGTAGATGATTTATTTGATCAGTTGCAGGGTGCTAGGGTCTTCTCAAAAATTGATTTGAGGTCAGGGTACCATCAGTTAAAGATTTCAAAGGATGACATTTCAAAGACAGCTTTTAGAACAAGGTATGGTCATTATGAATTTTTAGTGATGCCTTTCGGCTTGACAAATGCACCTGCAGTCTTCATGGCATTAATGAATGATGTTTTTAGACCTTACTTGGATAAATTTGTGATTGTCTTCATCGATGATATTTTGATCTACTCTAAATCTGCTGAAGAACATGAGCAACATCTGAGAACTGTGCTGCAAATTTAACGTGAGAAACAATTATATGCAAAGCTGAGTAAATGTGAGTTTTGGTTAGATCAGGTTATATTTTTAGGACATGTTGTTTCAGGAGATGGTATAAAAGTTGACCCACAGAAAGTTGAAGCAATAATTAAGTGGGAATGTCCGAAGAATGTTCATGAAGTTCGTAGTTTTCTGGGTTTAGCAGGATATTATCGGCGGTTTGTTGAGAACTTTTCTTTAATTGCTACCCCGTTGACAAAATTATTACGAAAAGGTGTTCCATTCATTTGGACTGATAGTTGCCAAAAAAGTTTTGAAGAATTGAAGGAACGTCTAACCACTGCTCCAGTATTGACTATTCCTACAGGTAATGATGGTTTTGTTGCGTACAGTGATGCTTCACATCAAGGCTTAGGATGTGTTCTAATGCAATACGGTAAGGTGGTTGCTTATGCTTCTCGACAACTCAAATCGTATGAAGTAACCTATCCTACTCACGATCTTGAGCTTGCAGCTGTAGTGTTTGCTTTAAAGATATGGAGGCATTATTTATATGGCACTACATTTCAAATTTACACTGATCATAAAAGTCTGAAATATTTATTGAGTTAAAAAGAGCTGAATATGCGGCAGAGGCGATGGCTTGAATTGTTGAAAGATTATGACTGTACTATTGAATATCATCCTGGGAAAGCTAATGTTGTTGCCGATGCTTTGAGTCGAAAGTCTTATGCCTCTGTTTCTTATCTTTCTGTGCATTCTTTACGGTATTTGCTTGATATAAGAAAGATGAATATTCAGATGAAGGTAGATGGTGCTGGTGCTATTTGTGCTTCAGTCTGTGTTCGTCCGATGATGATGGACAGAATAAAACGTGCTCAATTTCAGGATGATAAGTTAGTCAAAATTGCTGAAAAGGTGAGACAAAAACAGAAGACAAACTTTTTGCTTAATGATGATGGTAGTTTGACTATAAACAATAGACTGTGTGTTCCTGATGTTAACAACTTAAGACAAGAGATAATGGAAGAAGCTCATACTGCTCCATATGCTATGCATCCAGGAAGTACAAAAATGTATCACACTTTGAGAACTCATTATTGGTGGCCTAGAATGAAAAATGATGTTGCAGAGTATGTTTCAAGATGTTTGACATGTCAGCAGATTAAAGCAGATCATCAAGCCCCCGCAGGTAAGTTGCATCCATTACCTATTCTTGTTTGGAAGTGGGAGCGAATCACCATGGATTTTGTTTATGGTCTACCTATGACACAAAAGAAGAATGATCCTATTTGGGTTATCGTTGATCGTTTAACCAAATCAGCTCACTTTTTACCTATAAGATGGGGTTCATCACTTGAGAGTTTGGCAAAAAGGTATGTGAATGAAATTATAAGATTGCATGGAGTGCCTTCATCTATTACTTCAGATCGTGATCCTCGCTTCACGTCAAAATTTTGGGAGAGTCTTCAAAAAGCTTTCGGTACTAAATTGCATTTCAGCACAACATTTCATCCACAGACAGATGGACAATCAGAGAGAACAATCCAGACTCTAGAAGATATGCTTAGAGCATGTGTACTAGAATTTAGAGGTTCTTGGGATGAATACATTGCTTTGATGGAATTTTCGTACAATAATCAATATCACAGTAGCATTGGCATGGCGCCTTATGAAGCTTTGTTTGGTAGAAAATGTAGAAGTCCGATATGTTGGGATGAAGAGGGAATGCGTTTACTGGAAGGGCCAGATTTGATTCAAGATACTGTTGAAAAGATAAAAATAGTTAAAAGTCGATTAAAAGCCGCCCAAGATAGACAAAAGAGTTACACTGATCAGCATAGGCGTGAGATGGAATACGAAGTTGGGGAGAAAGTATTTCTTCATGTTTCTCCATGGAAAGGTATTCTTAGATTTGGTAAGAAAGGTAAATTATCTCCTCGTTACATTGGTCCTTATGAAATACTTGAAAGAGTTGGACCTTTAGCTTATAGGCTTGCCTTACCGCCAGAGCTATCACAGAATCATAATGTATTTTATGTTAGTATGCTCCGACGATACAGATCTGACCCATCACATATTTTACGAAATAAGCCGGTTGAAATTGCTGATAACCTCAGTTATGTTGAGGAGCCAATAGAAATTGTGGACTATAAGGAAAAACAACTCAGGCATCGGAAAATTCCATTAGTGAAAGTGTTGTGGAAAAATCATTCTAGTAAAGAAGCAACATGGGAAACAGAGGAACATATGAGGAAGCACTACCCTTGGTTGTTTCCAGATACAGGTACAAATTTCGCGGACGAAATTTTTTAAGGGGGGAGGAATTGTCACAGCCTGACATTACATGCATAATTATCTGTCCATATTCATCATTTCATGCATTCTTAATCTTTGATTATCACGTAAGAGTGCATGACGAATTAGTGAATTTTAGCTGCTTGATTAAATCCGTTTGGACAATTTAAGTAATACATCGAGCTCATGAGAGGCTATAGATTGAAACCTTTGTAATATTATAAATGGAGGTGTATGATTTAGGTTTTATATCTTTTAATGAAAATTCTTTTGAATTATAGGTATTTTCATTGAAAACCAAACTAGAAGAAACGCGTCGTAGTTCGAACGAAGGAATCGAGCTTTAAATTACGTATGGGATTAGATTGTGATTAAATGATGGTTAACATGTATGAATATAGTGTGTATATGGTATAAAATATGGTAATTAGGTCGAAATTAAGTTGCAAGGAAAGTAGGTTTTCTAGAAGCTCCCTTTACACCTCATGCTTGGAGTTGATAAACACCTCACCTTTCTTACGCATTAAGGCTTCTTTCCACCACCTCCTTACCTCATTTTTACACCTCTTAGACACCTAAAAACAGGGGAGACGAATTGGGAGGGTTTCTTTGAGAGAAAAAGCAAGACAATCAAGACAAAGGTAAGGGAACTCATCTCTTAGCTCCAGATTTGTTGTGCTGTAAGAATATGATTGTTTTGCCTATGTGTTTCGGGTTTCATGAATTCCAAACATGAATATCATCTATTATATGTCTAATAGTTGTGGTTAAAGTTTCAAAGGCTTTAGACAAGTATTAGTATGCCAAAATGAACAAGAAACTATAAGTATTCAGGAACCAAATCTGTTCTGGGCAGCTGTCTTAAGCTGCTGTGTTTGGTGATTTTCACTAACTTTCACTCCGAATATTAAGTTTACTAAAACATAAATGGTTTAGGTATTTGTGTTAGCTTTCTCTGAGATTTGGAATTATAGTTATATAAGGTCTATAGAGGGAGTTAAGGTCGAAATACAGAAGAGTGTTCTGGATTCCTTCCAGCTTGCATATGTGACTATAATTCGATTATTTCACCCATTTAGGTTTGAATTTTGAGGTTCTATAAAACATGCAAGTTGTAGATATTGAAGTTAGGTTTCCAGATAAATTCGATTCATACTTATAAGATATTTATACAGAAAGTTATGGTCAATATAAGGAGGGTTGGTCATGCAAAAAATTGAGTAAAATTCTAAAAATGTATTAGGCTTGAAACTTGGGAATAATTACTCGATTCACTTGCAATCTGGGGTAATATCAGGGCATACATGATACTAGATATTTTGATTTATATTTATCAAGTTGGTTATGCACTTATATGTGAATAGGTAACAACATCAATAAACCGACCGAGGAGGGCCGTTAGAGGAGAAAGGTTGGAGTGGAAGTATCGTGGTAAGTATAATTTGATAACTTATTATTTGACCACTATGGTATTGTGATTAATAATTATTGAATGAATTTACATGGTTGTTTGACGGCTTATTTGAAGATAATGTGTTATACATACGAAATTGTGAAATTTCTGGTTGTTTGATGATGAAAGTGATACATGAGCATATGATATGCATTCATCAGAGACTAAAGGATACTGCTATGGCCACTAATGAACTTGAGCCATGTGTTAAAGAATCTTCCAGTGTATCTGGATGACAGAGTCCCGTACGGGGCACTTGAGTTCATTGAACTCGTACGGACATATGATATATGATTACAGAGTGCCATGGCCATTTTCGTGATCACGATTCTCTTGGTATTAGTTGGACCATAACAAATAATGAAAATGGAAAACACATGCATTTTCATGGTTGGAATCGAGATGGACTTATTATATGATGCGATTATTGACAATGTGTTATATTATTTATAAATGATGTAGAGTGAATGTGTTCTACGTGTTAATGATGGATGCTTCATAGTTACTTATTTGTGATATTGATTTTATATGTTCTTGCATTGGTGTTAAATAATTGGTTACTGAATTATACTTATTGAGATTGCAACTCACCAAATGCAATATATTTTTTATAGATTTTGTTGGAAGTGACTGGAGTCTATCTAGAGTTTTGCACTATGGATCAAAGGTCGGTCGGCTGGTTCTAGATCCTTCTCCTCAGCATATTAACAACATCTTTTGAATGCTTGATATTGTATTATAAACATGTGTTTTGTTATAGATAAAGTGTCGACATGTATGTAAATATTTATGTGATCCTAATAGCTATGTTCAGTAATAAATGATAGTTGATAAATAAATAATCATGATCATGTGGGATGTTATTACATGTAACTGAGTAAGGGTGTTACACACAATAACATGGGTCAAGAGAAAGTTTAAAAGGCCTTGGCTAATATTTTTACTAACTAAAATCAAAGAATCGGTCAAGGCTCAACTTGGTTCACTAAGGGATAATTTAGGGTCGGAAATATTTTGTCGCGGTCGTGTGGCTAAAAATCCATAGTGCCTCCTATCATTTATCACAAGTGACTTAAACATTTTGCGATTTTGCGGATAAACACTCTCAAAAGAAATAGTAGGAAGTGTCTTACTTTAAGGCTCAAATCTAATTTAAGTGAGTGGTTAATAAAATTCGATCCAACAAAGTTTATTTTTTCTTCATCCCAAATTACATACACACATGTGCCTAGATCTACTTCTCACAAAGTCTACAAGCAAGCATATTGAAATATAAAAGCACAAATAAGACATGCTTGATGTAACGGGCCGCATGACTCAATGAGGCTTTTCCACACGCATTGGGCCATGCTACATCACATTGGGCTATCCATGAGTTTAGCCCACATTTGGAGGATTCTAGAATAATTCTAGAATATTTTATGTCCTAGACCAATATGGAAATATCTAGATAATTAGTGCGATTGATATGTAATTGATATGATTTGTATATATATATGGTAGGGTTCTAGAAGGTAGATAGGAACCGTTAGATCGAATTGATCTAAGCCATTCATTGTAGAGGAGGAGGGCTATAAATACCCCACCTTCATTCATTTGTAATCATCAAGTATTCAAGTAATACAAAGCATTCTCCAAGAGCTTCTCTCTCTACTTTCTCTCTCTAAGTGTGTTTGTTCGAGGGTAGGCTGACTAGCAAGCTTTGAGGCGACGTCAAACTTGCTAGTGTCGCACGTGAAATTTCGCGCACGTGACAGTTGGTATTAGAGCTCCGAGGGGAGTACGGTCCGAGCACACGAGAGGAATGGCGGGTACGAACGAAGTTGAGAATGTGGAGAACGTTGAGGTCGTGAAGCAAACCGAGGCCAAGATGGCGGGTTCTCGAGACGTGATGGCGGATCTCAACGCTAGGCTTGCAAGGGTCAAGCTAGCGGTTAGTGAAGGGCAAGACAAGTTCGAGGAGTTGGACCGACGCATTGATGAGCTCGACGAGGGAAGGGACGAGCTCCAGGAGGGAATTCAAGGTGCCATGAACGAAGCCTTGTCCAATTTCCAAGCCATGGTGAAGTCGATGGAGGACGCCTTTGAGGCAAGATATGTTTCACTTGAAACTGAACTCGCTAAAGTTGTGTCTGAGTTGAGCGAGACAAGGGACGAACTAGTTGTTTGCAAGAAGGCGATTGCCCAAGGGGAAGGTGTCACCGGATCAACAAGGGTTGTCAACTCCGGAAGGGTGGACGTTCCAAAACCGAGGGCGTACAAGGGGTCAAGGAACGCAAAGGAGTTGGACAACTTCCTTTGGAGTCTTGAAAAGTACTTCAAGGCACTTGGCGTAGAGGAGGAAGCCAAGTGGGTCGATAGCGCGACACTCTACTTGGAGGACACCGCTATGGTGTGGTGGAGGTGACGGTGTGGAGACATCGAACGTGGGACGTGCACTATCGACTCATGGGATGAGTTCAAGAGGGAACTCAAGAGGTAATTCTACCCGGAGAATGCTGAGGAGGAAGCTAGGGCCAAGCTTCGCCATCTTACCCAGAAAGGTACGATTCGTGATTATGTTAAGGAATTTTCTGAACTTCTTCTCAAAATTCTCGACTATCCGGACAAGGAGGCGCTCTTTGCCTTCAAAGATGGCCTTCAAAATTGGGTTAAGTTGGAGATACAACGACGGGGTGCTCAAGACCTTGCCACGACAATGTCCATTGCGGCAATGTCCATTGCCGAGTCCTTGATAGAGATAAAGAAGATGCAGAATCCCAAGTCCACGAAGGAGAGGGGTGATAAAGGCAAGAGTGGGGGAGACCACCATGGCAAGGAGAGCAAATATAAGTCCGACAAGGGGCGGCACTCGAAGTCGGACAAGAGTGGGGATCGGCGACCACTCAAGTGTTTTTTTTTTGTGAAGGGCCACATAAGGCGATGGATTGCCCTAAGAAATCCAAACTATCAGCCCTCATTGATGAAACGGAGGACAATGTCAAGGATGCGAAGACAGCATCACTTCAAATCCTTGGCGCTATCAAGGAAAAAGTGGAAGTGCCGAAGTTGGAAAGAAAGGGACGGTTGTTTGTAGAAGCCAAGGTGGGTGCTCACACCACCAAAGCTTTTGTTGATACTGGCGCCCAAGCCAACTTTTTGAAGTACGAAGAGGCGAAAAGGCTAGGCGTCAAGTATACGAGGCAAGCGGGGTTCCTCAAAGCCGTCAATTCGCCACCCAAGGCCATTTATGGTGTTGCTAAGATTGTTGTGGTATATCTTGGCACTTGGTGTGGTACTATTGACTTTTCAATTGTGCCTATGGATGATTACCCGGTCATGTTGGGGATGGATTTCATGGATCGTGTGAGGGCTATACCAATTCCATGTGCCGACACTATGTGCATCTTGGAGGAGGGTAAGACTTGCATGGTGCCATTAGCCCGAGAGTTCAAAAGCGGCATAAAGCAACTCTCGGCCATGCAGCTATCGAAGGGGGTCAAGAAGGCACAACCGACGTTCCTTGTTGCCTTGAAGGAGGACAAAGGCAACCTGACATCCGATGGGGTCCCAAATGAGGTCACTCACGTTCTTGATGAGTTCAAGGACGTTATGCCGGAAGCATTGCCCAAAAAGCTTCCACCGAAGAGGGAGGTCGACCACAAGATCGAGTTGGTACCCGATGCTACCCCTCCCGCGGCTGTGCCCTACCGAATGGCACCTCCTGAACTCGAGGAGTTGAGGAGGCAATTGAAGGAGTTGTTGGATGCCGACTACATCCAACCATCGAAGGCTCCCTATGGTGCACCAGTGCTATTCCAAAAGAAGCACGATGGTCGTTGAGGATGTGTATCGACTATAGGGCGCTTAACAAGGTGACGGTAAAGAATAATTACCCCATACCATTGATCGCCGACTTGTTTGATCAACTTGGAGAGGCGAAGTGGTTTTCCAAGTTGGACCTGAGATCCGGCTATTATCAAGTGCGGATCGCCGAAGGAGACGAACCAAAGACCGCATGTGTGACGAGGTATGGTTCGTACGAATTTAGTGTTATGCCCTTTGGACTAACAAATGCCCCTGCCACATTTCGTACCTTGATGAATCGGGTGTTTCAACCGTTCTTGGATAAGTTCGTGGTGGTGTACTTAGATGACATCGTCGTCTATAGCAAGACGTTAATGGAGCATATGGAACACTTGAGACAAGTTTTCCAAGTCTTACGGGAGAACAAACTTTATGTCAAGCAGGAGAAGTGCGAGTTTGCCCAAGCCGAGGTGATGTTTTTGGGCCACATCGTGGGAGGCGGCAAGTTGAGGATGGACAAGTCCAAGGTTCGGGCCATTGACGAGTGGGAGCCGGCAAAGAAGGTCACCGACCTCCGATCCTTCCTTGGCCTCGTCAACTACTACCGAAGATTCATCAAAGGATTCTCCACCATAGCCACTCCGCTCACCGAGTTGTTGAAGAAGGACAAGGTGTGGAGTTGGGATGCAAGAGTGCAAGAGGCATTTGATGCACTCAAGAAGGCGGTCACGAAGGAACCCTTCCTTGCCCTACCGGATCACACCAAGGCGTATGAAGCATAAACCGATGCTTCCGACTTTGCTCTTGGTGGTGTTTTGATGCAGGATGGGCGTCTTATTGCCTTCGAAAGTCGGAAGCTCAATGAGGTAGAGAGGAAGTACACCGTCCAAGAGAAAGAGATGACGACTGTAGTCCATTGTTTGAGGACATGGAGGCATTATTTGTTGGGGTCCAAGTTCGTGGTGAAGACGGACAATGTGGTGACAAGTTACTTCCTTAAACAAAAGAAGTTTTCCCCGAAGCAAGCCCGGTGGCAAAAGTTCTTGGCCGAGTTTGATTTTGTCATGGAGTACAAACCGGGCAAGGCAAATTTTGTGGCGGATGCACTAAGCCTCAAGGCGGAGCTCGCGGCTATTACAAGTCCAAGTTTCCCATTGGTGGACCGTATTAAGGAAGGACTAGAACATGACCCGCAAGCCAAACATGTGGTTGCGGGAAGACATTGAGGTATTTGTGCGGACGTGTCTTGTGTGTCAACAAGACAAGGTTGATCAACACAAGCAAGGAGGGTTGCTTGAGCCGTTACCCATACCGGAGAAGCCATGGGAGAGCATTTCGATGGACTTTATCACTTGCCTTCCAAAGTCCAAGGGGTGTGGGAACATCATGGTCGTGGTGGACCGATTTAGCAAGTATGGTGTGTTCATTGCGGTGCCAACGAAGTTCACGGCCGAGGATGCAGCAAAGCTCTTCTTCCAACATGTGGTGAAGTATTGGGGCATACCAAAGACGATAGTGAGTGATCGGGACACTCGCTTCACGGCACGGTTTTGGATGGAGCTCTTTAAGATGATGGGGTCGGAGCTCAACTTCTCAACAAGCTTTCACCCTGAAACAGATGGGCAGACGGAGAGAGTGAACGCCTTGTTGGAGCTATATTTGAGGCACTATGTGAGTGCCAACCAAAGTGATTGGACTAACTTCCTTGATATTGCTCAGTTTTCTTATAATTTGCAGAGGAGCGAGTCAACGGGAGCTACTCCATTCGAGACCGCGATGGGACAACAACCTCTAACGCTACAAACACTTGCCGGAGGTTATAGAGGTCCGAGTCCCTCCGCTTTCAAGTTTTCCAAGAGATGGCATGAGAAGACAAACATGGCGCACTCCTACTTAGCTAAAGCCACGAAGAGGATGAAGAAGTGGGCTGACACTAAGAGGAGACACGTCGAGTTCGAGGAAGGAGACTTGGTCATGGTGAAACTTCTTCCTCATCAAAGCCGAAGGTTTGCAAAGGTGCACAAGGGGCTAGTCCGACGTTACGAGGGGCCATTTCCGATAGAGAAGCGGGTCGAGAAGCTAGCTTACCATTTGACATTATCTTCGCACTTGGAGATGTCTACAAGCAAGCATATTGAAGTATAAAAGCACAAATAAGACATGCTTGATGTAACGGGCCGCATGACTCAATGAGGCTTTTCCACACGAATTGGGCCATGCTACATCACATTGGGCTATCCATGAGTTTAGCCCACATTTGGAGGATTCTAGAATAATTCTAGAATATTTTATATCCTAGACCAATATGGAAATATCTAGGTAATTAGTGCGATTGATATGTAATTAATATGATTTGTATATATATATGGTAGGGTTCTAGAAGGTAGATAGGAGTCGTTAGATCGAATTGATCTAAGCCATTCATTGTAGAGGAGGAGGGCTATAAATACCCCACCTTCATTCATTTGTAATCATCAAGTATTCAAGTAATACAAAGCATTCTCCAAGAGCTTGTCTCTCTACTTTCTCTCTCTAAGTGTGTTTGTTCGAGGGTAGGCTGACTAGCAAGCTTTAAGGCGACGTCAAAGTTGCTAGTGCCGAACGTGAAATTTCGCGCACGTGACATTGAGCATAGAAAACGACGTATCAAAAATCAAAAAATTTGACATGCTTCGACACAAAATACCCCCTCCTTACACTTAAACCTTGTTGTCCCTCGAGCAAGAAGAAAAGACAAAACAAAGAGAGAAGGCATGACAAAATTAATACATAAACACCCTCCTTACACTTGATCCCTATCAAGTGTAAGAACAAACTAAAACAAAAGACAAAAGAAACAAAAGAAAATAAACATCCACTCCTTACACTTGACCCCTATCAAGGGTAAGGACACAAAAGACTCACAAAAACTGACTCAAAACAGAAAATAAAAATGAAAAATAAAAATTGGGGAGAAAAGTTACTTGTCGCCTCGCTTGGGCAAGCGAGGCAGTCGGCTCATCACAGTGTAGGGAAGGCGGTCAACTCGGCGTCCCAAGGAGTTTAGGTCAGTGCGTAATAGCTCCACAAAATCTCCAGCTATACTGGAAGACGCACTCGGGACACGAGGCCCCGGTAGATAAAACTGAATGTCCCGGTTAGGCAGTTCATACAGCAGGCGAGAATGCCGCAATAAAGACATATCAAATAAAGTGGGTGGGGGCACACGACTTAAGTGTTGAGCATCATATATCACAAAATTATGTTCAATGAACGTAGCAAGCTAATGGCATAACGTAAGGTGACATGCGGTGAGACTAGCTATGATGAACATGTTCTTTGCGATCCAAAAACCTAAGTTGACCTTTAGACCGGCATGCATACACCATAAGAAATAAAGTTCAGTAGGCGTCACCTTATCAAAGGCCGTACTCTTACCGGTTAGGTTATGGGAAATGTATTGATGGCAAAGGCGAAGAGCGGGATCCTTAACATAGCAAACATAAGAACCCGAAGGTTGAAATTCCTTCGGATCACTCGGGGCTAAAAGCCTCCATGCATTAATCGAGTCAATATATTGTGGATCCTTATGCGGCAGGCAATGGGTACTTGTCTCATACCTCAACTCAAGAAAATGATCAAAAGTAGTAATGCCTAGCCTAGCACTCCATTCGGCCAAAGAGAGATGATAATGGTTTCCAAACAAGCGAAATGCGATGCATGACACATACAAATCCTTATCATGCTCGAAATGGAATGTATTAAAGAACTCTCTAGCCAATTCCTTATAGCACGTGTCATGATGTGATTCCAACAACCAAGACCAACCAATACGAACGGAATAAGTATATAAATGAATGATATTACCCCCTTGCCGTAGAAAATCGCGGTCGAAAAGTCGTCCGCTCCGGTACTCCTTGCCTTCTCGCTCCATGTTGCGGTCATCCAAGTACTTGATCTCAAAATGAGAGAGGGCGGCGACGACTTCGGGCATGTCCAAATGAATAATTGAACGGTTACCGTACACATTCTCATGCGGGAAGGCGGACGAGGAGTCGGAGTCGGCTAGAGAAAGACCGCTCAAGTTGAAATCTCCCTCGTATATGCCATCGTGATCGTCGGACACGTAGTCCGAATCTTGCTCTTCACTCGGCAAATCTCCGTGAATGTTCCCCATCCAATTAATATCGACATAGAAGTGCGGCGGCGGTGTCGGTTGAGATACACGCTCTTCATCAACAAATGGCAACCACTCATACACCGTTTGAGGAGAACGAGGTGGTTAGGAGGACGACGCTCCCTCAGAGCGTAGGGTGGATGACTTGCGTGAGCGAGAACGGTGAGGCGGACATGGTTGCGGCGTAGGCTCGAGAGACACCTCGGGGCTGTCTTCAGGCATGTCTTCGGTTATAACCGCTCTCGGCGGTTGAATTGGCTCTTGGATACGAACACCTGCGGTACTACGTAACCGTCTCCTTGGTAGTTTTGGAGAAGAAGAGGATTCCGTGACAAAGTGAGAAGGCTGGTCATGTAGCTCTTCCTCCGGCTCTGGATTTAGCGGAACATAATCATACGTAAATACCGGCGGTGGTGAGACGTCGGCCTCGGAGAAACGGACTTGCTGCAACGGTACGATAGCTTGGGTAGCGGCAGCAGCGGCGTCTTGACAGAACTGTGTATCCGGGTCATTACGAACGGCGGCAAACCAGCGGGCGGCGGCGCGGAGGCCAGTCTTCTTTTTCGATGGCATGGTTGCTCAGTTAGGCAGTTGAGAGAGTTGTGGTGGTGGAAGTTGAAGAACTTAGAGAAAGAGAGAGAGAGAGAGAGAGAGAGAGAGAGAGAGAGAGAGAGAGAGAGAGAGAGAGAGAGAGAGAGAGAAGGGAGGCGTGAGTTTAGAGAGAAGGGGAGTTGAATAGTGTTAAGTGGGTAGGGTTTCAAGATCTCTCCCTTTATATAGTGGATGAATTTTCTCTTTGACCCTCCACTTGCACAATTGAGACAATGACCCCCACCTTTATGCAATTAAGTCCTCAATTATTTAGAATGATCAATTGGCCCCAACAAAACTTCCTTCTTGCAAATTAACCCCTTAAGAACTTTGGAAACATCAATTGGGTCCTCTGAGCTTTTTGGAATTGCAATTTGGTTCCCCAAACTTCTTCTCTTCTAAATTCACCACAAAAATTTGTTTCTCCTTACACTTAAGCCCTTTTTTCTTCCTTAGCCAAAAATATGAAAAATAAGAAGAAAAAAAACACCAAGTATAAAAATGGAAAAGCAAAAAACGAAACATAAAGTGGAAATAAATAACAAATGCGGGTTGCCTTCCGGTAGCGCCTCTCTTTAAAGTCTTCGGCTAGACCTCCTCTTCAAAGAGTCAAACGTAAGAGGGAATGGACAAGCCTTCCTCGTCCACATCTTCCATCATGGCGGCAACATGGTAGATTTTAAGGCGATTGTCATTGACGGTGAAAGCCTCGTCAGAATCGAGTTTCTGTATGACGACTGCTCCGCTTGGCCAAGCGGAGCGCACTCAGAACGGACCAATCCATCTAGACCTAAGCTTTCCCGGCATGATTCGGAGGCGTGATCGATATAGCAAGACAAGTTGCCCTGGCTCAAATTTTTTCAAACGAAAGGCCCTATCATGCCATGTCTTAGTTCGATCTTTATATCGCATTGCCATGTTAGGATTCCATCCGAGTCTCCTCTAGCTCTTGAAGCTGATATTTTCATTCCTTGGCCGAGTTGGCTGGGTCCATATTGATTTTCTTGATAGCCCACCAAGCTTTGTGCTCCAGTTGCACAGGTAGATGACATAGCTTACCAAAAATCAATCTATAAGGGGACATTCCGAGAGGAGTTTTATAAGATGTCCGATAAGCCCATAAGGCGTCATCCAGCCTCGTACTCCAATCCTTTCTTGATGGATTGACAGTCTTCTCCAGTATAGCCTTGATTTCTCGATTAGACACTTCAGCTTGCCCATTCGATTGAGGATGGTAAGCGGTAGAGACCCGGTGATCTACTCCATACTTCTTCATTAATGACTCTATGGTGCGGTTGCAAAAGTGCGTGCCTTGGTCGCTTATTATGGCCTTGGGTATGCTGAATCTGCAAAAGATGTTAGTACGAAAAAATCTTGCAACCACTTTAGAATCATTAGTTTTGGTAGCTTTCGCCTCGACCCACTTAGAAACATAATCAACGACAAGTAAAATATACACATTCCCATTTGAATTAGGAAACGGACCCATGAAATCCATACCCCATACATCGAAAATTTCACAAAATCCTAAATACTTTTGGGGCATTTCATCTCTCATGGATATATTTCCGGTCATTTGACAACGTGTACAAGACTTACAATAATTGTATGCGTCGAGGTGTAGGCGTAGTCAAAAGAATCTCGCATCCAACACCTTCCTTGCTGGTTCTTTTTGGACCAAAATATCCACCATAAGCAGATGAGTGGCAGTGGAATAAGATGTCTTCTTGTTCATCTTCGGGTATGCATCTACGGATTACTTGAACGACTCCCATTTTCCAAAGAATTGGGGAGTCCAAAAAATAATGCTTGCACTCGCTTTTCAACTTAGCATTTTGAGCGTGAGTAAACTCGGGTGGAAGCTGCTTAGATGTTAAGTAATTCACAATATTAGCAAACCAAGGTAAATTAGAAGTCTTACCCACAGTTTTTAACTGTTCTAACTTGGTGGTGTCTCAGTTGGCCAACTTAGACACTTCCTGAACTTCCATCGCAAAACACTGTTCTGGCAGCAGGTGAGCAAGGCTGGAAATAGTCTCTGGAATAGCATATAAGTGTTATTCGGGAAAGGTCTCATTGATGGGCTCTCCATCGTCTTCTTGATTTAATCGGCTTAAATGGTCCGCTACATGATTTTCAGCACCTTTCTTGTCCTTCACCTCCCAATCGAATTCCTGTAGAAGAAGAATCTGTCGGATAAGTCGCGGCTTTGATTCCTTCTTTGCTAGGAGATGCTTGACGGTGGCATGATCGGTATAGACGATTATCTTCGAGCCGAGTAAATAAGAGCGAAATTTGTCAAAGGCAAAAACTATTGCCAACATCTCCTTCTCCGTGGTGGAATAGTTGCATTGAGCCGAATTCAATGTCTTTGATGCATAATAAATCACGTGGCTCTCCTTTCCGGATTTCTGTCCTAGCACTGCTCCGATTCTCCAATCGGAGGCATCGCACATAATTTCGAAGGGCTTGTTCCAATCCGGCGGCTGCATCACCGGAGCTGTTGTGAACTTGTCTTTTAGGAGGGTAAATGCCTTCTTACACTTGTCATCAAAATCGAAATCAATCTCTTTTTGAAGTAGCCTTGTTAACGGTTGAGCGACCTTCGTGAAGTCCTTGATAAAGCGCCGATAAAAACCAGCGTACCCTAGGAAACCACGAACTTCTTTTGGGTTAGTAGGGTACGGAAGCTTTGAAATGGACTCAACCTTGGCCTTATCGACTTTGATTCCTCTTCTAGAAACGACGTGACTGAGCACAATCCCCTCGGTCACCATGAAATGGCATTTTTCATAGTTCAACACCAAATTCTTTTCTACGCACCGGGCTAGGACCTTGTCTAGATTCTTCAAGCACGAAGTATAAGAGTCACCGTAAACGGTGAAGTCGTCCATGAAGACCTCTATGCAATTCTCAGTAAGCTTCGAGAATATACTCATCATGCACCTTTGAAAGGTTCCCGGCGCATTACATAAACCAAATGGCATTCGGCGGTAAGCGAACGTTCCATATGGGCATGTGAACGTCGTCTTGTCTTGAACCTCATCTCGCACATGGATTTGGAAATAGCCAGTATACCCATCCAGAAAGCTAAAATAGACTTGCCCCGCAAGTCTCTCGAGCATTTGATCGATAAAAGGAAGCGGGAAGTGATCCTTATGTGTAGCCGAATTAAGCTTCCGATAATCGATGCACATGCGTCATCCCGTCACTAAGCGTACCAGAACCAATTTGTTCTTCTCGTTCTCCACCACTTGAAATCCAGACTTATTCGGCACGGCGTGAACGAGACTCACCCATTTGCTATTCGATATGGGATAGATTATACACATAGATAGCAGCTTTAAAACTTCCTTTAGCACGACCTCCTGCATATTCGAATTGAGCTCCTTTGTTGATCGCGGAAAGGCTTGCTATCGGGCTCCATGAGGATAGAATGCTCACATATGTCGGGACTTATGCCGGTAATGTCGGCTAAAATCCATCTGATAGCCTTCTTATGCTTCCTCAAAACTTCGAGCAATGTATTTTCTTGATTATCATCAAGCTCCTTGTTGATGATGACGGGTAGCGTCTCATTTTCTCCAAGATACGCATACTTCAGATGTGTGGGAAGCTATTTAAGTTCCACCTTCAGAGCTTTGACGATTGACGGCAACAATTTCTCAGAGGTGTATCGCTTGGGAACTGAGACACACTGCTGGCAGTTTCCAGTTTTGGGACTGCGTACAAAGCTAGGATGCTTTCTTTGATCTCCTCATCCCTCATATCTTCGACATCTTTCTCGGTCAGCCCTTGAGTCAAAGTAACTTCCATTTTATCCTGCATCACATACTTCTCAAGATATTCTTGGACATTGCTATCAATGGAGTCAATAGAATAAACATTCTCAT